>JAXIVH010000011.1:5808219-6054895 GCA_036785325.1 Urophycis tenuis
GTGTGTGTGTGTGTGTGCGTGCGTGTGTGTGTGTGTGCATGTGTGTGTGTGTGTGTGCATGTGTGTGTGTATGTGTGTGGGAGGGCGGTGGTGGTGGGTGGGGGGCGCGGAGGACTGTTTCCAATTCCATCTTAGAGGACCTTACTTCCTGTTCCCCGGTCTGCTTTTGTTGGCTCGGTTCCCCCCAGGCTCTGCGCTGTGGTGGGGTTCGGTTCCATTAGCAGTGGTATCATCTTTAATCTGCATATGTAAATATGCACACACACACATGTGGTTGATTGTAGCGTCTTGAAAGAGCATTGTTCTGGTGGCGTGTTTAGTTTTCTCTGACTGAGAGTTTCATTTCAAGCATGCACACAAGCACATCTACGGTAGAATTCACGCTGGCGTTCAAGTATTATGTTTGGCACCCATCTTGTCAGGCTTACCCAAGGCTTCACAATCAAATCATTATTCAAATATATAAAAACATTGTAAGACTCAAGTTGCAAATATTTAGTTATTCCCAAAATCTGTGTGCAACCACATCAGACGCAAATACACGGTGGAATCGTCAAAGACAATTGCTGCTAAACCAAAAATCTAAATATTGGAGCTTTCGATATCTGGTTCATTCTGCTGCAACCAGTGGCGGTTCTACACGGGGTCCAGGGGGGGCCCATGCCCCTGTAAAAATGTCCCTGTACCCCCTTTGGGCCCCCCCGCTGACCAATTGAAAAAATATGAATTTATTATGACTTTTACACGCGAGCGCCAAAAGCGGAACTAATGTGACGCGAATGTTCTACACGGACAAATTAGCGTATCTAAACATTTTAGCTTGCCGGTGTGGTGCTGATCGGTCGGTGAATGGGAGCTCAGTTCTAGTCTTGGAGAGAGGAGGTAGCCTACGATTTCTCCTCCTGAGTACTTTTACATATCAGTTGTTGCGATTTTTTTTTATGTGCCCCTCTGGTTAAACACTGGCCCCTCCTTGGCCCCCCTAGAAAAAAAATTCTAGAACCGCCACTGGCTGCAACAAGACTGCAAAGATAGCTGCTTTCACACGTAGCATGTGCGACTGGCGGTTCTCACATCTAATCCTAAAGAGTGGACATAAACAGGAAGCAGTTAACCAGTTTAGCACGTAAACCTCTTCATCCTCATCTTCATCATCATCTCTTGGGGAGTTATGTTGACATGGGGCTTTTTTTTTTACCATTTACATTTACATTTAGGGCATTTAGCAGACTTACACAAAGTACATTTGTGAAACACTTAATTGCTGTTAATACGGTAAGGTAAAGACACAGTTAAGTCAGTAAAGTCAGTAAAGTCACCAGAACAAGTTTCAAGCATTTCAATTGCTATTAGGCCTAGTTAACCATTGGCATCAGGCAAAAGAAAACCCCAATCATTTATTTTTCCAAATGCAAATTATACCAATGTGTGTGTATATGTGTGTGTGTGTGTGTGTGTGTGTGTGTGTGTGTGTGTGTGTGTGTGTGTGTGTGTGTGTGTGTGTGTGTGTGTGTATGTGGGTGTGTGTGTGTGTGTATATATATACACATATATATATATATATATATATATATATATATATATATATATATATATATATAGAGAGAGAGAGAGAGAGAGAGAGAGAGAGAGAGAGAGAGAGATGTTTTATTAGAATCCACTCTATTGACGTATTGACAGCAAACTGTTCCACGTCTCAATTAATGGTTTTTAGACTGATAGCACTTAGTACTTTCGTTGTGCAATTGTCTTCTACTGATCCTGTGTCATGAAACAGTGACTCATGACGCAATAATAGCTCAAATAATTTAGTGAAGAATATCATTGCCATGATGAACTAAATGACAATCAACATTCGAAATGAATCACAGAGAATGAAGAAGACAGCATATTGTATACACTGAGAAATGACTATCATAAGATATATAGAAGATTAAGACATGTAACTGGACACAATGCACCATGGATACAGATGGAGTGAAAAAATGATCAGCATATAGATATCAGATGTATCCTTATCATGTTGTATCCTTAATAATCATGTTAAAATGTAGCATTTATACTGCACATAATGTTAACATTGACTCTCTGCCTTTACTACTTCTGCCTTTTTCTACTCCCCATGCTGTATGAAAATATATAGGCCTAATTTAGTATATTTAGTACTCCAATCGTCCCATCTAGCATCTAGGACCTATTAACGTGCATCTTCATGCATCCTATGTTCAACTAAACACTTTCTCTCTCCCACACAGTGTGTAGTTTTAACGTTCAAAATGACTTGCCTGTAATAAGGCTGAACGGGGTGATTATTTCCACCCCAACATGTTGCATTTTGGGCAGGAGACAACAGCGCGGGTAGAGGTAATACAATACGACCCCCTAGTGGTCATGCTGCCAACTTCTAGTTCAGTGACTTTTTCAGTCACATCATTTGTATTAAAATCAAATAAGACAAAGCATCTTGTTTAAAACTTCCATATGGGATATGTTACTCCGGATTAAGGCTGGCACACAAAGGATAAAAAGTTCAATCACCTCGTTTTCTTACCATAACAACAGCACATTCAGCTGATCCACCGCAACATGTCAGCACATGTGACTATTTCATATTGGACCCGAGCATGAGAGGGTCTTATAGTGCAGGGAGACAGGGGGCGCTGGCAAGTCGAGGTCATCAACTCGTGACCCCGATCACCAAGAGACGCTGCAGCCGTCCCAGGAGCCTCCAGATATATCCTGCGTGTCCGGGATAGATTTTCCAGAACCGGCCCGGTGATCCAGCCTGACCCGAGCCCAGGCTCTGATACCGGTGCCCAGATTTAGACAAAGTAAACAAATAGAAATGCTTTTCTATGGTTCCTAAATATGGAAGTGTTTCTTTCCAATAACTTGCTTTGAAAAAACCTTCCCTCAAGCTCATGTATGTTCGTCTTGGCACTTTATAATCGCTCTTTGTAACTTGGCATACTCGCAACGGTTAATCTAGCAATTGAAATGCTTGAAACTTGTTCTGGTGGCTTTCTTACTGCAGCAATGAAATGTTTCACCTTCTTATGACAAATACACTCTTTGTATGTCGCTTTGGGTAAAAGAGTCTGCTAAATGCCCTAAATGTAAACGAATCCAAACATTTTAAACCCGAGCTTCAGTAGCCACGCCTATGTCAGTAAACATGCATGTATAGTTTTATGGTTGAATAAAACTGAACACAAGAGATGTATGCACACATGTTCAATTTATTGGATCATGAAAAATATCACATCGACATGTCAGATATACCCTCTAAAGTCAAGCCCATTGCCACGAGTTACCCGCTTCAAGTTAAAATCACTCCAACAAAAGCAGAAGAGTAGTTTATTGGACATTCCTGAACTTCAGAAAAAGTGTCGACTGAAACCAGCCACCAAACTGAACGGCCAATCGGTTGAAATGCTACAAGTCTTCATCGGCCCCTCCCCCCGCATCTGATAATCCCATCGTAACTTGAAATATATTGCCCTCTGACAAAAACACTTGGGTACCTTCCTAACTGTGTATATGAGAGACGTGTGTTCTGTCGAGCAGAACGGCAAGCAGACCGAGTCACCGGAGGACAACATGAGCAGACAGAAGCCAGGACGGGAACGCGAGAACCAGGAGTGGTTCTACAGCCACTTCGGCCTCGTCTTCCCCCCCCCCCCTTTAGAACAAATACGTCATGGTTGACACCAAAGTGCAATATATTTTGACAGAATATTTATATGTATGTATTTCTAGATATCATAATGCTCTAATTGACTACAGATTTTTTTTTTCTTCAAGGTTGAGGTGTTGCGATTATGGCACAGGGCACAGAACCAAGGGGAGAAACCATGTCACAGGGATACTCTACCACAACAGGCAACACACCAATTACACGGGATAGATATTTTGTGACCAAAGTTTGTAGTAAACACATTAATATATGAGAACATTTAAAAAGCATTACATTAATATCGCATCAGGATATCCGTTTGCAGATTAAATATCTTTACAGTAAACCCTCTCGTCTTTCCACAATCAACGGCATCCTGAATCTTAGTCGCTCTCCCCCCCCCCCCCCCCCCCACAGCTGGTGCCGAGGGAGTCAAAACATCACAATAGCAGCCCCCCCCCCCTCCCCTTCCCCCCCCCACCCACACACACCTCCTCCAAAAATACAAACGACCCCCCTGTAGTGCTGTGACATCTCCAGAGAAACTGCCTGCCCGGCAGAAACCAATCTCCCACCTCCACCAATCACCCTGCAACCACCATTGGTGACACATGTTACAGAGAGAAATACAGAGATATACATCTATATCTATGTAGATATATAGATATATATATATACATATATATATATATAGATATATATATTTATAGATATATAAAGATAGATATATATTTATAGATATATATATATATAGATATATATACACACACAAACACACACATCTTCGGTGTGTACACGATCCAAGCCCAATCTCTCGTTGACGACGGCCACTGAATGGGAGCATGCAAGAACGCCTAGAGCCCGATGCAATGCTGTGAGAATGGGGAGACCACAAGGTAGGGTGGTGGGCTACAGTCCAATTTGAGTGTCTGAGTGGTACCGAGTGTCTTCTCTTGAGATGGGCTCTAGCCCTCTGCCTCTACGGTGCTGGGCTCTAATGAAGCCAGGAGCTTGGTAGTAGGAGGAAGGGTCGGCGTCAGCCCCCTGGAAAGCCTGGTCCGTTAACCTCTCTACAGATTGCTGTTAGCGTAAGTCTAAACACAGCGCAGAGGAAGTCAAGACGCGTCGAATCGCAGATCACAGTGTTACAGTGATTAGGGTAAGTGATTATCAGGGAGGGAGGGGTCAGTTTGGTGATTTTGGTTTGATCATTGTTTGGATAGTTTTTCCTTTCTTAAAGACAGAGTGATCTTAGGACAAGCAATGTTAAGAGAGAAAGGTGGCGGAGCTCTTCACTTGGCAGTCATCATTTGGACGAATTCTGAATGAGAAAAAGAATAAGATGCAAAACACAACGTTACAAAGCCTTCTAGGAGGACCCTGTCTGAGATGTATGGCTGTTGAGCCAACAAAGGCCTCACAAGAACAGTGAACACATTGTAAGTGTACAGTGTAAGGAAACATTCCCTCAGGCATCCCTCACCATAATAAACACATTCAAAGCCTTCCTAAAGTGGTTTCCTCAGTTCTGCCTGCAGTGTGTGTGTGTGTGTGTGTGTGTGTGTGTGTGTGTGTGTGTGTGTGTGTGTGTGTGTGTGTGTGTGTCTGTGTGTCTGTGTCTGTGTAGTCAGCTGCATCACAAAGGTTCCTCAGTCCTCATGGGGACCACTCACCCTCGTAGTTGACCTGTCCGTCTCCATCGATGTCCGCCTCGCGGATCATCTCGTCCACCTCCTCGTCGGTCAGCTTCTCCCCCAGGTTGGTCATGACGTGCCTCAGCTCTGCTGCGCTGATGTAGCCGTTGCCGTCCTGCAGGGGGCAGCAGAGAGGCCACGAGACGAGCCACGTTAAAGTTAACACATGACTGATATAAGCTCTTCTTTTTGGTCGCTATACGTATTCACATATGTGCCGCAGCTCGACCAAACAAGCAGCGGTTGTGGATTTATGTCAATACCAATGCAGAGGGCTCCTTGGGTCATGAGATGATGCTGTCTTCAAAATGTCTTCAAAAGTTATGGGAAAATCACATTCATACACTGGCCCATTTTGCCCATGTCAATTTAGTCCCGAGAGCTCCGTCCTTACAACACATGTTTAAGTCATTAAGTGGCTATGGGTTAAAAGTTAAAAGCTATGGATTAAGAAAGGTGAGGTGCGTGCCTTGGTTCACACAAGAAGTTGGGACCAAATACATCAAATTGTGAACCATCAGATTGCTGGTACATGGACAACTCATTTATCATGGTGGAATTAAATATCAAGGATTTGATTTACAATGGTGAAATCAGATCTTTTGGACGCCTCCACGCAGAAAGAATACCCTTTCAAAACAAATCCATCACCGTTTGGGCTCCAGCCACCCAGCACCCTACTGGTCCAAAGACCATGTTCCTGTGAAGCCAGCCAAAACACTCCAACTAAATATCACATCAAGTGATGGCCGCCAAAAGCAAGTGAGCAACGTCACATTTACGCTTGGGAGTGTTGAGAGCGCCACGCCAGAGACTTGATCCCATTCCCTTCTTTTGGGAAGATGGCCGTCGTGGAAGTAGAAACATGTCTCAACAAAGTGTGTCTCTTGTGAGGTGGAGGAGGCCGTTACCATAACAAGTATCTCGGTGACAAATGTTGTGTTTAACCCACTTAATACATCCACTACCACATAAATCCCCCTCACAAAGAGAGTTGTGCTTTTCAAGATTTCCAATTTGTTAAAGAGTCAAAGGCAAAGTAAGTCCAGCAGCGCCTCAGCTTCTGACTCAAGATGACTCATCGTTCAGATGTCGAGGGTGACATCGCACACAGATCCATGTCCACAAATGGCAAGGATCTGAGCAGCTCAACACTCTGGTGAGAACAGATGGGTGCTCCGAATGCTCTCCACTTTAAAAAAAAAACACCCAGATTGAGATCTTCATGGCCCATTAGCAGAGGATAAAGAACTCTGCTGCATCTGCGTTGTTTTCCAACGTGGATCCGGTTTCCTTGAAGTGCGCGTC
The DNA here is from genome assembly GCA_036785325.1 of Urophycis tenuis. Classification (NCBI taxonomy): domain Eukaryota; kingdom Metazoa; phylum Chordata; class Actinopteri; order Gadiformes; family Phycidae; genus Urophycis; species Urophycis tenuis. The sequence goes on from JAXIVH010000011.1 coordinate 5,814,898, forward strand.
TGTCACTTCAAATGATGTGGCAGTACAGTAGCTGCACATTCTCGTTTGTTGTAACCCAACCGTTAAACTCGAAGGTACTGGAAACTAAGTGTGACTCAATGACAAGAAATTTCCATCATTTACCAAATCTCTTGGATGTATTTTTGCAGTGATATCATGCATACTTTCCAGCACTCAATCCAACGTCACTTTTACTTTAATCATCAAATAATTTGGCTGACTTCATGAAACATTTGTGCCAAGGCCAGCGAGTCACCCATACTGGTGAGAATGTCAGAGGAAATCAGTCAAACAGGAGGGATGGCTCATGCAGTGACACTCAGGTGCTGTGATGCAGTTATGAGTGAGCAGACGGGGCTAGGAAGCAAATTCAAAATCACACTAAACACAGTGAGCTCCAAGTTCAGTCCTTCTTTGCTACGGAAACAAATCATCAAGAAACATGACCACGACCCAGTTAAAACTTTTGTATATTACCTTCAGTCAATGGCTACCAGAAATAGTGAAGACATATGACGAATGATTCCAACTCTGCAGTACCGTTGGTGGCATGTGCTCCACCTACTCAGAAGGCCTACCTTGTCAAAGACTCTGAAGGCTTCTCGGATCTCCTCCTCACTGTCCGTGTCCTTCATCTTCCTCGCCATCATGGTCAGGAACTCGGGGAAGTCAATGGTGCCGTTCCCTACACAGAAGGCACGGTCAACAGGGAGGTCAGCCCAGCAGCACACCTCACACACCCGTCCTTTGTACTACACAATACACTATAAGGACCTTTCTTTTGGTCGTTGTTTTGTTTGGGGGGGGGGGGGGGGGGGGGTGTCGGTAACGAGGAGGACTTTACATCAACAGCCATCGTGTCTTAGCAGGGTGTCCGTGCCTCCACAAGGACAACATGTGTGCGAGGACTCGGGGGGGCGGGGGGGCGTTGCCGGACGGGTGTTGGGATGCTGTGAGGGCGTGTGCTCGTCTTTCTCACCGTCGGCGTCCACCTCGTTGATCATGTCCTGGAGCTCGGCCTCCGTGGGGTTCTGGCCCAGCGAGCGCATGACGGTGCCCAGCTCCTTGGTGGTGATGGTGCCGTCGCCGTCCTTGTCGAACAGGGAGAACGCCTCCTTGAACTCTGGGAGGAGACAAGAGGCAGCATGAGGCCGGAGCAGCGGGGAGCCTGGGGCCTCTTAAAGGGCCCCCCCGTTGAGTGACATTAGTCATTAGCCGTTTTCAGAATCAGCCCTGTGACTTCACAAGAGGGAACGCTGGATAGATAACTTGCACATCAGCTTGCACTACTGCTCCTTTGTTCTTGTAAGACACTGTACACACTATGGGAGAGGGCCCTTGCTCCCATTGTGGTGAGTTTGATGTTTGGTAATGCCAGCAGGACTACTGGCATTAGCGAACATCAAACTCACCACAATGGGAGCGAGGGCCGTCTCCCATGCTGCACCAAAACTCTGGAACTCACTCCCCCCTCTTATCCGTGCCATTGACTCCATCTCACAGTACACTACTCTTAAAACTCACCTTTTCAAGTCAGTCTATAAACTTTACCCCCCCCCATTAGCATTAGTTGCTTGTTATCTTATTTATTTTTAATCTTTCTTAGTTATCTTTCTTATTTAATAAACTCTTTTTTCTTCTTCTATTTCTTTATTGTAAGGTGACCTTGGGTGTTTTGAAATTAGGTATTATTATTTAATATTATTATTATATATTTAGATTTATATTGCTTATATTTCAATACTTGTTTTTCTTTTATATTCCTATATTTTTGATATATTTTCTTCCTTTGACTTAATGTTTATTCTGCACCAATTACACCAAGTCGAATTCCTTGTAAGTGCAAACCTACTTGGCAATAAACTTGACTGACTCTGATTCTGATAAGCCTACCAGTTGGTACAGTCCACCAACCGGGTAGGCTGGTGGACCCATCTATCCAGAACACATCTGGCATGGACACTCCCACTTGTGATGTCACCCCAACACAGGGCAGACTCAGCAAAAGGTACTTGTACCGGCTCATCACTCTCACCCCTGACGGTGCAATGGGGCCACCCTTTCAATACAAAAAGCAGAACATCGACCCATTCATGGGCTGGAGCAGCGCTCCGTCGGGCCGAGTAGGCAGGTCAGCTGGACCTCCGCTCTGAGACCCTGTGGTCCATGAGGCCCTTGTTTGTTAGAACAGCTGGGCGCGGCCCCCGGCCCGTACTGGAGACCAGCTCCTGTGACTCTCCACAGTCTGGCTGGCTGCTCCCCTCCCACCAGGTCACCCAGCCTTAGAGCCATACTCACCGGCAATCTGTTCTTCAGTGAGTTGGTCAGCCTGTTACAAGAAAAACACATTTTAAACTCACATATATACATATAAGACTAAGAGATCCACTTTATTGATATGTTGAATATATATATTTCAACATTGACCCATTAGCTCCTCCTTCGATGTAGGCTACTGCCCATGTACTGCTATATAATCCTTATGGATTGGCACGGCAATCATGTACACATTTAGTGGGGGGGGGGGGGGTTATTTATTTTTATTTTTTTTAATCAAAGATGACATTTTTAAAAATATATCTACTTTGAGAAACAATTTGAGAGTCAAACTCTGACAAAATGGTGCATGAAAACACGGGTATGATCGGTGACCTCCACCAGACCGCAGGCCAAACGCAGGCTTCAGCGTCGCCCCGCGCCCTCAGGTCGGGCCTGGGGAAGTCTCCAGGCGTTGATACGCAGGTCTTACTAAGGTGGTCTTTAAGGAGGCTCAACCGGCGTGAATAAGTGACCCGTCGGTCAGACACATCCGGCTTCACTGGAGCAGCCTCAACCAGCACTGGGTTGCATTCAGCCTTAGTGTGATTCACACCCGGGCCTGGCTACGGATGGCTACAGGATAGCTTCTGCCTAGCTTAATTTCCCGCACAACGGGAAACACGTATTCAAATCTGCTTTTCTGGACTCTTTAAAGAGGCGGCTCTGCTTACGCAACTAACCTTCTTAAACGGTTCCAGACAGTTGGCACTGCAGAGCCACGCAGAATCATCAACACTGAGGCTTCTTTCGTGAAGGGCACCAAATAAAAAGGCACAAAAAGGAAACCACGGCAGGCTGGTAGGCCACCGAAAGACAGAATCCTTCGAGGGTATGAGGACAGACGACCAGCATGAAGGAGCAGGAAGGTTGGAGCCTCAGCCCGTATACATCCAGACTGAAATAATGATTGGACGCGCGGAGGCCATGTGTGAATCCAAGTCCACCGTTTGACTCAAACCCGCAGATGTCAAATTCAGCCGCTCTCGCTTTGGTCATCACCAAGACAGAACCGGCAGGGTTCTAGAGAGGCAGAACCTCTGGTCGGTGTGGTGCGGGGGCTGTGCGGTCAGAAAGTGAGTGAATATCTTCACACACACAGGGTCTCATCATAAGATGTATAACATCTCCACACACAGGGTCTTATCAGGCCAGTAAACAAGCTTCAGCCTGTGACCGTATGATGAGGGACTGTTGCAAATACTCCACTGCCCGAAATACACATGCTGCTATAATTAGTGAGACATGAACAGGGTCGCTAATGTAGCACACTGAATATCAGCTCCTCTCAGCTCCTTCTCCCTTCATCTGAACCAATGTGAAGACCACTCAGAAAGACATGAGGTTCCCACCACCCATTTCTACACCCAACTGTCCCTTTCTTTGTGTCTGATTTTGGTGTCCACGCATTTGACACACATTTACATTTTACATATGTATATACTGCTGTAGATATATATAGCCATCAACAACCAATTGTAATCTTTGTTGACAGAAGACTCATGGTGGTCAGTGGTCATGGTCGACAGGCCCTCATATTAGTTGGGAACACTTGGAGCCATGCAACAGACCAACCAGTGCTATGAGAATGGAACAACCGGGGGTAGTCTGATGGATGGCGGTGGGTGTACAACTAAAAACAGACAGCGTTGTTTCATCAGAGACGGGCAGCAGCACGCTTCCCTCCCAAACACCGTCTGCGGTTTCTCAGATCAGCTTGGTTTCTAAAGAGCCAGCTAATTAAATCAAACATTTCTCTCGTGGAGGGCGGTGAGGCCATGTGTTCCTCTCTGCCGTTTCAGTGAGTCACCATCAGGAGAGGAGCTGGGTGGGGGGTAAAGAGACTGCAGAGCATCCTCTGTCTACGGCAAACAGAATGGTGCTGAAGCAAGCAGTGGCGAGATGGCAGGGAACAGAACTGAGGGCTCTCGTAGAAATACAATGAATGCTTTCATTCAGCTTTGTTACAACGTTTGTACATAAAACAATGATGATGCTATGCAGCTGTGGTGGCCTACTGTGACCCATCACCTGCAACACTCAGTCTTCTGTAGTCAGTCTGTGACCCATCACCTGCATGACTCAGTCTTCTGTAGTCAGTCTGTGAGCCATCACCAGCATGACTCAGTCTTCTGTAGTCAGTCTGTGAGCCATCACCAGCATGACTCAGTCTTCTGTAGTTCGTCTGTGACCCATCACCTGCATGACTCAGTCTTCTGTAGTCAGTCTGTGAGCCATCACCTGCATGACTCAGTCTTCTGTAGTCAGTCTGTGAGCCATCACCTGCATGACTCAGTCTTCTATAGTCAGTCATGATGACAAGACTAGTTATAACCTGCATGTTGGGGATGAGGCAGACAATCCCATATTTGTGGGAGACAGAATCATTTCTTTCAAAAACAATGACAGAATACTCTCAAAATCTGAATTTGAGTTGGGTTTTTTTTTTTTAACACATGCCGTATAAACGACAGATGAGGGGGCAATATGTTCAACCAAACCCTTGGTCATTTAAATTGGGTATACGCATTCCATTGGTGAGCTTACACTGCGGATGCCGGCAGCGTTACTGCACCAAGCCTGGCTCGGCTCACTGGGGGGGGAGGGTAAGGGAGGGGGGTGGGGGGGGTATGGTAGAGAGGGGACGGGGAAGGAGGGGTGCTACGGAGTACCGATCATGAAGAGCAGACTGCGGTTCAACGTTATGGTGCAATACGGAACCGGGCAAACAGCAGTCCGTCCTTTAACGTGACCAACAATACTTAAACCAAGACATGATCGCAGAGTGGTACAGATGTTTTCCTCACTACTTTACACAGGGTGCCACGCCGGAGACATTAGGCGGTCTTGTGCAGTCGAAATGTTGCGCCGTCCAGAGACGATCCTGGTGTGATCCATCACTTCAGACCAGTAGGTTGCTGCGTGTTGGCACAACACGGTAGGCCTAGTAGTCGCGCCAGTAGCCACATTCACGATCAGCAAGCCGGCCAACAAGTACTAAATAAGGCGTGTGCTATAAGGTAACGCTGAAGGATCACTATTACGGATTATCCCATTTCTCTCTCCCCCCCACCCCCCAGACCGTTTATTACCATTTCAATATTTCATCTCGTGTTGGGCAATTTAGAAAGTATGTGTCTAACACTGCAGTGTATTTGACATGCACAACTAAACAGCAAAGCGTGCATATCGCCCAGACCCCCTCCACGGCCCTGCAGCCTGCAGCCTGCAGCGGCCGCCCCCCGCCGCCCGCCGCCCCCCCTCGGGGGCGCCCAGGTGGACGGTGGTGTCCCGCTGCAAGCCTCGGTGCCGCGGGCCACAGGTTGAGCAGCTACCGCTCCTCTGCTTTAGTCGAGGACCGTTCTTCATCATGACCCCGCATCTTCCAACATGCTCGATACGATGACACGAACATAGCGCGTGTTGAGATCATCACATGAAACCACCGCCATGCAACCCCTCGTTATAAATAGTCGGGTGGTCCGGACGGTACCGGGACCGGCAGGGCTACCGGCGGGGCTACAGGAGCCCTGAACACCGCTTACTTACCATCGTGTTGCGGAGTGTCCCGTCCCGTTTCTAACGACGTTCACCAGTGTGCACACGCGGCCCTGCAGTAGACTGTTGGTGGGTCAGTGCCGGGTGTTTCCGGAACGGTTCGGGAGGATAACGGGCCTGTGCTAGTTAGCGAGATGAGGAGGAGATGCCCAGAAACCTTTGCAGTTAGAGGCCAGTGCTGCCGCATCACCGCGAGGTTGTATATTCATCCGCGATGACGTCATTAAGGCCCCTCTCGCGGCATTTGCTCCCTGTTATCGCGAGCGGACCGGAGCCAGCAGCAAGTGGGAGGGGCATGACAGATATGTACAGGTCTTGAAAGCTACTTGAAATGTTACAAATCCCACTTTGATATCCTAGCTTTTGTAATTTGGCACTTCAATCGCTCTTTGTAACTTGGCACTTAGTCAGAGATGTTGTAGGCCTAAACTAGCAATGGTTAATCTAGCAATTCAAATGCTTGAAACCTTTTCTGGTGACTTTCTTACTAGGCCTATATTAGCAGCAATGAAATGTTCCACCTTCTTATGACAAATGTACTCTTTGTACGTCGCTTTGGATAAAAGCCTCTGCCAAATGCCCTAAATGTAAATGTAAATGTCATGTCGAAAATAAATACGCTGATTTTGAACAGGCTGCTATGAAAAATGGTTTAGCTATTATAACATACCAGATCATGATTTAAAATCATACATAGAAGCGTTACTGTATGTTCATTCTACATAGATGGAAATAATGGTTCCATTTATGTTGACAACGGCAAAATATGGTGTGCAAAAGGTAATCCGGTAGAGCCCGTCCTGTTACATTACGCTTTTAACCACAGCCTCTGTCAATAAGTGCATTCAACGAGGAACGAGGAAGATGCCACCCAGACATTTGAAAAATCATACTAGTAGCCTACATACAATTCATCAAATACCAAGCCACTTGAATGACACACAGGAGCAAAAACATTTACTTTGTGATCAAAGTTATCATGCAGCTGTCGGAATTACACATGAATAGATTCGCAGCTATTTTTATATGGATAATGTTTTTCCTCCCGTAGCGTCACATGCCCATGGAGGTAATCACCGCCAGCTCAGTGATTGTTCCATATGATGGGAAAGACGTTCAGCGAGCTGAACTGATTACACGTGACCGATCAGATGGGGGAACGCTTCCGCGTGGGGCAGGGACTCTGGGTGACTCCGCTTATAAGAACAGACCTTGATTTATCTTTTGGTAAAGTAATTGTAGCCAAGTCTTATTCGAATTACCTTTCACGACTGGGGTTCATACAAAATAGAAATACGATTGGTATCATATACAAATCATATGATACACTTATTATAATTCAATAGACATTTTCATCATAGTTTTTTTTCTTTCATTTTAGTTTTGTCATTCACATTTAAACATAAAATAAAGGAAGGAAAGCATGATAAACACAGATGATTTTCCACCCCAACACAAGTTACAACAACGGTTATTGGTATTGGTTATTGGCTATTGTATTGATATCGGCTATTTCTATTAGCGCCCCCTAATATATTAGCTGGAGGACGGGCTGTAGTTCACAACATCTAATTATGTGAAAGCTATATTACAAATCTAATTCTAAATATATGAAGACCTTACCAAAGCGTGCCCATGTGGGAATATCAGGAATGTCTCTGACAGAAGAGATCAACAAATCCTATTCCTTCGTCATCTTCGTCATCTTCAAACAGTGGTGAGCGTGGATGCGTGGAGCTCCTGCTGGACAGTGACATTGATGCTGGGGTCAGAGACTGTTAAGCCCTCAGACAAATATGGCTTAACGCTTTGATTTACATCATTGTTCATTCTAAGGCCACATTTACACATAGCCGGCTATTTAGAGAAACAAATATTTCACCCCCTCCGTTTTCAATAATAACATTGTGCACACAACATTGTTTTAAAAAAAGTTGTCATTTACATCAACCCGCATAAATAGCCAAACAAACTGTAAACATAGGGTGCTAACATGACGTTAAGCATTTTCTGGAGCATAATGTGACGTTTGAGAACCCAAAACCCTGTTTCTCCCAGTTTCTCCCACACATAACCAACGTTATCAGAAATCTCCACTTTGGCAAGAGTTTTTAGAAATAATCGTTTTCTGCGATAAAAACTGTGTTTTGTGTAAATGAGAGGCCAAACCACAGGGACATATCTGTGTCTGTCTTCCCTTCATGTAAACGGGGCCTTCCACTCCTACACAACAAGGAGTGATTAGCCATTAAATTGATAGGCCCAATTGCCACTGTGACTGGGCCATCACAAGGGCCAGTGTCCATGCAGGTGTATGCTGGATTACTCTACCAGCCGACCCAGTGGATTGTACCAACTGTTAGACTCATCAGCAAACATCCACGTGGTCACTCCCCCTTGTGATGTCACAAATTCACAGGACAGGGTGGATTTAGAAAGGCTTGTAATGGAAAATTCACACTCACACCTGGTGGTAAAATAGAGGCCCTTTAAGAAAGGTGACCATACACACTTTTTAGTGACTTTACTGTAGTAAAGGAAGTGGTGTACTTTATTTGTCAGGAACCTAATAGTAACCCAGTTGGCTGGGCCTGAGCTGAGAGGTCATGCTGCACTCCCATTGGCTCACAGAACTGGGGCCTGAGCTGAGAGGTCATGCTGAACTTCCATTGGCTCACAGAACTGGGGCCTGAGCTGGGAGGTCTGTAGTTGGAGATCCTAACAGAAATGAGATATTCATTGTAAATGAGATAGAGAATTAGAAAAGAATCGTACAGGATTCTTATTGCACTTTTATTGCAAAATACTGACATGTTACGTTATCCGAATATATGATGTATTTAATCATTTTGTGATGCATTTTGTGTAATTGTGATATAAACAGTATAGCTGTAGTGTTTTATTACAGAGCGTTCATTATCCCTAACAGGACCATAACTCAAAGGAAACTCAAAAGAACGACAGCTGGTGTTTATTGTGTGAATACAAGCGTTGGGGCATAGCTATGAGAGGAGCGCGCTGCGGGGCCTGGTGAGCCAGCACTACTGTCTGTATCACACAATCAGCTGCTGCTACATTCTGGATAGATTTTGCATAAGAAAGAGGTCAAGGTTTAAGCTAGTTTGGCATACATTTAAGGACAAGGACGCAGTTCAACAATAATTCAAAATAATGTGATTATACAATAAAAAATAGCCCTTTTTCAGAAAATGTCCTATTGCTAAGGTTCACTTAATGAAACATCACAATTCTGTTTCATGTAGAACATTGAATCACATGTTGATTTTTAGACCAATAAATAACATTTGCCAGGGGTGTGTCCATTAGTATATACTGTATGCCAGCATATATACTGATACCATACCAGTATATATACTGATAACATATAAGTTTATGTACTGATGACATATGCTGCATGTCAATTAGCATAGAGTAGCAGACAGTACACCCACATTGTACAACTCGACAAAGAGACAGGCTGGCTAGGGTACGCCCGGGTCTGGCTAGGCTAAGCTACGCTGGGTCTGGATGGGCTACATCAGGTCTGGCTACGCTCGGCTACGCTACACTGGGTCTGGTTAGCCTAGACTAGGCTAGGCTACACTACATTGAGTCTGGCTATGCTAGTATTGGTCTTGTTGGGCTAGGCTGCATTAGACTGGGTCTGGCTAGGCTAAACTTGGGCTAGGCTCAGCAAGACTGGTGCCGTGTTAAAATGGGTTCACTTGCGTTCCCTAAGCGCCATTTCGTGGACACCAGAGAACCATTTAGGGAGCAAGTCCGGGGAACTCGGACACAAGCGACACGCTGGACACACGGTAACGCATTGGGCGGTACCGCTTCTGTGAGCCTCTCTGGAAATGCAGCTTCATGGGCTCCACAGGGAGCGTCAGGAAACATTCATTTGACATGATAACAATGTGCAAGAATGATGTCATAAGCAAGGCAGCGTTTCCCCAGCCAAATGAAAAGCTGACGGAAAACTAATCCCGAGGTCAGATAGAGGTCTGAGGCCAGCCCAGGACAGCTCGTTTCCACAAGGGATCCGTATGCCAACCATCTCTATTGGATGAATCCGATGACGGTGAAAACCGCAATGCATCATGGGATATAGTGTGCATAATATGGTGCAATATCGGTATCAACCTCTTCATCACTCTTTTCTGAAAATAACATAGCCAAGGTAGCATTAGCCTCCACAACTGTAAGGGCTATCATATGGAATCTTGGTAGCAACAGGAAGACAACAGCTGTGAGATTGTTGTGCAAGTGAAATAATCAATGTGGACACTGCTTGGTCAGAGTGACTAACGCTAGAACACTGCATGAGTGGAAGATTTAAGTGGAAGACGCCTGGAATAAATGTCATGTTTTAGATTGAATACCACCTAGTGCATTATTAGCTGGTAGCCCGATAGTAGTCTAGGGCCAGAGCACAACATATGATCAGTACCTGGGTCAGCATGTCAACACCAACAAAGTGAAGCAGAGCAAACAGGTTTTAGTAGAGGTAGGCTTAGTCGAAATCTCCAAATAAAATCAATAAATCCATTGCAGACCAATGCAAATTGACATATAAAACTTGATGAGACATAAACAGGGACATATCTCGAGAGCCCATTGATCAATGCCGATACTTGACCCCTCTCTTGAAAGGTCAGGGCGAATAGAAATCAACACCAAGCCCAATAACCGCAACTGCAACATATGGCCACTAGATGGCGACAAAGAACTAGAGTTCTATTTGAAGTCAATTTACCCTCTCTTAAACACTTTAACTACTATACATTGATTGTAAACACTGTTTGATTGCAAAATGGTGCCCAGACACTGGATTATCCGTTTATGGTTTTACGTGATCTAACACAAGTCTGATCAAAGTTATTTTCACTGTTGGATTCATCCAATAGAGGAGTACACTTTATAGGGATTAGGGAACAAGGAAACAAGTGAGTGCACTTAGGCTTCATTCACATTATGAGCCTTTTTAGCTCAGTTCAGATCCTTTTTTACTCAGATCTGAAGGTCGTTTGGCTGTTCACGTGTTTTGAAATGTGTCTTGATATCAGATTCCAACGTGAACTTGTCACAGTCCAGAAGTGACCGGCAGGCCCGCGGGGACGAAGCCCCACACGCAGCCCACGGAAGTCAACCTGGAGGCCAGTGGAGTCCGCGTCGTAACGCTGGCCACAGCTTTCTGAGGAGCAGTGGATGCACAATTCTGCACCGGAGTCAGAGCCAGGGCGCTGGGGTCATGACAGGAACGCAAACGTTGCATGAATCGCGAGGACTCTGGCGGAGGCTCAGCCAACCACTCAGACCCCGTCTCTGGTTATGGGCCACATGGGAGCGTCTCGTGGAATCTTTTAACCGAAAAGATCAGACTCCATGTGATTTGTGCCGTTCACACTGTTAAGAAATCTGGTACGAATCACGGCGCGAGCAAAAGACCGATCTGGGCTACTTTTGCTTTCAGTGTGAACGCGGTCCTACTTAGGGCATTAGTGGACCCATTCAACACGGCACAAGACTTGCTTGATAATACTAGGTTGTGCTTTGCTGGGTATAGTTTTGGCTCTGTTAGGCTAGGCTGGCACTTGCATGCCTATGTTAAACTATGCTGGGACTGGTTTGGCTAAGGTTACACTGGGCGCGTAGATACTGTAGTGCTACGCTAGTCTAGTTAGCCACACCGCTGGTTTCTGGCGTCGCATTAACACTAGCACTAATGTTGGCACACAAGCTCCGAGCCTGTTCCTGATGAGGGTCTGTAGGAAGCAATGGATCATGGCTATGGCTAGGCCCTGGCCGCTAGCCTAGCAGCTAGCTGCCGTCCCCCCCCCCCCCCCCTCCCCCGTGTCCCCAGATGCAGCTGCTGTGACTCAATGTCCAAAGAGTTAGCGTCGGGAGAGCTAAAACTTTCTCGAGAGCCGTTTTGGTTTGCGGGGGCTTTGGCGCCTGGGGCTCTGCTTCACCACGCGGGACCGCAGGAGGTACCGCGGCGCGCGCGACTTCCCGGCCGGCTGGTTCTCAGAGTCCAGGGGGGTGTGGCGTTTCAGGGCCAGCACCCGGTCCTTCGGGTCTTGCGGGACCCGGGGGAAGGGGGTGCCGGGAGACGACCGCGGCAGGACCCTGGCCCTCTTGCCCCCGGCCGCCTGCTTCTGGGTCTCCAGGTGTTTGGTTTTCTGACTGCGTTTGCCTTTCCTTGAGGTAGGGTGGTTCTGCGTCTTGTTCCCCGGCAGCTCTTTGGAGACGGGGGTCCTCGAGGCCCCCGTGACCAAGGGGCCCGACGGGGGGCCGCTACGGTGGGCCACATCCGCCTCGACGCGGCCCTCGCCGTTGTGGCGCCGCGCGGCAACACAGACCTCCGCCGCCGGCGTCGTCTTGCTAAAGTCGCCCGCGTCTCCGGCCAGCCCGAACACCCGGCGCCGCGTGCGCAACGAGAACGCTCCGTCGGGGGAGGGGCGCGCCTTGGCGGACGGCTCCTCCTTGCCCGGCCCCGCCCGGAGGTCCGGGCCCGGCGGGCTGCCGGTCAGCGTGGCTTTGGAGGTCACCTTGAGGCTCTGGCGGTCCAGCTCGATCTGCCGCCACTTGAGCAGCACGGCGGGGCTGGCCTGGTAGCTGGTGGGGCTCTGCAGACCCCGCAGCAGGTTCCTGGGTGTGGACTTGACGATGACCGGCTCCAGGAGGCGCCCGTCGGCCAGGCGCTTGGGCGGGGTGCAGGGGGAGCACACGATGGGCTTGAAGTGGTTCAGCTCCTCGGAGATGCTGTCGTTGCTCTCCGGGCTGACGGAGCGCTCGGGCCGCGCGGGGGGCGGGAACGAGGTCATCAGGCCGCGCCAGGCCAGCCTGCGGTCGGTGCTGATGGGGGAGGAGACCGCAGGGCTGTTCTCCGACGACAGCAGGATGCCCGCAGCGAAGCTGTGTCTCGCCCCGGCCTGCAAGCACAACAACCACGCGCCTTTATGCACCGGCCGGCTGCTGGTTCGACCGGGAGCCGCCCAGCACAACCAGCAGTGGAAGCTAACTCTGCCAGAGGTGAACACTTCGGACTCACCACGTCCATCATGGACGACTGGGGGAGGAACCTTCGCTTCCCTCCGCCCTCCACTGAAGCAGTACAGCTCTGGCTCCTCTGGGAGGCGCTGTGGAGAGACAGCCATGTCAGACAGTACTACCATGCTACCTAGCAGTACAAACATGTTACCTAACAGCACAAACATGTTACGTAACAGCACAAACATGTTAGAAGTTGCATGCTAGAAGTTGCTGTCAATTTTGTCCACATGCTCCACTATACATACATATTATTGTTCTACTAATTATAAATACAATTTCATAAAACATGTTATACTATACATAAACATTTCTGTATACAACATGTTGTAATATACATAAATATTACTTTATACGTGTTCTACTATATATACTGTATATATTACTTTACACATGTTGTAATATATATAAATATCACTTTATACGTGTTCTACTATATACACTGTATATATTACTTTACACAACATGTTGTACTATATATAAATAGTATTTCGTACTCTCTGAAAGCTGACGGTGTTTTGCATTTCCTGAACGTTCCAGAGACGTTCCTGGTCCGCTTCCCGATAGGCTCCTCGTTCTCGGAGTCCGAGAGAACCGTCTTGACCTGGAACACAGGAAGTCATCAGCGCCCGGTCGCCAGGGCAGCATGCCTTCACATTCAACCACTCTAACCTCGGTCTCCCAGTCCGAGCAGAGTGTCAACATGGTCTTAACAGACCGTGTCACCATTAACCTGGGCTTGGAAAACAAACCAGCCCGCGTCTAACTTAGGTCTGGGACGTGTCGATGCTTGGTGTTGTGACGTGCGTGTGTATGGTCATGGACGTTATGGGTGAGGTTGTAGCTCTGTAATTGTAACTGTGTCAGTAATGGCCATAGACCTGGTCCAGAGGGTCAGAGTGACTGAACGCTGGTGCCAGATGGGGGGGGGGGGGGGGGGGGTCATCTCAGAACCAGCCGCACTCCTGGCAGACTCACCTTGACCTTGGACTGCTGATCGGACAACAGCCCTCCACACCAAGAGGCCTGGGGCACTGGGACAGAGCCATCTGAAGAGGACAACCACAGTCAGCCAGAACAACCCAACAACCACCAGATCATCAACTACCATACCAACCACAGCCATCATACCATAATATATTATCTAGAGGATCAGCATGGAACTGTCTGGACCACAACTACGGTCATATAGATCTAGAACACCACACAGAACCAGATCTTCAGCTAGAAAACCATAGGGTACCAGACCTTCAGCTAGAACACCAGACTTTCAGCTAGAACATCATCAGCAACAACCAAATCATTAACTAAATAATTAAGACCCACCATACCTTCAACCACACTATATTAACATACCATCAAATATGAGCTTTTGTCTGATCAGGAGCTGATATTTTGTAGTCATCTATATGCAGATGCTGAGTGGTTGCTCTTAATATTTAAATGGTACAATGGTGAGTTTTCCACTTTTTGATGTCACTGTTACATTATTGTACTTTTACAACAGCCCAGCTAAAGATAAAGCCCTGACAACTGAGATGAGGCTGTCGGAACAAGTCCGGACAAGTTCCCAAGACCTGCGAAACCAACGTGAGATCCAACCAGGGGGACATCACGGGCTTTATGTCTAATGAAACCCAGCGACCGCAGGCCAGGCAGGGTGGGGGGCTGCACGGGGTCTGTGCCGGAGGGCTGGGTGGTTCTGGCGGGTTGATTCAGAAGGTTCTCCGAATAGAGCCAGGGGTCCTTTGAAAACCTCGAACTTTACTAACCCAAGTGCCAATTTGTTTTAAGAGCACTTCTTTCGTGATGAGGACGTAAAACACAAACTCTCCATCTCGGTATCCCACTTATGGAAGTCAACAAACACATTAAAATAAAGAACTAGTACCCAACCTTTCCGGGAGTCGCAGTTCCTCCGGTCCAGTCTGTTCCTGCACCGCTCCGGACAGCTCCTCCTGCTCTGCTCCCGGGGGTCCGGGTCCGCCACCGCAACCGGGCCCGTCTCGCTGCCCAGCCGCCTGCAAGAGCCCCGCAGCCGGCAGCGCGGACAGCTCTGCGGGCGCTGGAAGCAGCGGAGGCAGGCGGAGTGTCCGCAGCAGGGTAGGACGACGGGCCCCGGGCCGGGCAGGGCGACGGGCCCCGGGCCGGTCAGGTCTCCCCCGCACCCCGCCGGGCACTTCAACTCCCCCGCGGGGGCCCGAGGCTGCGGGTTGGACGCGGATCTGAGCCGGAGCAGGGGGCCACTGCCCGGGCATAGCTCCTCCACTTCAGCGGGACGCTGGGCGGACGCCGCGGCCGCCATCTTCGCTGCTCTTTTCCTTCTGGTTCAGTTTGAAAACAAACAACCCCGCCCCCCGTCGGCATACCCCCCCCCCCCCTTCACATACACACACACTTCCGCTGAGGCGGCCAGGCCGAGCGCACCCCGTCCGCTGCCCACTCCTTTATCTAAATGTCCTAGAGAGGACTATATTTTATAATTACTGTTAATAGTGTGCGTGTGTGTGTGTGTGTGTGTGTGTGTGTGTGTCACCTGTGTTCTCTCGACTGCCCCAGAGAAGTTGATCCTCTAATCTAACCTCATTATTATGGTCATAAGGCCTCATGCTCAGCGGATTAGTTTTCACTTTGAGATGAAAATCAAACAGTTTAGCCCTCCATGAGCTTCCGTGGGGTTACACTGCAGCCTCCAGCAGTCTGGAGGTGAAGGGTAGAAAGGCTGAACAGAGCGTTTTTTTTTTTTTTTTTTTTTTTTAAATCATCACTTAATATCTTCTTCAGTTGAGAAATTGTTGTTTTTTGGGGGGAGTTTAGGGTTGTTGATGTTTTTCGGTGGCCAGACGCCAGGGGGCGACACGCGACTGGTTTTACAACAGTGGTCTCCAGGGCCAAGACGTCATCTTTAAATCTAACAAAAAGTATCGTATTTTGTCTACCTTTTAAGGGGCAAGCGCAATTGAAGACATTGAATGGAGAATAACAATAAATGAAAATGAAGAGGATTGTAGCCCTAGCCCTTCCCACTAGCGAACAGTGAGGTTAAAACCATGTTGTGCAGTAGGCGTACAGCGGTTAACGCTGTTATACAGCCTTTGGTCTAAACCTGGAAGACGAAAACATTACAGAGTTTTTTATTTTCCCTGAGGACTGAAAATCATCTAGGAATATCATTCACACGCCCGCCCAGCAGGTGGCGGTAACACACAATACTACAACACAGTCCACTCCAGCCGCCTCAGACATGACGAATAAGACCCTGGGAACAGTGACTTTGACAGTCTGAGTTAGACCGGCGGACTTCTCTCAAGTGGACTATACAGTCGGAACCAGTGAGCTGGTACCAGTGAGCTGCTGGTTGGACGTGGCCAGCATGCAGCACACCAAAGCAGCGGTGCAGCTCGTCCGCCTGGGCCGGATCTCTTATTCCCAGGCGCTCCAGGAGCAGCAGCGCTTCGTCCAGCGACACCGGGACCGGGACCCCAGCCACCCGGCCCCCGACGCCCTGCTGGTCTGTGAACACCCGCCGGTCTACACCGTCGGGATTCGCCAGGCCCCTTACCCCGCCGAGGAGGAGCGCAGACTGTCTCTCCTGGGAGCCGAGTTCTTCCGGACGAACCGAGGCGGGCTGATCACCTTCCACGGGCCGGGCCAGTTGGTCTGCTACCCCGTCCTGGACCTCCGGGGCTTCAGGAAGAGTGTGCGCTGGTATGTCTGCCAGCTGGAGCGGACCGTCATCGGGTTGTGCAGTAAACTGGGCATCGAGGCGTCGACCTCCCCGGACACCGGAGTGTGGGTCCGGGACAACAAGATCTGTGCAATCGGTGCGTAGAGCAATCAGCGTGACCCCACGCTGGGCTGAGCTGTGGCTCCTCTCAGCCGTGTTCAGCCAGGGTCTGGACAATAGTCCTGTCCATGTTGTTCATGTTTTCTAATAATGCCTTAAATGTAATAGCCATAGCGGGCTAATGACTGTCACATGTCTTGTCACAATGTAATAACACACAATCTAATACACAATCTAATAGTTTCAACTAATCAACTAATAACACAACATTTGATTAAGAACAGATTGTTTAGCTAATAATGGCCCAGCTATCAGACATGGTATTACGCTGTCTGAGCTGCATATCCCTGTTAATCTGCTTTAAACTATGAGGTATACCTTTATTAATGTGGCGTAAACATGTTTCTATTGACCTGGTTTCAGTGAGGACTGTGTCCTCTGCTCCAGGCTTGTAATGATCTGGTTTCAACTCTTAACTAAGCAGATGTAAACTGTCTACTCCAGGCTTGTAATGATCTGGTTTCAACTCTTAACTAAGCAGGTGTAAACTGTCTACTCCAGGTTTGCAATGATCTGGTTTCCATCCTTAACTAATGAGGTGTAAACTCTCCACGCTCCAGGGATCCATTGCGGCCGCTACGTTACCTCTCACGGCTTGGCCCTCAACGTCAGCACAGACCTGTCGTGGTTCTCGCACATCGTTCCCTGTGGCATTGTGGGCAAAGGTGTGACGTCAGTGAGCGAGGAGCTGGGCAGAGGGGTGACGGTGGAAGAGGTCCTGCCCTGCCTGCTGGACTCCTTCTCAGAACACTTCGGTTGTAACATCACAACCACCAGAACACAACCGCTCATCTCTGACGAGGGGCGCCCTCCTCTGGCAGACTAGAACTGCATCTTGGAATAAAAAACTGGGTTTATTTCAAGGGGCAACAAAGACTGAATGATTCTGCCGAGAACGAATGTAAGAAGGTTGATCTTACCATAATATACATTCACCGACTCGTGGAATTGTTTGTGATACACTGAAACCTGAAAACACACTCATGCTTGATTCTGTTCATGTTGGACAAGAAAAATAGGGAGTTGGTCGGATCTCTTTGTGTCATGTTTTATAAAAAACGTTTCTAAGCTGTTTGTACGTGATTATCAAGGTTGTTATGTTCATGCTGCACACATTCAACAGACATGTGTAGCGACTTCCAACCAGGCAGCCTGACAGAGGGTCCAGACTAGTCTACCTCACGGTAGCTTGTTGGAGGTCTGCAAATTGTACTTCTTTTTGTTAATGAAAATGCCATGCTTGTGCTAAATCCAAAGTCTACTTCTGTACAAATAAATACATATGAAATACATATAAAATACAATGTCTACATGCATACATATATAAATACAACAAAATACATATGAAATACAAAGTTTCTCTGTTGATGATAATAAACTGGACACCTGCATTATAGAAATACTTTATTGATCCCAAGCTGGGAAATTACAGAATTCTGAGTTTTACTGGTGTTTCTCAGTAGTGCCTTTTTATTACAGAGATAATACTGTTGGAGAGAATACTTCACCATAGATTTAGAACCTACAGACCTTAAATTGGCCATAGTTTACATCGTGGTCTTAATAACAAGATACCAATATGTTTTCTGTGTAATGCTTTTGCACTTTGGAATAGGCAGTCCTACTTCTTTAGTTACATGTTATATTTTATTGTATAAATACATGACATTGCATTGCAGCATGTTGATAACACAACAACAAGCTCCATGCGTATTAATTGCCGTCAGGACGAGAGCTTTGTGAGAAGTCAGAAACGTTGGCGTGTTTACCTCATTAATAGCATGATGTAAGGAGGCGTCCCCCCCCCCCCCGAGGACCGGTCTCATTGGGCCGCCCCGGACCCCTGGACAGCTGCGGAGGACACAGCGCCAGGCCAATTAGCGGGGTCAGCCTCCCTGAAGAGGGTGGGGTTGGGTGGGGAGGGGGGGGGTCACCTTGACGAGGCCCTCTAGACGCTCTGGGCCCTGGCGGCGACGGCGGAGATGATGACCCTCAGCGGTGAGTGCAGCAGGAGGTCCCAGCTGGAAGGTACTCTGTGGACAACTTTGGGGTCAAAGGTCAACCAGATCAAACAACTCCCTTTTCCCCAGTCCACCACAGGTGGATCAGACGAGGGTTTGACCTTCTGATGGTTGTCTAATCTAAGCACCTCACATATACACACACACACACACACACACACACATATATATATATATATATATATATATATATGTACAGTATATATAGTCAATATGCCATACACTGTATATTTCAAGTCCTTTATTGTCAAATGTGCAGCATCACTTATAGTCATAATGTACAATGAAATGTATTGGAAGAGGCCCGTTCCAACACGAACGGAACAGTTAAATTAAATACAATAAGTACAGAATTACAGTACAAGTATACCGTAGATATATACCATATACCTATGATATAGCACATACAACATAGCAAATACTTTACATTCCATATACCATAACATTTACTCAATCACAGGCGGGATGAAGTTTTATCTTCACAGAAATTGGTTGGGTTGAGTTTAGTCTGATTTCAAAATGAGTCACTCCACTCAAGGGCAGTGGGCACTGGGCCTCTCCTACACATCCTCACTGAGGCCACAAGGGTGTGGGCACTGGGCCTCTCCTACACATCCTCACTGAGGCCACAAGGGTGTGGGCACTGGGCCTCTCCTACACATCCTCACTGAGGCCACAAGGGCAGAGCTCTGGGCCTCTCCTACACATCCCTCCAGATCTCCAGACACCCCGTTGTCTAACTACTCCTGAAACTTCCTCTTCTGGGGAGATCTAGTCTGACGGTCATTCAGAGGAGCTCTCTAGATCTCTGAAGTCAGTCAGCTCAGGTAACATAGTGAACATCGCTCATCTTTGATCATTTCATTGGGGCTGAGACCCAGTAAAACTAACATAGGGAATAATGTTATATAATAATATAATAAATAATTGTTCTCGAATTATATATATGATATGTTCATCCCTTCATTCGTTTGACTTTCAGTAAATGTACATTTACATTTAGGGCATTTAGCAGACACTTTTATCCAAAGCGACTTACAAAGAGTAAATTTTTCATAAGAAGGTGAAACATTTCATTGCGGTTAATACAATAAGAAAGTCACCAGTAGTTGGGTGAGTTATGTCACATGACCAGCACATATTCGCTCAGAGGTGGTCAGGTGACATTAAGATCACACTATAAGATGAGAGGATGCTACCCAGGACAGACACGCAGACAGACAGTGGCAACTCCTTTAAGTCTTAAACAAGTCTATTTTTTCATGTTCTCCACCAGGGGCAGCGTGGCAATGGGCCTCAGGCGTGGTACCGGGTCGGGGGGTTTATTGATGAACTGATTACTTTGAAGGGCTCCCCATAAGCATGAATCAGAGCTTCCTCTATACGGCGTTGTCCCTGACCGCCTACGGGCCCCCAGGCACGCTGAGCTACGTGTTCTTCGTGCTTTGCCTGCTGCTGTACGTGCTGACTCTGTTTGCCAACGTTCTGCTGATCACCCTGATCCTGCGTGACCCCAGCCTCCACAAACCCATGTACACCTTCCTGCTGCACCTGGCGCTCAACGGCATTGTGGGCTCATGCGCCGTGTGTCCCAAGGTGATGGAGAGCCTGCTGTCCCGCACGCCCCTCATGTCTTACGGGGGCTGCCTGCTGCAGGTGCTCTTCATCAACGTGTACGCCACGTGCGCCTACGCCATCCTGGCGGTGATGGCCTACGACCGCTACATCTCCATCTGCAAGCCACTGCAGTACCACAGCATCGTCACCCCCTCCAGGGTGAGGGGGCTGCTGGCCGCGGCCTACCTGTGCCCCGTGGTCCTGACGTCGGCGCAGGTGTACCTCACGTCCCGGCTGCCCCTCTGCCGCTTCGCCATCAGCAAGCTGTTCTGCGACAACCTGGCGGTGGTCAAGCTGTCCTGTGTCCGGAGCGGCCTGGTCAACGCGTACGGGCTGTTCATCACCTGCAGCTTGGTGCTGTTCCCCTTCGTCTGCGTGCTGCTCTCCTATGTGAGGATCTTGTCCGTCAGCTGGAGGGCGTCCAAGGACTCGCAGCGGAAAGCCCTGAGCACTTGCGCTCCTCATCTCATAATCTTCATCAACTTCTCCGTGATCATCGTCTTCTCAGTGCTCTACAACCGGAACGCCAGCGTGTCACGGCTGGAGAACTCCCTCAACTCCACCCTGTTTGCCCTGCTGCCCCCGCTGCTCCACCCCCTGGTGTACGGCATACGCACCAAAGAGATCCGGCTCTCCATCCAGAGGATGGGCCCACCGGCCCCCCTCTGAGTTCTGCCTGTGGCTCGGAGTCCGTATCAACAGCTGAACAATAAATCAGGACTCTAAACCACGGTTCACATTTGGTTCTGTTTCACACGGGTAGTTTGGGTTGGTATTTGCTGTGTAGTATACGGTTCATTATATGTGTTGTATTAAGGATAATAGCAGCAGGTAGTCTGGGTTTTATTTAGATTGTCTGGTTCAGAAGGTTTCCCTTTATCCTGCAAGCACTACGAACGTGCAACGTCTGGTTCTGTTGAAACCACAGGTTTCTGATGCAAGTTGTTTAATAGCTGATTTAATGCAACAGTCTGAATACATCATCTTCAGCATTAGGTTGAAAGTGGTCATAACAAAAAGAAGGAGAAATGCAGCTAGAAGGGTGACTTCTTCCTGTGACGACATGAAGTTCTCTAAACACGAGGTAATTGGCCCCATGGGGAGTCAGAAGCTACTATATTAGATGCTACCCATATATGGGCCAATATATACAGGTATTTTGTATTATTTGTGTCACAGTGCTATTCTCAGTAAACATGTCAGAAAAATAACAAAATGGCCCTTTGTTCATAAATCCATTGACTTAAGATATCTCAAATCAAATCATAACCCGAAGACTAAATAATATCACATCATAACAAAATGAATCCTGATTGGTCAAAGACCTCCAGCCACAGTGACCTCAGTTCCACATCACTACTCAAACGGCCAGATGTTTCCTTGATAACACACTTTTTTTTGTTCCCTCTGCAAACGTTGCAAACGAATGAATAAAAATGTCAAGTAACTCTGTCTCAAAATTGTAGTCTTTTATTCTTTAATTTTATTTTCACATCGCAACAAATGAATGATATGACAACATTGTAAAATGCTACTACAAGGTAAATTAAAGGAACTATATGGAACAAATGTGCTGTTCTAAATCATAAAATGACCATGATGTCATCAGAGATTCAGGAAACTAACTGCTAAATCGAAATATTCGCTTCCCCCGACAGCCATGCTACAGCTAGGCTGTCTGTGATTGGGCCTGTGGGTTATGATTCCCTATTCTCCGAGACCCCCGGGTTGCCAGATAGGAGGCAAATTTGCACCCAGTCATGGGAGCAAGCAAACCAACTGGATCAACTGAGACTGTACAAGATTCTACCCGGCCTAAAAATGTCCAGAGCCAGGCTAGACCACGGGTACATCTTGGAGTTGCATTACAAATATGAAGACAGCTTAGAGCCGAGAAGGGTTTCAAGATGGATTCAACATGAGCTGGTTTATAATTGGCAAATAATTATTAACTAAATACATTGCAACAACATTTGCAATACATTAATTAGATGATAAATGTACAGTGGAGGACTTGTCATAGCTTGTCATTGTCAACACAGAATCTTTGAGTCTAGGGAGGGGGGGGAGCCAACTCTGTCCGGTATTGTGAATTTGATAGGCAGTACCCATTTTAAATGTTGGTGTCAATGCCACCTATTGTACCTTTAAGGGTTAAGGTCAGGTCACCACTTCCTGACTTTAACAAATCATAAAAGTTATGGTTAAATAGACAGGTAGATAGCACAGAGAATATAAAGCTAAGTAGCTTAAACAGTAAAAGCTAGTAAAAGCAGCTAGGTATATAGGTAGCTTAGACGTGAAGGAGCTAGGAAGCTTAATTAAGTAGCTTAGTTGTTATGGAGCTAGGTAACGAGGTAGCTTAGACATTTAGGAGCTAGGTTGCTAAGTAGCTTAGATGATAAGTAGCTAGCTAGTTTAGGCATTAAGGACAGAGGTGGAAAGTAACGAAAATCATTTACTCACGTTACTGTATTGAGTAGTTTTTTTGTGTATTTAGTATTTTTGAAGTATAATTTAAAATTGGTATTTTGTATTTTACTTGAGTAAGTTTTGACTGAAGTATTGTATTTAGTTACATTATAAATCCTATCCATTACCGAGTAAAAAAAAAAAGTTCAGCCCAATAAAAAACCTACAGGAGAAAAATATGCGCCACTGTGCGTGCGTGCGTGTGAGAGAGACAGAGAGAGAGAGAGAGAGAGAGAGAGAGAGAGGTATCTCATGTTTTACCAAGTCAAATTTGTTGTGATTGTACTTACATTTGTTGCACTTGTTCTTTGATTAAAAACAACTAAATTAAAAACAACTCATTTGAACAACTTTAACAACTTTAATTAAAAACAACTAACACTACCCTCACCCCCACACACAGACACACAGAAAGTAACTTTTACATAAAGAACATTTTAAATGAACTACTTTTTCCTTCTACTTGGTACATTTTCAGATGGGTAATTTTACTTGTACTTGAGTAATATTTGATCAAAGTATTGATACTTTTACTTGAGTACAATATTATAGCACTTTTTCCACCTCTGATTAAGGATCTAGGTAGATCAGGAGTAAGGAGCTAGGCAACTAGGTAGCTTTGACATTTTGGAGCTAGGTAACTAGGTAGCTTAGGCATTACCGAGTAGCTTGTTCAATGCAGTAGATGCAGTGCCAGACACCAGCTAGTATGCTACTGAAACAATATACACATTATGAATATACATACATAATATGACTTACATTAACACAATCCAAATACAATATATTGAATATAAGTGCAATACATTCAATATAAATAAAAAATGCAATCATTTCATAAATATTTTTTCTATTATCATCTTCCAAATCCCACTTTTTCACCGTTGAACACAACGTCTCTATATCCTTTTTCCATCCAATATAAAGTCGCTTTAAAATAATGCGCATTACAAAGTTGATGCGACACATGTGATGGAAAAGCGGTTATGTCGCTTCAACGCTAGCTTTGTCGACTTAATTTATGTCGCTGTTCAGAGGTGGATTGGCGAGAGATAATTCGACATAAATCAGATGGAAAACGGTTAAAGCGACGTAGGAAGTTCGCAAATGCGCAGTGCTGTGTTATTATATGCGCGAGAATTCGAATGTTGTGATTTTGTGTCTCACAATTACATAATTTACCTCAGTGAGTGTCACTCATCGGTTTTGCAGAGACTAGTAGCCTACAATGGAGAGACAAAGCTGGTCGAGAGCGGAAACCCTGACTTTTATAAGAGTTTTGGGGGATTTGGATGCGCTGTCAGCCCTCGATGGGAAGAGACAGCGTAATTGCGCCGTACACCTGTGTAGGTAGTAATAGTAAATGTTGGAGTGTTAATCTGAGCACATACTGTATGGTCCCACTTGATTTCAGTGTTATAATAACGATATGAATATAATTGTATTTGTAAAGCAAAGGGGCAGGGATTGGATGGCATAATAAATAAATCACGCCTATCTGGGGAATGCGATGACGTACATCATTCCTATAGGCTATTTGTTGGGCCTCCTCTGCCGATGGCAATTTAATGAATCGGTGTACCACTGAAGACAACACTAAACGCTCAACACTCATCGCACAAGCTGCACACATCTGTGAACAGTAGTGATACTGACACCGAACTTCCCGGCTACGACTCGGTATTCGCTACAGCTACCTAACTTGTACAGTGCTATGGCCACCCGTTTATCTGTAGATACAGCTGTTCTCCTGCTTGTTGGGTCTGGCCTCATATGTGGCTCTACAAGAACACATAACTCTTGAAACAAAGTTTTGTTCACACGGAAATAAGTCATAAACTGACGGTCAGTAAAAGATGACACGTCCACCTCCCACCATAAACTACTCCTTTGGTGCTGCCAGATTACAGGCGATCTGCGACTGCGACGAGTCATCAGGACAGTCTACGTTCGCGAGTCGCATTCTCCGGGTCACCATCCTTCGTCTGATGACAATTATAGCGGATATTATGTTAATTATTAAAACACGACACGTATGTTCTCCATTTTGTTTAGTTGAACCGGTAACCAAGGCTATTCTCACGCGCGATAAAGTCTATTTTGCCTTTGACACAAACGTTCTAAAAGAGCGACGCAGTGGATGGAAAATGGTTTTGGTGCGTCTAGTGTCGCTTTAAATTAAATCGACATTGGGCATAAGTCGCTTCAGAATTGGATGGAAAAAGGACTTATGTCGTGCTTGGAATCTAAGACTGTGGAGGAAAATGTAAGGACGGACTGGTATAACGCAGAATCGACCTGACAATGTTTCGTATGCTGGACAACCTCAAGCCATAAATTAAAGGGCTGAAAATTGGTTGGATGGTGAGAAAGTACAGGGATAAAAGGATACGCAATATTCTGGGACTGCTGGTCATATCAAACCTACTCTGAAATATCTCAAAACAACAACCAAAAGAGAAGTTGATCAGGGAGGCCAGGTGAGGAGTGCAGGTAGTGACCGCTTTCTGTCTGGTGTTTTTAGAACCGAAGAAACAAACCCTAAAGATCTTGAAGTAGGAGACCAGGATGGAGATCAGAGGAGCCACTACGGCGAGTATGGTGGCGACCAGGCCGTACACGTTGTTCACCGTGGTGTCCGAACACGCCAGTTTGACCACAGGGAAGTTGTCGCAGTAAATCTTGTCGATTTTGTTCCCACACAGCACTAGGGAGGAACTCAGAACAATACACACAAGGCTCTCCAGAGAAGCGTACAGCCATAGAGCAGCAATCAACAGAGCCACCTTGATAGAGGTCATCCTAGCCTTATAATGCAGAGGACAGCAGATTGCGAGGTACCTATCATAGGACATCACAGCCAGGTTACAAAACTCCCCACAGCTGTAGCTATACAGGCAGTAGATCTGTAGGTAACACGTGGATGTAGACATTGTGTGAGTATCAGAGGTGATCTGCTGCAGGAGGAATGGAAAAAGACCAGCACTACCATACAGTTCATTAACCAACAGGCTGCACAGAAACACATACATGGGCTCATGTAGGCCCGTCTTCATACAAATAGTTACAATGAGCAAAGTATTCGCAACAATAATCAGAATATACAGCAACAAAACAATCAGAAAATATAAATACTTTAGATTGCCCATGTCCTGGTAGGCTGTCAGTATGAAATATGTAAACTGGCTTGAATTCACCATTAGTGAATGGTGAATTCACATTTCCTTTCAGGAAATGTTCAACACAAGAAGTTGGACTTTGTTCTTGTTACTGGACTATTCTTCGTCGAGTGGTCTTCTAGAGAAATTTCCCAACATTGATCACTTCAAACTAAAAAAAAGGATATCAGAAGACACTTACCATCAGAACATATGCTCACTCACACCTGACATGACTCACTCACCATTCCCACTGAGCCTAGAACATGACCATCACATCTTTCAAACTGTTTCAAATGACAGAGGGAAGATGGAATTGGGCCGTCTGCTTTAATCGCCCCCCAGTCTGTCCAGACTGAGCTGGCTCTCTCTCTCTCTCTGCTTCTATAAAGCTTCTCTCAGCACCAGTAGCCATGGGAGCAGGACCTCTGACATCATCAGCAAGGAGAAGCTCTGTCTTTTCCACAAATTGTTCTCATGCTTTGATTTCACAGTATGATGCCTACATGACCCCTAGGGAACATCAAGGGTGAAATATTATTGATCACATTGACTATTGATCACTGAATTTCAATTACATTTAATTTAATTCAACCTTACCTTTTGTACATAACAACTACTTCAAATAGTAGTTACAGAGGAACTATGCAACTTTTTTGAGCTTTTGGAACTTAAAATTGCAGGTTAAGAGTCGCTGTGATGGTTCTCTAACACTTTATGGGTCGATTGGTGGGTGTTTCGACCACCCCTGGTGCTTGTGGGCTGAAAAAGTGAAAATGCAAGTCTGAGGCGGCAGTCCGCTGCCAAAAGTCTTGCGGTAGTCTCGGGTCCAGCGAAGCAACAAACTGCTTTACAGCACTACACACCCACAAACACAGAATCAGCTAGATATAATCACAAGTAGCGAGGGAATTGTTATAGACATCATGGATAAGCCGACTGAAAAGAGACAAAGGGACCCATCACGGAGAAACAGAAGAAGCAAAAAAGGGCGACTGACAGAGAGGCCATACATGAGTAAATATTGGGCGAGCTTTTCATGAATGGCGTGAACTGAGAGAACAAAATGAAAACTACAAATTGGATGCTGACTTAACCATGTTGCTGTTGAATTTGTAAGTACCCTTGGTTGAACTTTGTTCTCTTTTTTTCTGTATGGTGGCTTTCTTGATGTTAGTCTCTGTAATAATGTGTTTGCTCGACCGTTTTGTTGTGAGCCCACTATGTTTCTAGCTGGCGTTCTTGATGGTGGCGGGGTTGTTAGAGTAGCAGGCTAAATCCCTGAATCCAGGTTTGTGTTGATTGTTTAGGTCACTGGTTCGCCCTTCGAATGCCTCAGATTTTGCTAATAGTGTCGCCTGTATCATGTGACATGTCGGAATTACCATATAATTCAGTACCCTGCACGAGAGCTGCTAGTTAGCACATATTCATAATCTTTTGTCATGCTGACCGATATAATTAGCTGCATGCATGTTTTCATGTTATATTACTTTTGTGCAGATGATGTGGACACCACATGCAACACCACGTTCGAAATGAACATTTTTGGGCCACCGGTTGTTGCGAGCATGAGCCTGGAGGAACACAGCGATGATAAGCCCTGGATCATGCTCATGCTCATCATGATCATGGTCCCCTGTATGGATCCAGTCATTTTACTCACAATGTGTGATGCGTCATAATTACAAGTTCAGCATCTCACAAGGCACTGACTGCAACTGTGCTAGACAAGATGGGGTTGAACCAGGTGAAGACATTTCTAAACTTCAGGTGAGCATCTACATTTGTAATGGTATGAGCCTTATTTTTAGATGCACTTCCTAAACAAAAGTCAAAAGGGTAAGGGTTTGATGCAGTTGGTCAGGTCTAGGTTCAGCAACATCATGTGCTCAAATAATAAGGTCTACCTGAATATAGTGAGTGATCAGGTTGTTCCATCAATGGATATTTTCATCCAAGATGATAATGCTTGGATTCTTCGTGCCCACATTGTGAAAAAATGGTTGAACATGAGGCATAATTTGCACACATAAATGACCAGAGTACAGACCTTAACCCCATTGAGTGATGTGTTAAACAGTGGTTTGACTTCTACACTCCATCATCAATACAAGATTGTATTGATGATGGAGTGAAGAGTCAGACCACTCTCCAGCACATTCCAAAGATTCTCAATAGGGTTAAGGTCTGGACTCTTTTACCACTCAACCTTTCTTTCACAATGTGTGTCCGATGAATCCTGGCATGGTGATCTTGGAATATCCCTGTGCCATCAGGGAAGAAATAATCCATTGTAATAATCCATCCAACCTTTTCATTCAATATGTTCTGGTAGTCAGCTGACCTTATTCTTTGAACATGTAATGTTGCTGAACCTAGACCTGACCAACTGCAGCATCCCCTATTTGCTTTGTGATATCCTGGCGACTTTCTTTTGGCCGGGCAGTGTATGTATTCAAGCATTTCCGTGTAGTCTTCTAACAGCAGAGTTATTCTCATTGTCTCCTTCCCATCCAACCACAGAGGACCACATCAGACCAAGAAAGTTTTCAGAACCATATCCTGGTGTATGCGGCAAAGTGCATGTCGAATACACCATTTGTGTACAAAACACGGACCCTGCTTGCTGCAATAGATTACAACAAGCATAACCAATGCCAGCCAGTACGTAATTGTGAAGGACACAATATGTAAGCTGTTATATTTTTAGAAAAGAGAACACCTTACTTTTGTTTGTAAGCGTTGGGGAAATTATCAATGCTAATGGCTCGTCCTCTGTCACCGGGTACAAACGCTTGTACAACAAAAGTACAGTAAAGGAGAAAAAAACTGTACTCCTACATCTCCGACATCCAGGCGGCCATCCTCTCAAGGAGGCTAAGAAGTGGAACAGGTCTTCCTTGCAGGATCATTATGAGGCCTGATGACCCAAGACGGCTCTGCCTGCTTGCCCCGCTACAGCCGCCACCCACATCTGAACTTGTGCGGATAGTGTCACGAGGAAACCTTAATCAAGAGAACCCTCAAAAAGATGCTACACAAAAGCCGTAAGGCAAAAACAAACAATGAAGCCAAAATAATATCCAAAATAAATCTTTTTCTAACCAAAAATTGTGTATTATTGAACAACTGAAACAAAGGTGGTGCAAACATCAGTTATATAGAAAACATGGATCTTAGAAAGACGGGTGGTGCGCACATCCAAAGGTAATTCACAGGTGCTAGACAATTGTATTAGATATGAGACAAGTGTGGGTCTGCAGTTTTTTTTGCCTCCTGAAGTAAATTTATTTACTTTACAAGGCAATGTTCAGCCATATAAAAAAAAAAAAATTTTAAGAGAAGGCAAAGGTAGAAGGCAAAATCTTCTTTTCTGTACTGGCCAAGAGGATGACCTCGTAAATGACAGAGAATGGTTACATCAACACAGCTATCCAAAAAGGTGGAATCCCAGGCTCCTCTGGATGCCTGGAACACACCGGTGTTCTCAGTCAGATGATCCGTGAGGCCAAAACCAGCAAAGGCAACCTGTTGTCTGGTTGGATTTCACCAATGCCTATGGATCAGTCCCTCACGCCCTCATCCATGCAGTGTTAGACCACTACCACATCCCTGAGCACATCAAGAAATTGATCACCAACTACTAATCCAGTTGCGATTTGCGACAGCCCATTTTACAACTCAGTGGCAAAGCCTAGAAAAGGGCATCATAACTGGCTGCACAATCTCCACCATTCACTTTGTCATGGGAATTAACCTCTTTATAACAGCTGCAGAGAAGGAAGCCCGGGGCCCAAAAATGGGGTCAGGCATTCGACAACCCCTGATAAGAGGGCATATGGACGACTTTACCATGACGACCACAATACATGTGGAGGCAAGATGAGTGCTAACAGTTCTGGAATGCATGGCAACATGGGCCAGAATGAAGTTTAAGCCAAAGAAATCCAGAAGTGTGGTGATTAGGAATGGGAAATTGACCAACAGGTTCAAGCTGCCTGTGCAAGAGGAAGTGATTCCATCAATAGAGGAGAATCCCATCAAGTGCCTTGGAAAGTGGTTTGATGACTCACTTACCGACAGGAACAACATCACCAGTACAGAAAAGCAGATGGAGGAATGGCTGAGGAGGATTGAAAAATCAGGACTTCCAGGGAAGTTCAAAGCATGGCTCTATCAACACGGACTGTTGCCAAGACTCATGGCTCGTGGCTGCTGACTGTGTACAAAGTCCCGATAACATGCGTGGAAGCAGTGGAAAAGGAAGGTCAATAAGTACCTCCGAAAGTAGTTGGGAATCCCTCCAAGATTCACTGCATTAGGCCTCTACATAAGATCAGGGCAGCTCAAACTTCCTCTGTCATCCATGGTTGAAGTTCAAAGTTGCAAAGTGCAGAGTCATAATGACACAAGGAGACTCCCAGGATGAAAAGTCAGACATGCAGGCGTCATCACAAGATCAGGGCGCAAGTTGGTAGCTGACTCATCTAGTCGAGAGCATGCTGAAGATGAGTGACATCATTGGAGCACCATGCACAGGAAGACAGGGTCTTGGAATCTCCCATTTCCGACAGTGGAGGAAGGCAGGAACCAGAGACAGAATAGCCATGATTCAAGAGGAGGTAAGGAACCTGGAGGAGGAGGGATGAAGGTCAACGGCAGTGGAGCTAGCTTTCCAAGGAGCCTGGACCAAATGGGACCTCCCCAAGAGAAAGATCACTCGGGTGGACTTATGGAGACTGGAGCCATTCCGCATCTCTTTCCTGCTGAGATCAGTGTATGACACACTCCCAACCCCAGCAAACTTGCAGAAGTGGGGCATAAGAGAGGATCAATTGTGCAAGCTTTGTGGGGAGAGGGGTACCATGGCACACATCCTGTCTGGGTGTAAAACAGCACTCACCCAAGGAAGATAGAGGTGGTGCCAAGACAAGGTGTTCATGGCACTCGCTAACACCTTAGAGCAGGAGCGGAAGAAGAAACGCCAACTGCTGAAGAAAACAAAATCAATCCAGTTTGGAAGGGAGGGGGAAGAGCCACCAACCACAGCAATAAGAAGAATCAGTCTGCAACAGATAGCCCATTCATGGGAAATGAATGAGGTTGAAGAGGAGGTTTTTAGGAATGTCTGGGCTGGCTTGAGACCAATGGGGTTGTCGGTGAGAACACAGGGTTGTCCAGTCAAAGGTTCCAAAGTTCAAAGGTTTTATTTCCCATAGGTGTGAGCAGGGCTGTATGGATGTGTGTGTGTGTCAGTAGTAAGTTGGTGGGTGATATGCATGTATAGGTATGTGTGTGTGTGTGTGTGTGTGTGTGTGTGTGTGTGTGTGTGTGTGTGTGTGTGTGTGTGTGTGTAGGTACGTTCTGTTTGTGTGGTCTCTAGGAAGCAAAACAAATGTGCACAATCAGCTCCACAATTCAATATGTAATAAGAATTTACCACAACAAATTAATCAAACTCACATTTCTCAGTTACGCACACAAGGAGCTCACAGGTTTCTCCAAACAAAGGCTCAGGCTTCACTGTCTCTGAACAAAAGGAGTGAGTGTGGTCACAGGTGTGGCTTAAATAGTCTGTGGCAGGGCAGGGAGTGATTGAGTGATTGAGATGGGCTAATTGAACCGAGTGGGAAAACGAATGGGCAAAGAAAGGGGCGTGGCTCTGGGTCTGTGAGATGAGGAGGGAACAGAATCTTCCAAACAAAGGTCGACCTGGGGACCAGGGGTGTGAACAGCCCTTTGAAAGGGAGAGTGCCAAATACCAAGACCTTTTGCAGGACTGTCGGGGGAAAGGATGGTAGGCATGGCTTTTCGGGGTCGAGGTCGGCTGTAGAGGATTCCCTGCCCAGTCAGTCTGGAGAACACTCACAGCCATAGGAGTAACAGGAAAGGAGAGAAAGGGAGCAGCTCACAGGATGGGGGAGGCAGCAGAAAGAACCTCTTGCTGGTTATGGAGCAGGAGAGAGGAATTAAGCTGGAAGTCAGGAGGAGGAGATGGGCAGTAACTTGGCCACCACAGCCAACCCACCACCGGGAGGGTGTCGTGGTTAAGGGTCGAAACACCCAATGATGTCGTCAGGCGGTGGGTACCGCCTAACGACTCATGGCCTCAACTTCTCATGGCCAAGGCTACATTCACTTAAGGTGAATGATGGAGAAGCATCTTAGGATGTATTTGAAATGAAAAAAAAAAAAAAAAAAAATATATATATATATATATATATATATATATATATATATATATATATATATATATATATATATATATATATATGTTATGTATTTACAATGTTGATTTACAATGTTCTACACGTCCAGGCTGCGCACCCTGAATCCAGTGTAGTCTGGCTATCAGTGTCCAGGTCCCTTGAGAGTGAGCAGGAATGGCCAAAGTTGCATAGTGGGACTTTAATAGTTAACATAAAATATAAAAAAGCTAATATGAAGTTAATAGAAAAACCATTATCAGGGTTTCCCCAGGTTTCATCACCCCAAATTTAAGACTTTTTTCAGACCTTTTTAAGACCACTTCAATGAAAATTAAGACCTACATCACACCCATTATGGGGTCGTAAAACACCAGTGCATGTTTTTCTTTTTTTTTTTTTGGAACATATGAAACATTCATGTCAATACATTAATGAATATGCCAAAGGATAAGTGTGCACTCACCAATCAAAGAGCCAAACTGAGGGCCTAACTCAAGGCCTAAAGGCCTGATGTCTCTTAACTATTGACCGTGCACCCAGAAATGTTAATAATAAAGATTAAAAAAACAATACACAAAGTGATGCTGTGAAGGTGTAGCTGGGTTAAATATCAAACATTCAACACACAATATAAAATATAAACAGACAAACTCTTTTCAAATCGATGTAGTTTCTCAGCATTTAAATTTCTTCAACCATTTCAATGAAATTTCAACCATTTCATATCTTCAACAGATAGGAGAGCGATAGACAGATAGATAGGAGAGGCAGAGAGCGATAGACAGATACGAGAAAGAGAAATAGATAGATAGATGGATACATAGGAGAGAGCGAGAGAGAGAGACAGATAGATAGGAGAGGTAGACAGATAGTGTTTTCAGTACATCACATCACAATAACATCAATGCTAGTCTGGCTCGGTCGGTGCTGGTGACTTTCGACAGTGGTCGAGTTGCTAGCGCAAGTGCTAATTAAGGCTACAGATGCATTCGGAGGTTGTGCCGCGGTGCAGAACTGACCGATGGGCGGCTGGCTGTGAAGGGCGGATGCCTTGTGTTTTGCGCTCTTCATATGAGACTCCAAAGTGAGATGACCTAAAGTAGTCAGCTTGACAGTCTTCCCACACGTACAGCATTGTGCTTCGAGGTCGCTTCCCGGCACCTGCCTCACCCAATCACTGTACCTAGCATCTGATAGCCACTGCACATTAAACAGACACTTCCCCGTCGCGAAAACCCTATTGTTTGCGCATACTCCAAGAAATGTATTGTTGTAGGCTATTCCCCCCACCCCCCCATTTTCAACTTGTGTTACAGTCCGGTTGACTATGAAAAAAGATCCTAGTAGGAAAATTAAGACCTTCTTTAAAAAGTTAAGACTTGGGTAACTTTAAGACATTTTTAAGACTTTTAAGACCCCACGGCTACCCTTATTATTGTTGATTGTTAATTGCCCTCTGCCAGATAAACTTTAGCTTCCCCTTCAAACATTTTAACATTGCAGGGCGGTTAGATTGAATTTGTGTCCCTGTACAAGTATCTAGGTATCTTAATTGATGATCGTTTAACTTCTAAACGTCACGGTGAAAAATGTACACTCCTCCCTCACTTGCCTGTGGTGATCTGTTTGTCACAGGCTGCAAAGCTCTCACTCAATGTCCCCAGGGTTCATGTAGGCATCATAATCAATGCTGATGTCAGAGGTCCTGCTCCCATGGCTACTGGTGCTGAGAGAAGCTTTATAAAAGCAGAGTGAGAGCCCAGCTCAGTCGGGGCTTTTTATTTTGTATTTTGTATTTTGTGTTGTCTGCACACTTTTTGTTTGTATGTTTGTTTGTCTGATTGTTCATTTTGCACCGTAGGTCTGAGACGACTGCAAATTCATCTGTGCTATATGCCTGCAATGTAGCATATTTGACAATAAAGTTACTTGAACTTGAACTTAACAGATTGAGGGCCCTTAAAGCAGACGGCCAAACTCCATCTTCCCTCTGTCATTTGAAACAGTTTGTGTCATGTCCTAGGCTCAGTGGGAATGGTGAGTCATGTCAAGTGTGGGTGAGCATACTAAATGTTCTGATGGGAAGTGTCTTCTGATATCCTTCTGAGACAGGATCAGACATGGGTCTTGTTTTTAGTTTGAAGTCAATGTGGGCACATTCTCTAGAAGACCACTGGACAAAGAATAGCCCAGTAAAAAGAACAAAGTCCAATCTCTTATGGTGAACATCTTCTGAAAGGGAAAGTTATCATGGTGAATTCAAGCCAGTTTCCATATTTCATACTGACTGCCTACCTGGACATGGGCAATCTAAAGTACTTCTATTTTCTGATTGTTTTGTTGCTGTACATTCTGATTGTTGTTGCGAATGCTTTGCTCATTGTAACTATTTGTATGAAGACGAGCCTGCATGAGCCCATGTATGTATTTCTGTGCAGCCTGTTGGTTAATGAACTGTATGGTAGTGCTGGTCTATTTCCATTCCTCCTCCTGCAGATCACATCTGATACTCACACAATGTCTACATCCATGTGTTTCCTACAGATCTACTGCTTGTACACGTACGCATCTGTGGAGTTTTGTAACCTGGCAGTGATGTCCTATGATAGGTACCTCGCTATCTGCTGTCCTCTGCATTATAAGGCTAGGATGACCTCTAACAAGGTGGCTCTGTTGATTGCTCTCATATGGCTGTACTCTTTTATCAAGTTCCTCATTACTCTGTGTCTGACTCTACGTTTAACATTGTGTGGGAACGTCGTAGACCGACTCATTTGCTACAACTATGATGTTGTCAAACTGGCGTGTTCTGATACTACAGTGAATAATACCTATGGACTTTATGGAATATTTCTGAGTGTATTGGTTCCTCTCATCCCCATCCTGGTGTCCTACACCAAGATCTTTAGGGTTTGTCTCTTGGGTTCTAAAGGCACCAGACAGAAAGCAATCAGTACCTGCATTCCTCACCTGGCCTCCCTGATCAACTTCTCTTTTGGTTGTTGTTTTGAGATATTTCAGAGTAGGTTTGATATGACCAGCGCTCCCAAGATACTGCGTATCGTTTTATCACTTTACTTTGTCACCATCCAACCTCTCTTTAACCCGGTCATTTATGGATTGAGGTTATCTAAAATCAGACAGGTGTGTAGGAATCAATTTCTCCATAAGAAGTCATAGTTATTACCTTATATCTTCATGTACATTGCATGTATGATGCTAAATCTGAATCCTACATATTTGTGTAGGATATTTATTTACATTTTTACACTCATTATTTGTAATTTGTCACACATGACCTTAAGTCTATGATTACCCCTTAAAATGTGTTGAAGGTAGGATTTGAGAGTCGTAAAGAGAGAGAGCAGATGAGGGCAAGGTTTAGAATGAAAACTTAACAAATTACACTGAATTGTAGCTCTTAAATTTCATTTTACCTTACAGCATCTTTAACCATCCATGAATGCAAATAAATATGTTTTTTCACATTGGCTTATGTTGGCCCTTTCCTCCTTGTAAACTACTGGGTTCCACAGCTTTAGACACACATCTGGCTAACTACAAGTCCAAATAGACATGACCTTATGGTGCTCACTGGTTTAGGAACACCAACCACTATGTTTGCTGTGTTCATCTTGTGGACTGGAACCAAAAACATAAACCACACCATTTCCTGGTTTTAAATCTGTATGTTTTACTTCAAAATCCAGATTTGCAATTTAGAAATGTGCTGTGAACATTGAAACTTGTTTGATTTAGAATCTGTTATTGATAAAGATTGAACTGAATACAACATTTTTTTAATGGTCCTCTGGCCAACAAATTAATCTTCAAATTAAAGTTTGGTGTGTCAATCCATATGGCTTAGTCTTCTATTGTTGGTCTCTTCAATTTGAACATATTTCCACACCAGTGGCGGCTCCTGAGGAAAATCTCAGGGGGGGCAAGTTTTCTGATATTGATTAAAGTGACCCATTCAGTAGGTGCATTAAAGAGATATTCCGCCATTTTTGGAAATAAGCTCATTTTCCACCTTCCCTCCAGCAAAACAATCGATCTTTACCCGTTTCCCGTTCATCCAGCCGTTCTGTGAGTCTGGCGGTACAACTTTTAGCTGTAGCTTAGCATAGATCATTGAATCGGATTAGACCATTCGCATCTCGCCCGCTTAGAAGTGACTACGATTTCCGGAATTTTTCCCATTTAAAACTTGTCTCTTCTCAAGTTTGAAAGTGCAATAAGACCGACGGAAAATGAAACGTGGCGATTTTCTAGGCTGATTTTACCCGGAACTATACTCTCATTCTGGCGTAATAATCAAGGAAAGTTGCAAAGGTACCATGGGCGCAGTGATATGACACAGCGCCTCAATAGTCCCTGTAGGCTTCTTCCGGCAATACAACCAATGTGATTACCTGCTATTACCGGCGGTATACCGGGACTATACTTTGAGGCGCGTCATATCACTTCTAAGCGGGCGAGATGCGAATGGTCTAATGCGATTCAATGATCTATGCTAAGCTACAGCTAAAAGTTATACCGCCAGAGTCACAGAACGGCTGGATGAACGGGAAAAGGGTAAAGATCGATTGTTTTGCTCGAGGGAAGGTGGAAAATGAGCTTATTTCCAAAAATGGCGGAATATCCCTTTAAGGACAGTATCAATTTTTTGTTAGATGATTAACTCATAGAGTCCTTATTGTGTCCACTAGATGGCAACCCCATAAACAAAAATGGTGTAGCTCCACAATTAATTATTTACATGAATCTACTGTTGTAGATGTAAAATAGCTAAACAGGACACAAGATATGTCCAGCAACCACATAAAGACAAGGGCAGCATATTAATTCAAGCATTTATCAACTGACCAAGGATCAAGAGGATCAAGAGCTTACACAACCTTTACAACTAGGGTTGCCAACTTTCTCAAACCCAAATGCAGGACACTTTGTTCCAGGTGTGCGCGCGCGCACCTACCATAAACCTACTAATTTCAAAGTGTTAAAGGACAAACCATTTCTGTACTTGCTTGGATGGTTCACAGTAATAATGATTTTGCCAGTGGCCTTTAAAAAGCTAATTTCTGTCATGTTTTCACAAAATAAGTGCTATAATCTGGGTCATAAAAGCTAGGGCCTATATGAATGAACCACTTTGGGGAGGCATAGCATTTTGAAGAAAGACAGACATTTATGTCAAGTCAAGTCAAGTCATGTTTATTTATACAGCACATTTGACCCAAAGTGCTCACAAAATAATAATATAATAATAATAATAATAATAATAATAATAATAATAATAATAAAAATATGAAAAGCCTAACAAAGAAATGGATGTGGGGGGGGGGGGGGGGGGGGTTGGGTAGGTAGGTAGGGGGTGAGTGATAAAAAAAAAAAATGCTGATGAAGGGAATGTAATAAAATAAACAACCAAAGGAAGATTAATGGGTGTTAAAGGCCAGGGGGGGGAATGTAGGTTATATATAAACATTTTATTATAACTTTTACAATTACAAAGGGTGTAGAACATTTTTCATTTTTTGTTATTGTCCATCTGTCTTAACTGTTTGTCTTTCATACATTTTATTGGTGTTGCTATCCTGATCTGTTTCTGTTGTTTCTTACTATTTATTGTCTTGTCTGTGTGTGTCTCTGTTGTTATCCAGTTGTCTGGGCCTTTGTTGTCTGTCTCTCTGTTTCTATCTCCAGTAAACTGTCTCATGGACCTCATGGACAAATGAGACAATCCTGAACATGTTGGTCATCTTGTCTTTTCCCATATTTTGGAAAATTGCCACCCATTTCTCACTGGTGGATTTTGTGGTATCTTTTATAGCTTTCTGTATTTCCTCAGGGCTAGCACAGAACTCTTCATACAGCTGATCCATATTGATTCTGTCTTTCAGTTTTAGTGCAGCCACCATCTGCTCCAGGTCAGGAAAGGAGAGCTCATCATACAGGCCTATTGGTTTCAGTTGCACCATTACATTATCTGACAAGAAGTCGAACCACTTGCTAATGTATGTAATGACTGAGTCATAAAACTTCACAAAGTCTTCTTGTATCTTGGACCTCTGTGCTGGCAACTGTTTCTCCATCAGACTCTTGGTCTGGAATCCAAAAAACTGTCCTGTTTCCTCTGGAGCATCTTCATTTTGAATTTTCTTACCTCCTCATACACATCTGTGATGCCAATTGATCTGATCTGATCTGTCAATTCTAGCTTCTTTACAAGTAGATCGAAAACACATCCCACATTTTGGAAAAAGCACAGATAAATCTCAGCAGTGTCAGTGTTGACTTCCTCCTCAAACGTTCTCCCCAAGGGACCTGAAATATGAGGTAAGAGCAGGCCAAGTTCTAGGAGACGATTGACAGCTTGATGAAGAGAGAGCCATCGTGTGCAAACATGACAAAGGATTTCACGCCACTCTATGTCGACAAATTTAAAAAATGAACGTAATTCCTCCCTTCGAGAGGCCGACACTGAGAAGTGGCTATATATTTGAAAGAAGATGGTCTCTATGTCCACTGACAGCTGATCGCTGGCGTGCTTGCAGGCATTATGAGTGATGTGGGCCGGGCAATTGGCTTTCAGAATACCATCGTTTGCGCTGCTGAGCTTTTTGTGCACGTCGGAGTCTTCGTGATGAGTTAAATCGTTCTCGCCACCATGGCTTATGGCAAATTCTCGCCGGCATAATGTACAAAACACCTTCCTTTCATCATTGCTAACAGGTTTAACCCACAACCTTTTTAGTTCCCACTCTTTTTTATAGCTACAGAGTCTCTTTTTTTGGGAGGTTCACTGCTCATTTTGACAGCTCAATTAACAGTGACAGCTCACTTAGCTCCTCACGCGCACCGTAACTATCAACATTCTTGTGTCCCATAGCAACCTGCATGAGTTTTGGTGCGTTTACAGCAAATCTCCGCTCTAGAATGATATTATTTGGTTTACTATGTTCCGCTCTAGAATAATATTATTTTGATTGCAGTATTATTTGGCTTAGTAGCTTACTATGGCTATGACAAC
This sequence comes from Urophycis tenuis, assembly GCA_036785325.1. NCBI lineage: Eukaryota > Metazoa > Chordata > Actinopteri > Gadiformes > Phycidae > Urophycis > Urophycis tenuis. Next base: position 5,854,191 of record JAXIVH010000011.1, read on the forward strand.
TTGACAAGCCCGATGAGGCTGTGATCGCAATGCGGGACAGGAGCTGTCCCGTACGGGCCAAATCAAAATCACCTGAAATACGGGACGTCCCGCACAATCCGGGACGGTTGGCAACCCTATTTACAACATACTCATCAACAACTTAATCTAAATGTGCCACGAAGTCCACCAATTCAAGAAAAATACCTGGGTTGGTGGAGCACTCCGTCTCATCCTTGCCTCGCAAGACTAACTCAAACACTCCGCAAAACTTCACACACTGGATTAGCCGGTTGAGGATGGGTCGGTTCAGTAACACGCTTGCGTTACGTATGACGCAAGCGCGTTAGGGCGAGTCCCAAAATCCTGACCGTTGAGAAAGGAATATTTAGGGATCTTTGAAATTGTTAGAAAAAAAACTGTCTTTCTCCCAGTAGTGTGTCGCCCAAATCGCCCCTATAGACCGACCGTACGCCCCTGTTCAACGCGTTGTACAATCCAGAATTCATTCACAATGTTGCTGCAAGCAGTTCAAGCTGACATACGACCATGTCAATCTTATAATGACTCTTATGGACTCTGGTCATGTCTAGGAGCATGTTCAGGGCCATCTGGTCATGTATAAGAGCTTTTCAGTAAGAATGTAATTGTAGGCCTATACAGTATATTATGTACTGTAGTTAGCGTAATGTGGAGCCAACATAGTGGTTGAATGGTTTGGCAACACTTTAAAGTAAGGAACATTAATGAACTATTAACATTAGTTGATGCAGAAATAAGTATTATTATATAGCATTAGCATAGGATTAACCCTTACCGTAACATTATCAACACATTTATGAATGAATGCCTGAGTTGACATGAACCACATTTGTAAACCTGAACACTATTAGTAAATGATTACTAGAACATTAGTTAACTGTTCATTAACTGTTAGTTAATCAGTTATAGTTAACAGTTAAATGTACGCTATAAAACAAATGTACTGTACACGTTAAATCCAAATAAATCAAAAGACCGGCTTCAACGACCACAGTATGGCTCTCCAGCATGTTCTCCTCTGATTCTGCTCGGGGTCAGAGCACCTGTTCTGTCCTGTGTTATGATTTGCTATTCCATGAGTACCCCGGGTCAACAGATATGAAAAAAAAAAGCACACAAACACAGCGTGCTGCAGCAATAGAAGCAAGCAAACAAACTGTATCAACTGAGATTGTGCAACATTCTGAGCTAAGAAGCCTTGCCCTCTTGTGAAAAAGCTCCATGACCACAGCAGTGTTGTGGATACTCAAGACGGATGCCTCTCCAGCTCGTTGATCATTTTCAAATAAATAAATTGCAAATGTATACATGAGCTGGTCAATTGCAGTGTGAAATCCACTTCCTGGCACTAACCGATACCTGGATCACCCCAGACAACACGGCCACTCCAGCTGCCCTCTCTACTGGCTACTCATACACCCCAAGACCGTCAGGGCGAGGAGGGGGGAGTGGACTTCTAATCTCACCCAAGTGGTCCTACCGAGTGCTTCACTTAGAACATCTGACCAGATCAGCATTTGAACTCCACGCTGTTGGTCTCATCATTCCTATCAACCTATACATTGCAGTCACCTACCGTCCTCTGGGTTCCTTCCATGACTTCTTTGGTGAGATGGATGCCCTCCTCAGCTGCTTTCCTAAAGACAGTACTCTGCTGGGTGTCCTGGGCGACTTCAACATCCAGCCAGAGAAGTTGCAATCATCTGACTTTACAACCTTTTTTTTACCACATTTGACCTAACAGTCTCTCCTTCTCCTCCTACCCACAGAGCTGGGAACCAACTTGACCTTGTCTTCACACGGTCCTGCAGTACCCATGCACTCTCAGTTACCCTGCTCCCTGTGTCTGACCATCACTTTGTCGCTTTCTCTCTCCCCTTGAAGTCCCCCTCCTCTGTGCCTTATACCCCCCACACTATCACCACCCGCCACAACCTGAACCCCCCCTCAGAACAATTCTCACTACTCTCCACTGAGGAAGCCTCCTCTACCCGCTATCTTCCCTCTCCTCCTCTTTGGACTCCCTCTGTCCCCTCACATCCAGACCAGTTCGATCTTCTCCTCTTCCTCCTTGGCTGTCTGAATCTCTGCGGGCTCATAGAATTGAGCTATGAGCAGCTGAGAGGAACTGGAAGAAATCAGGCTCTGCTGATGATCTCTCCCACTACCTTCACCACCTCTCAGACTCCTATCAAGCTGAACTCCAAAGTACCTGTGGTTGGTGACCACCTCCACCTCAGTGCCTCTGATGGTGATTGGTGCTTGTTGGGTCCTCCTCCTCCCCCTCCCGAAATCCACAACTATCTCTTTCATTTTTGTAGTATGAGATGGAGGTGACTGTGTGCACTCCACTCCACATAGTGTCTCTATACTCCACCTCATCACACCCTTTGATGAGGCCGACAACAGCGGTGTCATCTGAAAATTTCTGCAAAAAGCAGCTGTTGGTGTACAATTTCCCCAGGATCCGGCCATTCCTCACGAGGGAAGCGACACAGCTCCTGACCCAAGCGCTTGTCATCTTCTGCCTCGACAATCGCTCTTAGCTGGATTCCCTGCAACCGCAATAAAACCTTTGCAGCGGATCCAGAACGCTGCAGCACGCCTTGTGTTCAACCAACACAAATTCTCCCACGTGACCCCCCTCTTCCATGATGTCCACTGGCTCCCTGTAGTGGCTTGCATCAAATTCAAGACGATGGCGCTGGCCTACAAAGCTGTTAATGGAACTGCCCCTACCTACCTCCAAGCGTTAGTGAAAACCCACACCCCTGATCGAGCACTCTGCTCAACTACTTACTGTATTAACAGAAATTGAATGTTTCACCTACTTCTGACAAATGTACTCTTTATAAGTCGCTTTGGATAAAAGCGTCTGCTAAATGCCCTAAATGTAAATGTAAATTGTCAGCTCTGGTCATTGTCCAAATAGAATAAATGTACTCCTCTCAAAATATAGTTTTGCGTTCGGGTTTGGGTTGCACTCATGTTCATTCAGTGTCCTCAACCTGGCAACCGCGTTATCTTAGAATCTGGGGAGGAAGGGCTCGGAGACCACTCTCTCCAATATTGTACATGTGGGCAGCAGTACCCATTTCAAACACTTGGTGTCAATGTTATATATTGTACCTTTATTAATTAATGAGAATCAGAATCAAGTAGGTTTGCACTTACAAGAAATTCGACTTGGTGTAATTGGTGCAAAGAAAAACAAGTATTAAAATATAAGTAGTAATAAGCAGTTGTGCAAGCAAAAAAAATGTAATGTACCCTTGTTGTAAAGTGTTACCAAGGGTATAAGACACATAGTGTGACTGGGTAGAACTTGGTTTATAGAACAGGTTTTAGGCCTCAACTCTAACAAGATTTGCAGCGATTAACTGGGCCTGTCGTTTGTTTAAGTGCACACATAACAATTTAATAGTTTGCCTCTACTTGCCATAGCGCAACCTGTTGGTCAATGGATACCATTTCTGGCATGTAACCTTAAGAGTCACAGTGAGTTGGGGCTGATTTGTTGTTTAACAAAGCCTTTTGAATCTCATTGGTCAATAATGGCGATGTAATTTATCATTATAGTTGTACCGGTAATCACTTTGTGATTACATCCAAAATTCAAATTGGTGTAAAATCTGGTCCAGGCGTTAATGTACCAAATACTCATTTCAACTCAATTAATTCATGAGGAGAGTAAGCAGGCCAGAACAACTCCATGAAAGCCAAGCAGATGTGCTGATCCATGGCTCCACAGCCTTACATGAGAAGGTGCCCAGGCAACCAGACCCTGTTCAAAGGCCTTCATGGATGCAGCAACAGGAAGTTTCACACATTGAATTCTTTCAATCACCCTTCGAAATATTTTTTATTTCACGATAATACTATCAAACTTTATTCAACAACATAGGGAGGAAAGAGGACAATATCTGAATAAAGAGATATTAAAAAGATAATCAGAATAATTAATGACTATTGTAAAGGGGCAAGCTAGACATAGCTTATGTGCAACATGTTAAATAATGCCTAATCTAACCCTAGCCCTGACCATAACCCTGCCAAACTTTTACTCTTACTCTACTAACCTTGACTACATTTAAAAAACCTTACAAAAAAGCTTCTAAAAGCCTAAACCTACTGACCCTGAGACCCCCGCCAAGGAAGGGTTAGGAGGTCTCATATAATGCGGCCTGTGATTAAGGGCAGTATTCATTCTTTTACAAAGGTCACATTTACAATCAGTCTTTTGCTTTACTTCTTGCAGACAAGAACATTTCTACATATCTGTCTGATTTTAGATAACCTCAGTCCATAAATGATGGGGTTGAAGAGTGGCTGGATGGTTAAAAAGTACAGCGATAAAATGATACGCAGTATCTTGGGAACGCTGGTCATATCAAACCTACTATGTACTATCTCAAAAAAACAAGCAAAAGAGAAGTTCATCAGGGAGGCCAGATGAGGAGTGCAGGTACTGATCGCTTTCTGTCTGGTGTCTTTAGAACCCAAGAGACATACCCTGAGGATCTTGGTGTAGGAGAACAGGATGGGGATCAATGGAACCATAATAGTCAGAGACAATGTAAAAAGCCCATAGATATGGTTTACTGTGGTATCAGAACACGCCAGTCTGGTCACATAGTAGTTGTGACAGAACACTCGGTCTATGATGTTCCCACACAGCGTTAAACGGAGATTCAGAGACATAGTAATGACGTACTTGATCAGAGAGTACACCCATAGGAGAACAATCAACAGAGCCACCTTGTAAGGGGTCATCCTAGTGTTATAATGCAGAGGACAGCAGATAGCGAGGTACCTATCATAGGACATCGCTGCCAGGTTACTCAACTCCACAGATGCGTAAGTGTACAAGCAGAAGAGCTGAAGAAAACACATGGATTTAGATATAGTGTGAGTATCAGAGGTGATCTGCAGGAGGAGGAATGGAAATAGACCAGCACTACCATACAGTTGATTAACCAACAGGCTGCACAGAAACACATACATGGGCTCATGTAGGCTTCTCTTCATACAAATAGTAACAATGAGGAAAGCATTTGCAACAAGAACCACAATGTACAGCAACAAAACAATCATAAAATAGAAGTACTTTAGCTTGCCCATGTCCAGATAGGCAGTCAGTATGAAATATTGAAACTGGCTTGAATTCACCATAATACTTTCAGGAGATGTTCATCACAAGAGATTGGACTTTGTTCTTGTTACTGGACTATTCTTTGTCGAGTGTTATTCTAGAGAAATGTCCCCACATTGATCACTTCAAACAAAAAAAAGACGCATGTCTGATCCCGTCTCAGAAAGATATCAGAAGACACTTCCCATCATATGCTCACCCACACCTGACATTACTCACTCATCATTCCCACTGAGCCTAGAACATGACCATCACAACTTTCAAACTGTTTCGAATGACAGAGGGAAGATGGAATTGGGCCGTCTGCTTTAAGCGCCCCCCAGTCTGTCCAGACTGAGCTGGCTCTCTCTCTCTCTCTGCTTCTATAAAGCTTCTCTCAGCACCAGTAGCCATGGGAGCAGGACCTCTGACATCATCAGCAAGGAGAAGCTCTGTCTTTTCCACATGTTGTTGCATGTGGAACTACTTCAAATAGCAGTTAATAGTTAACATAAAATATAAAAAAGTTAATATGAATATAAAAAAATATATATTATTGTTGATTGTTAATTGTCCTCTGCCAGATAAACTTTAGCTTCCCTTCCAAACATTGTAACCTTGTAGGGCGGTCAGATTGAATTTGTGTCCCTGTACAAGTATCTAGGTATTTTAATTGATGATTGTTTAACTTCTAAACTTCACGGTGAAAAATGTACACTCCTCCCTCGCTTGCCTAAGGTGATCTTTTTATAATAATAATAATAATAAATTTTATTTCTAGTGCACTTTTTATCAGCAGATCTCAAAGTGCTACAATGTTAAAAGAGGTTAAAACAAGGTAATGAACATTAGAAATACACTCAGTAACAATAAGACAAGGTTAAAATCAGTTCTTGGCTAGCAGCCATAGGCCTTTCTAAATAAAAAAGTTTTTAGGCCTGTTTTAAAAGAGTCTAGTCTCTGAGTGGCCCTAAGCTGGGTGGGGAGGCTGTTCCATAGCCGTGGTGCAGCCGAGCAGAAGGCTCGATCCCCCATGGTAGAGAGCTTGGTAGTGGGGACTTTGAGGAGCAGGGTGTTTGTAGATCTGAGGGTGCGGGTGGTGGATTGGAGGGTGATGAGTTCTTTGAGATATGTAGGAGAATGTCCGTGGATGCATTTATGGGTGAGTAGCAGAATTTTGTAATTGATCCGGGATGAAACAGGGAGCCAGTGCAGTGATTGAAGAATGGGAGTGATGTGCTCGTGTTTACGGGCTCTCATCAGGACCCTGGCAGCGCTGTTCTGGATGTATTGTAGCTTCTGGATGGTTTTGCCAGGAATCCCGATGAAGAGCCCGTTGCAGTAGTCCAGTCTTGATGAGATGAAGGCATGGACCAGTTGTTCTGCTGCTGGGAGGGATAGAGTGGGACGGAGTCTTGAAATATTGCGGAGATGGTAAAAAGAAGTTTTGCACAGGTGTTTTATGTGGTCGTTGAAGGTCAGGTGGGGGTCAAACCGAACTCCCAGGTTTGTTGCTGAGGCGGAGAGGGGAATGATCTGTCCGTCGAAGGTAAGTTGGGATATAGGTGAGGAGTGAACCTGATGAGGGGTACCAATGAGGAGTGCTTCCGTTTTATTGCTATTTAACTGGAGGGAGTTACCGGTCATCCATGCCTTGATTTCCTCAAGGCAGGAGGTAAGGGATGACAGGGCTGTGGAGGGGTTTGGGGCGGTTTTGATATAGAGTTGTGTGTCGTCAGCATAGCAGTGGAAGGAGAGTCCGTGTTTACTGATGACTTGACCGAGAGGAAGCATGTAGATGGTGAAGAGGATGGGGGCAAGGACTGACCCCTGGGGAACGCCACAGGTGACACGGAGCGGCCTGGACTCACATCCTCCGAGTGAGACATGTTCAGTTCTATTTGAAAGGTAGGAGAACCATCACCTTACCGTGGTGGAGGGGTTTGGGTGTCCTTATGAACCTGAGGGCTGTGTTGTCGGGAGCCTTGTGCTCCTGGTAGGGTCTCCCATGGCAAATTGGTCTCAGGCGAAGGGCCAGACAAAGAATGGTTCAAAAAAGACTCAAATGGAAGAACAATTAAGAGGAGGAGAGACCCTGCCCGGAGGAAGCCCGGGGCCCCCATCTGGAGCCAGGCCCAGAAGGGGGGCCCGTCAGCGAGCGCCTGGTGGCCGGGTTTGCCACGGAGCCCGGCCGGGCATAGCCCGAAAAAGCAACGTGGCACCCCCCCCCTCTCTATTCTGTGGGCCCACCACTCACAGGAAGAACCGTTGGGGTCGGGTGCATTGCCAGATGGGTGGCAGTGAAGGTCAGGGACCTCGACGGACCAGACCTGGGCAGCAAAGGCTGGCTCTGGGGACGTGGAACGTCACCTCTCTGTGGGGGAAAGAGCCGGAGGTGGTGCGGGAGGCGGAGCGCTACCAGTTAGATCTGGTGGGGCTCTCCTCTACACACAGTCTCGGTTCTGGAACCGTACTCCTGGATAGGGGTTGGACGCTATTCTTCTCTGGAGTTGCCCAAGGTGCGAGGCGCCGGGCGGGTGTGGGGATACTCACAAGCCCCCGGCTGAGCGCTGCTATGTTGGAGTTTACCCCGGTGGACGAGAGGGTCGCCTCCCTACGCCTACGGGTTATGGGGGGGAAAACTCTGACTGTTGTTTGTGCGTATGCACCGAACAGCAGCTCGGAGTATCCGGCCTTCTTGGAGACCCTGAATGGAGTCCTGCAGGGGGCTCCAGTAGGGGACTCCATAGTTCTGCTGGGCGACTTCAACGCGCACGTGGGCAATGATGGAGACACCTGGAGAGGCGTGATTGGGAGGAACGGCCTCCCTGATCTAAACCCGAGTGGTCGTCTGTTATTGGACTTCTGTGCTAGTCATGGACTGTCCATAACAAACACCATGTTCGAACATAAGGTTGCTCATAAGTGTACATGGTACCAGAGTACCTTAGGTCAAAGGTCGATGATCGATTTTGTAATCGTATCATCAGATCTGAGGCCGCATGTTTCGGACACTCGGGTGAAGAGAGGGGCGGAGCTGTCAACCGATCACCATCTGGTGGTGAGTTGGGTCAGGGGGTGGGGGAAGACTCGGGACAGACCTGGTAAGCCCAAACGGGTAGTGCGGGTGAACTGGGAACGTCTGGAGGAGGCCCCTGTCCGAGAGACCTTCAACTCACACCTCCGGCGGAGCTTTTCTGGCATCCCTGTGGAGGTTGGGGACATTGAACCTGAGTGGTCGATGTTCAAAGCCTCCATTGCTGAAGCTGCAGTGGGAGGCTGCGGCCTCAAGGTCTTGGGTGCATCAAGGGGCGGTAACCCTCGAACACCGTGGTGGACAGCGGTGGTCAGGGAAGCCGTCCGACTGAAGAAGGAGTCCTTCCGGGATATGTTATCCCAGGGGACTCCGGAGGCAGTTGCAGTGTACCGAAGTGCCCGGAGGGTGGCGGCCTCTGCTGTGGCAGAGGCAAAGCAGCGGGTGTGGGAGGAGTTCGGAGAAGTCATGGAGAAGGACTTTCGGTCGGCGCCAAAGTGCTTCTGGCGTACTGTCCGACACCTCAGGAGGGGGAAACGGGGAACCATCCAAGCTGTTTACAGCAAGGATGGAACGCTGTTGACCTCAACTGAGGAGGTAATCGGGCGGTGGAAGGAGCATTTTGAGGAACTCCTGAACCCGACTAACGCGCCCTCTTTGGTAGAGGCAGAGCTGGAAGCTGATGGGGGATCGTCGTCAATCTCCCTGGTGGAAGTCACTGAGGTAGTCAAGCAACTCCGCAGTGGCAAAGCCCCGGGGGTTGATGAGATCCGTCCAGAAATGTTGAAGGCTTTGGGTGTGGAGGGCCTGTCGTGGATGACACGGCTCTTCAACATCGCGTGGAGGTCGGGAACAGTGCCGAGGGAGTGGCAGACGGGGGTGGTGGTCCCCCTGTTCAAAAAGGGGGACCAGAGAGTGTGTGCCAATTACAGGGGCATCACACTTCTCAGCCTCCCTGGTAAAGTCTACTCCAAGGTGCTGGAAAGGAGGGTTCGGCCGATAGTCGAACCTCAGATTGAGGAGGAACAATGCGGATTCCGCTCTGGTCGTGGAACAACGGACCAGCTCTTCACTCTTGCAAGAATCCTGGAGGGGGCCTGGGAGTATGCCCATCCGGTCTACATGTGTTTTGTAGATCTGGAGAAGGCGTATGACCGGGTTCCCCGGGAGATATTGTGGGAGGTGCTACGGGAGTATGGAGTGAGGCGGGCACTTCTCAGGGCCATCCAATCTCTGTACACCCAAAGCGAGAGTTGTGTCCGGGTTCTCGGCAGTAAGTCGGACTCGTTTCCGGTGGGGGTTGGCCTCCGCCAGGGCTGCGCTTTATCACCAATCCTGTTTGTGGTTTTCATGGACAGGATATCGAGGCGTAGTCGGGGGGAGGAGAGGTTGCAGGTCGGTGGGCTAGGGATCTCATCGCTGCTTTTTGCAGATGATGTGGTCCTGATGGCATCATCGGCCTGTGACCTTCAGCACTCACTGGATCGGTTCGCAGCCGAGTGTGAAGCGGTTGGAATGAGGATCAGCACCTCTAAATCTGAGGCCATGGCTCTCAGCAGGAAACCGGTGGATTGCCTACTCCGGGTAGGGAATGAGTCCTTACCCCAAGTGAAGGAGTTTAAGTACCTCGGGGTCTTGTTCACGAGTGAGGGGAGGATGGAGCAGGAGATGGGCAGGAGAATCGGAGCAGCGGGGGCGGTTTTGCATTCGCTCTACCGCACCGTTGTGACGAAGAGGGAGCTGAGCCAGAAGGCGAAGCTCTCGATCTTCCGGTCTATCTTTGTTCCTACTCTCACCTATGGTCATGAAGGTTGGGTCATGACCGAAAGAACGAGATCGCGGGTACAAGCGGCCGAAATGGGTTTTCTCAGGAGGGTGGCGGGCGTCTCCCTTAGAGATAGGGTGAGGAGCTCAGTCATCCGGGAGAGACTCGGAGTAGAGCCGCTGCTCCTTTGCGTGGAAAGGAGCCAGTTGAGGTGGTTCGGGCATCTGATAAGGATGCCCCCCGGGCGCCTCCCTATGGAGGTGTTCCGGGCACAACCAGCTGGGAAGAGACCACGGGGAAGACCCAGAACGAGGTGGAGAGATTATATCTCCACACTGGCCTGGGAACGCCTCGGGATCCCCCAGTCAGAGCTGGCTGATGTGGCCCGGGAAAGGGAAGTGTGGGGTTCCTTGCTCGAACTGTTGCCCCCGCGACCCGACCCCGGATAAGCGGTAGAAAGTGAGTGAGTGAGTGAGTGAGTTGAACCACTGCAGTGCGTGATCTGTCAGTTGAATCGTGTTGTTGAGACGTTCGAGGAGGATGGTGTGGTCCACGGTATCGAAGGCTGCTGTCAGGTCCAGGAGGATGAGGAGTGATGGTGACCCTGAGTCAGCTGTCATCAGAAGGTCATTTGTCACCCTGAGCAGAGCTGTCTCCGTGCTGTGTGCTGAACGAAAGCCTGACTGAAATTTTTCAAATAGGTTGTTTTGTGTGAGGAAGTCCTGGAGCTGTATGGCAACTATTTTCTCAAGTACCTTGGACAGAAATGGGAGGTTTGAGATAGGCCTGTAGTTTGCAAGGTTGTCCGGGTCCAGGGAGGGTTTCTTTAGGAGAGGACGAATGACAGCAGCTTTGAGGGCAGGTGGAACATGGGCGGTTTGAAATGAGAGGTTAACTACCTGAGTGATGATTGGGCTGATGATAGAGATGTGTGATTTGAGCAGGGGAGTTGGGAAGGGGTCTAAGCAGCAGGTAGTCGGCTTCATTCCTCTGATGGTTTTCTCGATGTAGCTCTGCTGGACCTCAGAGAAGCAGGGGAGGGAAGGCAGGCACCCCACAAGGTGGATCGGAGCTGGGGGAGAGGGAGAGGAGGAGCCGGGCAACATAGAGCGGATGTTGTTGACTTTGGATCTAAAAAAGTCAATGAAGTTATTGCATCGCTCAACTGTAGCTTCAGTCAGAGAGGGTGTTTGTGGCTTCAGGAGGTGATTTATTGTGGAGAAGAGCTTCTTGGAATTTCCTGTGTTTGTAGTAATGATGTTGGAGTAGAATGTCGACCGAGCATCTTTTAGGGCCTGGCAATACATTTTTTGATGTTCACGGAAAGCCAGTTTGTGGATGGTGAGCCCAGTGTGCCTGAGTTGACGCTCCAGTGCACGGCCAGCTGTTTTAATTTTCCGTAGTTCTGGTGTAAACCACGGAGCAGAGCGTTGAAACGCGACCTCACGTGTCTTGACGGGGGCATGAGAGTCGAGAACACTGCTCAGAGAGGTGTTGTAGTGCCCCACTAGCTCGTCCACAGTTTCAGAGGCTGGGCAGGTGATAAGCTGGAGGTCTGCGGCCAGGTCCACTGGGACAATCCGTTTCAGATTTCTAAAAGTTATCTGGCGCTTGGGTCTGGAAGGAGGCAGCAGATGTGTCAGAGTCATTGAGACGACCTTGTGGTCAGACACCCCGAGGTCGTAGACCTCGAGATTCTGGATAGAGGCTGAATTGGTGATGGCCAGATCCAGGGTGTGACCTTTATTGTGGGTGGGAGCTTTGACATGTTGCTGCAGACCAAGACAATCCAGCAGGCTCAGAAACTCTACTGCCAGTGAACAGGAGGGGTTGTCAACATGAATGTTGATGTCACCAGTAATTATAATTTTATTTGACATGGTACAGAGTGATGTGAGGAGGTCGTGTATTTCAGGGAGAAATGAAGAATTTGGTTTTGGGGGACGGTAAATTAAAAGCAGTGTCATGGAGTGAGGAGGTTTGCATTTGACAGCTAGACACTCCATGGAGGTGAGGTCGGGCAACGGAAGAGGTGAGAGTTCAAGTTCAGTCCGGTGGATAATAAGTAAGCCACCACCTCTGCCTGAGGTTCGTGCTCTCTCCCTGTAGCTGTAGCCAGGGGGGCAGACTTCATTCAGCAGAAGGTGGTCCCCAGGTTTGTGCCATGTTTCCACTAGACACATGAGATCAAGACCTTTTTCTAAGATATGGTTATGTATGAACAGAGATTTCTTGTTGAGGGCTTGTGTGTTTAGCAGTTCCATTTTGATGGGAGACAGAGCTGGTGGTGAGTGTCTCTGTAGACTCCGCAGCACAATGTGATCCACTCCGGATTTTCGATGTCGCCTAGTGCTGTTTTCACTACAAGTCCCTACTCCGCCAGCATACTGATGACGTCGCCGGAGTGCGACGCTGTCACCTGTGGACCAGATGGAAGCAACAGTAGCAGGACAGTGCTGGGAGTAAACAAACCTTTTTCGGGCACTCCGATGGACGTAAGGGGGTCGGCGTAAAAGTCTGTGCTGTCTGATGGCTGCGATGCATGTTGGAGTGGTGGAGTTGTTGAGACTGAGCAGCTGCAAGGCGGAGTATTTCAACATCGAGCCGGGTGCCGGTAGAGTTAGCCTGGTGCTAGTTGTTAGCCATGCCCAGAGTTGGAAAAATAGCCAGGTGGATGGAAGCATTGACGCTAGCCGGGGATTGTAGTAGTCCTAGGCATAAGGTGAGCCACACCGAGGTACAGTAAGAGGCTGTGTCGTTGGAAGACCTCCCGGCAACACGGCAGCGATGGTCGGTCCGGGTGAGAGTCCCCGTCGGCGGCAGAGCAGGAGCAAGAGCCGGTGTTCGGAGCGATGGCAGCAAGTGGGCACAAAACTCGAGTAAAATCCAGGGATAAAAAGTTTTTGTAGGAAATAAAATCAGGTTGGTCCTGTCGTCTTCGCATAAGGATTACTGGAAGGATTGTTAGTAAGAACACATTAGTTTGGCATTAGTTTAGGGACGGAGAAGCGGCGAACAACAGACGCCAGCGTCCTCTCCACCATGTTTGTCACAGGCTGCAAAGCTCTCACTCAATGTGTCAATAGTCAATGTGATCAATAATATTTCACCCTTGATGTTCCCCAGGGGGGAACAGTCCTTTAGGATTTGGAAGGAAACCTGCAGCTTTTCCTTCTTCCACTTCCGTTCAGCTTTGCGGCACTCCCGTCTAGCTGCACGAGTTATGTTGTTAAGCCAGGGCTCAGACTTGGCTTTGGGCTGAACAGTTTTTAATGGAGCCACAGAGTCCAGTATGGTCCGGCAGTAGGAGTGACACCAGGAGCTGAGCTCCTCAGTGTCAGCAGAGGCAGGAGGCTAAGAGAGCTGGTCAAAAGAGAAATGACCGGTAGTGCAAGAGTTAAAAATCTGACGTCTCTGAACAGGAGCGCCAGATTTAACTCTAGCACAGGAGAAAGCAACTTCGAACAGCACGGGCATATAGTCAGAAAACACATCGTCACAGATCTCCAAGTTAGACACAGATAAACCGTGAGAAAAGACGAGGTCTAATGTGTGTCCATGTTCATGTGTGGGACCAGACACACACTGCACCAAATTAAGTGAGTCAATAAGGCTAAGAAAGTCCTTCACGAGTGGCTTTTCAGGACACACACGTGAATGTTAAAGTCCCCGAGGAAAAGGGCACAGTCATATTTCGGCATAATTTCAGCCAGGAAACCAGAAAAGTCATTCACAAAGTCCTTGTTGTATGTGGGGGGCCGGTAGATGACGGCGCACAGCACCAGGTCGGAACGACCCACCTCAAATAAAGACACCTCAAAGCTGGAAAATGAGGATGAGATGGTGCACTGTTTACATTTGAAAGTATCTTTGTAAACAGTCGCCGTTCCTCCTCCACAACCTGATGTCTGCGGGGAGTTAAAGAATGAACAGCCAGCAGGTAAAAGTTCGACAAGAGCGCTGCACTCACCGGCACCGATCCAGGTCACCGTCACACAGAGGAAATCCAGGCCACGGGAGCCAAAGAAATCTGTCAGGATGAAAGTTTTGTTCGCCAGAGACCTAGCGCTCACCAAGCCAATCCTGGTGGGAGCCGGTGGGGCTTGTGGCCTGATGGATCGGGGAGCCCGAGGGAGGCAGCGTCCTCAGGAGCTGGTAGTTTATCCCACGCTGAGAGAGCCGGAGGGGGCAGAGGCGGTGGGGCCAGGGTCCCTTGGATGAGCCGGTACCAGGCAGGCATCTATGGGATTCAGGAAGCGCAGGGGCACAGCAAAACAGGGGAATAATCCAAGTCCTGTCCGGGAAATGGACGAAGAGCGCGTCAGCTGGAGCCGACCGAGGCATCAGCCGTGGCGACGGCGACGCTTACGCCGTAAAGGTAAAGCCGAAACCCGGAACAGGTGAGGCGGAATAGTAGTAGTAGCACTTTATTGTCACAGATCACAAGGACACCGCGAATCCCCCCCAGGAGCGGGGGCAAAGTATTCTGTCCATCAAGAACGAACACACGGAGATCACTGACATTTTGCCGGAGAGAAAGAATGGTACAGTGATCATACACCAGCAGAGACTCAATTTGTTTAATGCCGATGGTTAAAAACAACAAAAACAACAAACATTGCAGGAGCAACAGACGGCCAGCCACACACACTGGCGCCATCTCTCCAAGGAGAAATCAGGGTACTTGGCCTGGGTAAGTTTTCATGGTGAATTCAAGCCAGTTTCCATATTTCATACTGACTGCCTACCTGGACATGGGCAATCTAAAGTACTTCTATTTTCTGATCGTTTTGTTGCTGTACATTCTGATTGTTGTTGCGAATGCTTTGCGCATTGTTACTATTTGTATGAAGACGAGCCTGCATGAGCCCATGTATGTATTTCTGTACAGCCTGTTGGTTAATGAACTGTATGGTAATGCTGGTCTATTTCCATTCCTCCTGCTGCAGGTCACATCTGATACTCACACAATTCAAGATTCAAGATTCAAAGATTCAAAGCTTTTAATGTCATATGTGCAGTAAAGAAACACGTTTCCCTGTACAATGAAATTCTTATTTTGCTGCCCACACTGGATGCCGAAAGAATATATAAATACTGTATACAAATCTAAATAGAATATAATAACTGTACAATAAAATAGAAATATGAAATTTAGAAAAGTAAACTCTTTGTGAATGTAAACATTATTTTGCAATTGAGCATGTGTTTCCTGCAGATCTACTGTGTGTACATGTACGCATATGTGGAGTTTTGTAACCTAGAAGTGATTTCCTATGATAGGTACCTCGCTATCTGCTGTCCTCTGCATTATAAGGCTAGGATGACCTCTAACAAGGTGGCTCTGTTGATTGCTCTCATATGGCTGTACACTTTTATCAAGTTCCTCATTACTCTGTGTCTGACTCTACATTTAACGCTGTGTGGGAACGTCGTAGACTGACTCATCTGCTACAACTATGATGTTGTCAAACTGGCGTGTTCTGATACTACAGTGAATAATACCTACAGACTTTATGGAACCCCTCCATGAGCTGCCACCTTAACGTGGTGGAGGGGTTTGCGTGTCCCAATGACCCTGGGGGCTATATTGTCGGGGGCTTCATGCCCCTGGTAGTCACCCAAGGCAAACAGGTCCTAGGCGAGGGTCCAGACGAAGAGTGGCTAAAAAAAAAACCCAATGATGAAAGAAAATTTTGGTACGGAGTTTCCCTTGCCCGGACGTGGGTCACCGGGGCCCCCCCCTGGAGCTAGGCCTGGGGTAAGGGCCCGTTGGCGAGCGCCTGGTGGCCGGGTCTACGCCCACGGGGCCCGGTCGGGCACAGCCCGAAGGAACGACGCGGGACCCTCTTCCCATGGGTTCACCACCCGTGGGAGGGGCCAAAGGGGTCAGGTGCGATGTGAGCTGGGCGGCAGCAGGAGGCGGGGACCTGGGCGGTCCGACCCTCAGCTGCAGAAGCTAGCTCTGGGGACGTGGAACGTCACCTCTCTGGCGGGGAAGGAGCCGGAGCTGGTGTGTGAGGCTGAGAGGTACAGACTAGATATAGTCAGGCTCACCTCGACACACAGTTTGGGCTCTGGAACCAGCGTCCTTGAGAGGGGTTGGACTCTTTTCCACTCTGGAGTTGCCCCTGGGGAGAGGCGCCGAGCGGCGGTGGGAATGCTTATCTCCCCCCGGCTTGGTGCCTGTACGTTGGGGTTCACCCCGGTAGACGAGAGGGTAGCCTCCCTCCGCCTTCGGGTGGGGGGACGGGTCCTTACTGTCGTTTGTGCTTATACACCGAACGGCAGTTCAGAGTACCCACCCTTTCTTGAGTCCTTAGGGGGAGTGTTGGAAAGCGCTCCTTCTGGGGACTCCCTTGTTCTGCTGGGGGACTTCAACGCCCATGTGGGCAATGACAGTGAGACCTGGAGGGGCGTGATTGGGAGGAACGGCCCCCCTGATCTGAACCCGAGTGGTGTTTTGTTGTTGGACTTCTGTGCTCGTCATGGATTGTCCATAACGAACACCATGTTCAAGCATAAGGGTGTCCACATGTGCACTTGGCACCAGGACACCCTAGGCCGCAGTTCGATGATCGACTTTGTAGTGGTATCATCGGACTTGCGGCCGCATGTCTTGGACACTCGGGTGAAGAGAGGGGCGGAGCTGTCAACTGATCACCACCTGGTGGCGAGTTGGCTCCGATGGCGGGGGAAGATGCCGGTCAGACCTGGCAAACCCAAACGTACTGTGAGGGTCTGCTGGGAACGTCTGGCTGAATCTCCTGTCAGAACGAGCTTCAACTCCCACCTCCGGGAGAGCTTCAACCATGTCCCGGGGGAGGCGGGGGACATAGAGTCCGAATGGACCTTGTTCCGTGCCTCCATTGTTGAAGCGGCCGACCGGAGCTGTGGCCGTAAGGTCGTCGGTGCCTGTCGCGGCGGCAACCCCTGAACCCGCTGGTGGACCCCAGCGGTAAGGGATGCCGTCAAGCTGAAGAAGGAGTCCTACCGGGCCTTTTTGGCCCGTGGGACTCCTGAGGCAGCTGATGGGTACCGGCGGGCCAAGCGGGGCGCGGCTTCGGCGGTTGCGGAGGCAAAAACTCGGGTGTGGGAGGAGTTTGGTGAGGCCATGGAGAAGCACTTCCGAACCGCTTCGAGGAGGTTCTGGACCACCATCCGGCGTCTCAGGAGGGGGAAGCAGTGCTCTGTCAACACCGTGTATGGGAGAGACGGGGCGCTGCTGACCTCGACTCGGGACGTTGTGAATCGGTGGGGGGAATACTTCGAAGACCTCCTCAATCCCACCAACACGCCTTCCACTGAGGAAGCAGGGTCTGGGGACTCGGGGGGGGACTCTCCTATCTCCGGGGCCGAGATCGCCGAGGTGGTTAAAAAGCTCCTCGGTGGCAAGGCCCCGGGGGTGGACGAGATCCACCCCGAGTTCCTAAAGGCCCTGGATGCTGTGGGGCTGTCTTGGTTGACACGTCTCTGCAGCATCGCGTGGACATCGGGGGCAGTGCCTCTGGATTGGCAGACCGGGGTGGTGGTTCCCCTCTTCAAAAAGGGGGACCGGAGGGTGTGCTCCAACTACAGGGGGATCGCACTCCTCAGCCTCCCCGGTAAGGTCTATTCGGGGGTCCTGGAGAGGAGGGTTCGTAGGATAGTCGAACCTCGGATTCAGGAGGAGCAATGTGGTTTTCGTCCCGGCCGTGGAACTGTGGACCAGCTCTATACCCTTGGCGCGGTACTCGAGGGTGCATGGGAGTTCGCCCAACCAGTCTACATGTGCTTTGTGGACTTGGAGAAGGCGTTCGACCATGTCCCTCAGGGAGCCCTGTGGGGGGTGCTCCGGGAGTATGGGGTACCGGGCCCGCTGTTACGGGCCATCGGGTCCCTGTACTCCCGGTGCCAGAGCTTGGTCCGCATTGCCGGCAGTAAGTCGAGCCTGTTTCCGGTGAGAGTTGGCCTCCGCCAGGGCTGCCCTTTGTCACCGATTCTGTTCACAACTTTTATGGACAGAATTTCTAGGCGCAGCCAGGGCGTTGAGGGGTTACGGTTCGGTGGCCTCAGGATTGCGTCACTGCTTTTCGCAGATGATCTTGTCCTGTTGGCTTCATCGGGCCGTGACCTTCAGCTCTCACTGGAGCGGTTCGCAGCCGAATGTGAAGCGGCTGGGATGAGGATCAGCACCTCCAAATCCGAGGCCATGGTTCTCGGCCGGAAAAGGGTGGAGTGCACTCTCCGGGTCGGGGAGGAGATTCTGCCTCAAGTGGAGGAGTTTAAGTATCTCGGGGTCTTGTTCACGAGTGAGGGGAGGATGGAGCGGGAGATTGACCGACGGATCGGTGCGGCGTCGGCAGTGATGCGGGCTCTGCACCGGTCCGTCATGGTGAAGAAGGAGCTGAGCCTAAAGGCGAAGCTCTCGATTTACCGGTCAATCTACGTTCCTACCCTCACCTATGGTCACGAGCTGTGGGTAGTGACCGAAAGAACGAGATCGCGAATACAAGCGGCCGAAATGAGTTTCCTCCGCAGGGTGTCCGGGCTCTCCCTTAGAGATAGGGTGAGAAGCTCGGTCATCCGGGAGGGGCTCAGAGTAGAACCGCTGCTCCTCCGCATCGAGAGGAGCCAGTTGCGGTGGCTCGGGCATCTAGTGAGGATGCCTCCTGGACGCCTCCCTGGGGAGGTGTTCCGGGCACGTCCCTCCGGGAGGAGGCCCCGGGGAAGACCCAGGACACGCTGGAGGGACTCTGTCTCTCGGCTGGCCTGGGAACGCCTCGGGATCCCCCCGGAAGAGCTGGACGAAGTGGCTGGGGAGAGGGAAGTCTGGGCTTCTCTCCTCAGGCTGCTGCCCCCGCGACCCGACCCCGGATAAGCGGAGGACATGGATGGGATGGGATGGATGGACTTTATGGAATATTTCTGAGTATATTGGCTCCTCTCATCCCCATTCTGGTGTTCTACACCAAGATCTTTAGGGTTTGTCTCTTGGGTTCTAAAGGCACCAGACAGAAAGCAATCAGTACCTGCATTCCTCACCTGGCCTCCCTGATCAACTTCTCTTTTGGTTGTTGTTTTGAGATATTTCAGAGTAGGTTTGATATGACCAGCGTTCCCAGGATACTGCATATCGTTTTATCGCTGTACTTTGTCACCATCCAACCTCTCTTTAACCCGGTCACTTATGGACTGAGGTTATCTAAAATCAGACAGGTGTTGTCAGGACCAGGCTCGGACACAGGACGCAGATGCAGGGTCTGAGGTTCTTCAATAAGAGTCTTTATTAAAGCAACCAAAATAGGATGATCCCAAAAGTAAATAAACAAATCAGGCTATAAAAATTACTGCTGTTGTTCTTCCGCACTGGAAAAAACGAGGCTATGAAAACTATCAAAATAATAACCTCTCCGTTAAAAGGAGGAAAACACAAATGACTATAAAAATTATCAATAACAAAAAACACTCCCGAAAACTGGAGGCTCTATATTCTGAACAAAAAGGTACGAAAGAAAAGATCACTCCGCACGGAGGAAACAAAAGGGGCTATGAAACAATAAGCTATGGAACTAATCTAAACTACAAAACTTACAAATCAAAACACTCACGTAGAGGAATCAAAAACAACAGAAATCCAAAAGGGGGACAAGGTACGAGGCTGTGACGTGGCTGTGGAAGTGCTGGGATGATCGAACGCAGACGTAAACGTAGACGACGAAACAAACTGGCACAAGACAAGGGGAGACGCAGACTCTTATACACAGGGTAACGAGCAACAGGTGGAAACACTTAACAGGCAATCAGAAGACACACGAGGAAGGGCAAGTGACCTGAAACGAGAGGGAGGTTACTATTTCACAATAAAACAGGAAATGACATGACAGGACATGGAGACAAAACACAAACACAACCCGACATCACCGCGGTGTGACATTACCCCCCCTTCTAGGACCGACACCTGACGGGCCAGGCAACTCAGGATGCTCCTTGAAAAAGTCTGAAATGAGGGAAGGGTCATCAATATAGCTCCGAGGAACCCACTGTCTCTCCTCTGGGCCATACCCCTCCCAGTCCACTAGGAATTGCTTTCCCCTGCCTCTGTTGCGTACGGCTAACAGTCTCTTGACCCTATACAACGTTCCCCCATCGGCCGCCTCCAAGGGTGGCGGGGGCTTGGTGGCCGGAACCATAGGGCTATCCTTTGTTGGCTTAACTTGGCTGACGTGGAATGTAGGGTGGACGCGGAGGGACCTGGGCAGACGGAGATGGATGGCAGCTGGACTGATGACCTTGGTGATGGGAAAAGGGCCCACGAACCGTGGTGCCAGCTTCCTTGAGGGAACCTTGAGGTGCAGGTCCCTAGCTGACAACCATACTCTCTGTCCTGGCCTATACTCGGGTGCAGGACGGCGCTTTCGGTCCGCTGCCTTCTTTACTCTATCCCCCTGTCGGATGAGTACTTGACGGGCGGCGGCCCAGATGCGGTGGCAGCGGCGAACCAGGGCGTGGGCGGAGGGAACTGACACTTCTGGCTCAGTGTCCGCAAACACTGGAGGCTGGTAACCATAGGCGCACTTGAAGGGGGACAAACCTGTGGCAGAGGTGGGCAGCGAATTGTGGGCATATTCCACCCAGACCAGGTGGGTGCTCCACGATGTCGGGTTCTGGGACACCAGGCATCGGAGGCCGGTTTCCAGCTGTTGGTTGAGGCGTTCGGTCTGGCCGTTGGCCTCCGGGTGGTACCCTAACGTCAGACTTGCTGTGGCACCGATGAGCCGACAAAATTCCCTCCAGAACCGGGAGATGAACTGGGGCCCCCGGTCTGACACGATGTCCTTCGGGAAACCATGGAGTCTAAAAATATCCTGTAACATGACCTGAGCAGTCTCTTTAGCTGAAGGCAGTTTGGGTAGGGCAATGAAATGGACCATTTTAGAAAAACGATCCACCACGGTCAGGACCGTGGTGTTACCTTTCGAGACCGGGAGCCCCGTGACGAAGTCCATAGATATGTCCGACCACGGTCTGGAGGGGATGGGCAGAGGTTGCAGGAGTCCCATGCGTGGCCCGGAGGATGTCTTGTTGCGGGCACAGACCGAACATGCCTCGATGTACTCACGAACCCCCGACTCCATGGATGGCCACCAGAACCGTTGGAAGATGGCGAACATGGCTCTCCAAACTCCCGGATGGCAGGTGAGCAGCGAGGTGTGAGCCCAATGAATTACCTGTGGGCGCAAGTCCACAGGGACAAATAGACGGTGTTTTGGGCACCCACTAGGTGGGGGCGTCTCATCGTTCGCTTGCTTCACCTCTTGTTCTATCTGCCAAGTAACCACTCCAACCACACGATTCAGTGGGAAGATGTGTTCTGGTTCCTTGGCAACAGGCTCGGGGTCGTAGATACGTGACAAGGCGTCCGGTTTGACGTTCCGGGACCCCGGCCTGTAAGACAACGTGAAGCGAAAAAGGTTAAAAAACAATGCCCACCTGGCCTGACGTGAATTGAGTCTCTTGGCTCGTTTAATGTACTCGAGATTCTTGTGATCGGTCCACACAATGAACGGATGTTGTGCCCCCTCCAGCCAGTGTCTCCACTCTTCCAAGGCGACCTTAACTGCCAGCAACTCCCGGTTGCCAACGTCATAGTTCCTTTCAGCAGAACTCAACCGCTGTGACATAAAGGCGCAAGGGTGCATCTTACCATCCACCTCTGACCGCTGAGAAAGAACCCCCCCAATCCCCTCATTAGAAGCGTCCACCTCCACCACGAATTGACGCTGCGGATCTGGCAGTGTGAGGATGGGCGCAGAGGTGAAGAGACGCTTGAGGGTCTGGAACGCCTCCTCCGCTTCTGGGGTCCAGTTGAATCGAACCTGGGGAGAGGTAAGAGAGTGGAGAGGAGCAGCTATCGCACTAAAGCCTCTGATAAACCGCCTATAGAAGTTCGCAAACCCCAAGAATTGCTGAACCTTCTTGCGGCTATCAGGCGTAGGCCACTCGGCCACCGCGGTTACTTTAGCCGGATCCATCTGCACCTTTCCGGGGGCTACGATGAAGCCCAGGAATGAGATGGTGTTGGCATGAAACTCACTCTTTTCCGCCTTGACATACAGGTGGTTGTCTAACAGACGCTTAAGGACCAGGCTGACATGGTGTCTGTGAGTTTCTAAGTCCGGTGAGTAAATTAATATGTCATCTAAGTACACAAAGACGAACTGATTAAGGAAATCTCTGAGCACATCATTTATCATGGCCTGGAATATGGCAGGAGCATTCGTGAGACCGAAGGGCATGACCGAATATTCGTAATGACCGCTTGGTGTGTTAAACCCAGTCTTCCATTCGTCCCCCTCCCTAATCCAAACGAGATGATAAGCATTACGTAGGTCAAGCTTAGTGAAGACTGTGGCCTGCTGAAGCTGGTCAAACACAGAGAACATTAACGGGAGTGGATAACGATTCTTAATCGTAATGTCATTTAAAGGGCTGTAATCAATGCATGGTCTTAATGACCCGTCCTTTTTCTTCACGAAGAAGAATCCGGCTCCAGCAGGTGACGAGGACGGGCGGATGAGCCCCGCCTTCAGTGACGACTCAATGTAGTCCTTCATGGCCTGTCGTTCGAGCCCTGACACTGAGTACAGGCGCCCCTTGGGAATGGTGGAGCCGGGGATGAGCTCGATGGCACAGTCATAAGGTCGATGCGGTGGAAGTGATGTGGCCTTGGTCTTGTTAAAGACCTCCTTGAGGTGGTGGTAACAGGTAGGTATAGAGGTTAAATCCGGGTACGGGGATTCCATGACAGGGTGAACCGAAACAGTGTTTACTCTCGTGGTAGTCTCTACCCGCAGGCACTTACCCTCACAGTCCTCCCCCCACCCCAGGACCTTGCCCGTAGACCAGTCAATGCGGGGGTTGTGGCTGACGAGCCACAGATGTCCCAGTATCAGTGTGCGAGCAGGTGAGTGAAACAAAAAAAAACGCATTAGTTCAGAGTGGTTGTCAACAGTAAGAGCTACGGGCTCTGTGACACTGGTGATGGTGAAGAGCGCGGAGCCATTCAAGGAGCTAGCCTTAATGGGTTGTGGAAGAACCTCTGTTTTCAACCCCAGGCTTTTGGCTATCCCCCAATCCATTAAACTCTCATTCGCCCCGGAGTCAATTAAAACGTCTAATGCCATGACTGTGGTGTTGTGCATTACCTGGACGGAGGTCAGACTACGTGGAGCAAACCCTGAAGCTGTGGATTGGCCCGTCGCTCGGGCTGCCCTGGCGGGGCAAGCGGCTACGAGGTGTCCAGGTTCCCCGCAGTAAAAACACCGGCCCTCCCTCAGACGGCGTTGTCGTTCCGCCTGGGTGAGCTGGGCCCAACCCAGCTGCATGGGCTCATCTCCTCCCGCAGGCGGAGATCGGTGGCGCTGGTCTGACGGGGATCGGTCAGAAGCCGACCAGGGGAAGGGGGAAATGCGCTGCGGACGGTCGGGCAGCTGCTGGTACCCCCTCTGGAGGGTCTTGAACTCACGCAGTCGGTTCTCCATTCGGACAGCGAGGGCGATGAGAGAGTCCAGGTCTGGCGGCAGATCCAGGGGCAGCAACCGCTCCTGAACGGGGGCTGCCAGCCCCTTCAGGAAGACGTCGTACAGCGCCGTAGCATTCCAACCACTCTCCGCCGCCAAGGTCCGGAAGCGTATGGCGTAGTCGCAAACGGGCTCTCGATCCTGCCTCAAACCACTCAGCTCTCTAGCCTTCTCTCGCTCCGTAGAGACCGGGTCGAAGGTCTTCCGGAGGGCCTCCTGGAAGTCCCGAAGAGAGCTGCAGAGCGGGGACTTTCTTGCCCACTCCGCCGTGGCCCATGCCCTCGCCCTTCCCGCTAGGTGGGAAATCATGAAAGCAACTTTGGCTCTGTCAGTAGGAAATGCGCGAGGCACAAGTTCAAAGTGTATTTTGCAGTCTGTGAGAAAGGACCTACATTGTCCTAGGTCTCCTGAGAATCGCTCAGGTGAGGCCAATCGAGCTCCAGATCCGACATGGGAAATGGTGGAGACGGGCGGGGGCTCAGGCGCAACGGATACCGTATCCGTCTTCATGGCTTGACTGAAATATAGCTGCATTTGCTCAGCAAGCTGCCCTATCTGGGCAGAAACGGCAGCCTTGAAGTCCTCCTGGCTATGGGCAAGGCCTCTGACTCCCTGGCCTAGCGCAGCCATCTGCTCCTCCTGACGGGAGAGGCGAGCTCCCTGCGAGCTTAGCGCCGCGGATAACTGCTCCGACCCCGCTGCGTCCATACTGGCCAGTTTGTACTGTCAGGACCAGGCTCGGACACAGGACGCAGATGCAGGGTCTGAGGTTCTTCAATAAGAGTCTTTATTAAAGCAACCAAAATAGGATGATCCCAAATGTAAATAAACAAAGCAGGCTATAAAAATTACTGCTGTCGTTCTTCCGCACTGGAAGAAACGAGGCTATGAAAACTATCAAAATAATAATCTCTCTGTTAAAAGGAGGAAAACACAAATGACTATAAAAATTATCAATAACAAAAAACACTCCCGAAAACTGGAGGCTCTATATTCTGAACAAAAAGGTACGAAAGAAAAGATCACTCCGCACGGAGGAAACAAAAGGGGCTATGAAACAATAAGCTATGGAACTAATCTAAACTACAAAACTTACAAATCAAAACACTCACGTAGAGGAATCAAAAACAACAGAAATCCAAAAGGGGGACAAGGTACGAGGCTGTGACGTGGCTGTGGAAGTGCTGGGATGATCGAACGCAGACGTAAACGTAGACGACGAAACAAACTGGCACAAGACAAGGGGAGACGCAGACTCTTATACACAGGGTAACGAGGAACAGGTGGAAACACTTAACAGGCAATCAGAAGACACACGAGGAAGGGCAAGTGACCTGAAATGAGAGGGAGGTTACTCTTTCACAATAAAACAGGAAATGACACGACAGGACATGGAGACAAAACACAAACACATCACCGCGGTGTGACAGGTGTGTAGGAATCAGTTTCGCCATAAGAAGTCATAGTTATTACCTTATCATACCTTCATATACATTGCAAGTATGATGCTAAATGTGAATCCTACATATTTGTGTAGGATATTTATTCACATTTTTACACTCATTATTCATAATTTGTCACACATCACCTTAAGTCTTTGATTACCCCTTAAAATTTGTTGAAGGTAGGATTTGAGAATCATAAAGAGAGAGAGAGCAGAAGAGGGCAAGGTTTAGAATGAAAACTTAACAAATTACACTGAATTGTAGCTCTTAAATCTCATCATACCTTACAGCATCTTTAACCATGCATGAATGCAAATAAACATTTTTTCATATTGTCTTATTGTACTGTTCTCCCTGCGCGTTATGTAGCTCTCGTACGTTATCACATTTTTAACAGCAAGCCAAACTCAGGTACACATAGGGTTGCCAACCGTCCCGGATTGTGTGGGACGTCCCGTATTTCAGGTGATTTTGATTTGGCCCGTACGGGACAGCTCCTGTCCCGCATTTCGATCACAGCCTCATCGGGCTTGTCAAGTTGTCAATGGCCATAGTAGGCTAATAAGCCAAATAATATTTAAACCAAATAATACTGCAAACCAAATAATATTATTCTAGAGCGGAACATAGTAAACCAAATAATATCATTCTAGAGCAGAGATTTGCTGTAAACGCGCCAAAACTCACGCAGGTTGCTATAGGACACAAGAATGTTGATAGTTACGGTGCGCATGAGTGGAGTTAAGTGAGCTGTCAACTGTTAATTGAGCTGTCAAAATGAGCATTGAACCTCCCAAAAAAGAGAGACTCTGTAGCTATAAAAACGAGTGGTAACTAAAAAGGTTGTGGGTTAAACCTGTTAGCAATGATGAAAGGAAGGTGTTTTGCACATTATGCCGGCGAGAATTTGCCATAAGCCATGGTGGCGAGAACGATTTAACTCGTCACGAAGACTCCGACGTGCACAAAAAGGCTGTGCTAGCCAAAGGAGCTAGCAACATCACTACATTCTTCGCCTCATTTATGGCCGAAAAAGACAAAATTGCAGCAAGTGACGTAACTTATGTATATCATACCATCAAACATGGCCTCAGCTATAACAGCACAGACTGCACTGTGAAATTAAATGAGACTGTATTTCAAGACTCATTAATTGCCAAGAAGATGCACTTGGGGAGGACCAAGGCTGAGATGATCTCAATTAATGTCTTAGGGCCAAGTACTGTGGGGAAAATTGTGACGTACCTTTCTCCAGCCGAAGGTGAGCCCGTATATTTTTCAATTGCCAGCGATGCCTCGAATAAGGGAAATAGAAAAATGTTTCCAGTATGCGTGAGGTATTTCTCTGTGTCCGATGGCGTGCAATCCAAGCTTCTCGACTTTTATGAAGACAGCGATGAAACGGCAAATGGCATACACCAAGCTCTAAGGACCTGCCTGGAAAAGTATGAGCTGGATATTAGAAACATCACTGCCCATAATGCGAATGTAAATTATGGGAAACATCACTCTGTTTACAAATTACTCAGCAGCGCAAACGATGGCATTCTGAAAGCCAATTGCCCGGCCCACATCGCTCATAATGTCTGCAAGCACGCCAGCCATCAGCTGTCAGTGGACATAGAGACCATCGTCTTGAAAATATAGCCACTTCTCAGTGTCGGCCTCTCGAAGGGAGGAATTACGTTCATTTTTTGAATTTGTCGACATAGAGTGGCATGAAATCCTTTGTCATGTTTGCACACGATGGCTCTCTCTTCATCCAGCTGTCAATCGTCTCATAGAAACTTGGCCTGCTCTTACCTCATATTTCAGGTCCCTTGGGGAGAACTGTCCAGTGGCATTGAGGAAAACGTTTGAGGAGGAAGTCAACACTGACACTGCTGAGATTTATCTGTGCTTTTTCCAAAATGTGGGATGTGTTTTCGATCTACTTGTAAAGAAGCTAGAATTGACAGATCTCTGCATCACAGATGTGTATGAGGAGGTAAGAAAATTCAAAATGAAGATGCTCCAGAGGAAAGAGGACAGTTTTTTTTGGATTCCAGACCAAGACAAGACAAGAGGCTGATGGAGAAACAGTTGCCAGCACAGAGGTCCAAGATACAAGAAGAATTTGTGAAGTTTTATGACTCCACTTCTCGTCAGATAATGTAATGGTGCAACTGAAACCAATAGGCCTGTATGATGAGCTCTCCTTTCCTGACCTGGAGCAGATGGTGGCTGCACTAAAACTGACAAACAGAAACAATATGGCTGCTAACAGCTCCATGAGAATGTGGCAGGATGGGTTCTTTTTTCTCTCTCCCATCCTTTCCCCGCCTCCTTGTCCCATCCACCTGGTTTCAATCAGCGCACGGACCGGGGGGCGGGGCTGCGCACTCATATACAGGTCTGGTTACACCTGTGTCCTGTTCCCCGTTCTTCCGGCTCCTCGTTCCCCGTGGTGGCTGTGGCCTGGCGTTGCAGAGCCAGTGCAAGTGTGGAACTGTGTTGGCGTGTCTGAGGGTGTGGTGGAGCCCGGTGTTGTGTGGCGAAACACTCTGGAACGCATTTCTTCCGTGGCAAATCAGGTATGCGCACCGCTGTCCCCCTTCCCACTCAGCATGCCACCGGGCGCATTGTGAACGCGGCTTTCTCGTCCTACTGTGGTGTGGCAGGCTGCCGTTGCCGTGGGGCCGGGTTGCCCCGCTGGAAGCTCTCCTGGGGGTGGTTGTGCGTTTCCGGTGGTAAGTCGGCGTTGTCCGCCCTTCTCTTTTCCTCTCTGTGGCTCAACCCCCAGCTAATTGTAATATTCTGTGCCGCAGTTTGGATCAGGCAGAAGCCGTGCAGCAATCCCGCGGCCTGGCCTGCGGTGATGCTGCGCTGTGGGGTCCACTAAAAATACTAATTCATCGCCACGGCTCCCTGGACGACGCTGCTGTTTTGACTTGCTCTCTCTATTGTTTGGTCCTATCGCGGCTGGCGTGATTCAAGAAATCTGTGCCATTTCAACATTTATATTGTTTCCTTTCTTTTCTTTCGGGGTTTTGTTTGGGGTGACCTACACCCTCACAGAGTAGCGGCTATAGGCAACAGCCTGGACTAGTGCTTGCGTTCTCTGTGGGGTGGCGGTGTGGGTTTAATTTATTAATTAGCATATTGATTTATGTTTTGTGTTTAATCTGAAATGGAAGATTGAATATTATTTTCGTTGGTTAAATTGGTTTCTGTGTCATAATACCCATTCGTTAGTTTTATATTGTGGATTTGGGTGTGTGTGAGTGTGAGCGGGCTTGGGTGAAATACCAGGCTAAACTGAGGCCATTTAAATTCTCCCTCTCTCCCTGTGGGCAGGTGCTGTGGGCCTGGAGCGGCGACCCAATCCCTGGTGGCGGGTTCTCTACTCCTTCATTGCGTGGGTGTGCAGTGTCACTGGGTGATATTATTTTGTTGTGTTGTTTTTGTTTCCCCCCTCCTTGGTCTTTTTGGGCGGCTGCGGCTAGCCCAGTCCTGCCCATCCTCCCCTTTTTTTTGGCCTAGTGTATATTATTGTAAGCTCCGCTGGTAGTTGATACTATTTTAAAAAAAAATCAATTGTACAATAAACCTTTTTTTTTCTACCCAACATTTGTCTCTTGCCCAGTGGTGATTCGAACCTGTGTACTTGCTTAGCCTTTCTGAAACACAACTATTTCCTGGGGCGAAATACCCCAGGTGGCGTTGTTCGGCAACCACTCTTCTTGCCACACTTGGCGTTGTCGGCAGGATCACCACACTTAAAAGGGCAGAGACGTGTTTTTGTTTTTGTTGTTGTTTTTTTTGTTTTTGTTTTTTTGGGGGGGGGGGTTGTTTTTTTTTGTTATTGAGATTGATATATCTATGTTTCTTTCTTCTTTCTCATAGAGACTGTGGTAGTTAGAGTCAAAACAGCAGCGTCCAATCCAGTGTTTGTTTTTTTTTGCGTTGTGCAGTTCCTCTGTTCAGGTAACATGGACGAGGAGATGCAAGAGCTAAGGGAGTTGGTTGAGCAGCTTAGGGCGGACAACGAGCGGCTCCGTCGGGAGCGTGCCGCTTCCCTGGGGAGCTCTGGTGGGGCTTCGTCGGCCCCTTCTGGTTCGGCTGTCCCTGCCCCACCTACAGGCGTTGCAGCTGCTGTCCCGGAGCGGCTTGTAGTGATTCCCAGAGACCGTAGGTGTCCCATGTTTAACGGTAGGACGGGCATTAGCATAGCTGAGTGGGTGGAAGAGGTCCGGGCATGCATGCATGCTCGCCACTTGTCAACGGTTGACCAGGCTTATTTTGTTTTTGACCATCTCGAGGGTGAGGCCAGGGAGGAGATACGGTATCGCACCAGTAACGAGAGAGGTGACCCAGCAATTGTATTTGCCATCCTGAAGGAGTTGTATGGCTGTGCTAGATCATATGTCACTTTGCAACAGGCTTTCTTTTCTAGGAAGCAGCAGGAGGGGGAGACATTGTTGGAGTTCTCACTCGCCCTGATGGCTCTCATGGAACAGGTGAAGCAGCGTGCACCTGATGGTTCGCTTAATGCAGAAGTTTTCTTATGTGATCAGTTTGTGGAACACGTCCTCGATGGTGCCCTTCGCCGCGAACTGAAGCAGTTTGTTCGCCGCCAACCCACCGCTACATTGTTGGAGGTGCATGGAGAAGGTTTGCGGTGGGAGAGGGAGGGGTTACCAGGGGGCGCGAGGGAACGCAGCCACTCCCTTCCATCCATGTTTGGCCATCAGTATGGGGTGCAGGGTAGTTCTCGGCCAACCCTTCCTGTCCCTCCCCCTAGTTCCGAGCTTGGTGAGTTGAAAGAGATGTTGAAGCGTCAACAGGAACAGCTCAGTCAACTCACCCGCACCGTTGCTTCTATGCAGACTTCCATTCTGCCAGCTCGACCCCATCGTAATGGCCCTGTGATTTGCCTTCGTTGTCGTCAACCTGGTCACTTTGCTAGGGACTGTGACGGTGAGCGAGCTCGTGCTGACCCTGTCATTGGTCCATCTTCCACTGTGGCTAGGCCCGCCAATTCCTCCCGCCACCAGGGAAAACTAGCACCCACTGAGCTGCGGAGTCACAGTTCAGATGGGGAGTTAGCAGACTCACAGGTGGCAACTGCCACCAGATTAATGGCATCCTGTCCAAATATTGATGTCGTCATGGGTGGAGTCACTGTCTCCTGCTTGGTGGACACCGGGTCAATGGTGTCCACGGTTAGAGAGGGCTTCTTTCGTGAGCATTTTGCATCTTGGGGGAGTGATCGCCTCAAGGCGTGCCATTGGCTGCAGCTCCAGGCGGCTAATGGCCTTGCCATTCCCTACCTTGGTTACCTGGAACTGGATGTCATCCTTTGTGGTACGAAGATCCCTCGTTGTGGTATTTTGGTGGTAAAGGACCCTGTCAGCTCTGCCTCGTCTGTTCCTGGGATTCTTGGGATGAATGTTATTCGCCGCTGCTACGGAGAGCTCTTTGGGGCACATGGCCCTTCGTTCTTTGACCTCCCTGTAGTCACACAGTCTCCTGGCCCTGTCATTGCGGCCTTGCAGCAATGTCATCAGGTCACTATTTGGTGCCATGATCCACCCACTGGCGAGGTCAGGGTTCGAGGCCCCCAAGTGGTGCGCATCCCCGGGGGTGTCATGCGGATGGTGGCTAGTACTTGTTCTGAACAGTTTTCAGGTCAGTCTTTGCTTTTTGAGCCCCCAACGTCCGGCTTGCCAGCTGGACTGCTGGCTTCCACTTGCTTTGTGCAGGCGGTACGAGGTACAGCCTACGTCCCCGTGGTCAATGTCGGGACTAATGAAGTTGTCCTTTACCCACGAACCCGCCTTGGCACTTTGAGCCCAGCTGAAGTGGTCAGTCTTCCTCCAGGGGTTACGGAGGTCAGGTCCTCGGCCACTGTTTCTTCTCAGGCGGCTGTTGGTTCAGACCAGGGTCAGGTAGAAGCGATTGACTTGTCCGCATTGACGGAGCCAGAACAGATGCAGGTTCGGTCCTTGTTGCAGGGGTTTAGTTCGGTCTTCTCTGCACATGAAGGTGACCTTGGCTGTACAAATCTGATTTTTCATGACATCCCTCTGCTAGATGAAGTCCCGGTTCGGCAGAGATACCGACGCATTCCACCGTCCGAGTACGAGGCGGTCAAGACTCACATCAACCAGCTCCTTGAGGCCCAGGTGATAAGGGAAAGCAGCAGTCCCTACGCCTCCCCTATCGTCTTAGTGCGCAAGAAAGACGGCAGCTTGCGTATGTGCGTGGACTATTGCCAGCTTAACGCAAAAACACGGAAAGACGCTTTTCCTTTGCCTCGCATCGAGGAGAGTCTTGACGCGCTGTCAGGGGCCCAGTGGTTTTCCACTCTCGACCTGGCGAGCGGTTACAATCAAGTACCAGTCGCCGAACGGGATAGACAGAAAACCGCATTTTGCACGCCCTTTGGGCTATTTGAGTGGAACCGCATGCCGTTCGGGCTGTGCAATGCGCCGAGTACATTTCAACGGCTTATGCAGAGGATGTTCGGAGACCAGCAGTGTGAATCTCTTCTTTTGTATTTGGACGATATCATTGTGTTCTCATCCTCGGTTTCCCAGCACGTCCAACGGCTGGAGGTAGTTCTTGATCGGCTCCAGAGGGAAGGTCTTAAGGTCAAGCTTTCAAAATGTTCCTTCTTCCAGCAAAAAGTGGGCTACTTGGGTCACATCATCTCCGACCAGGGTGTTGCCACCGATCCGGCGAGGGCTTCGCTAAGTTAGCCGGTCCCTTGCACAAGCTGGTGGCTCAGCTTGTTGGCTCGAAGTCCAAGAAGGGATCTGGACAGGAGTTTCAGGCAGCCTGGACCCCAGCGTGTGAGGAGAGCTTTGAAGCCCTGAAATCCAAGTTGACCTCTGCACCGGTGCTTGCATTCGCCGACTTTTCTCGTCCTTTCATTTTGGAAACTGACGCCAGCCACAGTGGGCTGGGGGCAGTCCTTTCCCAGGAGGTTGACGGCGGCATTCGACCGATAGCATACGCTAGCCGGGGCCTTCGACCAACTGAGCAGAACATGGTCAATTATAGCTCAATGAAACTGGAATTTCTTGCTCTAAAGTGGGCCATGACCGAGAAATTTCGTGAATACCTTTTGGGGCACAGGTGCGTGGTATTCACGGATAACAATCCTTTGAGCTATCTCCAGTCCGCCAAGCTGGGCGCTGCTGAACATCGGTGGGCGGCCCAGCTCGCCGCATTTGACTTTGAGATCAAATATCGATCTGGTCGCAGCAACCAAAATGCGGACGCTCTTTCCCGGCAGCCCACTTCCAGCCTTTGTTTGGCCGAGCAGGTCTTGCCCAGCACCTCTGTCCCTGTGGAGCTCCAGTCTGCTCCTCGTCCCAGCATGGTGTCCGCAACCCAGGCAGTTGTACCTGTCTTTCCCCAACACTCCCTGCTTGACATCCGTGCGCTGCAAGAGGCTGATCCCATCCTGAAAGACATCTTGGCATTGGAGAGGGCAGGCTAAGCCTACGCCAGCGGAGAAAAGACAGCTCCCCAAGTTGTCCTTGGCCTTGTTGAAGCAATGGGATCGCCTTGTGGAGAAGGATGGGGTGCTGTACCGCCGGGTCCATCGCTCAGATGGGGGTGAGGAAATTTTGCAGCTTGTGCTGCCAGCCGTTCTCCAGCAAGAAACTTTGACACAGTTGCATCAAGAACACGGGCATCAGGGTTTGGAGTGCACCACTGAGCTTGTGCGAGAGCGTTGTTATTGGCCAGCAATGACATCTGACATCAAACTGTGGGTTCAAAGGTGTGAGCACTGCCAAGTGGCGAAGGACACCAAGCTGGTGTCTGGAAGCTTCATGGGGCACCTGTTGGCATCACGGCCAAATGAGATCGTGGCCATGGATTTCACACTGCTGGAGCCCTCCCAGGGGGGTTTTGAAAATGTCCTGGTGATAACTGATGTGTTCAGCAAGTACACGGTGGCTGTTCCAACTCGAGACCAGAGGGCATCCACCGTTGCCCAGGTCCTGCTGAACGAGTGGTTTTTCAGGTTTGGTGTCCCTGGTCGCATTCACTCCGATCAGGGTAGGAGTTTCGAGAGCGCACTAATCCAACAACTCTGTCACTTGTATGGGGTTGGCAAGTCACGCACTACCCCATACCATCCAGCCGGCAATGGGCAGTGCGAGAGGTTCAATAGAACGCTCCACAACCTCTTGCGTACCTTGCCAGCGTCACGGAAACGTGACTGGGTTTCTTGTCTTCCCCATGTACTCTTTTGTTACAATACTACACCCCATCAGGGTACTGGAGAATCACCATTTCTTTTGATGTTTGGTCGTGAAGCCCGGCTTCCCATCGACTTCCTACTTGGTCGTGTCCAGGACCCAGTGCCGGGAGAGGTCCCGAATTGGTTGGTCGAGCACAAAGCCAGACTGGAGGTGGCCTTTGGAAATGCTCGGGAGCGACTGCTGGTGGCCGCCGAGCGTCGCAAAGAGCATCATGAT
The DNA here is from genome assembly GCA_036785325.1 of Urophycis tenuis. Taxonomy (NCBI): domain Eukaryota; kingdom Metazoa; phylum Chordata; class Actinopteri; order Gadiformes; family Phycidae; genus Urophycis; species Urophycis tenuis. The sequence continues at coordinate 5,887,626 of JAXIVH010000011.1, forward strand.
CAAGGGGTACGTGATGCTCCGCTGCAGGTGGGCCAGTTGGTTTATCTTCGTGACCATAGTGCTAGGGGTCGTCACAAGATCCAGGACCTCTGGAGCTCTGTTGTCCACCAGGTCCTGAGAGCTCTTTCTAGTGGTGGGCCCGTCTATACCATCGCTCCAGTGGACGACTTGCAGAAGGTCAGGAATGTGCACCGTGACCAGCTCAAGGCCCGAGTCGGGTACGAGCCCGTTTTCCCCGTCCATCCGTCTTCCCCTCCAGGGACCTCCGAAGTTGCGGGTGATCCTCTTGGAGGTGATTTATGTGTCCTGGTTCCTTGTGCCCCAGCACCAACTGCCCCTGTGGCCTCAAGGTCATCCCCAAAGCCGAATAGGGTGACCTTGGTGGACAGTGAGCCTGGTCCTGACACCACTGCAGCGGCTCCCTCGCTCAGACACTGCCACCAACCGCTGGTCCATCAGCTCCACGTCGCACCCTTCGGTCAACAGCCGGGCAACATTCGAACATTAACCATCTCCCTCGGGCTGCAAGCCAGGAGAACGGAGCCATCGAACTTGGGAGGCCCGTGTCAAATGCACAGTCAGCAGTTTTCCGGCCTTGGTGGTAGTATGTGGATAGCTTTGTCCATCGGCGGGGCGACGATGCAAAATGGGGGGGTAGAATGTGGCAGGATGGTTGTGGCAGGATGGGTTCTTTTTTCTCTCTCCCATCCTTTCCCCGCCTCCTTGTCCCATCCACCTGGTTTCAATCAGCGCACGGACCGGGGGGCGGGGCTGCGCACTCATATACAGGTCTGGTTACACCTGTGTCCTGTTCCCCGTTCTTCCGGCTCCTCGTTCCCCGTGGTGGCTGTGGCCTGGCGTTGCAGAGCCAGTGCAAGTGTGGAACTGTGTTGGCGTGTCTGAGGGTGTGGTGGAGCCTGGTGTTGTGTGGCGAAACACTCTGGAACGCATTTCTTCCGTGGCAAATCAGGTATGCGCACCGCTGTCCCCCTTCCCACTCAGCATGCCACCGGGCGCATTGTGAACGCGGCTTTCTCGTCCTACTGTGGTGTGGCAGGCTGCCTTTGCCGTGGGGCCGGGTTGCCCCGCTGGAAGCTCTCCTGGGGGTGGTTGTGCGTTTCCGGTGGTAAGTCGGCGTTGTCCGCCCTTCTCTTTTCCTCTCTGTGGCTCAACCCCCAGCTAATTGTAATATTCTGTGCCGCAGTTTGGATCAGGCAGAAGCCGTGCAGCAATCCCGCGGCCTGGCCTGCGGTGATGCTGCGCTGTGGGGTCCACTAAAAATATTAATTCATCGCCACGGCTCCCTGGACGACGCTGCTGTTTTGACTTGCTCTCTCTATTGTTTGGTCCTATCGCGGCTGGCGTGATTCAAGAAATCTGTGCCATTTCAACATTTATATTGTTTCCTTTCTTTTCTTTCGGGGTTTTGTTTGGGGTGACCTACACCCTCACAGAGTAGCGGCTATAGGCAACAGCCTGGACTAGTGCTTGCGTTCTCTGTGGGGTGGCGGTGTGGGTTTAATTTATTAATTAGCATATTGATTTATGTTTTGTGTTTAATCTGAAATGGAAGATTGAATATTATTTTCGTTGGTTAAATTGGTTTCTGTGTCATAATACCCATTCGTTAGTTTTATATTGTGGATTTGGGTGTGTGTGAGTGTGAGCGGGCTTGGGTGAAATACCAGGCTAAACTGAGGCCATTTAAATTCTCCCTCTCCCTGTGGGCAGGTGCTGTGGGCCTGGAGCGGCGACCCAATCCCTGGTGGCGGGTTCTCTACTCCTTCATTGCGTGGGTGTGCAGTGTCACTGGGTGATATTATTTTGTTGTGTTGTTTTTGTTTCCCCCCTCCTTGGTCTTTTTGGGCGGCTGCGGCTAGCCCAGTCCTGCCCATCCTCCCCTTTTTGTTTGGCCTAGTGTATATTATTGTAAGCTCCGCTGGTAGTTGATACTATTTAAAAAAAAAATCAATTGTACAATAAACCTTTTTTTTTCTACCCAACATTTGTCTCTTGCCCAGTGGTGATTCGAACCTGTGTACTTGCTTAGCCTTTCTGAAACACAACTATTTCCTGGGGCGAAATACCCCAGGTGGCGTTGTTCGGCAACCACTCTTCTTGCCACAAGAAGATCACTGAGCTCTCTCAGTTTTAAGTTGTCTCTAGCAGACAGACGGGGGAAGTTATCAAGTCTTTTAAACAGGGCATTTTCCACTATTACTGGTGTGCCATAGCATTCTTGGAGTCTGTCCCAGGACAGCTGTAGGGCAGCTTTGGGGTTTGTGATATGAACAGCACGGATCCTCTTCACGTGTTCAGATGACTCTTTTCCTAGTCACTTCACTAGAAGGTCCAATTCTTCACTATATGATATCCCTAAGCCCTGCGTTGCATTTAAGAATGATGACTGCCACACCCTAAAGTTCTCTGGTGTGTCATCAAATTTTGTGAGGCCAGTAGTCACTAATTCTCTGCATGCAAGAAACTTGGCAAAGTCTATCATAGGTGGAATGTATGCATGAGGAGGAGAGTACTGACCTTGTGGGTCTGTGTGGAATGTTCAATGGCTTTGGGGCAGGTTCACATCCTGTTGCTCGTGGAGGCTGTGCTGGGGGTCTGAAGTCATCCGGAGGAGGCCTGAAGTCACCCGGAGGAAGCCTGGTTGCGGCTGGAAGGGCTGACTGCTGTGTGGGGCTGTACTCACGTCGCCTGACTGCACTGCAAGAAGGGGAGCCGTAATACTGTGTGCTGATCTCCTTTTGGCACTGCTCCCATTCCGCACGCTCATTCACCGGTGGTCTGAAGGCGTTCCATGGGGGCATCTCCTCAGCTGCTGCATGCGGTGGCCGCTGCGTGGCATTCTCGCTGCGCCAGACTCCATTGTACGGCACAAAGGACAGTGAGCCGAGCTGTGATTGGCACTGCACATGCGCTTTTGAATCACGTGTGGCGGGACATCACTTCTCATACTTAGCACATCTTCATTTTCTATAGCTGCAGCTGCAGCTGCTTCTAAAACGTCTGCTTTCACCCGTGCCACTTCTGCTTCTTTTTCAATTTGTAATTCTTCTAATTCTATGTCTAGTCTAGCTCTTTGCTTTTTAATTTCAACTGTTTCTAAGCATAGGCCCCCTTGTTTGCGGCTGCTTCAGACAAAGTTCTGGCTCTGGCGGCAGCCTGTAGGAAGATGAGCGCTTGGAGCTAGCGCTAGCTCTCGATGTCAAGTGGACCGATGACTTGGGGGAGGAGGGTCGGCGCGAATCCTCCAAGGAGTTCACCACTTCATTTTTGACGACGCTGGATACATCGTTGGTGGCCATGCTTGAGTCTTTCGTCGTTTTCTCTACACACTGTAGTATGGCTTTTCACTGTACTGTTCTCCCTGCGCGCTATGTAGCTCCCGTACGTTATCGCAGTTTAACAGCAGGCCAAACTCAGGTACACACTTGAGCCAGGATCAGAGCGTCTTGCTCCCTTTATTTCCGGTTTATTGCCCGCTATGGTTGCAACAAGTATAAACCTCACGTAGCCTACTTTAACGCTTCAAAATAAAAGTCCAGTTCTCAGCATGTAAATATTACTGTGTGTGTGTTTTCTTTCACATATTAAACATATAACACATATAAGTTTTAATTACTACATTCATTCAATCATTTAAGTGCATTTAAGTTTGAACATAAATACTATTCTGAGGGCAGAACACTTAAGTTGGCCCTTTCCTCCTTGTAAACAACTGGGTTCCACAGCTGTAGACACACATCTGGCTAACTACAAGTCCAAATAGACCTGACCTTATGTGCTCACTGGTTTAGGAACACCAACCATTATGTTTGCTGAGTTCATCTTGTGGGCTGGAACCAAAAACATAAACCACACCATTTCCTGGTTTTAAATCTGTATGTTTTACTTCAAAATCCAGATTTGCAATTCAGAAATGTGCTGTGTACATGCAAGTATTGTCTAAACTTGAACTAGAATCTATTATTGATAAAGATTTAACTGAATACAACATTTTTTTAATGGTCCGCTGGCCAACAAATGAATCTCTGACAAGTTTGGTGTGTCAATCCATATGGTTTAGTCTTCTATTGTTGGTCTCTTCAACTTGAACATGTTTCCACGCCAGTGGCGGCTCCTGAGGAAAATCTCAGGGGGGGCAATTTTTCTGATAATGATTAAGGTGACCCATTCAATAGGTGCATTAAGAAGGACAGTATCAATTTTTTGTTAGATGATTAACTCATAGAGTCCTTATTGTGTCCATTAGATGGAAACTCCATAAACAAAAATGGTGTAGCTCCACAATTAATTATTTAAATGACTCTAATGATGTATGATGTAAAATAGCTAAACAGGACACAAGATATGTCCAGCAACCACATAAAGACAGGGGCAGCATATTAATTCAAGTATTTATATACTGACCAAGGATCAAGAGGATCAAGAGCTTTCACAACCTTTACAACATACTCATCAACAACTTAATCTAACTGTGCCACTAAGTCCACCAATTCAAGAAAAATACCTGGGTTGGTGGAGCCCTCCGTCTCATCCTTGCCTCGCAAGACTAACTCAAACACTCCGCAAAACTTCACACACTGGATTAGACGGTTGAGGACATGTTGGTTCAGTAATGCGCTTGCGTTACGTATGAGGCAAGCGCATTATGGCGAGTCTCAAAATCCTCATTAAAAAAAACAATGGAGGGTAATTTTCCGGAAAAAAAAAGTTTTAACATGAGAGTTAATGGGAGAATGCTTGGGCAATTTTTCATGTCAATGAAAGCGCCCAGAGAGGTGGAACCATTGGCCACACAACTTGAATCTGACGATTCTGCATGATTGGACAATGACAGATAATATGTATAGAACACTTATAACTACTTTTGCAGTGATATAATTGGCAGAGACTGTTGAGAAAGGAATATTTAAGGATCTTTGGAATTGGTTAGACAAAAAAACTGTCTTTCTCCCAGTAGTGCGTCGCCCAAATCGCCCCTATACACAGCACACCCCTGTTCAACGCGTACAATCCAGAATTAATTCAAAATGTTGCTGCAAGCAGTTCAAGCTGACATACGACCATGTCAATCTTATAATGACTCTTATGGACTCTGGTCATGTCTAGGAGCATGTTCAGGGCCATCTGGTCATGTATAAGAGCTTTTCAGTAACAATGCAATTGTAGGCCTATACAGTATATTATGTACTGTAGTTAGCGTAATGTGGAGCCAACATAGTGGTTGAATGGTTTAGTAACACTTTAAAATAAGGAACATTAATGAACTATTAACATTAGTTGATGCAGAAATAAGAATTATTATATAGCATTAGCATAGGATTAACCCTTACTGTAACATTATCAACACATTTATGAATGAATGCCTGAGTTGACATGAACCACATTTGTAAACATGAACACTATTAGTAAATGATTACTAGAGCATTAGTTAACTGTTGATTAACTTAGTTAATCGGTTATAGTTAACAGTTAAATGTACGCTATAAACAGCTAAAAAAATGATCGCAACAAGGTGGAAACCGCCCCATATACTAACTCGGCGTCAGTGGCTGCTCAACTTCATAGATGTTGCGCTTCTGGAATTGTCCACAGCACGTGTACATGGTGCAAAAGAGGAAGTGACATTGTACTGGGCTCAAACAGTTGAGGCTCTTAAAGGCATATTGGTGTGAACTGCCCCCCTCTGGTCCTGTTTTGTATTTATATGTTTATGTTCCCTGTTTGGGTTTTACTGTGTTCTGCAAATTGTGGATGACATTTACCCAGTTGATAGATCTAACCAGGTTACACATCAATGGCGCTATTTTCCTTTTGTGTTTGTGACATTCTCTGTATTTTACTTACTTGCCTTTTGTATTTTTATTATTTATTGATTGATTTATTTGTTATATTTATATCATTTTCATGTTTTCATTGATTCATTATTATGATTTGCCATGTATGTGTGTCAATCCCAATAAACACTTGATCACAAAAAAAAAAAAAAAAAATGTACGCTATAAAACAAATGTACTGTACACGCTAAATCCAAATAAATCCGGCCTCAACGACCACAGTATGGCTCTCCAGCATGTTCTCCTCTGATTCTGCTTGGGGTCAGAGCGCCTGTTCTGTCCTGTGTTATGATTTGCTATTCCATGAGTACCCCGGGTCGCCAGATATGAAACAAAACGGCACACAAACACAGCGTGCTGCAGCAATGGAAGCAAGCAAACAAACTGTATCAACTGTGGTTGCGCAACATTCTGAGCTAAGAAGCCTTGCCCTCTTGTGAAAAAGCTCCATGACCACAGCAGTGTTGTGGAGACTCAAGACGGATGCCTCTCCAGCTCGTTGATCATTTTCAAATAAATGAATTGCAAAAAATGTATACATGAGCTGGTCAACTGCAGTGTGAAATCCACTTCCTGGCACTAACCGAAACCTGGATCACCCCAGACAACACGGCCACTCCAGCTGCCCTCTCTACTGGCTACTCATACACCCCAAGACCGTCAGGGCGAGGAGGGGGGAGTGGACTCCTCATCTCACCCAAGTGGTCCTACCGGGTGCTTCCCTTGGAACACCTGACCAGATCAGCATTTGAACTCCACGCTGTTGGTCTCATCATTCCTATCAAGCTCTACATTGTAGTCACCTACCGTCCTCTGGGTTCCTTCCATGACTTCTTTGGTGAGATGGATGCCCTCCTCAGCTGCTTTCCTGAAGACAGTACTCTGCTGGTTGTCCTGGGCGACTACAACATCCTTCCAGAGAAGTTGCAATCATCTGACTTTACAACCTTTTTTTACCACATTTGACCTAACAGTCTCTCCTTCTGCTCCTACCCACTGAGCCGGGAACCAACTTGACCTTGTCTTCACACGGTCCTGCAGTACCCATGCACTCTCAGTTACCCTGCTCCCTGTGTCTGACCATCACTTTGTCGCTTTCTCTCTCCCCTTGAAGTCCCCCTCCTCTGTGCCTTATACCCCCCACACTATCACCACCCGCCACAACCTGAACCCCCCCTCAGAACAATTCTCACTACTCTCCACTGAGGAAGCCTCCTCTACCCCGCTATCTTCCTTCTCCTCCTCTTTGGACTCCCTCTGTCCCTTCACATCCAGACCAGTTTGATCTTCTCCTCCTCCTCCTTGGCTGTCTGAATCTCTGCGGGCTCATAGAATTGAGCTACGAGCAGCTGAGAGGAACTGAAAGAAATCAGGCTGTGCTGATGATCTCTCCCACTACCTTCACCTCCTCTCAGACTTCACCTCCACGCTGTCAGCAGCCAAATCTACATTCTACAGGAAAAAGATCAACTCCTCTGCCTCCAACCCCAGAAAACTGTAACATGTTCACCTCTCTCATCAACCCTCCCCTTCCTCACTCACTGCTGATGATTTTTCCGACTACTTTACCAAGAAGGCGACGGACAACAGCATCTCCTTCACCCCTGCTGCTACCTTCCCTAGCCCCACCTTTACAGCTATCCTCCCACCCCACTCCCACCTCTGCTAGACTTAACCGCTTTATTCCTCTCTCCTCTGAAGAGGTCCAGAGACTGATCACATCCAACCATGCGACCACCTGTCTCCTTGACCCTATCCCCTCCTTCCTTCTCCAGGCCATCTCTACCGACATCCTACCGTTCATGACCACCCCCATTAACTGTTCCTTCACCACAGGTCTCATCGCAGCACCCTTCAAAACTGCCAAACTGCCAATCAAACCACTCCTCAAGAAACCTACCTTTGACACTGCTGACATCCAGTACACTACAGACCGGTATCTCTGCTATCATTCCTTTCTAAAACCCTGGAATGTGCAGTCTCTAACCAACTGTCCTCCTACCTCTCAGAAAACGACTTGCTTGATCAGTCTGGCTTTAAGCCTGCACGCTCGACAGACACGGCCCCCCTGATGGTGATCGAGTCCCTTTGTATTGCCAAGGCCTCTTCCCTCTCATCGGTGCTTGTTCACCACGACTGCCGCTACGGTCTGTGGCATTCGTCACCATGAACCACCAGACCCTCCTCACCACTCTCGCTGATGTTGGCATTACTGACACTGCGCTAGCCCGGTTCCCATCTGACCTTATGAATCGCACTTATCAGGTCACATGGAATGGCTCCCTGTCCAAACCCCGCTCGCTAAACACTGGTGTCCCTCAAGCTCAGTACTAGGACCGCTTCTGTTCTCCCTATATACCAGAACTTTACGCTCTGTAATCACATCACATGGTTTTTCATATCACTGTTATGCGGACAACACTCAGCTGTTCCTCTCCCCCCCCCCCCCCCTCATTCTGATTGCAACACCCATCTCAGAATGTTTGGCAGACATAAGCTCTTGGACAACTGCGCATCAACTCAAGCTCAATCTCGCAAAGACTGAACTTCTCTTCATACCGGGGAAAGACTGCCCTCACAGGGACCTACTGGTCTTGGTTGAGGGCATTACAGTATATGCCTCACTGACCGCAAGGAACCTTGGTGTAATACTCGACAACCAACTGTCACTGCAGTGACCCGATCCTGTAGATTAGCTCTTTACAAGATAGATAGATCCTTTAATAATCCTTACAGGAAATTACAGTGTCACAGCAGCTTCAAGAAGACATAACACCACACATTTCCACACAGCTTCCATACTTAATAAGTTAAAAAAAAGTTAAACTGCAATAAATAATACAAAAAGAGTGCAAAGTTATTTTTGTGCATTGTAAAACCTTATAGCAGCTGGTATAAAAGACTTCCTACATCTCTCAGTTTTGCACATTGGTGCAATCAGTCTCCATCTCCAGTCTCCAGTGACTGAAGGTGCTGCTCTTGATCACCTTCAGGGCATGGAGTGGGTGTGTAGAGTTGGTCATTGTTGAACACAGTTTGTTAAGAGTTCTGGCCTCTGCCACCTGCTGGACTGTTTGTTGCTCAGCCCCAATCACTGAGCAGGCCCTCCTAATCAGCTTGTCCAGTCTGTTTTTGTCTGCTGTGCTGGCGCCTGCTCCACAACCGGCCACAGTAAAAAAAAAAAAAAAAGCACTGGCTCTACCAGTCAGCACCACTGAATGGTAGACACTGCACTGCAAGGGTTGGCAGATGTTAAATGACCTTAGCCTCCTTAAGAAATACAGTTGGCTTTGTCCCTTCCTGTACACTGCCTCCATATGATTCTTCCAGTCCAGCCCACTATCAAGCTGCACTCCAAAGTACCTGTAGTTGGCAACCACCTCCACCTCAGTGCCTCTGATGGTGATTGGTGTTGGTTGGGTCCTCCTCCTCCCCCTCCCGAAATCCACAACTATCTCTTTCATTTTTGTAGTATGAGATGGAGGTGACTGTGTGCACTCCACTCCACAAAGTTGTTTACAGTGTCTCTATACTCCTCCTCATCACACCCTTTGATGAGGCTGACAACAGCGGTGTCATCTGAAAATTTCTGCAAAAAGCAGCTGTTGGTGTACAATTTCCCCAGGATCCGGCCATTCCTCACGAGGGAAGCGACACAGCTCCTGACCCAAGCACTTGTCATCTTCTGCCTCGAAAACTGCAACTCGCTCTTAGCTGGATTCCTTGCAACCGTGATAAAACATTTGCAGCGGATCCAGAACGCTGCAGCACGCCTTGTGTTCAACCAACACCAATTCTCCCACGTGACCCCCCTCTTCCATGACCTCCACTGGCTCCCTGTAGTGGCTTGAAATAAATTCAAGACAATGGTGCTGGCCTACAAAACTGTTAATGGAACTGCCCCTACCTACCTCCAAGCGCAAGTGAAAACCCACACCCCTGCTCGAGCACTCTCCTCAACTACTTACTGTATTAACAGAAATGGAATGTTTCACCTACTTCTGACAAATGTACTCTTTGTAAGTCGCTTTGGATAAAAGGGTCTACTAAATGCCCTAAATGTAAATTGTCAGCGCTGGTCATTGTCCAAATAGAATAAATGCGCTCGTCTCAAAATATAGTTTTTCGGGTTTGGGTTGCACTTATGTTCATTCAGTGTCCTCAACCTGGCAACCGCCGTTATCTTAGAATCTGGGGAGGAAGGGCGCGGAGACCACTCTCTCCAATATTGTACATGTGGGCAGCAGTACCCATTTCAAACACTTGGTGTCAATGTTACATATTGTACCTTTATTAATTAATCAGAATTAATTAATAAAGATACAATATATATATTAATTAATGAGAATCAGAATCAAGTAGGTTTGCACTTACAAGGAATTCGACTTGGTGTAATTGGTGCAAAGAAAAACAAGTATTAAAATATAAGTAGTAATAAGCAGTAGTGCAAGCAAAAAAAATGTAATGTACCCTTGCTGTAAAGTGTTACCAAGGGTATAAGACACATGGTGTGACTGGATAGAACTTGATGGGGAAGTCAAACAGGTTTTAGGCCTCAACTCTAACAAGATTTGCAATGATTAACTGGGCCTGCCGTTTGTTTAAATGCACACATAACAATTTAATAGTTTGCCACTACTTGCCATAGCGCAACCTGTTGGTCAATGGATACCATTTCTGGCATGTAACCTTAAGAGTCACAGCGAGTTGAAGCTGATTTGGTGTTCAACAAAGCCTTTTGAATCTCATTGGTCAATTATGGCTATGTAATGTAACATTATGGTTGTAATCACTTTGTGATTACATACAAAATTCAAAGTGGTGTCAAATCTGGTCCAGGTGTAAATGTACCAATTACTCATTTCAACTCAATTAATTCATGAGGAGAGTAAGCAGGCCAGAACAACTCCATGAAAGCTAAGCAGATGTGCTGATCCATGGCTCCACAGCCTTACATGAGAAGGTGCCCAGGCAACCAGACCCTGTTCAAAGGCCTTCATGGATGCAGCAACAGGAAGTTTCACACATTGAATTCTTTCAATCACCCTTCGAAATATTTTTTATTTCACGATAATACTATCAAACTTTATTCAACAACATAGGGAGGAAAGAGGACAATATCTGAATAAAGAGATATTAAAAAGATAATCAGAATAATTAATGACTATTGTAAAGGGGCAAGCTAGACATAGCTTATGTGCAACATGTTAAATAATGCCTAATCTAACCCTAGCCCTGACCATAACCCTGCCAAACTTTCACTCCTGTTAACCCTTAATCTACTAACCTTAACTCCATTTAAAAAAACCTTACAAAAATGCTTCTAAAAGCCTAATCCTACTGACCCTGAGACCCCCGTCAAGGAAGGGTTAGGAGGTCTCATATAATGCGGCCTGTGAAGCGCTTTGAGACTGAAACTGTGCTTAAGGGCAGTATTCATTCTTTTACATTTGCTTTACTTCTTGCAGACAAGAACATTTCTACACATCTTTCTGATTTGAGATAACCTCAGTCCATAAATGATGGGGTTGAAGAGTGGTTGGATGGTGAGAAAGTACAGTGATAAAATGATACGCAGTATCCTGGGAACGCTGGTCATATCAAACCTACTCTGTAGTATCTCAAAACAACAACCAAAAGAGAAGTTCATCAGGGAGGCCAGATGAGGAGTGCAGGTACTGACCGCTTTCTGTCTGGTGTCTTTAGAACCCAAGAGACATACCCTGAGGATCTTGGTGTAGGAGAACAGGATGGGGATCAACGGAACCATAATTGTCAGAAACACTCCAAAAAGCCCATAGATGTTGTTTACTGTGGTATCAGAACACGCCAGTCTGGTCACATAGTAGTTGTGACAGTACAGTCGGTTTATGACGTTCCCACACAGCGTTAAACGGAGATTCAGAAACAGAGTAATGATGAACTTGATAAAAGAGTACAGCCATATGAGCGCAATCAAAAGAGCCACCTTGTTAGAGGTCATCCTAGCCTTATAATGCAGAGGACAGCAGATAGCGAGGTACCTATCATAGGACATCACTGCCAGGTTACAAAATTCCACAGATGCATAAGTGTACAAGCAGTAGATCTGTAGGAAACACATGGATGTAGACATAATGTGAGTATCAGAGGTGATCTGCTGCAGGAGGAATGGAAATAGACCAGCACTACCATACAGTTCATTAACCAACAGGCTGCACAGAAACACATACATGGGCTCATGTAGGCTCCTCTTCATACAAATAGTTACAATAAGCAAAGCATTCGCAACAACGACCAGAATGTACAGAAACAAAATAATCAGAAAATAGAAGTACTTTAAATTGCCCATATCCTGATAGGCTGTCAGTATGAAATATGGAAACTGGCTTGAATTCATCATGATAACTTTCCCTTTCAGGAGATGTTCATCGCAAGAGATTGTTGAGCCTTTCCTCCTGTTATTGGCTTTAAATAGCCTTGTAAGATGATCCAGGTATTCAAGTTTGGGTTTCACAAAGAATGTCAATCTGGCTTGGGCAGCAGTTGGTATCCAAATATGGACATGTCTTTACAGTGTACACAACACTCCAGCCACTCAGATTACATAACTAAGTGATGCTCTTGCCTAATCCGGTTTGAAGTACAAAAAAACGCATCCCCACATCGAGCATGTCAAACTAAAAACAAAGACACCTGAACCCATCTCTCATCTTGGATATCAGAAGAGATGCTGTGTGATCCACCCATCTGACAGCCATGCAGCTTCCACACTGAGCCTAGAACATGACCATCACATCTTTCAAACTGTTTCAAATGACAGAGGGAAGATGGAATTGTACCGTCTGCTTTAAGCGCCCCCCAGTCTGTCCAGACTGAGCTGGGCTCTCTCTCTGCTCCTATGAAGCTTCTGTTAGCACCAGATGCCAAGATAGCTGGACCTCTGACATCATCAACAAGGTCCAACCTTTTATTATGGCAACAGTACTAGGCCTAAAATTGACCCCTGGGGGACATCATGGGGACATTCTGCACTATTGATCGGTTCAGTTCTGTCAACACAAGAAACCATGGGAGCAGCGCTAAAAGCATCACAATGTAATGTCTACCCTCTGTAACATCTGATCCCCTTAATCATCAAACACTGTCAATCAAACCCCACCCACTGTAACATCTAACCCTTTATCATCTAACATCATGAATCGAATCCCACCCACTGTAACATCTAACCCTTTATCATCTAACACCATCAATGCAAAACCCCACCCTCTGTAACATCTGATTCTCTTTATCATCAAACACTGTCAATGAAACCCCACCCACTCTGCCATCTAACCCTTTATCATCTAACACCATCAATCAAACCCTACCCACTGTAACATCTAACCCTTTATCATATAACATTATCAATCAAACCCCACCCACTGTAACATCTGCTCCTCTATCATCTGACACCATCAATCAAACCCTACCCACTGTAACATCTAACCCTTTATCATATAACACTATCAATCAAACCCCACCCACTGTAACATCTGCTCCTCTATCATCTAACACTATCAATCAAACCCCACCCTCTGTAACATCTAACCCTCTATCATCTAACACTATCAATCAAACCCTCTTTGTCATCTAACCCTCTCTGTCATCTAACCCCACCCTCCGTAACATCTAACCTCATGTAAAATCTAACTCCACCTCTTTGTGTCAGGAGCATGGCAGGGCATTCAAATAACTGCTTGTAGGATGCCTTGTGTGACCTTGACACCTATCTAGGATCCTTCCAGATGCTTCCTAGCACCTTGATTATTAGGATGCTTCCAATCATCATGATTTGGATGCTTCCTATTGCTTTGATAGCTAGCTGGTTCCGTGGTAATTGAGGGTGTAGTAGCTAGCGTACATGCGATACAGTAGTGCAGTGTAGGTCATATAAATACAGTAGTGTAGGGGTCATATAAAAACAGTAGAGGTCATATATATACAGTAGAGGCCATAAATACAGTAGGGGTCATATAAATACAGTAGAGGGGTCATGTTTGTTTTTATGTCTTAGTCTAGTCTAGTCCTCTTAGTCTATCTGTGTGGTGTCTCTGTGTGTTTGTGTACCTGTCTCTGTCTGTCTATCCATGCATGCATCTGTGCGTGTGCGTGTGTGTGTATGTGTGACTGTCTCTGTGTGTATATCTATGTGTGTGTTTGTGTCCAGGTCAGTCTATGGGGAGTGATTAAAGCTGGACTACCTGCAGTCCCTTGGCCCTGAGTTCTGGTCCCCTGCTGGTGGTGGTGGGGGAGGGGGGTTCATCTGCAGGGCTGGAGGCTCTGAGGCCATCTCTAGTGACCTCTAACGACCCCTAGTGACCCCACAGCCCAGCAGGAACTATTAGCACTGTTATTGTAAACATGTTTTTATTTCCGTTTGGACAATGCCCAATTATGCCCTTAACAAGCACGCACACACACACAGTCTTGTTTCAGACATACTGTAGAACATAGAGATCACAGTCCCAGGCCCTATCCACACATTTATATCAAATCCAATACTATCTGAAACCAAAATAGACACAGCCAAATTCCACCTAATTATTGGTAGATGTTATAAACCAGACCTGCTCCCATTAAATAACAGTTGAACATGGTTTTACTTTTTGTATTTTTGTATATATTTTGTGCTTGTGATGTATGATTTTAATGTTTGCATGTTGCCATGTTTTATTGTTTGATTTTATTATACTGTTATTATTTGTTTTTATGTTAGCCTACCTGCCTTAGGACAACGGATTAAATTTAGCAACTATGCTAACTCCGGCATATTTATATTGATGTTTTTACTGACGTATTGATTAATATGCATTGTTCTAGTCAAATAAATAAATAAATAAAATAAAAATAATACATTTATATCATGTGCGAACATACTTAATTCAATTTCAACTGAAGCTATTCAAAGAAACGTCTTTGAATAAGTGAAGACAAGCAAGAAGACTACAAACATTTAAGAACTGAGCAGACAAGTCCATAGTCAAATGTCTATTAAGTACATAATGTACTGTATATCCCGTACATAATGTAGTGTATATCCAGTACATTAATGGCATGCAGGAAGCACACACTAAATGGATTTTCTAAAGGTTTTGGCCAAAGTTAAGTAGGTAGGTAGGTAAGTCCTGCTCTATTCATCTAGTTTGATCTGGTAAGTCTGTTTCCTCTTAAGGTAACCACTGTTACCTAAAACATCATCTCCCATCTTCTCAGCCCATGAAAGGTCACCATCACGTCTGCGTGAACCTGCAGCAGCAGACCACTGACCAGAGACCTGTTCAGGGTTTTGTGCAAATGTAAATCAAATTTGGACCAACATTTCAGAACTGAGACACAGAGGAAAGTAACATTTGAAGAAGTCTGTCTGTCTGTCTGAAGAAGGAGGTCTGGGAGGGATGCTGCATATGGTTTCCATGGAGACATCACGGGGTACCCTCTGTGGGGTGAGCTGTCAACTCTGCTCGTCACCCGTGGGTACCTGCCTATAAAGCGCCGAGCGGACACAGGTGGGACAGAGAGAGGTGCCCTCACGTCTCTCGCTGTGCTGGCCACACGGGGCATCCTGCCGTCTGTCGAGCCCATCGCCGCTCTTACCTCCGTGTCAAATAACATGACGGCCCTCGGTCGGAACCGTGTGGTCAGGGTGCGTTTGTGAGTGCGGGCGTCACGGCGACTCGCTGGGTCATTCCGGAGGCCCCCTCACTGAGCCCCAGCCATGTTCTACGGCGGGAACAAGTCGGGGCTGGTGTTGACCCTGCAGGGCTTCAACGACACGCAGGCCAACAGGCACATGTACTTCGCTGTGAGTCTGCTGCTGTACTCCGTCACCGTGCTGGCCAACCTGACGGTGGTGGCCATCATCATGGTGGAGAAGAACCTCCACGAACCCATGTACGTGCTGCTGTGCAACCTGTGCCTGAACAGCATCTACGGCGCGTCCAGCTTCTACCCCAAGCTGCTCCATGACCTGCTGGCCGACGCCCACCTCATCTCCTACCGCGGCTGCCTGGGGCAGATCTTCGCCGTGTACTCCTACGTGTTCTGCGAGTTCGCCAACCTGGCGGTGATGGCGTACGACCGCTACGTGGCCATCTGCCTGCCGCTGCGGTACCACCTGATCATGACGCGCAGGCGGGTGGGCTGGCTGCTGGCGCTCACCTGGAGCTTCGCGCTGCTGGAGAGCATGGTGGGCACGGTCCTCACCAGCCGCCTGCCGCTCTGCGGCCTGCGCGTCGACAAGATCTTCTGCACCAACTGGGTGGTGGTGAGGCTGTCGTGCACCGACACCAGCGCCAACAACATCTACGGCTTCCTGCTGTTGGTGGCTCACGTGTCCCAGGTGCTGCTCATCATGGTGTCCTACGTGCACATCATCCGGGCCTCGCGCCACTCCAAGGCCAGCCGGCGCAAGTTCTTCCAGACATGCCTGCCCCACCTGACCACGCTCACCGTGTTCACCGTGTCGCTCGTGTTCGAAGCCTTGTTCTCCCGCTATGGCAGCGACGTCCACCTGCCGGCGCTCAGCAACCTGATAGCGGCGGAGTTCCTGACGGTGCCGCCGCTCATTAACCCCGTGGTGTACGGGATGAACCTCCAGCACATCCACAGCAAGCTGCTGCACCTGCTGGGCAGCAGCAGGGTGCGGAGCGTGACCTGATGACCGCAGCCCCGTTGCCTCCAGAGGAGGGTTCTACTGACTTGACTGTTCACCTGAGATATGGCGGCGGACTCACAGAGACCACAACCGTGGAGACCCAGGGCAGCTGTTGAAAATACCATGTTCAATGAATCTAATTCCATAAGTAATAAGAATGTCTTCTGTAGCACGACTGTAGAGTTATAGAAATGATACAGTTTCAAGTTATATGACTATAACATGTGTTTCTGAGAAGGGATAGTGTTTAGAAAGCTTGTCAACATAATAACATAATACAATAGATAGAAAGAGGAGTTCTTAAAAGTTTTTTGCATCAATATGATACAATCCCCACTAGAGTTGCTATGGCAATGATTGTATGCCTGGCTTTCCAGAAGACATCTCGCAGCTTGCTCTGGAAGAACCAATTAGTGATATTTGCTTACCTCGTAAGTTCTCTCCCAGTTTGAATAATAACAGAACAGTTGATGGTTTTATCGAGCAATGGTTCAAACTATGATAGAGGTTCATGGTTTTTATTTCTGTATGGTTTCAATAAATCAGTTTAAATGAGAACAGGAGAGTTCATCGTGGTTTTATTTCGTTTTTGGTTTTATTTGAGGAACACCAGCAGTAAGCCATCTGTCCTTACATTCAGTCTAGTCAACAACACTTTTAGAATATTCTATTATATAATATAATATCTCTTCTGTATGAAAACGTAACACTCGTCCCTAATCCAGCAAGATTTGGTACATCCACAAAGATCCTTACATTCACAAGAGAATCGGCCAGTCGCATGGTGAGTACAACAGCCCCATCTCTCATCTTTACAATGTGCTTTAAATACGTACATAGAAAAATAAATAAGCCATTCATACACTTTGAGGTTGGAGGTCTTCCTAGTGGGTTTTTGAGCTTCAGTAGCACTAAGTCGAGTACAAGAACACAATGAGAAGGTATGCTAGGAGGAACACCTCATGAATATCATCACGATGGTTTATGGTATGGGAGTTCATGCTTCCTCATGAGCCCAGCGCTACTACAATAGTTCAGCAAGAGACACACACACACAGAGTGAGAGAGAGAGGGAGAGAGAGAGAGAGAGACCATATAGAGATATACTATTAGACTAATCGACCAATCAGGTTATTCTTCTCAGGCTCCAGCAGTTGTGCCACTAGAACACGAGTCACAGCCTCAAGCTCCGCCTCCAAACGAGACACCTCACTGCAGGTGAGGTAGAGGGGTGATGAAGATTGAAGGTGAGGTAAGGAAATGCATTAAGAGAAAAATACCCAATGCCCAAATCAGGACCAAACCACGAGAACAAGCCCATCTATGGTATTACAGAGGACAAAACTTCTGAGCTGCAGGCCTAAAGAGACAAGCCTTTTGTTGGAAACGTTGTGAAAATTATGTCTTGTGCACAGATGTCCTTACCAGCTATTTGAATGCTTGTAACACTTGAAAAGTACTCCATAAATGCAATAAATGATTATTTTCATTAGTTAAATGAATGCGCAGACTAGAGCCAGTGATGTGGCAGTACCCATCCAGTCCAAGTAGTTAAAACTAGTTAGCAATATAGGACTTGATTTAGCACAAGAGTGCATATCATAGTATACATTATATTGTATATTGAGTTAATAATTGTAGATAGAATGTTTTCAGTTAACTCATAGTCCCCCAGGTCACAGAGCAGACTGTACTGGCCCTGCGCAGACAGAAGTGACCTCAACACGTACAGGCACACATCTGTCATGGCAGGTCCTTTAGTTGTGACCGCATGTACCGGTGTCATAAGAAGTTAATGTGCACGTTCTGTGTACTAGCGAACTGTATCATGGTGCACATTCTGTGCACTAGTGAACTGTATCATGGTGCACATTCTGTGAACTGCATCATGCTGTACCTTCTGTGTACTAGTGAACTGTGTCATGGTACACGTTCTGTGCACTAGTGAACTGTATCATGGTGCACATTCTGTGAAGTGTATCATGGTGTATGTTCTGTGTATTAGTGAACTGCGTCATGGTGCACGTTCTGTGTACTAGTTAACTGTATCACGGTGCACATTCTGTGAAATGTATCATGGTGCATGTTCTGTGTACGTACTAGTGAACTGTGTCATGGTGCACGTTCTGTGTACTAGTGAACTGTATCATGGTGCATGTTCTGTGTAATGACAGACGACTCACCTTTCTCCAGGTGCAGCGCAGAACTCTGTGTAGTATTTGATCTTGGGCTCGGTTCCGCTAGTCCTCAGCGTTGCTAGGATGCCGTTAGCTAAGGTAAAGCTAACCATCTGGCTGCTTTTAGTGACTGGAAGCATCTGGAAATTAAGATAACAGAGTTGGCTGTCATCTAGTCCCTCTTTAAAGCTAGGGTAGGAGATACCAGAGTGTTCTTTTTTGTCAGCATTCAGGATGAAAAAAGCAACAGATATATCAACAAATATTACACAAAATGCTTCCAACATAAATTGCCTACCATAGCTTTAAGGATTGATACAGGCTCAAACACAATTGGCAATTTTCTAATATAAGACAGTAGTTCTATATACGAGTCTGCAACACTGCAACATCAACTCGTTTTCCCCCAAGAACATCCCGATAAAGTCACATCATTGGTCTGGGATTTGCGTTCTCCAGCATCAGACCAACTACAGAAAGAAATGCGAGAAAACATAACACTAACATAAACTACAGAAGACATAAAACTAACATAAACTACTGGAAACATAGCTGTTACGTAACCAACAGAAACACAATACTAACTGCAAATACAAGTACTTCAGGAAACAAAAACACTTCCGTAAAACTACAGAGAGACAATACTAATGATAACACTAACAAACGACAGAACACATAACAACCAACGTAAACAACAGAACGGCCACGAGTGAGCTTACGCAGCTGTGGTCTGGTGTGCTGCTGTCGTAGCCCACGGTGGCGTCTCGAACGTGGACCACCCGGTGACCGGCGCAGGACGTGGGATAGGAGCCGCCCTCGAAGCTGCGGATCCGGCTGAAGATCTGGCGGACGGTGGGCGGGTGGTCGCACACCACGTACGACGTTCGGGAAATGTGGAAACCGTATCTGGAAGAGCAGCACTCCCTCGGTTAATACACACTCACACTTTTTTCCTCCACTGATTGACTATATGGGCCAACGTACACTTATTTCTGTCAGATGTGTGTGTTTGTGTGTGTGTGTGTGTGTGTGTGCGTACCTCTGGTATATGCGGTGCAGCTGCTGCGAGAGGCTGAGGTTCTGCGTCTGGAGGTACGAGCTCATCTCCGCCACCACCACCGCTGAGCTAACCCCGTCCTTATCAGGAACCATGGCCCCACACAGGAACCCTGAGGCGCACACAGCTGCTGACCAGTCCTAGCAGTATGCTGCTGGTTCTACTGGGAGCTGCCCAGTACAACCACAGTCTGCTATTGGGTCTACTGAGATCTGCCCAGTGCAACCAGATAGCGTGCTGCCGGTTCTAGTAAAGGTTGGCGTCACTATGGTAATGGTGAGTGTGGCAGTGCTTAGTTACTTGGGCTTTTGGAATAAAGGCTCAGGTAGGAGGGAGCTGACCTACCGATTGACTCTTCAAAAGCGAAGAGGACCTGGTGGCCGGCACTGCTCAGCTCCACGATTCTCTTCCCGATCCATTTGAAGCCAGGCAGCGTTTCCTAAGGGCAGAGGGACACGGAGCATAGTACCGCCATAGTACCGGCTTCAATGATGCACTTCCAAGAAGTCCGCTTTTCATGTCACGGGAACGCTGGTTTAAGTCGCATCGGTGTCAGCAGCTACGGGCAAGGAGCCGTAGCTACATGATTTAGCGGGGGGGGGGGTTAGCGGTTAGCATCTTACCTCGAAGCTGAAGCCCTCCTGCTGAGCCATGGTCCTCAGGATGCGCGAGGAGACGCAGGTGGCTAGCATGTAGAGATGCCGCGGGTCGGCGGGTGGAGGATTCTTCTCCCGCCAGTTAAACCACATCCACCATCCCAGCAGGGCGGCCAGCTCGTTCCCACTGAACACCTTCCAGTCTGACCTGCAGAACCATGAGAGTTCTTGATTAAGTTAGCATGGTTAAAGATGCACTCTTACCAGGGCCTAGATCTTAGCATGGCTTATCACAAACTCTTAGCATGGTTAGAGTCGTTAGACTAAGTTTTAGAAAGGTTACTTTATATTTCACTAGCTCTTGGCATGGTTTAACCTAGCTCTTAGCATGGTTTCACTAGGTCTTAGCATGGTTTCACTCGCTCTTAGCATGGTTTCATTAGCTCTTGGCATGGTTTCACTAGCTCTTGGCATGGTTTCACTAGCTCTTGGCATGGTTTCACTAGCTCTTGGCATGGTTTCACTAGCTCTTGGCATGGTTTCACTAGCTCTTACCCCGGTAACTGTTCGGCTACAGCGAGGCGATCAGCGTCAGGGTCCGTTGCTAGGACAACGCTGGCCCCCACGCTGTCCGCCAGACGGAGAGACAGCTCCTGCAAAAGCAGTCCAATACAATAATACACACAACGGTCCAGACCAAGTTACCCAACTCACAACAGTCCATACTACGTTAACCAGTGGAGGGTCTCATACCAGTACAGAGTGGCCCTCCTCGGGGTTGGGACAGCGGAGGGAAGAGAAGTTTGGGTCGGGGTCCTTCTGCTCGGGGACGGGGACGGGCGGGGGGAAGCCGAACACCTGGAAGGCCTGCTGCACGTAGGGATGGCCCACCCCGTGGAACGCCGAGTGGACAAACTTCACCGGAGAGCTGGAGTTCAGGTCCCTGAAGAGCAACACATCCTTCACCACCATAACGCCTGGTCCAGTTTAGTTTACCAGAATAAACGGTCTAGTTTACCAGCAGATTAAATGCCGTCGTAAATACTTATTGCTCTGTGGTACCTGTGGAAGCAGAGGGACTTGAGCTCCTCCATGTAGCTGCAGGTCACCTCCAGCAGGGGGTCTGTCCTCCGGGAGGAGCGGTCTGGCAGTCCTGCGTCCCAGCATGCATCACTCCAGGGCTCCTCGCTCTCCTCGATGCAGCGCAGTAACTCCTTGTCGTGGGGGGAGGAGATCTGTGCTCCAGTACACCAGTACACCTGCAACAAACACACTCCTTCAGCATAGAACACAATCCTTCTAGATAGTAACGAGAACACTCCTCCAGACAACCCGAGTACACCCGTGTCAAGTCCACTGTTGTCCAGTCGTGTGAATGTTGTAGGCTGCCGTGTCCCGTGGTTAACAGGAGTCCTCTCACCTTGTAGCCATTGTCCTCTTTGGGGTTGTGTGAGGCGGTGATCATGACCCCTGCAGCAGCTCCGTACCGCTTCACCGAGTAGGCCTACGAAACACTATGCATGTTACAGTAGGTCTACAAAACACTCATGCATGTTATAGTAGGCCCAAAAAAACACTATGCATGCTACAGTAGGCCTACAAAACACTGCAAGGTACAGTAGGCCCACAAAACACTCTGCATGCGAGTAGGCCTACAAAACACTGCATGTTGCAGTAGGCCTACAAAACAATGCATGTTAACGTACACAAAACACAGTGCATGCTAGTGTAAAACTACAGCATACCGCGTGTTAGCGTAGGACTACAACACACGCCACGTTGGCGTAGGACTACAGCACAGCAACACAACCTTTTGGGAGAAGAAAGCTCACTGACCACGAATGGTGTGGGTACGTATGTGGAGAAGAGCAGCACTGGAACATCTTTACCCAGCAGCACGGCCGCACTCAGCCTGGCCAGCCTGTGGACACACACGCTTCACTGCCGCTACATGCTACATGCTACACCTATTAGCCGTGCCGCGCGTTTGCAGGGCAGGAGAGTCTAGTGGTTAGGGTTTTTGATCCCCAGTCAAAAAGGTACTTGGTTCGATCTCCCATGTGCACAGTCGACCTGTAGGCATCTTAGCAAGATGCCCCCCTGACCGTTCCTTCTCATCAAGACCAATTCATTATGTACGCATTCTACAATTTCAAATTAAACTCAAATCGCCTTTGGAGATAAAAAGGTAGTGGCTCATCCTGTCAGGTGAGGCATGTTGCTGCCCAACACACAGTGGTTTCAACAAGTCCTCGGGTTGGCGGAGTGCAGGTGGAACCCAACAGTATACAGTACAGTCCGGTCCACTACGAGTCAATACAATGGAGTCCAATCCGCTCTGGGTTAATGAGTCATGTAGAGTCCGGTCCACTGAGGTAAGGGTCTGTTAGAGTCCAGTCCAGTGTGTTAATGAGTCCGGTAGAGTCAAGTCCAGTGTGTTAATGAGTCCGGTAGAGTCAAGTCCAGTGTGTTAATGAGTCCGGTAGAGTCCAGTCCAGTGTGTTAATGAGTCTGGTAGAGTCAAGTCCAGTGTGTTAATGCGTCCGGTAGAGTCCAGTCCACTCTGAGTTAATGCGTCCGGTAGAGTCCAGTCCACTCTGAGTTAATGTGTCTGGTAGAGTCAAGTCCAGTGAGTTAATGCGTCAAATAGAGTCCAGTCCACTGAGTTAATGGTCCGGTAGAGTGACGCACCGCTCACTGGTGCAGCCGCTGGCCTCCTGACCCCTGGTGTCAAATCCAATCACCACTCCTCGGGTGGCGAGGTCTGGGAAACACCTGGACAGGTAGACGTACAAACCCTGGAAATAGACAAGAATGAGATGGTTCGAATATTACTTCACCTGTGTGGTAGCATCTACCGCTATGGTAGTCTTAACCTACCTGTGTGGTAGTATTAACCTACCTGTTTAATATTCATCTACCTGTGTGGTAGTATTAACCTACCGGTGAAGTAGTATGTGTAGTATTCATCTACCTGTGTGGTAGTATTAACCTACCTGTGTAGTAGTATGTGTAGTATTCATCTACCTGTGTGGTGGTATTAACCTACCAGTGTAGTATTCATCTACCTGTGTGGCATTCCAAAGCGACTTACAAAGGGTACATTTGTCATAAGGTGAAACATTTCATTGCTGCCAATACAGTTAGGTCACCTGAACAAGTTTCAAGCATTTCAATTGCTAGGTTAACCATTGTTAGTATACAACATCTCTGGCTAAGTGCCAAGTTACAAAGAGCGATTCAAGTGCCAAGATGTACAACAAGGGCATGAGGGTAGGGTTTTGTTTTGTTTGTTTTTTTTAAATAGAGGTAGAGGATGGAAGTCATGCAGGGTTCAGATGAACTCTGAACAAGTGAGTCTTGAGTCTCTTCCTGAAGATGGGGAGTGACTCTGCAATCCTGACATTGGCAGGGAGCTTGTTCCACCACAGCGGTGCCAAAACGGAGAAGAGTTGTAATTTCACCATCCAACCTTTCCCTCCTTTTAGTGACGGAGGTACCAGTCGACCAGCTGAGGTAGTTGAGCTGAGTGCTCGAGCAGGGGCGTGGGGTTTCACTAACACTTGGAGGTAGGTAGGGGCAGTTCCATTAGCGGCTTTGTAGGCCAGTACCATCGTCTTGAATTTGATGCGAGCCACTACAGGGAGCCCGTGGAGGTCATGGAAGAGGGGGGTCACGTGTAGCAGTATTTATCTACCTGTGTGGTAGTATCCACCAGTTTGGTAGTATTAATCTACCTGGTTGGTAGTATTAAGGTACCTGTGTGGTAGTATTAATATACCCGTTTGGTGGTATTAATGTACATGTGTGGTAGTAACCTACCTGTTTGGTAGTATTAATGTACCTGTGGTAGTATTAATATACCTTTCTCATAGTACCTGGGTGTTACATTTACATTTTGGAAGTGGGGATTGAACGCCAACCCTCCGGTTGGTGGACGACCCACTCTACCCACTGAGCTACTGCTGCCCCCAAGTATGGTAGTTTCTACCTGTGTTGTCTGGATGATCGTCAGGTCGTTGATGAACGAGAAGCCAGCACCCATCGGTGCCCTCAGACCAGCGGTTCCAAATGTCATCCTGGAACTGAACCTCCTGCTCAACTCATCCCACCTCTCCTCCTCCATCAGAACCTCCACCTGGGCTCGGGTCTGTGGGTTCTACAGAACATAGCAAATATAGTGGTATTATAGCACATAATGACACAGAACTAAACACAGTACCGTAGTACTTCTGACAAACGGTACTAATGTGGTAGTAGTCTACATGATACTGACACAAGCTACAAGTTACATTCCCTGCTTTATTTAGTTTAAACAGCATGTTGTCTTGGGTCCTACTAGACGGTACGGGAAGTCTAGTCTTACTAGACTGTATAAAAGGTTTGGGGTCCGACTAGACTGTGTGGGGTGGGGCTGTAGAAAGACAAACTCCCTGACCTTTACAACAGGTCAGACACATGCACGTAGACCCTGCCATGTACCGGTTTGACCCGTTCTCAGTGAAACACGTGTGTCGCCCTACTGGAACCGGTTCACAGCGTTCGGTTCCCCACTAACAGACCAACCTTGTCCCAAGACAGCCACTGGTAAATCCGCTGGTCCAGTAACGGGTTACCGGTAGCACAACACCGGGTCTTTACGTTGGCGTTCTGGTCCCCTCCGTTCACCGCCTGCTCGTCTCCCATGCTGAGGGGAGAACCGCTCCACGGTACTTCGCTGACACCGGGCCACTGGGCCATCTGGTACCGAGCAACCGGCACTGCTACTGGTACCGCTGGAGCTGTAGCCTGCGGGTTAGCCTCGCTAGCACTTAGCTGGTAGCTTCCCAGGGGGACAACATGCGACTTGGTTAGTTCACAGGAAGTGAGCCCAGCTGACCTAGTGCACTGACATGATGGACCTCATCCGGTGGTTTGGTACCACGGTAACTAGACATGAGAACCGGGTTCGATGATCTGCGAGCTGCGGCTGCGCCTCCGCTGGTACATCATGCAGAGAAACCCAAACCCGTCGTGGACCTGTGATGGTCCAACCCACAGCACCCCCTCCCCAGCACTAGTCCAACCCCACTCCTTATGGTCCACCCCTAAGCTCACAACAGTCTGGATCACACTGAAAGTACAGAAAAGCTTATGAAACACTCTGTGATGACATGAATCATGACGCATGTGACCCAGCGTGCCACCATATGTTCAGCATCACATGAGTCACTTCATCATTCCAACACGCTGATTGGCTGGACAGATCTCATGTGAGAAGAGATCGCCAAAACAATTGTACATTAAGGTACTTTTGGCATTGTGAGGACAACGTGATCGTCCAAATAACGATAAACCGTGCGGTGGTGCTGTAGTGACATCTGGTGGTTGGGACGGGGGGTGGTTTACTTAGTTATGTATTCATTTATGGTTTTGTGTGTGCAATGAGATGAAGAGACTAAAGTATTTACAACACATATAAACAGAGCAGCACCACTTGGCTTGACCAAATGTTTGCTCCACACTACAGTGTCAGTTTGATCACGTATGGGTGCTGTGGACATCATCCCAGGTGGATGCCTGTATTGTTTACAGTGGTGAACCCTAACTCTATAGCTATAGTTCTCATAATAATACTATCATAACAGTTATTATAATGTTACATCCCGCTAAATGATTGTGCTCCTCAGTGACAGGGGCTAATTGGGGCTAATTGAAGGTGTGGTGCTAACGAAGGCCCAGATGTGTGATTACCGAGGCAACTCCTTCCCTGTTAATGAACTGTGGCCACAACAAGAGCTTCCACGTCCTCTCACTGGGACCTCAACCTTTTCCAGTTAACTAGCACCACACGTCATTCACATAATTAATGAACTCATCCAACCACTGTGGTCTTCCACTGGCCCTTCTCACAGCATTGGTTCTCCACTAGGTAGACTAGATTGGTTGCTGGTCTCTGGTCCACCCGGGGTCTGGTCTGGTGCTGCTCATGAGGGAAAATCAGAGGCGGGTACGGAGATATAAGTTGAGCTGCGGTGGTCCTGACCCCACCCGGAGCCAGAACACCTGGATACACGCGGCAGGCAGGTAAGATCCACTCACCACTGCCTCAGACAAAGTTAGAAGAGAGAGTGTGAGATATGGACCTGCCCGTTCACCCTGTGAGGTTCTCTCAACATCTGGGAGACGGAGCTTCAGAGAGCACGGATGGTCCATCGAGAGCGAGCTGTCTGTGGAACATGATGTGTGGAGTTGGGTGGTTTTAGAGGCTGCATGTGGATGATGGTTTTCTGCCTCCTGCCACTGTTGTAGTGTTCGATGTGTTCAGGGTTTTCCTCTTGTTCAGGGAGATGTGAAACGCTGTCGTCTTATTTATTATTTCTGAATAACGTTTACATTGTTCCATTGATTTTTGTATCTCTGTCACTTGTCATCTCTTTAAAAGTTTTTTTTAATGTATTTACTCTATTTATTTATTTTCTTATTTATTGATTGTATTTGTATTCTTATTTGTTATTATTCATACATATCTTTTATATATTTATAGAAATGTTTTTTCATACAGTATATTTGTATCGTTTGGCTGTTCTTGTTATGCATTACTGCCTATTCCATTGCTTTAACATCTGCATTTACCATCTGGGATTAAATATTGTTTGATCTATATTAATTTATCTTTTACTTGTACTTGTCTTTGTTTCATAAAAATTACCAAGTATACTTACTTGAATACAGTATTAACAATTGTCATTTTTGTGTATACATCTTGTGTCAAGATGCACAGTTGTGTGTTGTGGTTGTTGTGTCCAGGTGAAGAGGTGTGTTGTGGTCTTTGTCTCCAGGTGAAGAGGTGTGTTGTGGTCCTTGTGTCCAGGTGAAGAGGTGTGTTGTGGTCCTTGTGTCCAGGTGAAGAGGTGTGTTGTGGTCCTTGTGTCCAGGTGAAGAGGTGTGTTGCGGTCCTTGTGTCCAGGTGAAGAGGTGTGTTGTGGTCCTTGTGTCCAGGTGAAGAGGTGTGTTGCGGTCCTTGTGTCCAGGTGAAGAGGTGTGTTGTGGTCCTTGTGTCCAGGTGAAGAGGTGTGTTGTGGTTGTTGTGTCCAGGTGAAGAGGTGTGTTGTGGTCCTTGTCTCCAGGTGAAGAGGTGTGTTGTGGTCCTTGTCTCCAGGTGAAGAGGTGTGTTGTGGTCCTTGTGTCCAGGTGCAGAGGTGTGTTGTGGTCCTTGTGTCCAGGTGAAGAGGTGTGTTGTGGTCCTTGTGTCCAGGTGAAGAAGTGTGTTGTGGTCCTTGTGTCCAGGTGAAGAGGTGTGTTGTGGTCCTTGTGTCCAGGTGAAGAGGTGTGTTGTGGTCCTTGTCTCCAGGTGAAGAGGTGAGTTGTGGTCCTTGTGTCCAGGTGCAGAGGTGTGTTGTGGTCCTTTTGTCTAGGTGAAGAGGTGTGTTGTGGTCCTTGTGTCCAGGTGAAGAGGTGTGTTGTGGTCCTTGTGTCCAGGTGAAGAGGTGTGTTGTGGTCCTTGTGTCCAGGTGAAGAGGTGTGTTGTGGTCCTTGTGTCCAGGTGAAGAGGTGTGTTGTGGTCCTTGTGTCCAGGTGAAGAGGTGTGTTGTGGTCCTTGTGTCCAGGTGCAGAGCAGGTGTATACCGTGAACTGGCCCGGCCATGGAGCCCTTGCAGGGCAGGAACTTCTCCCACAGTTCCTTTGTGTTCCTGGGCTTCCCGGAGCTCAGCAGGCACCTGCGGCTGCTCTCGCTGCCCTTCTCCGTGTCCTACGGCTGCGTGGTGCTGGGGAACCTGCTGCTGGTCTACGTCATCAGGAACCTGGAGAGCCTGCACAGCCCGATGTACCTGCTCATCTCTGCCCTCTGCCTGGTGGACCTCCTGGTTGTGACCACCATCGTTCCCAGGATGGTGGTCGGGTTCCTGGTGGAGCGGGATGAGATCAGTCTGGCCGGATGCCTGCTCCAGATGTTCGTCGCACACTTCCTGTCCTCGCTGGAGTCCACCCTGCTCCTGGCCATGGCGCTGGACCGCTACGTGGCCATCTGCAGACCGCTGCACTACGGTGAAATCATCAATTCCTCCATGTTGGTCAAACTGTGCGTGTTCGCGGTGCTCCGGAGCGGCTCCATCATGCTGACCCTGGTGGCGCTGGCCGGCTCCCTGTCCTTCTGCAACTCAAACGTCATCCTCCACTGCTACTGTGACCACATGGCGCTGGTCAGCCTGGCCTGCGGAGACACCCAGAGGAGCAACGCCATGGGTCTGGCCGTCATCGGCTGCTTCGTGGGCATGGACATTTCCCTCATCTTCTTCTCCTACGTGAAGATCCTGCAGGCCGTGCTGCGGACCCCCGATGGAGACCGCTGGAAGGCCTTCCACACCTGTGGAACGCACCTGATGGTGATGATGTGCTTCTACCTGGTGGGTAGTGTGACCTTCCTGTCTCACAACCTCCATATCCCCATCTCCACCAGCGCCAACACCTTCATGGGCCTGGCCTACATCCTCCTACCTGCCACCATCAACCCGGTCATCTACGGAGTCCGGACCAGGGAGATCAGAAACGGCTTCTACAAAGTCTTTAAGATCCGGGCCAATGACAACATGGTGGTGAAGGTTTCATGACATGGCTGAAATTGCTTGTATAGATATTTATTTATATGTACCATCAAAATATAATTGACCATCAGAATGGAATCTACTACCACAATATCACATGTCAATATAATATAACATGTCAGAAAAATACACCATGCTCTACCTTTCGAGCTCCCGAGACATTCATACTACCAGGGCTGGGTGTCTGGGGCCACCCATGTCCACAATGCATGAACTCAGAATAGTACAGCGTGATAATCTGTAATGCACTGCTGATCCGCGCAAGCAGATTTTCTGATGACGATTAATCGTGTTGAGAGGTTGAAGGGAAAGGATCAAATAAAGGATTCCACAAATGTGCTTTTATTAAAGATGCAATATACTGTTTAATAATATCCTCAATAATAACACCACTTTTATTAAAATAATTAAGAAATATTTGATATATTAATAAACATTCATCTAATAATAATAATACTGTGGACGCAAACCGGCTGCTCTACCTGAACAGGTGAGCAGGGGACAGGATGAACAGGTGAACAAGTGAACAGATAAACAGATGAACATGTGAACAGATGGACAGGTGAATGGATTAACAGGGGAACAGATAAAACAGTAAACGGGTGAATGGATGAACAGATGAACAGGTGAACTGATGAATGGGTGAGCAGGTTAATTAATGAGCGGGTGAATGGAAACAGGTGAGAGGGGGAACAGGCAACCAGGTGAGTGGCTGAACAGATGAGTGGATGAACATGTGAGGAGGGAAACAAGTACAGGACTGGCCTGTGCTGGGTGGGTGCGGAGTTCTCAACCATGTTGTTGGCGTGGCGTTGGAGTGTGACATGCATACAAGGTCATCCATGAAATCGTCCTGCCGGAGCACTCTCTCATCTAGCTGATCAAAACAGAGCTCTGAAACACTCTCGTTTGATTGGTTGGAGGGCCGTGACCGCCCGCTGTGCAGGACAAACTACCCATGACGCCCTGCTCTCGGCGGCAGATTTAGTGTTGTGTTACTGGTTGGGCCCGGTGCCCTTAAAGAAAGTCTCTCTACATGTGTGTGATGTCGTTGTGTGCCTGCCAGCGTTGGCTAAGCTAGCACGCTAGCACACCTCTCAAAACACTAGTCTAGACTGCGGTACTCCAGCTGCACACCGGGTGGTGCTATGGAGAGAAGGCTAATTTTGGACATGAAGACGAAGACTGTGTGCCCCTCCGTCGGAGGAGACCTCCGCTCTCTATCTGTCCTTCGTCTCTGGCCCCTCCCCCTCCTCCTCTTCCTCGTCCTTTGCTCCAATCAGACGCTGGCGTGCAAAGTCTTCGAAGATTATGTCATCATCGCTAAGCAACACAAGAGTTGACACGTCAGTATATCTAGTGATGTCCAATACAAGCAACACTGTATTCTCGGTACAACGTGAACACTGTTATTTATGTTGTACAGATAACAACTGGATATCTAATACAAGTACCCCTGTACTCTCGGTACAACGTGAACACTGTTATTTATGTTGTACAGATAACAACTGGATATCTAATACAAGTACCCCTGTACTCTCGGTACAACGTGAACACTGTTATTTATGTTGTACAGATAACAACTGGATATCTAATACAAGTACCCCTGTACTCTTGGTACAACGTGAACACTGTTATTTATGTTGTACAGATAACAACTGGATATCTAATACAAGTACCCCTGTACTCTCGGTACAACGTGAGCACTGTTATTTATGTTGTACAGATAACAACTGGATATCTAATACAAGTACCCCTGTACTCTCGGTACAACGTGAACACTTATTTATGTTGTGCAGATAACAACTGGATATCGAATACAAGTACCATTGTACTCTCAGTACAACGTGAACACTGTTATTTACATTGTACTGACAACAACTGGATATCGAATACAAGTACCATTGTACTCTCAGTACAACGTGAACACTGTTATTTATGTTGTACTGACAACTGGATATCTAATACAAGTACCATTGTACTCTCAGTACAAGGTAAACACTGTTATTCATGTTGTACTGACAACAACTGGATATCTAATACAAGTACCATTGTACTCTCAGTACAACATGAACACTGTTATTCACGTTGTACTGACAACAACTGGATATCTAATACAAGTACCATTGTACTCTCAGTACAACGTGGACACTGTTATTCAAGGCATTAGCCATTCATTTGCAACTTTATGTGTTCTTTATTCCCCCATGTTTAATCACTCATCTGCTTTCGCAAAGTTAATCTGTATTGTCCATCATGTCGATAAAGACTAGAATTGATTTGAGTTGAAGCTTGTGAGAGCAGGTGATCATCTCTGCAGAGCACACTAATAATCACATCAATGATTCATAATGATCATGAATCATTCAGTTGAAAGCAGGAGGGGAAACACATGGATTTTTTAAGTACTTCCTGTTCCCCCAACATGCTTCCAAGATCATACATGATGTCAATCCTAGCTCAAGAAGAATAGTCAGAGCCCGGTTTATACCACAACACACACTACAGACAGAAAGGACAAACAGACAGACCGGCAGACAGAGAGGAAGACAGGCTAACATGCAGGGGGACAGGCAGACAGACAAAAGGCAGACTGACATGCAGGGAGGCAGGGAGACAGACAGACAGACAGACAGACAGACAGACAGACAGAGAGACAGACAGCCTTACTTTGTGTCAAACTGTATCAGGTTGGTGTCGATTGGCACCTCATCTGCAGCTAAATGAGATAGAAACATCAAATCAAATCCAAGGAACTTGACCCATACCAAGTCCTAACCCTTAACCCACTTTAGTCTCCAGGTGGTCCTAACCCTAACCCACTTTAGTCTCCAGGTGGTCCTAACCCTTAACCCACATCAGTCTCCAGGTGGTCCTAACCCTTAACCCACTTAAGTCTCCAGGTGGTCCTAACCCTAACCCACATCAGTCCCCAGGTGGTCCTAACCCTTAACCCACTTTAGTCTCCAGGTGGTCCTAACCCTAACCCACTTTAGTCTCCAGGTGGTCCTAACCCGTAACCCACATCAGTCTCCAGGTGGTCCTAACCCTTAACCCACTTCAGTCCCCAGGTGGTCCTAACATTAACCCACTTCAGTCCCCGGTGGTTCTAACTCAGCAGTAGAGGGGTCTCACCGTCCCTGCAGAGAGAATCCTCCAGGGGTTTTGGGTGCATTAACGTGAAGGGCAGCTCGACAGCCACATCGCTGCAGCACAATGACAGTAGTGTTACATGAAGCACTGCTACACACACTCATATGTATACATATTGAGTTAAACATGGTGGTGGTGGACGATGGTACCTTGCTGCAAGATCTCCAAGAATTCTGTAAAAGAGAAACAACTTTATTAACAAAAGACATCATCATCATCATCATCATCATCATCATCATCGTCATCATCGATGAGGTCATACTGAAGAGGTCAGGCGGAGGACGTACCCGCCCCGAGAGACCACCAGCTTCACCTTCACCTTGTAGGAGACGATGATCCCCAGGACCTCCCGGTTGGCCCCCTCCCTCAGCCTGGACACACACTCAACTTTATTAGTCCAGCCCTGAGTCCCAGTCACACTCTCAAGGGGGCTCAAGGCCACATTATGCAGCCTCCTAGTCTACCAGGTGTTAGACACATATCTGAAGATTGATGGCAGGTGAGCTCAGAGCAGTTAGAACGTTTCACTTTCTTTCTACTATGATGCTGGAGGCGGGCTCTGTAAGGCCGTAATTGAAGCAGCAGTAGGAAACAAAAGAAGAGTCTGTAAAGGTTTCAGCCCCATGCAGACTGGCCCCTGTAGAAAGACACTGGAAACAAAACGAAACAGGAAACAAAACTGCAGCCCTTACAGTTTCTGGTTTCTGGCCCAGACTCTGTGCCCAGAAGTTCTGCTATAACATGGGAGGACTGCTGGATTCCAATTGCCCAGTTGGACTAACTAGAGTCTGGTAGAAGACTGGCTAGAGACTGGTAGAGGACTAACTCGAGGCTGGTAGAGGACCAACTAGAGTCTGGTAGAAGACTGGCTTAAGGCTGGTAGAGGACTGGCTAGAGGCTAGTAGAGGACTAACTAGAGTCTGGTAGAAGACTAGCTTGAGGCTGGTAGAGGACTGGCTAGAGGCTAGTAGAGGACTAACTAGAGTCTGGTAGAAGACTAGCTTGAGGCTGGTAGAGGACTGGCTAGAGGCTAGTAGAGGACTAACTAGAGGCTGGTAGAAGACTGGCTTAAGGCTGGTAGAGGACTGGCTAGAGGCTAGTAGAGGACTAACTAGAGGCTGGCAGAGGAAGATAGATCAGTAGAGGACTCACAGTGTGCTGGAGGCCAGGTTGGTATCTTCGTGCTTCAGCTTTCCATCCAGCGCCAGGCCTCGCTTCTCTCTGTTGTTGGCCAGGAATGGTGTCAGCGTGAACACTTTGCAGAAGGTAGCACTTGGAGCCACCAGGTCGCTATGGAGATAAAGACATGATAAGACAGACCAGGTGACTGTAGAGAGATATCTGAATGTTTTGGACAGCTACCCATAGTGCCTTGGGTGTTGAGCATGGTACTGAGTCCCAACAAACCCAGATTCTATCTGAGGAGGCTGGGACATATCTGTTGGTTGAGGTTTGGATTCAGATCCTCGTGTTTAAAGGCTACAAGTGAGGTGAAGTAGTGGGGATACTAACAGTACGACTCGTAGATAAACAAAAGAGGAACAGATCACATACTCAGACTCCTCCACGGCCACGGGACATTTGTACTGGGCTGTGTTGAAGAGGCAGATGTCTGCATACTGGCGAACTGTGGAGAGACCAGACCACAGATCACAACTCATCTGCTCTGACACACAACTGAGAATATCATATATATATATATACTGTATATATATATATATATATATATATATATATATATATATATACTGAAACGTTCTGAGAGAGACTTCTGTCTCAGAACTCAAACAAATTTCGGAACTTGTACGCTTTGGGGACATATCACATGGGGACATATCACATGGGGACATGGCACATGGGGACATATCACATGGGGACATATCACATGGGACGTATCACATGGGGACATATCACATGGGGACATGTCACATGGGGACGTCAAGTTGAGCATCAGTACCCCATGGAGTCTGTACGGAGTAGACTCACGCTCCAACGGTCTTTGTTCTGTGCGTTATTATTTGCTCTTCTGTGCCTCTTTTTTCCATTTGAACATACTGTAATGTACAATGTATAATGTACTAATGTACTGTATGACTACGCCCTCCATCATGCCTCCAGATAAGGGAAGTAGTGCTGGTGCTCA
This sequence comes from Urophycis tenuis, assembly GCA_036785325.1. Taxonomy (NCBI): domain Eukaryota; kingdom Metazoa; phylum Chordata; class Actinopteri; order Gadiformes; family Phycidae; genus Urophycis; species Urophycis tenuis. The sequence goes on from JAXIVH010000011.1 coordinate 5,921,867, forward strand.
GGAAAAGCAGAACATAGTGCGGACAACGATCGAGTTGAAGAAGGAAATCAACTCGAAGCATGAAAACAGGATGCGTGTGTCTGATGTTGCTTTATAGAATAAAGAAATTATAAAGATGTTATTGTTATTTTATTACTGTTTATCCAAGTTGAATGTAAGATTTTATACTTAAATCACTATGTGTGAAGGTCTAAATATGCAATTATCTGGGTCTCTGGAACAAATTCAGTTTTCAAACAATTCACAACTCAAACAGCCTTTTGGAACAAATTAAATGTGAGTACTGAGGTTTTACTGTATATATGCAGTATATTTATATATCAGCACGCACCAGAGATCTTCATTTTCTTCACAGTCTTGGTGGTGTTGTTGGTGACGTGAACATTAACACTGATGGGTTCTCCATGGTAGTAGATCTGAGGAGAGAACATGGTGGTAGACCCAAGAATCAGAAATGCTGGAGACATTTGCCATCAAGAAAAGTTCTTCATGATTTGGTTAGACAATCACCTACATTAGTAGCCTCCTTTTATCTAGATATTATGGCCACTATGCCTCCTCTATTGATGATAGCTTAGTCTTTTGGGATATCTGAGAAATGATACATGCTTCAATTACAAGCTGGTAAGCAGCATTATGATGACATTTTTAATAGTATAGACCCAGTCAGTTACAGTGGTTTCAGGCTGCTAAAGACCCAGCTAGTGGTCAGAGGCTGCTAGCTGAAGACCCAGCTAGTGGTTACAAGCTGCTAAAGACCCAGCTAGTGGTCAGAGGCTGCTAGCTGAAGACCCAGCTAGTGGTTACAAGCTGCTAAAGACCCAGCTAGTGGTCAGAGGCTGCTGACGAACCAGCTAGTGGTCAGTGGCTGCTAGTTGAAGACCCATCTAGTGGTCGGAGGCTGCTAGCTGAAGACCCAGCTGATGGTCAGAGGCTGCTAGCTGAATAAAGCCAATAGTTGCACCAGGGCTCCACTGACGTGCTTTCTCATGTCACCTCACTGCTATGTGCTCCACAGGGAGCTGTCTTGTTGTACGTTGAGAACAACCACCAAAACACACAGCGGTGTTATCATATGAGGGGAAGCAGTGAGTTGGGACCCGGGGTCTAGCCGTCAGACGCGGGGGCGTCACGGGCAGTGGAGCACCTCACTCCCCCAACCAGAGGCCAAGGGAGCGCTTGCCAGGCAGGCGGCCCAGCGGAGCAGAGGTTAGCGGGGTACCTCCTTGTCCAGGGAGGCCTCTAGGTGGAGCGGTTTGTCCGACATGAGGAACTGCCTGGTGGTCTCCGCGGTGGGCTGCGGGCCGGCCTTCTCTGGAGCATACTGGACCTTCCTGATGACCAGACGCACTGAGTTCCTACACACACACACACACACACACACACATACACACACACACACACATTAATACACACACATATGAATATGAATGACAATAACACTTGCACACACACCATACACACATACATGATTGGACCCTCAGCCCCACTCACCCTGCCCCCCAACACACACACAGACATTTGGCCACTTTAAGGTTACATACCTGCTATAAATATCTACCTACCGCGCTATAAATATCTCTTTGACTTATTTACTATTGTATTACCGTTTCACTTATTTGATTTGATCTTTATTATGTTAAGTTGAGTTGACCCGGAGAACAAGAATTTCACTGCTGGTAATGATGTACATAGTTATCTAGTATGTGACAATACACTTACAAAAACTCACACACACACACACACACATACAAATGCACACATACATATAAACAACACAATATTTTCTGAAGCTGGAGCTGATGGTTTACCTCTTATGAATCTTCTCTTCAACGCTTTCAGCACAGAACGCCTTTACCTCGAAGTCCACACCACACGCCTACACACACACACACACACACACACACACACACACACACACACACACACACACACACACACACACACACACACACACACACACAATACACACACACTCACACAACACCACACATCAAAAGCATTAACACACACACACACACACACACACACAACCATTATTACAATCTGATGTAATATAATCAAATCTAGTCTATCCTAATCTAATTGGTTGTACTGGGCAGCTCCCAGTAGAACAACTAGCAGGCTGTGGTTGTACTGTACAGTTCCCAGCAAAACCATGGCAGACTGGTAATACTGGGCAGCTCCCAGTATAACCTAGTATAAACGTAGGAATCACAGATAAGGTGAAGGTCAAAGTTCTGGTTAAGGGTGACATCACCTTTCCCGTGTCTTCGGGTCCAGGCTGCAGGGTGACTGAACACGGCAAGTTCAGGGGAATCTGAAGAAAAACACACCAACACAATAATGCACACAATCTGGACAAATACAAACACACAATGGCGGCGGTGGGGATGTGAAGGGGCGTGTACCTGGAGGGTGAAGGGGCGTGTACCTGTAGGGTGAAGGGGTGGGCGTGTACCTGGAAGGTGACGGGCTGGGCGTGTACCTGGAGAGTGAAGGGGCGTGTACCTGGAGGATGAAGGGGCGTGTACCTGGAAGGTGAAGGGGTGGGCGTGTACCTGGAAGGTGAAGGGGTGGGCGTGTACCTGGAGGGTGAAGGGGCGTGTACCTGGAAGGTGAAGGGGTGGGCGTGTACCTGGAGGGTGAAGGGGCGTGTACCTGGAGGATGAAGGGGCGTGTACCTGGAAGGTGAAGGGGTGGGCGTGTACCTGGAGGATGAAGGGGCGTGTACCTGGAAGGTGAGGGGGTGGGCGTGTACCTGGAGGATGAAGGGGCGTGTACCTGGAAGGTGAAGGGGTGGGCGTGCTCCCCCAGCTTCTTGATGAGGCGCTCCTGCAGTCTGGTGACAGTGTTCTTCTCAGCGGGCGGCGGGGGGAACGCCTGGATGTTGGCCAGGAACAGATCCTTCCTGAAGGTCAGGCCCAGCACGTCCAGGTCCTCCCGACCATAGCGGAACGCACACGTCAGCGTCACAAACACTGGGAACACACACACACACACACGCAGCTTAACTCCAACGCTTGCAGTTTCTGGTGTCCGGCCCAGTCAGTTCTGCTAGAACATAGTAGGACTGCTGGGTCAGAGGTTCTGCTAGAACATAGTAGGACTGCTGGGTCAGAGGTTACGCTCAAAGAATAGTAGAACTGCTGGATGTCAGATTAGGACCACACAAATACTAGAAATACTCTTACAAAAAATGTCCCTCGGGATAAATAAAGTATCCATCTATCCATCATCTATCTATCTATCTATCTATCTATCTATCTATCTATCTATCTATCTATCTATCTATCACATTAGTTTGAAAACACAAGCAACACACACATCAGGACACACACTTATTTAAAAACCCGAGCAACACGCACACACGACTCATGAAGGAAGTTTCCTGGGAGAACAGGAAGTAGGGCTGATCTATTGATCTACGGGAGCAGGGCACTTAGCCCCCACACACTCTGATCCATCTGCTAGTTCCACAACATTCATGACAGCATGAAGGCGAAAGGAGCTGACACAGTATGATGTTTACTACCATTACAGGAACGCACACACACTGACCGTAATGCAGCATATTGTCAATACAGTTCTCCTCAACTCTACTACTACTACTCTGTCTATGTATGTGTATATATATACGGTATATTATATATTAACACACACAGAGTAGTACATAGTACATTATACAAAGTACTATATATATATATATATATATATATATATATATATATATATATAAGATGTGAAATTGTGAGTATGCTGTCAAGGTGATGATGGCCATAGGTAAACACTCATTTACACCTATCCATCAAACCAATATAATGTATGACCTCATGGAATCAACCGCAACAACGTGATGGGATCAGCTTATAAAGAATCTCATCAAGTTATATATCACAGATCGTACAGGTTGGTTATTTCATCCTCACCCTTCCTCTCCTTTAGGTACTCTGGGTCTATCAGGACAACGCCATCTACAGAGAACACACACACACACACACACACAAGAGGAAGAACAGTGTGAACGGCCCGGAGCGCTGCTGCACAGCTGGCTGACCTAACCGTTTGATGGACAGGAGAACCAGTGAATCAGGAGGCTCGTCTCACCCAGAGGCTCCACCCACTCAACGTGGTCCACAAAGTCCCTCTTCCCCAGGTACACGATAAGCTGAGGAGGAGCAGGGGGGGGGGAGGAGGAGGGAGGGGGGGGGGGGAGGAGGAGGGAGGGGGGAGGAGTGGGCAGAGGAGGAGGAGGGAAGGAGGAGCGGGAAGCGGAGGAGCAGGAAGAAGAGGAAGAGGCAGAGAAGGAGAGGAGAAGCAGCTTAGCCTTTGGTCAAGCTTCGTCTCGTAACCATGGCAACCGTGAGTAAGGTGAATAAACGTACCTTTCCATTAGGGCTGGCTTTTTTAAAGACTCTGGAAAACAAACATATCATGAATTATATGTTAAAAAATGTAAATAAAACACACTATACACACACACACACACACACACACACACACACACACACACACACACACACACACACACACACACACACACACACACACACACACACACACACACACACACACACACACACACACACACACACACACACACACACTACAGCCCCCCGGCCCACTCTCTCCCCAGGGTTCCGTGTATGACGGCGTGGGGTTCTCCATGGCCGAGCCTCAGAACCCACATGTGACATCAGTCATTATGTCATGATGCAAAAATAAAAACTATCATCTACCAATTTCGCAGTAAACCACAATGCCTTCATGTGCTGTTAACAACATGGAGCCAACAAAGAGATGCAACAATTGGGGCTAAACGCAGTGAAATAGTACGCCACTGAAGCGTAAATTAACACTGACACATTAGTTAATGCATGGCCTTCTTTCTAAAGATTAATATCTGGCATATGCTCTGCGACCCACTCTAAATGCTGGGTCACGACCCAGCAGTTGAGAACCACTGGGATGCAGTATGTTTAGTATGGCTGTATAATATTACACTGGCATGCAGTATTATTAGTATGGCTGTATAATATTACACTGGTATGCAGTATGTTTAGTATGGTTGTAAGATATTACACTGGTATGCTGTATATTCAGTTGTAGTTTGGGTGTCTTAACTGTAATTATGTCATACATGAAAAGCATTACACATGTAATAATTACAAGGGTACTTGAAGATCAGCTGATGATTGGCTCAGTTCCAACTTCCTGCTTTCTGTGCTTTCACTACAACTTTCTGTCCTAACACATCCAACAATCAGATCAATAGAGGGAGAGAGGGAGGCAGAGAGAGAGAGAGAGAGAGAGAGAGAGAGAGAGAGAGAGAGAGAGAGAGAGAGAGAGAGAGAGAGAGAGAGAGAGAGAGAGAGAGAGAGAGAAAGAGAGAGAGAAACAGAGACAAAAAGACAAAAGGAGAGAGCGCAAGACAGAGGAGGTGAGAGAGGAGGTGGTAGAGGGGTGGTAGAGCTGCTGTAGGAGGAGATATACAGGATGTATATGAAGGAGGTGATACAGGAGAGAGGAGGTGCTAACAGGATATGAAGGTGTTCCTCCTCTAATGCTCTCTAATGGTCTCACCACATAATGGGAGCTAGGAGCTAGAGAGCTGCAGCAAAGTGCTTCTCTCACACACACACACACACACACACACACACACACACACACACACACACACACACACACACACACACACATTTGTATCTGTCTACAGAATGTTGTTTAAGGTGTGTATATGTGTGTGTGTGTGTGTGTGTGTGTGTGTGTGTGTGTTTATTTGTGTGTCTGTGTTTATTTGTGTGTGGACCACGAGGAAGACAGGTCTAGGGGTTAAAGGTCACAGGTTAAGCATGAGACCACATCATCTCATGGCGTTGGGACTGTGTCCTTTAAAAGGCAAGTCTCACATCAGTGGGAGGGGGGGGGGAGTGGGCTGAGTCTCAGAGGGACAGGTTAGTGGCCCTGGGCATCAGGTGTTCCTGTTGGGGGCGTAAACTCAGCAGAAGGAGGTGGAGCCTGTTGAAGCTCACCTTGCTGATCAATAGCTGATCAATAGGTGACGAGGAGCTCTGTAATGGAGACATTAAGGAGGAGAGACAGCTGATCGATGGACTACACTAGACAAACCTCTCTGTCTGTTTCTGTTTCTCTTTCTGTATCTCTCTCTCTGTCTGTATCTCTCCCTCTCGCTCTCTCTCTCTCTGTCTGTATCTCTATCTGTATCTCTCTCTCTCTCTCTCTCGCTGTCTCTGTCGGCGTCTCTCTTGCTCTGTCTTTGTCTGTATCTCTCTATCTCGCGATCAATGCAAATCAGAGGAGCATTATTCGCATGGGAAATGAACAATGAATCTCCCTCTATCTCTTTCACTGTCTCTCCTTCTCTACCTCTCCCTCTCTCTCCTATCTCTCCCTTTATCTCTACCTCTCTCCTATTGTTATCGCTGGCCAGCACGGCGTATTAGCCACCATGTTGTGTTGTCTCCCTGCCTGAGTGGACGAGGGGATGAGAACATGAAGGTGCAGATGAAATGCCCCCCGGCCGCTAACCACAGAGCTAAACCTAAGATAATCAGCAACATTTACATTAATTTTCCACAGCACTATGGCAGCAAGCCAGAGACCCAAATGCACCTTCTACATCTGCACCTGCACGACCAACAGACACACACCTGTAAAACTACGCACCGGTTGAACTACACCACCCAGTAGAACCACACACATACTGTATGTTTAACCACACACCTGTCTCACCACACACACCTGTACAACTACACACACCTGTTTTATTACACACATCTGTTTAACTACACACATGTGTTTTATTGCACACATCGGTTTAACTACACACACCTGTTGAACCACACTGCTGCAAGCCTGAAGAACTAGACCACACTTTAGAGCTACACACACCTGTACAACTACACACACTTGTGCAGCTACACAACTTCAAAACTGCACGCTACACACTGAGATCATCTGACATACAACCATTATTATTACATGTATTACATTTTAAGTTACATAATATGTTACATGCTAAGTTACATATTACATAAGATATCACATATTACATTAGATCTTAAAAGTGATGTTGGATAATATCTTACATACCATGTTACATATACATACTATAATTCCATATACTCCATGCTATCTATATTAGATATTATATTCAATCTATATATTAAATTATATGCTTCTTGGGATATAATGTGCATTATATCATGTTATATATTAAAAATTATATTACAAACCTTCCTTCTGCATGGTAACAAAACACTCACGTGCGTGTGTGTGTGTGTGTGTGTGTGTGTGTGTGTGTGTGTGTGTGTGTGTGTGTGTGTGTGTGTGTGTGTGTGCACTAAAGAGGAGCTTGTGTTATTCATTCCGTTAACACAGACTGTGCGTCCCAGCGCGTGCACGCGGAGCCGGAAGTTCATTAATATTCTCTGCCGGAGAGCACGGGAAGTAGGAGCTCATGCATATTAATGAAGCAGATCTTTACGTTTCTCAACCAGCTTACAAACTACTACTACTGGTTAGTATCACCTAGCGACTCCTAACTAGTAGTCTTAGTAACTAGTATTAACTACCAGCTCGCTCTTAACACATTCAGACACTTGTAGAGCATCTGATACACGTCACACCCACACGCACACGTGCACGCACAAACACACGCACGCGTGCGCACACAAACACGCATGACAGCGCGAGCACGGAGGCGCACACACATACACACACTCTCTCACACACACACACACACACACGCGCGCTCGCGAAGGGGGTTAAGTGGTAAGAGACGATGTGTATGCTACATGATAGCAGCATTGGGGAGCGTAGGGGGAGGAGGAAGAGGAGCTAGTTACCTGGTGCCCTTGTCTCCCATCGCGGCTCTCCGAGGCTCGGCTCGTGACAACAGAACCTCGCGCCTCTCTCTCCTACTCCGACACCACCTCGCTCTATCCGCGCGCGCGCGCGCGTGTTAGCACCGGCTGTAGCTCGCTCTGCTGCTCCTGAGCGACGGCGATGGTCCTCTACCAGTAGGTAGCCCCCTCTCTATCTCTCAACTGTTGGTACACCTTCTCAACTGTAGGCACACCTCTCTATCTCTCGCTAACTGTTGGTACACCTCTCTCTCTCTCTCTCTCTCTCTCTCTCTCTCTCTCTCTCTCTCTCAACTGTAGATACACCTCTATCTCTCGCTAACTGTAGGTACACCTCGCTCTATCTCTTTCGCTAACTGTTGGTACACCTCTCTCTATCTCTCGCTAACACCTCGCTAGCGCGCGCTCTCTCTCTACATCTCGCTCATTCTGTTCCGTCGTATTTCCCCGTCTCTCTCTCTCTCCCCCTCTCTCACCCACTCTCTCACTCTCTGACGAGATGGAAGAAAACCGTTGTCATGACGCCCAGCCCGAGTGAAGAGATGGGAGCTGTCTCCTCTCGCTCGTTCCCCTCTCCTCCTATCCTCTGTCCTCCTTATATATGAGGAGTGGCGGAGCCTGGGGATAAATATATTTTTTTCTGTTGACGTCTTTCTGTCAACACACACACAAACAAACATAAACATCCAAACATTAACAGACACACAGTGCTGGTGTTGATGCCTTGCTCGGGGGCATGGCAGAAAGTGACCCTGTCAGAGGCTGGTCCCCCAGCTGCCACTCGTTAACAGGAAGCTCGTTAGGACACCAGCACTGAGATCACAACCGCAGGGCCAATTAACCCAATCACCGACATGACTTAAATAACTCCAAAGCAGCCACCTTCACGTTTCGAACTTTATTACATCGTTTATACAGACCACATCAAGACAAGTGATTATTAGCAGGCCTGTTCTGATAGTTCTGATGGCCCAGAGCGGTGTCATGGCCTCGGCACTGCATCCACATGAAAACAAATACTTCCTAAGGATGTATAGATTGGTTACATAGGTACATATCTGTAGGGCCCTCATGCATTTCCATAGAGCCCTATTTAACTGTAGACCCCCCTTTAGATCAGAGACCCGCTCAGAACTCTGCATGGCAGCCCTGCGTTTATCCGCTGTCAAATGTTAGCATAGAGGAGCCTACAGTGCTACAGCCTGTGGGGTTGATGGAACAGACTAACACCGTTACCTCACAACTTCAAGGTGCGTGTGTGTGTGTGTGTGTGTGTGGTGACTGGCTGGGTCACATGTCACTCCACAGGACAGCCCGCCTACTCTTGTCCACGCTGACGACGTAATCCCCTGAGAGAGACCAGGAGACGGCACTGATGGAGGAGCTGCACGCACACACACACACACACACACACACACAAACGATTACACTGGTTTCATCCAGATCAGTCTACACTGGTTTCATCCAGATCAGTCTACACTGGTTTCATCCACTTCAGTCTACACTGGTTTCAGACCAGTGAGGTAGATTCCTGAGGTGAGGTCTTACCTGTGTTTTCCTGCGAGACATGCCAGCAGGTCGCCGGTGGTTACGCTCCAGATGTAGAGGCTCCCATCAGCAGAGCCAGCCGCAGCGTAGCTCCCATCAGGGCTGGGGGGATTACATCATTACTGACAGCTCAGCTGCATGTTTATTTATTCACATCCTGCTGTTGTCAAGGAAACAGTGAAAATGTATTCCATGTTTCTCTCTCTCTCTCTCTCCCTTCTTCTGTATCCCTCTCTGTATCTCCTTATCTCCCTCTCTCTGTATCTCACTATCTCCCTCTCTCTCCCCCTTTCCTCCCTCTCCCCCCCCCCCCCCCCTCTATATATATTTCTCTCTTGCTCTTGATTTACAAGGGCTGTTAAACAGGTGGTAAAACAAGCAGTAAAACCAGCAGTTAAACGGGTTTCGACAGGCATAACTGCCTGGGGAGGGGAGATGGAGAGAGGCGAGGATGGGTGAGGAGGTTGGAGGAGACAGGAGAGGAGAGGAGTCAGGTCAGAGGGTGAACTCACCTGAAGACGGCCTTGGTGCTGTCGCTACCACACTTAAACCCCTCAGCTCTGAGAGACATGCAGGCAGACAGACAGAGAGAGAGAGACAGACAGGATACTGTTTAAGATTAAGGTTAGCATAAATACAAAAACATATTTTCCTAAAACCTTAAACCACAGCCCCTCTATCCCCACTCCTCAGGGACCACATCTCTTGTGGGGAGACTGGCGTGCCGTAACGCTGCACCTCTTAGCAGCTGGTGAGGAACACAACATTGATGGAGCGTTTTAAACCTGAACATGAGCAGCAGCTGCGTGTCCCCATGTTCCCCTGTGTGTGTGTGTGTGTGTGTGTGTGTGTGTGTGTCTTGGCGTTGGACCCTGGAAGTGGAGCGCACTCCAACAACCATGGTGGCTTCAGCACCCAACAACAGCACCCAACAACAGCCCAAACAGGTTGGATCACACAACACAGCCGCAGACGTCTGCTCTGCCACACACAAACAATGCACACGGAATCGCTTCGAACATTTAAGACCCCCCCCGGAGAGCTGAACAATTTGCGCTTCTGTCTAAACCTCTGAGAATGATGATGGGCAGTGGTGGAGTTAAGAGTTGTCAGTGCTCTGTTCACTTTAGTAGATATGGCATCAGACAAAACTCCTTTATCAGAATCAGAATCAGAAAGATGTTTATTGCCAAGTAGGTTTGCACATACAAGGAATTTGAGTTGGTGGTTGGTGCGTGGCAATAAACAATAGACAATAACAATAAACCATCGACACAGTAAGAGTGATCTAAACTCTTATTTATTCCTCTATTTTGACTTTACACATATTATTTTAAGTTGTGCCTCTATGTGTGAGGACTGTCTCCTCAGGAGCACAGAGCTCACTGGGACGAAGCAGTCAGCAGAGAGCCCCCCCCCCCGTCACCTCAAGGTCCTCCTGTTGTTGCCCCTCAGGTCGAGCAGCTGGAGACAGTCGTCACGGCAACAGCTGAGGAGCTGGCGGAGGTCAGAGCACAGGTCCAGTGATGTCACTTTCCCCTGAGCAGGAAGTTCTAGTGTACAGCTGGCTGTCCTACACACACACACACACACACACACACACACACACACACACAAATACACATTAAAGGCGCACACATATACACATTACAGAACCACACATATACATTACAGAACCACACATACACCATATCACACACACGCATACCAGGCACACAAACATACAAATAACATGCACATCACACAGACACACACACATTACAGACACATACTGACACACACAAGGGCTTTAAAATGTGTGCTGACTTCTGTTGCTAGGCAACAGTAAAGGCTGAGTCTTTGTAGCAATAACATGAGAGAAAATATCAGTGGTGATGATCACTCTCCCACTGCCACTAACACCAGCAGCAGTAACCTCTGTGGTTGTACTGGTCAGCTCCCAGCAGAACCACATAGGGTGGAGGGGTAGGAGGAGAGAGGGGAGAGGACAGGAGAGAAGTTAATACCTGGTGTCCCAGAGTCTGATTTGTCCATCAAAGTGTCCACTGATGACAGCATTCTCAGAACACACCAGGTCACTACAGAAGGAGAACACCTGCAGCGTAGACACACCTGGACAAACACATCAATACACATTATAACTCAAACACTGTCAGACCCACACACATTAATACAAAACACAGACAGACACACAGAAAGGCAGTTACAGACAGGTAGACAGACAAACAGGTAGTCACAGACCGACAGGCAGGTAGTGACAGGCGGGTAGTTACAGACAGACAGGCAGGTAGTGACAGACAAATAGACAGGTAGTTATAGACTGGCAGAAAGACAGGTAGTTACAGATAGATAGACAGGTAGTTATAGACTGGCAGAAAGACAGGTAGTTACAGATAGATAGACAGGTAGTTATAGACTGGCAGAAAGACAGGTAGTTACAGATAGATAGACAGGTAGTTATAGACTGGCAGAAAGACAGGTAGTTACAGATAGATAGACAGGTAGTTATAGACTGGCAGAAAGACAGGTAGTTACATGCTGCTTTCTGCAGGTCCCAGAGTTTGAGTGTGCGGTCTGCACTTCCTGTCACCACCTGCTGGGGGCAGCCTCTGAACTTGGCCGCTGTCACCTTCCTGCTGTGACCTGTTAGAGTCACCTGGACAGAGAGAGAGAGGGAGGTTTACTCACACAGACACACAAACAGACAGAAACAGAGAGAGCCTTTCTTTACTCAGAGAGCTACAGATAGAGAGAGACAAAGAGGGACAGAGCTAGAGAGACACCTGAGGATCCACCTCATTAGTCAACTGGAGAAAAATGCAACTCTAATTGATAATCAAGGTCTTTAACCCTTGTGTCGTGTTCATATTTTTGTTGAGTTTGTGGGTGTGGTGGATTTGGGTTCTTAATTCATCACAAACAATTTATATAATCAGTTTACATAAATACAATTAAAAAATGAAAATGGGTCTCAGACCCAAACACCATAGGGTTAAAACATTTCTCTGTCTTTGTAGCTTATAGTTGCTTTCTAGTTACTGTACAGTTACCTTTGGAACTGAGTCGTCTGTTCTCCACAGTAAAGCAGACTTGTCGTATGATGCTGCCAGTACCTTGAATCCCTGACACACGCAAAGAGAGAATTCAATTCTTCAGTGTAGGGGTGGCTTACAGGCAGCAGAGTGCTTTTAACATCAGAGGTCCTGCCTGGAGTAAGGGGGCATGCCTTATTTAGTCCAGCAGACTTACTGTGTGGTCGAACTCAATGCTGGTGATTCCCTCAGTGCTGCCATCTAGTGTCCCTCTGTGGTTCAGCTGGCCTACACACACATACACACACACATTACAACAAAAAACTGCCACATTATGGACACTTATCCCTGTGTCAACATGGCAACGGGTACCTGCTTGGATATCCCATAGTTTGATAACTCGGTCAGTCCCTCCCGTGGCCAGCATTTCAGAGCTGGAGCTGAACCGTACCGCGTTGATGCCTTGCTCATGGGCGTCCTGGTAGAGAGAAAGAGATCCATTAATTTGACCTTTTACCTCTCAATCATCTCTCTGTGGTGTTCGCGTAGTGTTGTGTTGGTGTAGTGTTGGTGTGGTGTTGGCGTAGTGTGGTTTTGGTGTGGTGTTGGCGTAGTGTGGTTTTGGTGTGGTGTTGGTGTAGTGTTGGTGTGGTGTTGGCGTAGAGTTGGTGTAGTGTGGTGTTGGTAGTGTGGTTTTGGCATAGTGTTGGTGTAGTGTGGTTTTGGTATAGTGTAGTGGTGTTTTGGTGTAGTGTGGTTTTGGTATAGTGTAGTGGTGATGTTGGTGTAGTGTTGGTGTAGTGTGGTTTTGGTATAGTGTAGTGTGGTGTAGTGGTGATGTTGGTGTAGTGTTGGTGTAGTTTTGCTGTGATGCTGGCTCTACTAAAAGGGTTAAAAAAAAAGTATTCTTTGAAATGAGTACGGAAATGTAAATTTATCCTGAAAAACTGCAGCATCACGTTTGTTGACTGTCTCAGTGATATTGACAGACGATGAAAGGAAAATGCAGTGTCTGTGTCTGTGGTTCTACCTACCAGAGCGTGGCAGGCTCTGACCGGAAGTCGAGCAGAGACGCATATCCTGGCAGGACGGAACACTTCCTGGTCCACGCTACATACAGAGTTGCCTCGCCTCTTCCTCCTACACAGACACACAAACACACACATTGTATACACATTTCTGTGTGTGTTTGTGTGTGTGTGTGTGTGTGTTTGTGTGTGTGTGTGAGTCCCAGCTAATCTAACAGGTTTTAGTCACTAAGCATGTGACTTAAACAGCCGTAGCTCAGTGGGGGGGTGGCATGTGTCACGACATGTGGCTAAGAAGACTGGTGATTCATGATTAACCAGACATGTGAATAAAAAGACTGGTGATTCATGATTAACCAGACATGTTACTAAAACGACTGGTGATTCATGATTAACCAGACATGTGAATAAAAAGACTGGTGATTGATGATTGACCAGACACGTGAATAAAAAGACTGGTGATTGATGATTGATCAGACATGTGAATAAAAAGACTGGTGATTGATGATTGACTAGACACGTGAATAAAAAGACTGGTGATTGATGATTGATCAGACATGTGACTAAAAAGCTAAAGAGAAGATCAGAGTAGCTGCGGCCACTCACTCAAACAGCTCCTTGATGGACGTCAGTATCCGAGGTGATGAGGCCGACGCTGACCTGGAAGCGTGGTTCAAAGTGTGTCAAATAACTAAATAGTAGGAATAGTCAACATCTCCCTAGTGTGAAATGAGATGTTTGACCTGAAGAGACGTGCATGGGTTCTCTCTGGGGGGTCCTTCATTGGAGACGTAGGGCTGAACACCGGACTGCTGAGGAACCCATAGGACGTCCCAGAGCATCCCGTCAGCGGTGACCATGAGAGAGCATCATAGAAGAGGGATGAGGACATGTAGAGTAGCAGGTGGAGGTGTATAGCAGCAGGCCGGAAATGTACAGCAGATACAGATTTGAGAACAACAAACATACAACGGCAATGACCCTGGCCCACTGTTCCAACATCCACTGGAGCACACAATCTGCAGTCCAACTGGTTGGTTAGTTAGTTTGTTGGGAGTGAGTTAACCAGTTAGTGAGTGAGAAAATTAGTTATCAAGTGGGTTAGTCGGTCAAGACATTCAGTCAGTCAGCCAGTGAGTGAGTGAGTAATTTAGTTAGGGAGTTAGTAGTCGTCTTACGTATCCATGGTGACGGGGGTATTGCAGGCGGCCTGCAGGTCCTTCTGTTGATTGACCTGTCGAGCTCTGAGACAATGACAGGAAGTAGAGAGGAGTAAGACAGGGAGTAGACAGGAGGCATACAAGATTATTGAACGGTCAGACACAGACGGCCTAAAGTTAGTGGACCAAAAGTCTGGCATGCTGGTACCTGTTCTTGGAGTTAATGAGGTCAGGGTACTAGCAGGGTTCTACTAATAGGGTTCTACAGAGTTCAACTAACAGTGTTCAACTAACAGGGTTCAACTAACATGGTTTTACCGGGGTTCTAAGATCAGTGTTCCACTATCAGGGTTCTAGCAGGTCGTGCAGGCCGGTCCAGCATGTTAGTACCTGGACCTCCTCTCGTTGTGGGTGTTCATGCGTGCGGCTGCTTCCTGCTTGTGGTGGATCATGTCCTCGAGGAGCTCAGAGCCTCGCTGCTTCTCCTGCCGGAACCTCTGCTCGGCGGCCGCGTGGCACTCCAGCAGGACATCATACTCACGCTTCAGACCGGCATTCGACTCCTTGACTCGGTACACCTGGCCCTGCAGGTCCTGCTCCTCACGTACAGCCCTGGAGACGTTCTGCTGGACCTCCGACAACCTGAGGACCGCAACCACACCCATTACACCGACACCCATGGCACCTGGAAACACACTGTCCCCCCACCACACCTGGGAATGCAACGCACTGCCACCCCGGAGAGTGGAGGGCAGTGAGAACACTCTTAGGTGGAGCAGAAGGGAGGAGAACAGGCGGATGAGGAGAACAAGGAGGAGACTCCACCTGCTACGTTGCTCCTCCAGAACCTTCTCCTTGCCGTTCACCTCCTGCTGAAGAGCAACCACCTGGTACGCCAACTAGAGGAGAGGGGAGAGAAGAAGAGGAGGAGAAAGGAGATAGAAAATGAGAGGACACAAACCAGGTCCCACCAACGTAATGGACGGTCACCGGTTCGACCAGCTGTGACCTGATTGGTTGGGAGGTTATGCCCACATGATGACACATGACCATAATGAATGCTGGGAGTTTGAACAGGAAACAGGAAGTCTGACCTCTCCGGTCCTCGTCTTCAGGTGGTCGTTTTCAGACAAGGCATCAGATCCTGCAGAGACCCTACACAGACACACACGCACAGGCACACACACACTTATTAGATAACTTTACACACATAACATATTGAGTGTGTATACCTTTTTTATGTTGATATCAACATGTATACATATTCATAACGCAATATAAATCCTTGCTAAACTACAGAAAATAATATATAATTATCTAATAAATAACGTGTTTCATTTATACGAAAAACTAAAAAATACTAATAGACATAAATATAAAAGGTCCCATCACAACGCTGAACAGCATCAGACAGAGAGCAGAGGAGGTTACTGGGTGTTGTCATGGTTACCTGGCAGGCCTCAGAAACCCTGCGGAGATGCTGGACTTCTCCAACATGCGGCTGTCTGCAGAACAACACACACCTTACACTGAGTGATCATTATTATTACATTATCATTACATTCTTAGATGATCACCTACACAGACACAACACTGCCACATGACTTCAGCAACTTACCTCACCTTGACATTAACTTACATTAACTTTTATAAGCCTAGTCCTTCATGATTTATGGGCTGACTTACATACATTATTATACATTGCACGTACTGTGAAATACATTTTACTCATACATTGCACTTAATGTGCAATGTACATAATATACATAATAATTATTGATGTTTATCAGATTGATGAATATATAGGCATGGACACAAAATCAATCGTCCCTTTCTGGTCCGGTAGTATAATTATTAATGAGTACATAAGGTTTCCATGTTGTTGCAATGCACCCAGAGGGCATCCTCTCCTACTCAACATAAAGGCATACTGTGTGGATGTAATATTTACATACAGTGTGGACACAATACTTATATACTGTGGGTATGCAATATTTACATACTGTGGGTATTTACTCTTTACATACAGTTGGTATTTCATCTTTAAATACAGTGTGGATGTAAAATTTACATACAGTGTAAGATGAGATCGTGGAAGACTTCGTGTTGAAACTTGTCCCGGTGTTTTAGTTGGCGAATAACGTCGACTTTCCACACCGCCGATGCGGGTCTGCTGTGAATAAAACCATTTAACCCTCCGGACGAATCTGGAGGAATCTTTATGTTCACACAGGTCATTATAACCAAGAATCAACTTTAATGGTTCACTTTCCTCTCAATGTTTCCCTGTCAGATTCTCTTCCTCACTACTTGTGTTTTTTCTCTCAGCCAATCACCGTGAACTTTGATTTGTCTTCCTGATTTGACCACACCCACATATTTGTGCGCTTGGTATGGTGACTATTATCTTTTGTGTGTGTGTGTGTGTGTGTGTGTGTGTGTGTGTGTGTGTGTGTGTGTGTGTGTGTGTGTGTGTGTGCGTGTGCGTGTGCGTGAGAGAACAACAACTCTTAGTAGAAAAATGAGTCCTCCTAGTCTAAAACTAGTCAACGAGTGATTGTGCAGAACAGTTAAAATTATTGACTTATCCCCACTTGACACCAGCAGTAAATTACATCAACATAAGTTTGGTCCTAAAAATGATGTCACAATAAAGGTTACTGGTTCAGAGTTCACCTGAACCCTGCATAACATCCATCCTCTACCTAACCCCCCCAAAAAAACAAACAAACAAAAAACCTCCCCTCATGCACTTGTATGTTGTACGTCTTAGCACTTAGCATCATAGGCCAGCAATCAATTGGAACGCTTGAAACCTGTTGGTGACTTGCTTATTAAGAGCATTTTCGTGTTTCACCTTCTGCTGACAAATGTGCTTATTGCGAGTCACTTTGGACAAAAACGTCTGCTAAATGGCCTAAATGTAAATATCTATAATGATTACATCAGTATAGCTCTTGCATATATTATTTGACTGATGACGTCATCATAACCCTTTAACCCAAGCAAACTCCCAATGACATGAATCACAGAAGACAGGTTCATAAGAAATGGCAGCTTTATTCATTGTCTGTCGAGAGCAAAGCTTTCACTTTAAAACTTAAAATGGTGATTCTAAAACATAAAAGAGAACACTGGAATTCACTGCACTAGACCATCGGCCCTTAACACCCCATAATAAGAGGTGTTGCTATGGAGACTTGCAGCATGCGAAAGAAAACGGAAAACACATTTGAAATATAAGTGACCACAAACATCACACACACAGCCAACTCAAATAAAATATTTAAATATAAAAGCTATCTACACAACATTTACAGGACAACACTGTGCTGCTGCCAGGGGTCACTCTCCCATGATGCCTTGCTGCTGCAGCTTGCTGCGGGTCATGTGCAGCAGCAGCTCTGAGTATCTCTCCAGGAGCTCCACCGTTCTGTCATCGGCCACTGGGAGGGGGGGGGCGGAGTCGCGCCTGCACCTCTCGTCAGACAGACCGTCGGACAGACAGGCGGCCTGGAGCTCTGCGCGGGCGGAGGACAGCGCCTCCTGGAGGACAGACCCCATGGCCGCACGCTGCTCCAACGCGCTGGTCGCCACCTGCAGAGACGGCATCAGTCAGCATAGCACGGAGCCGTCCTGCTCACGCCAAGCATGCGGTTCTGTACTGACCTGGTGCTGCAGGTTCAACGCCCGCTGCAGAGACTGCTGCAGCTCTTGAGCAGCCTGCCGACAGAGCTCCAAACTGAGCGCCTCCACACCTGCAAACACATGAGGCTACATCAGCAGCTGCAGCCAGTGCTCAGCATGTAGTACCCGGAGTTCAGCAGGAGCATCTCATTACTACGCCGATGTTCCCGGCTGGGAGTGGGCTCCTTAGGGAGGAGGTCATACCTTTATCAGCTGGAGCGGCGATGACTTCTGGAAGGCTAGCATCCACGCTGTAGGAGGAGGAAAAGGAGCAGGAGGACGGGGGCTGAGGGGTGATGGCGGGCGAGCCAGAGTCTGGCCGTGAGGCAGCAGATGATGTCAGCCCTGGATCTCTTGAAACGCTTGGCTCTGCCTCAGTGGCGGTCAGAACCGCCGGACGGCATGGAGACGCCACGGCGCCCAGACCCTCGGCCCCCTGGGGTGGGGAGCCTTGAGCGGGGTGGTCGCCAGGGGCAACTGGTTGAGATGGCGCAGGGTCGCATTCAGAGGAGGCGGGGAGGAGGGTCTCCACCTCCTCCACCACAGGGGAGGCAGGAGGAGAGGGTGGACGGGGGAGGGGGCGGGCGGGGAGGCTGACTGATGAGTGCTGGGCGGGTGTGGCCTTGCTGTGCAGGCTGGTCGAAAGGGTCTTGGCTGGGACTTCTACTTGGGAGCAAAAGACATCAGGATAAAGTTACATTCTGCCCCACAGGTCAATCCAACACCAGCTAACGTGAGCTGTGTGAACACAGCAGGAATATTCCAAAACCAACGAGCCCCAACCAGATGACAGGAAGATCAGACACCAGCACATCTGTACAGAGGCTCCAGTATACTTCAAACTAACATCAGGTGTCCACATTCATTGCACGAGGTGCCATGAGAGGAGGAGCGGTGTTGTGGAACTGTGGGAAAGGTTTGCCCAGCTGGGCTGAATACCCTGTGTGCAGCGTATGAGAGGCCAAATGCAACACCTCCATCTGGTCAGAGACCTGCCATGTTGTACATGTGAACTTGTCAACATCGCTCTAGTTTGAAGCATACAGGGAGCGTACACTAACACCACTTCCTCAGCCTGACAAACCATCACCTCACCGTGCATGCCCCCAGGGGCCACCAGCCACACCCCTTCCTGACTAACAAACACCCACAGAGCCTCTAGCCACGCCCCCCGGTGTGCAGCCACACACCTCCCAGCCCTCCGCGGCAGTTGATTACCGCCAGGGTTTTTCGGCGCTGTAGCGATCTGCCAGGAAGCAGGGGCTGACGGGTAAGGTGGCTGGTTTGTCTTCTCCTCAAGTCTGCGGGAGGACCCCGCGACAACCTCGCTAGAGTGACAGGCAGGCGGGCCAATCAGAGAGTAGCCTTAGTGTGCACTAGGTGAGGAGGCGTGGTTACCGCCTCCAACCAACAATAATAAGGTTGGACCGTGACATCAGTGCCCTGGGTCTGTGTCCTACACATCAGACTGATGACCCTGAAGGCCCGACTCTCCCTGGACATGGTCTGCGGAGGGCGATGTTGGCGACAGTGATGCCTTTCACAACCTGCGTAGGAAGCACTACTCTCTTCTGGTAGAACAGCCAAGCAAGAGGGCTCCTCTTCAATGTGTGCGGCAGAACTAGCAGGGCTACTGCTGAGAGTGGTCCATCTTTAATGTGCACAATGTAGTTAAACACCTCTCGGCTGATTTGACTCAATGTTTCTAAAATGTGAATTTCTGTGTTGGCTGCCGAACAGAAGAGGTTAAACATACAGAACGCTTTGAACAACATTACATTAGTACTAGTAACTACTACAAGCTAATAGTACTAGTAGTGCCAGTACTAGTAGACTACAACTGACTCTACTAGTGGAGACATGCCAGTTCCTAGATGGTACTACAGTAGTACTTGTAGTATAAACACATTATACAATAACTAAGTATCACCTCCTTTTCTTTGGTCTTTCTGGGTGTCCGTAGTGCAGCTCTTAGGGTGAAGAGTCCTGGTCCCCTGCCAGGAGAAACACCAGTCAGACGGTAGAAACAACTGGTCAGGTGACAGGATCAATTCCTGTGACAGGATGAAGTCATGTGGCCGGAGGTCAGGTGATAGAAGGATGTCATGTGACCTACCTGTCGGCTGGGCTCCTCGGACAGGGAATGGAGGGAGGACGGAGGACCCGGCCTAAAACCACAACACAAGAATCAGCCAATCACAGGCCAGAGAGCAACGCAGCACCCTCCTCTAGGAGAGGGAGTGCAGCTGTTAATCGTCCCCATGAAACACTGACACAGACATCCATCTCTCTTACTTCCTGTGAGCCGTGTACCCCAGTTAAAACGTCCCCATGCAAGAAGAACAGGAGGAGACCAACAACACAGAGAAGGAGAACAAATATAGTTTTTGGACAAAGCATTTGACACCATCCTCCCCCTGAGTTCTCTCCCCCCTGCGGGGGAGGACGGGGCGGGTACTGACCTCAGCCGGTCCTGGAAGCGAGACAGGAAGCGCGTGGAGATGCTGAGCCGGGGGTTGAGGAACGGCCGCTCGTCCCCCTGCAGACCCCGCAGGTCTGTCTCAAAGCGCTCTGCAGAGGTCAAAGGTTACAGGTCAGACCGAGGGACATTGTGCTCGGCTGACGACACTGTAAGAGGCTGGGAGTGTGAGACCTGAGGACCCCACGGGTGCGGCCAGCGACTCAAAGTGAGTCTTCATCAGGCCAGGGTTCTCCTCTGCCTCCTCCTCGTCAACTCCTGAACTCCCCAGGGAGCTGGCCTGGCTCAGGGAGTCTGTATCTGGAGGAGAGACACATGATGTACAGACATCACTTCCTGTCTGTATACATTTCTATGTAATGACACTTAAGACACCATCTTTCTAGCTCTCCTGGTTTTAGTTTTTTAGTTGAGTTTAGGGGGCAACCGCGGCCTACTGGTTAGGGCTTCGGATTTATAACCGGAGGGTGGCCGGTTCGAACCCCGACCAGTGCGAACGGCTGAAGTGCCCTTGAGCAAGGCACCTAACCCCTCACTGCTCCCCGAGCGCCGCTGTTGCAGGCACGTATGAACGTATGAAAATGGAGTTCAACTTTTTTTTTTCTTTATTGTAATTTTTTTCATCATCGTTGTGTAATAAGTGTTTGTGTGAATAAGTGTTGTTGTACGGCCATCGGGTGACATCACTTCCTGTCCTACCGTCCTGCTGGAATCCAGCCGAGCCGTCACAGTAGGCGGAGTCCTGGCTCAGCTCCGCCCCCGGACGCCCACTACGCTGCTCTGCTGCCTGCACCTCGAATTCCCTGAACACACACATACACACAGACCCCTTTATAAGGTACACAGAATACCTGCGGCTACCCATTGTTACTGTAGGTTTAGGTGTCATTGTACCCTTATATCCATATAAACTGCATTTATCTGTTGCACCTATTTTATGCTGCTCACCTGTTGTATTGCACTACTGTACACCACCCCGTTACTTAATTCGGTACTACCTCTGTAATTACTACCTCCACTTGCACCATCTGTTTATTGTTCACTGTTGTTACTTACTCTTTACTACTGCCACTTTAAATTTACTCATGTACAATACTGCACCTTAATCGCTCCTTTGCACTTATGGTTAGAACATCAACTTCATTTTATTGTCTCTGTACTTGTACTCTGCACAATGACAATAAAGTTTAATCTAATCTAATCTAATTACATTGGACTGGTAGCCTGCAGTGTCTACAGCTCCACACCTAATGACACAAAGCTCTTCAGATTTGTCCCTGACTTTGGTCTTCCTGGTGAGCACCAAGTCCAGCCCAATGCTGAGCCCCAAGGAACCACCAGAAGGGGGCGCTGGAGTCTGATTGGTATTACTGCAGCCTTTAACTGGTATTGCAGCAGTATTTCAGTTGTTTTGCTGCAGTACTCAACTAGAGCACCCAATGTAACTCACCCTTCCACAGGAGGCAGGTCTGAGACAAAGGTCTGACTCATGAAGTCACATCCTGGAGGTGGCTCTGGAGTGGGCTCAGGGGGCTCCTCGGCAGCCTGGAGGACAGAACAATCACAACAGAGCTAGCTACAGTCTGGCCAATCACAACAGAGCTAGCTACAGTCTGGCCAATCATAACAGAGCTAGCTACAGTCTGGCCAATCACAACAGAGCTAGCCAGGTAAAAGTTGAAATAGTATGAACGTTGAGCACAGTAGCACGTCCAGGGAAGCACCACCACTAGGCTGGGCCGGGCAGCCCCATCAGAACCTCAACTGGCAACGCTGAACGCTCACCTTGTGTTCCCATTAGACTAGCCTACCTCCTCCTCCTCCTCCTCCTCCTGCTGCTCCTCCTGCTCCTCGTGCTCCTCGTGCTCCTCCTCCTCCATGCTGCCCAGCAGGCTGTCCAGGCTCTGGGGGTGGAAGAGCCCCTCCTCGTTGTCCTGCTCCTCCTCCTGGCTGGGGGAGGCGTGGTCAGTGGCGGCGGTGGGGCTATAAATAGTGAGGGGGCAGGCCTGCTGACCCCAGCGACCCCGAGGGACCACTGGTACCTGGGGACCGGCCCCGCCCCCCTGGACGGACACACACACACACACAAACAAATTAGTGTTGCGGATACACACACACACACAAACGTCGGCTTCATAGTCTTGTGATGAGCCATTGGTGGAATGCCCATGGCATTACCCAGTAACATGGGAGTGGACGTGCAGGTCAGGCACTCGTGACAAATGGCCATATGAACCGCGCACAAAGGCTGCCTTGACGTCATTTTGGGTTGGCTCTGGCTCACACACAATTCATGCATGCAGCCGAATACGAGTTAAGATGGTGGGTCTGCGTCATAGGTCAACGCTGCTGCTGCTCAGTAGATGAACTGGTCAGCAGTACGTCACCACTCTTGTCCTTTCTGTCATCTCATGATACGCACATATAGCAAGTATGTTGGCCTTCAGACCATCGACTGCCTATTCACAGGCTCATCACCAGCCCGTGCTAAGGCTAAACCGTGCAACAGAGCGACAACCTAAGACCTCCAGAGCTTATTCCCTGCAGCTCGTTCAATGCACACCGAGGTCGGCTCCGTTTACAGGAGCTGGCGTACACAGTGGCCTTCAGCCTAGCATTAGCACTTTACTAGCATTGTGCTCATTAGCCTAGGAATATCATTCGGCTAGCATTAGCATTGTGCTCATTAGCCTAGCGTTGGCATCAGACTCACCAGCTTGCGGTACCACATGGGCAGCTTGCCGTTGGTCTGCAGCAGCAGTGAATCGGGGGAACCTTCTGGAAAGGGAAACACCAGTTCACCAAACATTCTGCGCGGTGAACCGGGGTGATTGGGTGTGTGAGGGGTCACGAGGGGTCGCTCACCCTCGGGAGATAGCGGTCGGGCTGGCGTCTCGGGAGGAACTTCCTCTTCCTCCAGGGTGGGAGGAAGAGGAAGCTGGCCTCCAGGTACAGCTATGAAGGTCTCCCTCCTGAAACAGACCAGAGTTACCTCCCCCAAACTTTACCAGTGACCTCCCCCGAACCAGTTAATAACTTCAACTCCTGAACAACTTCTTTACTTTACCAACTCCTTAAATCGTGGAGTTGCCCACCTCAACATGTAGTCACAGTTTCCTCAGATTGCTACTTTACCTGGCTGCACTGGAAACAGACATTGCTTCCTACAAGGCATTATGGAGGTCTAAAAAATGAGCTAATTTGAGTTTATAATGGATCTAGGAGCAGCCACAATCAGTGGGTCAGACCTGATTGAGAGTTGCTTGCTGATTGGTTTGTTGGTGATGGTAAGCCCCGCCTCCAGCCTCCTCTGGACCAATTGCTTCCTCATAGTGTTGGTCATCTGGGAGTCCAGTCGCCACAGAAACACACAGCTGGAACACACAAACACAAAGTAAGAAACACACAAAGAGCTTGAAAATGCACACAAAGCTGAAAAAACCCCACAACTAGAGAACACACACACAGGATTACCTGTCTCCAGACACTGTGATGAGGTATCGACAGTCCAGCGTGAACTTCATACTGGTAACGATCTCTACAGAAACCAACAGACAGGGCGTCAGGCTGAGAGACACGGCCAGGCAGTGGGATCCTCCTGGGAGTCAGAGTGAATCAAGCGTTTACCAGAGTGTCCAAACAGGGTCACGAGGGTCTCTCCAGACTCGTAGTCCAGGATGGAGATGCTCCGGTCAGAACCGCTGGTGGCCAGATAGCATCCAGATGGATCCAACTGGACCTGTAGCCAACAGACGCTCAGCTTACAGGCTGCCAACGGTCACCAGCTCCCCCTACAGCCGAGAAGATTCTTATCCAGGAGCAAGGCATTACAGTCGGACGTTTTGTACCTTCAGCACAGCTCCATCGTCGTTGGAGAATCCTTTTAAACATCTGTGGAGCTTCCCTGTTTCCACCTCATAGACCCTGTGTGGAGCACAACAAGGACCTTCAGAACCATACCGGAACCGAAACGAGAACCGCCAAGGCACACTCGAACCACGCAGAAAAACCCTCCACTGGAACCGCAAGGAGCAAAGCAAACCGATACACTCCACGAGAACCGCGACTCGATTGCCACAAGAGCCGAGACGCGCACCTGAAGGACCCAGAGAGGCCTACCGGATGTTGCGGTCCTGGCAGGCGACGGCAGCGTGGCAGCGCGAGGCATCCAGGTCCATGTCGTACAGCGTGGTCTTCTCCACCACGTGGTGGCTCCGGGTGAACACCAGGTCCTCCGCCGTCTGCACACACACACACACCCAGAGCACCAGGCTGGTCAGCGCCCCCCCCCCTTGTAACGCACATCAGTGCACACACTCATCTGCTGCCTTCACGGTGACGTTGCTACAGCTCCTGTTGTGTGTGCAGATATATTTCCCTGTATTTTTTACTCTGCCTTTTTTCATTTCCCCTGCTGTACTGCACAGCTTCTGCTGTGAAATTCAAATGCGGGACCAATAGACCCCAGTTCTTTCACCCAGACGCTGACGAGGCGAGACACACCTGCTCAGCACGGCGGAAGTAGAGGCTCTTATCAGCTCCACAGCTCACCAGGTTGACCGCTGCACTCGGACCACAGGAAGTAGGACCTGGAACACAGGCAATTGGTCCTTAAATACAGGAAGTAGGGCCTAAAACACACAGGAAGTAGGACCCAAAACACACAGGAAGTAGGACCTAAAACACACAGGAAGTAGGACCTAAAAGGAAGTAGGACCTTAAACACAGGAGAAGGGACAAATTGAAACACTAACATTCCAATGCACCCCGCCGTAATGGCGGCGTCATTACGGTGTGAGGAAACGAGCGCCACTGCTGTGTGGATGACTTCAGAGGGGCAGTGTGTTATCGTGTCAGTATTACCAGTGAACTTGATGGCAGTAATGGACCCCGAGTGGTCGTAGAGAGTCTGCTGCAGGCTGAAGTTGTTCTCCGGGTTGAACACGTGGATGAGACGGTCGCGACTGGCGGACGCCAGCAGATTCACACCTGAAACACGTCTTCGTCACTCACAATACCACCATCATCATCATCTTTACTATCGGTCTGCAACGGAACCTTCCACAACCAACCGTGTCCTAGGTTACCTGTGTAAACTATGAACAACAGAGCGACTTGTGTAAACTATGATCAACAGAGTTGAAGGGGGAGGAGCCAGGGCAGGAAGCTCACCTGTCTCAGCAGGTGAGAACTCCAAGCACAAGACCTCCGAGTCGTGAGCCTCGATCTGCACCAGCTCCTCCAGACCCGGCCCACCAAACACACTACATACACATGAAATACATTACACACACACACACAATGTAAACAATACACATACATTAAATACACACAGCAGCAGCTCCTGCTCTGCCCACCACACACACACACACACACACACACACACCGCAGGTTTCCGCTGCGGTCGCCGGCGGCGATGTGGCGTCCATCAGGGCTGACTCCCAGGACCCTGACACCTGATTTCCCATCAGCCCCGGCGGCATCCTGCAGGTGCTGCGTGTCGCCTCCTACGTACACCACCCGTACCAGGTCCTGGAGACACACCCCCTCACGCTCAGTGTTGCTACGGCAACAACTTTTCAAGGCGATGGTTCCGTTTGCTCCGGATGTCTCTCAACAGACACTGCGAGGGTGGACTACGGGATGAATACTTCAAATATATGAGGAATGATTCTGGCCCGCAGAGTAAGCGGTACCAGTGGTCCACGGGTTAAGCAGTACCAGCAGTCCACAGGGTAAACGGATTTGTAGTCAAGTCAAGTAAACTTCATTGTCTGTTTCCATGAATGTACAAGACATACACAAAAACCGAAATGCCGTTTCCCTCGATCCCTAGTGCTAGACACGCATGCAAAATATAAATATAATATATAACAATATGAATACAAAAAATCTAAAGGGACTTGGACTGGTTTGATAGGACAGACAGTACCTTGCTGTAGCGGTTAGCGGGGGCGGCCCCCCCAGTCCGAGGGTCCGGGGGAGGGCCGTCGGGGAGCCACACTCTGATGGTGTTGTCAGTGGAGCAGGTGAGGAAGGAGGAGGCGGGGAGCAGGCCTTCCTCCACCTCGGGATACACCTGGAAAACCAATGGCCAATCAGAGAACCCCACAGCACTGCTGTATCCAAGGACTAATACTAACTTTACAATGTTAACACCAGAAGTGCTATTGCATTGTTAAAAAAGGTAGAAAGTATAATGAGTACATTTAGAGTAAAACATCACAGTACCTCTACTAGTGTAAATAATGCAGCATTTTTCTATGAGATACTTTTTACTGTAGCACAACATCTGAAAATTATTACTCGGGCATAATATTGGTGTAGTTCTACCAGAGTAGTAGTATAATAGTACTAGGATAAGAGTAGTAGTATAATAATACTAGTATAACAGTACTAGTATACAGTACTAGTATAACAGCAATACTACCTGAGCACTCCAGACACAGCCACTGTGGTACAGAGCAGAGTATATCTTGGTGGCGTTGAGGATGTTCTGCACATCCCAAACGTACACACTGTGGTCGTTATACACACAGGTCAGCTGCCCCGCCCGGGGGTCAAAGGTCACCCCCACGGTGTCTGGGTACACCGGCTGTCTGGGCCAATCAGAGGACTCCTTGCTGTAGGGAACGGAAACAGAAGAAGAACTCAAAGAAGTGACCTGCGAAGATAGAGTAATTCCATGGTGGTGTTCAGAGTCAGACTAGTACTAACCCATAGTACTACCAACACTGGTACTAACCCATGTTGCCAATAACACTAATAACACTGGTACTAACTGTAGTATACCCTGGTTCTACTAGCACTGTAGGGTGCTAACCCCTGGAATAACTAGTACTAGGACAGTAGTAACCCATGGTCCTACTAGTAATGTAAGGTACTGACCCCTGGTGAGGGCTGGTCCCCAGCTGGACCCCCAGACAGTGGGGTCTGGGGAGGCTGGAGATGAACTGCAGGTCGAGGGGGCTGAAGACCCGGACGGTCCCGTCAGAACACCCGCAGAACACGTAGGACTCTGAGACAGACAGGCAGCGGGCCGAGGCCGTCTGGAGACAACAGAACCGCGGTCCAGAGAGGACAGCGCCGTGATGAGGACATGAAGAGCTCCCCAAATATACAGAGGACATACGCAAACACCATGCAAGTAGGGGCACTGTTTCACTTTTTCTCTCTAGCGTTTCCCGATTTATCTTGACCTGAGCCCTGCTTGTACTGTTGTCTCTATCGTGTATTTGTATGGTCTGCTTTTGGATGTGTTTTTGTATGGCCTGCCTCTGTTTTATTTGTTATACGTTATATGTTTGTTTTCCACAGGTCTCTGTAAAGCACTTTGGTTGATGTAAGTCATGTTTAAATGTGCTATATAAATAAATCTGATTGATTGACTGTCCACGACTGTCTACGTAGTGGACCCTTGCCAGCGCACACGCGCGCACACACACACACACACACACACACACACACACACACACACACACACACACACACACACACACACACACACACACACACACACACACACACACACACACACACACACACACACACACACACACACACACACACACACGTACGTTGCCTTGGGGCCTCACCTTCAGGTGCACCCAGGCA
Source organism: Urophycis tenuis (assembly GCA_036785325.1). Lineage (NCBI taxonomy): Eukaryota > Metazoa > Chordata > Actinopteri > Gadiformes > Phycidae > Urophycis > Urophycis tenuis. The sequence goes on from JAXIVH010000011.1 coordinate 5,950,301, forward strand.
TCCAGGTCTCGGTTCTTGTTGAAGAGACAGAGGAGACCCCCGCTGGTCACGGCGTACGTGTTGGCCGCTGCAGCCCCTCGCCCGCACGCCACACCGCAGAACACGCTGCTCTTAAAGTCTCCAAGCAACCCTGACCGGCCAATCAGGGGCACTGTGCTGTTCACCTGCACGGGTAACGAAGCAATCACGGGTCAGACCGTGGAGGGCTACAGACACACATTCTGCTGTGTGTGTGTGTGTGTAAAATATCAATCATTAATATCCACCATTGAAAACCTTGGCTACAGATGCCAGCTTATTGTGCTGGTGTTTGGTAGTCTAGGGCATGTACACAGGCTGGTGACCCGGGGACTTTGCATAGGGGGACTATTTAAAACAAGAGCCAAACAGTTGGTAAAGTACTGCTCAATTTCAGCCATTACACGAAGCATGTTTATTTGGAAAAGGAGATGTTTTCTGTACCCGAGATTGTATTGTCATACGTAACAATGTGCTGATCCGTTTTAATCTGTTTGATCATTCAAAACATTTGATTCCTAATGGCAATTTAGATTCAAGATTTAAGAGATTTACTTGTAATGTGGAATTGAATAAAGTATCATCTGTGTGTGTGTGTGTGTGTGTGTGTGTGTGTGTGTGTGTGTGTGTGTGTGTGTGTGTGTGTGTGTGTGTGTGTGTGTGTGTGTGTGTGTGTGTGTGTGTGTGTGTGTGTGTGTGTGTGTGTGTGTGTTTGTGTGTGTCTGTTCCCACCCTGCGCTCTCGAGAGGCGTCCAGGTTCCAGAACTTCACGTGTCGTTTCCCCGCGGTGACAAAGGAGCTGCTGTCCTCGGAGAAGGAGACGGCCGCTACGCCACTGGACACCTTGTTGGAGGCTATCACCGTACCCTTCTACACACACACACACACACACACAGAGTTACAGAGTACACACACACTGAACACACAGCACAGACAGACTTGACAGCCTTTTTCTGAACCTGGGTGTTAGAAGCCCCTCTGTTAAAAAAACAAGCAAAGGTGGATTTGATGGAGGATAATGACAAAGGTTTTGATGTCGTTATTACAATTGTATTTAAATGCAACAGAAGTGGTTATCATCTTTTATTATTGTCAAGTCATGTCTCTCAGTGGACGCAATGGGCCTGTGTTGTACTCCAGCAATGTTCACTTTGTTTGTTGTACCCACCAGGCAACAACGTGCCCAAACCTTTGAGGATCTCCATCTAGATCAGTGGTTCTCAACTGGTGGGTCGTGGGGCTTTGTCCAGGAAAAACAAAGGATGGATTGTTTTATGCAGCGGAGTGCCATCTAGTTTTATTGCCTGAATAAGTGACTGAATAGTTTAATAGTACAGTTACTGAAGTGTTATGTTATGTTAAGTAAATTTGAGAAGTTGAACATTTTCCTTGATTTGGGTTGCGGATTGTAATTAAGGGGTGATGGTGGGTCCAGAAGCCAGACCAGTTGAGAACCACTGATCTAGACTGACTGGCACGTGTATTCCACAGAAGATATCAGAACATCTGTAGGAACCACAAAGTCCTCAACGTGTGTGTGTGTGTGTGTGTGTGTGTACCTTCCACTCCCAAACACTGACGGTCATGTCGTGCTGGTAACCGACGGAGACGATGTAGGCGGAGCTTGGGGAGAAGGCCACACAGGCCACACCGTACTTATGGCTCTGGACCTCGGCCAGCTGGGAGCGCTCGGCCACATCCCAAACACGCACACACGGCATGTGTCCACTCTACCCACACACAAGACACCACACATAGATATAGGGATTGACACACACACACACACATCCACAATATAGAGGGAACACACACACACACACATAGAAAGAACACATACACACAGGAGAACACGCATAGAAAGAACACATACACACACATTACATCACAATGATGCCGGTGACCGAAACTAACCAATGAGAGGACAACTGTCTCTTACCTCCCCCGACACCAGGTACTTCCCATCTGGAGAAAAGGCCAGCGATGACACCGTCTTCCTACACACACAGTATAGACTTTGTATAGGGGCCTCTGCTGAATGAGTGACAGCATGTATTACATCGTGAGGTGATGCACTGACCTGCATGAGTTGATGATGTGACTCTGTTTGTTTTTCGCAGGATGGAGGAGCACAATGACGGACCTGAGACACACACACACACACACACACAGGGATGAAGACACACACTGAGACCACCCGTGAGAGCCTTGCCTATACTGTATGACCCTGGAGCAGCTAGGAATCAAGTAGCACCACTACTGGATTATTAGTGTCCCTGCTATTAGCCAATAAAATAAAAATACCTATAATGATAACTTACGTTGGGCACCCCGAATGCCATTTATCATTTTAATACATATGCGGTGCAGATGTTCAGAAGATGTTCATGCTGTATTTACTGAATGTGACAAGGGGATCAACGACAGGACCACCGGTGTGAGTCTGTGTCTTGCAGTGAGATGGAATACAACAGGAATTCCACACAGTAGGTGAATTACAAAGTACCCACCCAAAAAAATAGCTAAACCACAATGCAATAGCACAAGATATGTCCAAGGTTGCAACATGTTCCCAATGGATTAAAATCACTGTTTAGAATAGAAGTGTACCTGGCAAGCTCTACAACAGCAAACAGAAGACTGTCTATAATTACACTGTTAGACTGACCTAACATAGACTGTATATAATGCAGGTTAAACTGATTTAACAGACCGTAAATAATACAGATTCAACTGTTTTAACAGACTGTATACAGGTTAATCTGTTTTAACAGACCGTATATAATACAGATCTAACTGTTTTAACAGACTGTAAATGATATGTCAGGTATATGACATTAAACTGTCTGTCCAGTTAACCGCACCTGCAAAACGAGTACATGAGTCCTGCCGAGATTTAGACTGTGTATTTGATTTGTTTTTTTTTATATTTCTGGCATCCATAATACTGTGAACTGCGGATTGCTTCTATAAATGAATGGGGCCAGCTGTCTTCTCTGTGGGGAAAAGCCAGCAATGCTTCCTCCCAAGCATGACCATGTTTTGCTTCAGAGTGAGCACCGAGAGGAGAGGCAGTTCACCCAATTCAATACACTTTAGGTCTATGTGCGGGAAACACTGCACTGTGGGTCGGACACAGATGGTCCACGGCCGGTTCTGGCCCTGGGGCCGTATGTCGCCCCTGTCTGACTTAGGGTGTAGGACCCCAGAGTGTAGGACACTGGGTGAAGGGCTATAACTCACCCTGCAGGGTAGGCCACCAAACCGGAGGAGGGGTCACACGCCAGACTGCTGCCATTGGCCAAGGTGATGCCCAACACCTTCTCTAGCTGCACCTGATCTCACAGACAGACAGACAGAAAGACAGACACGCCATCAAGAATAGGACAGCAGAGGGTTAACAACATTCGTAAACCATGGTGTTAGTCATGGCTGTGTGGTTGACGGGTCGTTCATATCTCGGATGTGAATCTTATGGAGGCCTATGGTCCAAAACACAAACATAAACAACAGTGGAAGTACCAGCAATACGTTTGTCAGCACGACAGCTACAACTTTACCCGATTAGAAGACCGTTTCGGTTGATTTTGTCGACTTTTCCGTCGTATATTGGCGTTAGTGTTCTGGCCGGGTCTCCTGAGCCGGGAGTTGGCCGGGGGAGGCGCTCCGATTTCGGCTGGGTCTGCCATGGCGCACCGGTAAAAGTCTGCCAACGAATCAGGAATACTTTTCACAAAAAAAATAAATTTAAAACGTGTATTCAAACCTCCAGTTACACTTAAAAAAACGCTGGTACAATAAAACTCAACACACTCCCAAACAGTGCTGTTAATAATGATAATGACAACGGAGGGGTTTGTGATGAAGTTCAGCTGCGGAGAAAACCATGAAATCTGACCCTTTCCTTGGAAGGCGGGCCTTAATTTAAACTATATACTAACGACCAATCAAAGTTGAAACTCTACACTAACACCCAATCACAGCTGTCGTTAACGGGGGCGGGTATTTTCGGAATGCGGATAATACAAACAAAACATATAATTTTCCACAAAAATAGTTTTGTTAATTGTTTTCTATGGATGTCAACACCTTATTATGTATTTATATGACACTTACTCAAAATTAGAAATACATCTAAGATATTTTCATAAAATTCCAAATTAATTTGAGATATATTAAGATATATTACCTCTGTCTGTTCTCGGTCGCGCCATTCCGCAAAACTCTCAATTTAATTACATATGTATATAAACAAATCCAAATTTGTTGTATTATTTCCAAATGTATTTGTATTATTTGTGTGCGTGTGTGTGTGTGTGTGTGTGTGTGTGTGTGTGTGTGTGTGTGTGTGTGTGTGTGTGTGTGTGTGTGTGTGTCCAGTAGGCGGCAGCAGAGCGGGTCCGCCTAGTCCAGCAGGGAAGACGCAGAAGAAGACTCGACCAGCAGCAGGCATTGTAGCTGGAAGAACGCTCATGTGTTTCACCTGCCTCTCTCCGCACAGCAACAGGAGTGCTGTACCGAGTGTTTAAGAGTGTTTCGGCGTGTTTCTGAGTGTTTAAGAGCGTCTTTGGTGTATTAAGAGCGCGTTTGGATGGCGGCGGGAGGCGCGTCCCAGGCCAGCGTCGGAGACGTAGAGGAGGACGCATCTCAGCTGGTTTTCCCCAAGGGTACCTTATTTCTGTCTTATAGACGCTGTTACACACAACCAACCTTTACCAGGATGATCTAACCCTTTACCTCATGTTAAAGAGCACAGCAGAGCTTTTTTTGTTTACTCACCCATTGTATTGTTTCACTTGTGCCGTGCGTGGTGGTGGACTGGTGTCCACGGTGGTCCCATCCTGTGATATGTGGGATTTAGAGCCTGGTTGCGTTAAGAAGTGGTCGTTTTTTTAAAATATGTGGCCTGTGTTCATCTGTGTAGCTGTTGACCATCGATTCATTCGTGTACTGTTTCATGTACTGTATCGAGCAGATAGACTCGTTGAACCAGCGCGGCTTGCAGCAGATGGAGACATGTCACAGGAGCAGGTCGGGGTCCTCCCTGTAGAATGGGGACATTGTGCATCAAACTCAGCAGCTTTCAGATCTAAACGCACTCGCCCCTAGACCATCCTGCCTCTTAGTCCGTAGCTTGAAGCAACACGAGAAGGTGGCAACATAGAAAACTTATTTTGTCTCCCTCCCGCCCCCCCTGTGTGTCTGCAGAGTTTGAGACAGCGGAGACCCTGCTGAACTCGGAGGTCCACATGCTGCTGGAGCATCGCAAGCAGCAGAACGAGAGCGCCGAGGACGAGCAGGAGCTGTCGGAGGTGTTCATGAAGACCCTGAACTACACGGCGCGCTTCAGCCGCTTCAAGAACAGGGAGACCATCGCCAGCGTGCGCAGGTCAGCACCGTGACGTCACTTCTTATGCCGCGTGCAGTCAGTGTCCTGTAACTTGATAAAGTACCGAGCTCAGTTCATATTGTATGCCATGTAACTTAATATACCACCTGACACGGTTAATGTATTTAAAATAACTTGTAAAAAATGCATGTAACTTGATGGTCGTTCACATCACACCACCATTGATGACAGTGAGGGTGAATATGTGGTAATGAAGTAGTACATATTTTATAATGATATATATTCAGATTCAGGTTCATTTCAGCCCCAGCAGGAATAGCTTATTTCACAATGACCTCCTAAGAAAAACTTTGAAGTTACAAAAAGTATACAAAAGTATGCTAAAGCAATATCAATGTGTGTGTTTCAGTTTGTTGCTGCAGAAGAAGCTCCACAAGTTTGAGCTAGCGAGCCTCGCTAACCTGTGTCCAGAGGCAGCTGAAGAGGCAAAGGCCCTGATACCCAGGTGAGGAGCTGGTGTGTGTTGTGAGGAGGAGGAGGTGGTGTGTGTTGTGAGGAGGAGGAGGTGGTGTGTGTTGTGAGGAGGAGGAGGTGGTGTGTGTTGTGAGGAGGAGGAGGAGGTGGTGTGTGTTGTGAGGAGGAGGAGGTGGTGTGTGTTGTGAGGAGGAGGAGGTGGTGTGTGTTGTGAGGAGGAGGAGGTGGTGTGTGTTGTGAGGAGGAGGAGGTGGTGTGTGTTGTGAGGAGGAGGAGGTGGTGTGTGATGTGAGGAGCTGGTATGTGTGTGCAGTGTTTCCCACACATTGACGAGACTATGGCGCACCGCCATAGTCTAATTTCGGCCGCCATAGTTTCAATATCCTCCCGGACCAGAGCTAGTGAGCAGAGCTGAGCGGTGCGAATATTCCGCTCCTCTCTCAGATGGCTGTTCTCTCTGCCGCTCCTCGCTCTAAATCGCGTCCGGCCGCTCCGCTCATTTTCGCTCCTTGCTCCACTTAAAAATCATGCCGCTCCACTGAAATCGCTCCACGCTCGCTCCAATTTAAATGAGGGAGAAATAATCTACTACAAATTGCCACCTTAAACAGAAAACGTACATCCTAAAGAACTAAGAGCAACGGCAATATATTTCAGTCATAGAACATTTATTTTAAAAGATAGACAAGTGCAACAAGAAGACACACGTTTGGATTTGGGCATGCCTCAGACTCGTGGTGTGAGCGGTATCGGAGCGAAACTGGAGCAGAACAGAGCGGCCGCTCCGGCGTCTCAATAAAAAACCGCTCCATGCTCCAGCAACATTCCATCCGCTCCTCGCTCGCTCCGCTCTGCTCCGCTCACTAGCTCTGGCCCGGACTCTCACCAAGGCAAATAGACTTCACTAGCAGCTCAATAATAGGCCTGCACAGGTGGGCTGCAGCGTTTAATATAAGGGGAAATCCTCGCGGCTGGTTTGGCTCCCCAACGTTCTGTTTCCCCCCGTCGCCATGGCAAGGCGTCCTCGCGACCCCCCGCCCCCCACCAGCTGCGTGCCTGACAGTTCACTAGTAGTATAAAGGCTCAGCACTGTGTTTTAGTCATTTTTGTATAAATGCTTTCTGAAAACTCCTCAACCCCATTTAGTATGACACATTGTGTCATCAACATTTATATCAGTACCAGCAGTTTGTAAGTAATTTGTCAGTAATTGATATGTCATAAATTGGTTCTCAAAATTCACCAGATTGATGCATTTAAATTAAATCTACTGAATTTTTTCTCCCGGGGGGGTATGCCCCCGGACCCCCCTAGAGGATTGTGAGCCCACCACCATAGCCTACAAAAATCCTGTGGGAAACACTGTGTGTGTGCATATGTTTTGATTCCTTCCTGCCTCCATCCTCAGCCTTGAGGGACGGTTTGAAGATGAGGAACTGCAGCAGATCCTGGACGATATCCAAACCAAGAGGAGCTTCCAGTACTGAAGACCTCCTGTTCCTCCTCTTGCTCCTCATCCTGTTCCCCTTGCTCCTCCACGCTGGGTCAGAAGTTGTTGTGAGTCAAGTGGGGAGATGTTTTTAAGAAACGATGGCGACCAGCAACCCTCACAGACTGACGATGTCATCAATATGATATCATGGCTATGATGTCATTGTTGCTTAAACAATGGCCAACATTTCTTACATTCCCTTTTTAGGTTTTCAATAAATTTGTTTTATGTTTTGAATACACACTTGTGCTTTATTCCTTTGTCTTGGTGTATTCGTAGTCTGAATAGAGTTCCTCTTGCTTACCCAGCAGCCCAAGCTAGGGCTGGGCCAGTGTCTTAAAGGGTTCCCAAACATTTCAACCCGTGGCCCCCTAATAATGGCGGGGATTTTCCCACGATACTGGCCAGCCCAGTATTGTACCCGGCCCAGAGTGGCTGGGACTCCAGCTTGAAGCCGTGTCTTCAGCTGACTGCGTGAGCCGATGACAACACACACATACTGTTAGGGCCCATGTTCTGTTTTATATTGTAAGCTACTGTGAAATCAGATGAAAACGTTTGAGAGACATTGAATATATTTGATGTACAGCAAATCATAATGTTCCACAAACGCAGCACCATTCCTTCTCTGAAGACAGGCGTAGAGCTTTCTGCGGTGTGCAGCGGTGCAGAGCGCTGTGTGGGCTACGTGGTGTGCTATGCACTGTCCACCGTGCATGTACCAGAACTGAGTCACAGACTCTGTCTGGTAACCTGAACATTGAAACCTTTGTGCAAAATGGATCGAAACTCGAAATGTTCGAAACATTTGCATGTATCACCTCGAGGGAACCGAGGCTGCAGTCAGATGGTCAAACCGATGTTCTATGACCTTTCATAACCTCATATCCTTCACCTCGATGGAAAACGTCATCAAAGATTATCCAACTGTAGCCAGACTTGTCGCCCATTCCTCGTTCCCTGTGCCAATTTGAAGTGATTAGAGGCCTAAATTGAAATGAAAAATGTGTCAAATCAAATGGCATAAATGCCAGCCCAGCATACATTAACGTTCCCAAGAAACCAGTCTGTAACCGAAGCTGGGATCCTGGTCCCATCTAGTTAGGACATCCATCCATCACGTTTGGCGAACCCTCTCGATCGTTGATGCCATCTTGCCATATTCCCACTAGATGGCACCAGAGTGATAGCGTCTTTAAATAATATACATTACCGTTCAAACGTTTGGGGTCACTTAGAAATGTCTCTATTTTTGAAAGAAAAGCACTGTTTTTTTCAATGAAGATAACATTAAACTAATCAGACATACACTCTATACATTGTTAATGTGGTAAATGACTTTCTAGCTGAAAATGTCTGTTTTTTATTGCAATATCTACATAGGTGTATAGAGGCCCATTTCCAGCAACCATCACTCAAGTATTCTACATTGTGTTTGCTAATTGCATTAGAAGGCTAATGGATGATTAGAAAACCCTTGAAAACCCTTATGCAATTATATTGGCACAGCTGAAAACAGTTTTGCTGGTTTGAGAAGCTATAAAACTGACCTTCCTTTGAGCGAGTTGAGAATCTGGAGCATCACATTTCTGGGTTCGATTAAACTCTCAAAATGGCCAGAAAAAGCAAACTTTCATGTGAAGCTCAACAGTCTATTCTTGTTCTTAGAAAAGAAGGCTATTCCAGGCGCGAACTTGCCAAGAAACTGATTTCTAGGAAAAAAGATTTCTGACAACGATGTGTACTACCTTCAGAGAACAGCACAAACAGGCTCTAACCAGAGTAAAGAGAGAAGTGACAGGCCCCGCTGCACAACTGAGCAAGAAGACAAGTACATTAGAGTCTCTAGTTTGAGACATAGACGCCTCACAGGTCCTCAACTGGCAGCTTCATTAAATAGTACCCGCAAAACGCCAGTGTCAACGTCTACAGTGAAGAGGCGACTCCGGGATGCTGGCCTTCAGGGCAGAGTGGCAAAGAGTTTTTTTTAGGTTAAAAAAAGAGGACATGTCCGGGCAAAAGAGGACATCTGGTCACCCTAGGCTACAAATATGAACATCCACAGATGAAAGATGATGTTTTTCCAAGTTTGTGCTATTCCTCCCCGCCCGTAGCAAGTGTGCATAGCCATAGCGTGAAAATTCAGCGAAAATTGAAATAACTCCAAAAAACTTAAAAATCAAATATGCACACCATCGTGCCACGCTCAACCCGTGTCCAAAATCTTAGGTCGATCAAACAGTCAGCGCGACATGAGCCACAGACACAGATGTTTCTTGCTTTACAGAAAGATAGATATAACAAATATATAAATATATATTGGATGTATTCTATCATTCAGTGTTGATTCAGTTAGTCAGCAGTCCACGTACGGTCATGTTTGAGCTTCAATGGATAAAAACATGAGCGATAAATCAAATTACATTGAACAAATAAATCTGTTCTTTAAATAACCTCAATAATCACAAAAAAGTAAACAAAAGTAGTAGTAGCACTATAGCACTACTACATCAGTCAATACTTATTCCTTTTTATGTTTTAATTTCATACTGAAAGTGCCTTTCATCATTGTCACCCATTAAATAAAACAACAGTATCGTGTTGATTAGAATGATTAGAACCCATCCATTCAACTCCCAGCTGCTCCGCATGCTGGGAGAACATGGCAGCCATGGAGGATGTCTGAGGTCACGTTTCTCTCTGTACATCAGTAGCAGTAGTAGTACATCTTTGTAGAACAGACACAGGTAGAACCCCCCCTATACACCCCTATACACACAAACACACACACACATACACACACACACACACAAACACACACACACACATACAAACACACACACACAAACACACACTTAGTCCCCTAGGGGGGGTCTGCTGGGTTGGGGGGGGGAGAGGAGTCCGGTCTGCTCCAGGACCGCGTCCACAGCCAGGATCAGGCGCTCCCTGTAGGCCAGCAGGCGGCTGTCGAACAACAGGTCGCCCAGCTCCAGCCCGGGGCTTGCCGGAGCTCTGGAACACACACAAACACGCACGCACGCACACACGCACACACACACACACACACACGCACACACACACACACACACACACACACACACCAGCAGCATCGTGAGAGAAACCACTGAACATCTTCATGTTGCAGCTGACTAAGGAGGGAGAGAGACCGACCCAGCGTCGTCATGTGTAACCCCTTTTTCCCAGTGTGCTAATAATCATACACTGGGGTCAGACTAATAACAAACAGGAGCCTGGGTTTCCAGCTGGTGATGGTGAATTTACTGGAGTTTCTGTTTGTCATTTGAGTTAAGAACTGTGTATGTGACTTAAAACCCACTACTGTGTAAAGATGAATTAAGTTTAAAATTAACTAGCGCGGTGCCTCCAATGAAGAAACACTGTACCACTTTCCCTGGCATAAAATGTAGTTCCTCAGAAACTAAGTATAATAACATAAGTTATAAATCTTAAACCTCTAGTATTTACAATGCAACACATCAGATGACATGTAACAAATTGGTGACATTTATTCTTCCTTAAACAAAAGAAATATGTGAGTGTGTGTGTGTGTGTGTGTGTGTGTGTGTGTGTGTGTGTGTGTGTGTGTGTGTGTGTGTGTGTGTGTGTGTGAAGTATATGTCAACTGTATGCAAATGTGTGGAAATAAATGTTATTGAATGAAATGAAATGAAATCAAAAGAAATAACTTGTCACCGTGACTCTGAGGATGTAGCTAATATCACAGTGAGTACCCTCTCAAACAAAACATTCAGCAAACACAGTCCCAGAATAAGTTCAGTCCCCCAAAAAATAATAGCAAGCTTGCAATGAAATCGTTGGGGCCTGTGATGTTGGTGCACATGAAACAATCAAAAGATGCCAGCCAAACAGTTGTGTCTGTCTGTCTGTCTGAAACAAATGTACCATTCACTCATGCGGTTACCATCTCCGGGAGATGACAATGCAGCAGGTCGGAAAGGACAGGCAGTTGAGGGAGCACGGCTTTGTGCCGATATCCATACTGCCATGAGTACACTTAAACGTAGTACAATATCTGCACTCACTAAGTGTGCAGATTTTCAGATGTTAGTGTTGTTCCAAATCCATTACTCTGTGGTTCACTTACCAGAAATTACAGCTGTGCAATCAGCTGTGCGGCCGTGTCACCCGCCAAACACACATGAATCCATTACACCCACAGACAGTGTTGACATCTACCCATTTTCGAACTGAGTGGGGGTCAGCCTGGCTCTGCCTCTGCCGCTACGTAGCTAAGATGGCTGCCGTTGAGTAAGAAAAGTATACACCGTTGCACACTCAGCGTTCTGAAAGTTTTGAGGGCACCATCAAGGTCCTTTCAGTAAGTACACTTCTTTTCGCCGCGACCGTAATCGGAACATCCTACGTACTCAAACTAAGTATAGTAGGGGAAGTAGAAGTATGGATATCGGAACCCGGACCAGGAGATCCATGCAGGCTTCTCACAAGCGGGGACGCAGGTGACGAGACGATGAAAGCTAACTGCCAACAGCAGGTGGCTAGCAGCAGGCAATCCAAAGTCTTTAACGGGCAAGTAAGCAGTTCTTCAAGACGTGGCGTTGGTAGTGTGGTCAGAGTTCTTGTGAACTCAGTCTAGTATGTTATTGCAATAAAGAAAGTTCAAACCTGACATCTTTCTGCAGCTATGGTATACTATGTTAGGCTACTTGAAGCTCATTCAATCGATGCGTCACCTTTACTGGTCCTTCACCATTCACTGGTTTCAGTTGATATACTGTGAGGTCAGACGTTTGGCTGTCAACCACATAAGGTCTTGCACTGCAGCGATCAGCTGACTTCTGTTTTCCTTTTAGGCCAAGGTTACTCGATCTCCTGGACTCAGGCAGTGGTAGCGCACTTTCATATCTCTCTTTATTTCTTTGATTCATCTTGGCAGTAGTACTCTGGGCCAAATGGTAAGCCTGTAAAAAATTGGAGAATGGTTGATGTAGATCTGATCTAAAGGACTGTATTGAAAAACTAGTTGAATGGCTGGCCAAGGTGACAACAATCGCCAGAGGTAGTCTGGTAAGAACTTGAGATGATGATGAATTTCCCAATATAGATGATTTATTCTTCACACACACACATGCCACTCATTTAGAGGACATACTAACAATTTTGGCCGCGAAAGGCCGTGAAAACTGAAAACCATGAAAGCTGTGGTTTCTATATAGAAATAGAATAAACAGAAAATGACCAGTATTAAGTTTCCGGCAGTCACATATGTATAACGTGAATATCTCTAATCCAATAGAGGAATTACTCTAATAAATGATAAGCACAGCTGCATTACGGATGAATAACCATGAATAAATAGCCCAGCTACTAAATGCCGTTTACAAATAGGCTACTGAACTGTTGATACAACTCTGCACACACACCATACTGGACACCCCCCCCCCCCCACACACACACACACAGGCCACCTATAGTAAAATAAAATAAAAATGTAGCTGTTATGTCTCTGCACCTTACTTCATTACTTCACTTCATTTCATTCTTTTAGAAAGCATTTAGCATTTTTCATAGGTGTTTTATTTAGGAGTCTATTTTTATTCTTAATTTTCTGTTTATATTGCCCCTTTTTTATTTTTTCGTTTGTTTTGTATTTATATTATTTTATATAGCAAAGTTGAACGACCTGAGCAACAAGAGTTTCACTACTGGTAATAAGACAAATAACGAAACAATGAAACAACTAATGAAAGAATGAAACAAGGTGTATGTGTTGGCTCCACTTCTGCTTTTGACTTGGGTCTAATGTCTAACATATTCAAAAGTGTGGGTAAACATTTCCGGTCGTGGATCCCCTTGGGATTGATAGGGGGAAGTGCAGGATTTTCTCATGCCTAACATTGTCCACATTTCCTTCACTAACTGGCTTTTAAAATCCCTCACTTGATCCAAATGTTATGTTTTAGATGTTTTAGAGTTAAAATCGTGAGGGTTTTTTAATTTTTACAAGTCGAGTGGACTATTTAATATCTCCCGTATGCAGGCCTTGCCAAGCAACGTGGCCAAAAGAAATGATAAAATCACTCATGTTTTGTCTGTTGATAAATAAACTCTGAAATACCGTTGAGTCTCCGTTGCCATGGTTACCATCTAGCATTTGAGCCAGCGCAATAATCTAACTGTCATCAGGCAATTTGACCCGAACATCTTTCCTAGGTGTACATTAACACTTTTTAACCTACATCCTCCAGCCAATCAGAATCGAGTATTCACCCAGACCATGGTATAATGATAGTTAAGAGTCTCAGTTGTTGCTGTTTTCAGTTGCTTTAAATGTTTGGACCACATGATATTTTCTCTTTGATCCTCATAATTATGGAATCCAGTCGTGGGCCGGATTGGACGGTTCAGCGGGCCGGATTCGGCCCGTGGGCCGCCAGTTGATGATCACTGCCGTAATGGATGAAATGCTGTGTATGGGACCCACTAATAGAATTAAAGGGGTAGCTTGGAATTTTGGACATGGGACCTCATTTCCAAGTTATCCTGTGTGTTATTTATCATTGGAGACGTTTTCAACCAATTTAATTGTGTTCTTCTAGTTACAGAGTTTGCTGGTGCTAGGCTAGCGCAAGTCAACGGTTTCGGCTAGCCTGCTAATAAAAATAGCCTAACCCACTCCACAGAACACCCGAGGCAAATAAATTATAACGCTAGACTATCGATGTGAATGTCTGTTGATGGAATAATGTTAGAAATAAAACTAACCTCACATCACATGAATCATCGCATTTTACATTTACATTTACATTTAGGGCATTTAGCAGATGCTTTTATCCAAAGCGACTTACTGTAGTATCCTGACTACATTAACTGACACACACACAGCAGCGGATATTTAACTCTCTGTATTGGGAACTTCACAAGTCGGACATGCATACAGCCTGCGGATTTGTCTACTGGCAGATCGTACATACATCCGGACTATATGCTGGTCGTAGTAATATTATAGTGCCACCTAGTGGCCTTGGCAACTAATAGGTTACTACACTTACAAAGAGTACATTTGTCATAAGAAGGTGAAACATTTCATTGCTGCCAATACAGTTAGAAAGTCACCAGAACAAGTTTCAAGCATTTCAATTGCTAGATTAACCATTGCTAGTATACAACATCTCTGACTGCCAAGTTACAAAGAGCGATTAAAGTGCCAAGACGCACAACAAATAAGAGGGGGACTAGTTGAGGGACTAGTTTCTGCCGGTAACCTAGGTAATATCAGTCTGCCGCTGCCGTAGCCTACTATCAGGAAGTATAACGCTGCTGCTGAGACACAAGTCCCTCAAAATGCAATGCCATGCAAGGTTGGCATGCATGGTTGGTTGACAGCTGACAGCTGGAAATAAGCCCCACCGGGGTGGCATTGGGTTAGCAACTCAATGCTGCAGTAGCCAAGGTTATATAGACCTGTTAGCTACACCTACCTCAAGGAACCGTTTAGATTTGTGAAGTCATTAACTGAGTCAGGGAAATGTTTAGAGAGCTATCCCTACCCCCAATATTCCACCTATTGGAGGGATCGACAGTCAGTGTGATGATAGCCCAACAAGGTGGAGAGAGGTACAGGAGATAGTAAGATGTGCAAGGACCTCTTCAGCCCCAGGGCCCAATGGAGTCCTCTACAGGCTGTACAAGAGTGTGCCAGATGCGCTGAGATTTCTATGGACGTTGATGAAGGTAGTCTGGAAGAAATAGGTTATTCATAAGGTGTGGTGTAGAGCAGGGGGAATTTTCATCCCCAAAGAAAGGGACTCTGTACAGATATGTCAGTTTAGGCCTATCAGTGATGTAATGTAGAAGGGAAGGTTTTCTTTAGTGTTGTGGCACAGAGGTTGTGTAGTTATTTCGAAAAGAATAGCCTGATTGACACTACGGTGCAAAAGGCTGGATTCCCAGGCTTCTCCGGGTGCTTGGAGCACACTAGCATGATTTGGAGCCAAATCCAGGCAGCTAGGCATGAGAAAAGAGACCTTCATGTACTATCTCTGGATCTGGCAAACGTGTTTGGGTCAGTACCGCATAGTCTGTTATGGGAGGCTTTTGATTTCTTTAGAGTGCCAGGTAGTATAAAGAGGCTAGTTAAAGCATATTTCTTCAATATTCAACTCTGTTTTACTACAGAGCAGAGTACACTACAGCTTGGCAGAAGCTGGAGGTAAGTATTATTAGGTTGTATTAATTATATGAACTCCTCAGAATCTCACACACTTCTACTCCATGGTGTCCCTGGAAGCGTATCCATCTAAATTACACGAAAATATTTGAATTAATATTGACAACATATTTTAGAGATCATTAAATAATTTTTGAAGCTAACAACGATGTATTTTGGTGTATTTTACATTGCGACTGGGGATTATGGGATAGTGAACTAGGATGGTATAGGATGGTAGAATGGTAGTGTACTTGCGTGTGCGTAGCTCAGTTGGCGGCCATTACACGTTGAACTTTAGTTAGCGATAGCGATAGAGATAGCAATGGAGGAGTACGAACATAAAAGTTGCTTTCTGGATTTTTACAAAGATGACGTAACTGCTGAATTTCCCATTCAATTGTTGTCATTCTGTGCGTGTTTGAAAGACTGCATTTTACAAATGAAGACAGTGCAAGAGCTGATGAAGATGCACTGAGAATAGATGCACCACTGCGAGTTTCGGGGAAGTTTGCACTGTTCTCATGCTTTTCCTGACAATACCAGTGACAGTTAGCCTGGGAATTCCCATGCTGTTTTGCGCGCGATTTCATTCTCACTGCAAAGACAGCCTGGAAACCACCGCCCTTATTTTCCCCTGAGTTAGGGAACCAATCACAGAACGGGGGGGGGGCAGCAATACGATGACGACGTCTATGCACGACACCGAAGCTTGTAGCGTGTTAATCCAACATGGCAGCGGACACAACGTTACCGTTCGATGCAGCTTTAGAAAGTGTGTTAAGTAGCTTTTGTAGCAATTAATTTAATTTTAGTAGCTAATTTTTAGTAGCAATTGTCTATGAATCGCGCGCAAAGCAGCATGTGAAGAACCAGACGCCATTTGATAGACATTCGTAGCGCCCAATAAACGGCTCTAGGCAGTCGTAAACCACGCCTCAAATACGAGAAAATGCACACCTAGTTCCCAGACCACCATCTCATCGAGATGTGGACGCGTCAGCCAGGCTAAGTGACAGTGGCATCTGCAGAGCATTCATTTTCCAAACTTAAACTTATAAAAAGCTACCTGAGGAGCTCAATGGGATAGTCTCGTCTCTCTGGACTTGCCATACTGTCGATTGAGAATGCCCATGCCCTGGACATTAAGGATTTAATTAACAACTTTGCACACAGGAAAGCCCGGAAAATGGAGCTATGATGTAAGTTAGCACCTTTTTCTGTATTTTAAAGATCGGGTTTTGCTTTTGGGTTTATTGTGTCTTTGGTGTGCAGTTGGGAGTATGTTCCTTTTGGTGCACCGTCACCAGTGTGTTTGTTCATCTATGGTGTGCCGTCACCACAGTTTTTTTATTTAAGGCCTATTTATGGTGCGCCGTCACTGTTTTTTTTATTTGTTGTGGTGCGCTTACTTTTGCGAGTCGTCTCATTTCTACTATGCTGTAGGCCTATATGACCTAATGGCCTATGGTAGGCTATTGGTGGACGTTGCATCATTACGCGTTGCAGCCTATAGGGGTGCAGGCCCGTCTTGATCATCCTGCTTACGGGCCCGTTGTCGGCTTGTTACGCCACAGCTGGGAGGTCATACATCTGGCTGTCAACCACATAAGGCCTTGCACTCCAGCGATCAGCTAACTGCTGTTTTCGAAAACAAATTCAAATTCAAACAAATACTCCCACGTGACCCCCCTCTTCCAAGACCTCCACTGGCTTCCTGTAGCGGCTCACATCAAATTCAAGACGATGCTACTGGCCTACAAAGCCGTCAATGGAACTGCCCTACCTACCTCCAAGCGTTAGTGAAACCCCACACCCCTGCTCGAGCACTCCGCTCAACTACCTCAGCTGGTCGACTGGTACCGCCATCACTAAAAGGAGGAAAAGGTCGGATGGCGAAATCTCATCTCTTCTCCGTTTTGGCACCGCAGTGGTGGAATGAGCTCCCTGCCAATGTCAGGACTGCAGAGTCACTCCCCATCTTCAGGAAGAGACTCAAGACTCACTTGTTCAGAGTTCACCTGAACCCTGCATGACTTCCATCCTCTACCTCTATTTATAAAACAAACAAAAAAAAACACCCTACCCTCATGCCCTTGTTGTACGTCTTGGCACTTTAATCGCTCTTTGTAACTTACCATTTAGTCAGAGATGTTGTATACTAGCAATGGTTAACCTAGCAATTGAAATGCTTGAAACTTGTTCAGGTGACTTTCTTACTGTATTAGCAGCAATGAAATGTTTCACCTTCTGAAGACAAATCTACTCTTTGTAAGTCGCTTTGGATAAAAGCGTCTGCTAAATGCCCTAAATGTAAATGTAAATGTTTTCTGTTTTTGTTTTAGGCCAAGGTTACGAATGAGGACTCTATCTCCCGGACTCAGGCAGTGGCACACACTTGCACTTGAAAGTGAAGTTAAAACAATAAAACTGCTAAATGCCCTAAATGTAAGTGTAAAACCTACTTCCTCAGAAACTGTACCAAACATCACTGTATATCAAAGTGACTCTTCTTTTTTAGCGTTTCCGATCGTCAGTGTGGGAATAGCCTTGTATTTGACTGTAGTTAGCATATTTCACAAGACGGAAAATTTAAGCAGAAGTTACTGAAATTAAAAAATCATGTTGACTTTTGTTGTCTACTGCCAAGAAGACTTCTTGTCCAGCTCCAGCTGCTCTGACAGAGTAGTCTGACAGACTGGTGACAGTGACAAACAAACAACCAGCAAAGGTCACCTCTCCTCTCCATGACGGTGCAACCAGCCCCTGAAGCAGTGTGCTCCTGTATTTAACCAAATGGAAGGACCCTAACCTGGTGTGGTGCAGGCGTGCCACATGGGTGGGCACGTGGGCACACCCCCTTAAGGACTCCAGCAGGCCGTGCACGGTGGGGGCGACCACGGCACGCGGGTTC
Organism: Urophycis tenuis; assembly: GCA_036785325.1. Classification (NCBI taxonomy): domain Eukaryota; kingdom Metazoa; phylum Chordata; class Actinopteri; order Gadiformes; family Phycidae; genus Urophycis; species Urophycis tenuis. Next base: position 5,968,755 of record JAXIVH010000011.1, read on the forward strand.
ACCAGGATCTTGTAGTTGCTGAAGTGCAGGCTGTTCCTGGGCTCGTAATACAGGTGGTCCAGGATGTTGACCCCTTCTACTTCCTGCCAGCGTGTCAGGGGGAAGGCCTGGGGGGAGGCGATGACGGGTGTGCTCCGGAAGACGGTGGTGGGGAATACGAAGTTCTCGAAGATGTAGCAGAGGTCCATTCCGAGGTCACGCTCCAGCAGGGGCAGCAGCTCAGTCCAGCTGGAGGGAAAGGAGAAGAGGGTGCGTCTTTAGCTTCAGAGCTAACGTCTGACGGCAGAAAGCTGAGGCTTGCTGGGATGATCACACACATCTTTAGTTTTAGAGCTAACGTCTGACGACAGACAAACTCCAGTTCTGTGTGAACAGGGCGTTTTCTTGAGATGTAGGGAGGGATCTAGGGATGTGCCTGCGCAAGTGTATGAGTGTGTGTGTGTGTGTGTATGAGCGTGAGTGCGTGCATGTGTGTGTGTGTGTGTGTGTGTGTGTGTGTGTGTGTGTGTGTGAGTGTGTGTGTGTGTGTATGTGTGTGTCGCTGTAGCACCTGTCCACCGACTGTGGCAGGATGAGTTCATCCAGGTCGTGCAGGCCCAGGTAGCTGCTCTGGTACATGCAGCGGTACACACAGTCGTGGAGCGCAGGGATCTGGCCGTAGTATTGCAGCTGACCAGGGCTGACCTTGGGCTTCCAGCCATGCGACACGTTGAGGCGGCCCGACACCGGCCATGCGATTACCTCCATGAAACCTGCCAGACACACGCATCTTCAGCGTGTGGCCTGCAGACCAGGCCCTCACTACCTGGACTGTTCCCCTCCGGAGACCAGGCCCTCACTACCTGGACTGTTCCCCTCCTGCAGACCAGGCCCTCACTACCTGGACTGTTCCCCTCCAGAGACCAGGCCCTCACTACCTGGACTGTTCCCCTCCTGCAGACCAGGCCCTCACTACCTGGACTGTTCCCCTCCAGAGACCAGGCCCTCACTACCTGGACTGTTCCCCTCCAGAGACCAGGCCCTCACTACCTGGACTGTTCCCCTCCTGCAGACCAGGCCCCCACTACCTAGACTGTTCCCCTCCGGAGACCAGGCCCTCACTACCTGGACTGTTCCCCTCCGGAGACCAGGCCCTCACTACCTGGACTGTTCCCCTCCGGAGACCAGGCCCTCACTACCTGGACTGTTCCCCTCCGGAGACCAGGCCCTCACTACCTGGACTGTTCCCCTCCTGCAGACCAGGCCCTCACTACCTGGACTGTTCCCCTCCTGCAGACCAGGCCCTCACTACCTGGACTGTTCCCCTCCTGCAGACCAGGCCCTCACTACCTGGACTGTTCCCCTCCAGAGACCAGGCCCTCACTACCTGGACTGTTCCCCTCCTGCAGACCAGGCCCTCACTACCTGGACTGTTCCCCTCCTGCAGACCAGGCCCTCACTACCTGGACTGTTCCCCTCCTGCAGACCAGGCCCTCACTACCTGGACTGTTCCCCTCCTGCAGACCAGGCCCTCACTACCTGGACTGTTCCCCTCCTGCAGACCAGGCCCTCACTACCTGGACTGTTCCCCTCCTGCAGACCAGGCCCTCACTACCTGGACTGTTCCCCTCCTGCAGACCAGGCCCTCACTACCTGGACTGTTCCCCTCCGGAGACATTCACATTTACGTTTAGCAGACGCTTTTATGAAAAGTGACTTACAATAAGTACATTTGTCAGAAGATGGTAAAATATTTCATTGCTGTTATACAGCAATGACAATCCCAACTCTTCTCCGTTTTGGCATCGCAGTGGTGGAACAAGCTCCCTGCCAATTTCAGGACTGTAGAGTCACTCCCCATCTTCCAAAAGAGACTCAAGACTCACTTTTTCAGAGTTCACCTGAACCCTGCATAACATCCATCCTCTACCTCTATAAAAAAATAAATAAAGAAATAAAACTACCCTCTTGTATGTTGTGCGTCTTGACACTTTATAATTGCTCTTTGTAACTTAACACTTAGTCAGAGTGTTGTATACCAGCAATGGTTAACCTAGCAATTGAAATGCTTGAAACTTGTTCTGTTGACTTTCTTCCTGTATTAGCAGTAGGCCTGCACGATATCAGCAAAATGTGCGATGTGCGATCACACTGTTCAATATTGCGATGACGATATGACTTGCGATAATAAATAAGAAAAGAGTACAATTTTGGTCATGGTGAATACGTCGGTATGAATTAAAACAAATTTGCATATCGTGACGTCACTGACTGGGTCTCAACCCGTAAAGTTTAGTGGTCTCCTTGACATCAGTCGACGACACGTCACGTTATAGCGGTGTCGAGATATTTCAATGCATTTTTATATGTAGGACCTATTGCTACGGTGCCTGAACCCAAAGTTATAACTATAGCCTTCTATAGCTTTGAACAGTGACCGTGAACATTTTCTTTACTGCAGCCGCAGCCATCATAACAGACAAGCGCGAACCATGAAACCATGATGAAATGAAGCGAATATAAAAGAAAGAATGTAGCCTACGTGTGTATGTAGGCAATTTATATTTGCGATACTACTAATAAAATATAACTAATAGGGTTTTATTGTATTTGCATTAGTTGTTTGAAGAGTTTAAAAAAACGGTCTTCACGCAAGTCACCCAAGTTCCGGCAAGTCGGTCGGACTAAAAGGGAAAAATAAATATTTGGGTCGGTCCTAAATTGGCAGGGTCGGTCGGGTTACTGCAAACCAGAATATTTTCAAGGATGGCCCGAGTGTGCGTGGCAAACTTATCGCATTACAGACCAGCTTTTGCGATGTGTTTATCGCAAACGTTCACATCACGATGACGATGAAAATTCGATTAATCGTGCACGCCTAATTAGCAGCAATGAAATGTTTCACCTTCTTATGACTAATGTACTCTTTGTAAGTCGCTTTGGATAAAAGCATCTGCTAAATGTCCTAGATGTAAATGTAAATGTATAATACAATAAGAAAGTCACCAGAACAAGTTTCAACAAGTTGCAAGTCACCACGCCCTCACTACCTGGACTTTTACCCTGAGAAAAGTGTGTGTGTGTGTGTGTGTGTCGGGGGGGTGTACCTGTTCGTTTATAGTAATCCAGGAGCTTCTGTGTGTCTGCGTTGCAGCTGGTCTTGTAGAGAATCACCTTAGACACGCCCAGAAACCTCAGCATCTCCATATTCTGGACCAGCTGAAACACCCACTTGTATGAACCTATGGAACCACTAATCTATAGAAACTCTAACCTACAGGACCACTAACCTACAGGAACACTTACCTACCATTAACCTACAGGACCACTAACCTCCAGGAACACTGACCCACAGGAAGTCTAACCTACAGGAACACTAACCCACAGGAAGTCTAACCTACAGGAACACTAACCCACAGGAAGTCTAACCTACAGGAACACTAACCCACAGGAAGTCTAACCTACAGGAACACTAACCCACAGGAAGTCTAACCTACAGGAACACTAACCCACAGGAAGTCTAACCTACAGGAACACTAACCTACAGGAACAGTGCACATTGTGAAAATATTCTAAACTATGTATGAATATGGCAGGATTATGCTCATTTTAGTTATGAATGACATACCCGACTAATCACATGACATTTACATTTACATTTAGGGCATTTTGAAGACTTTTGTCCAAAGCGACTAACAAAGAGTATAAGAAGAAACACAACACAACACAACACAACACAACAATGAAACACTTCATTGCTGTTAATACAGTAAGCAAGTCACCAGAACAAGTTTCAACCATTCCAATTGCTAGGTTAACCATTGTTAGTATACAACATCTCTGGCCTATGATGCTAAGTGTTAAGTTAGAGAGAGCAAATATAAAGTGGCAACAATTTCTATAGTGACATCAATTGTCCCATGGCCCCACCCCATCACAAACTAGGTCCAATGAGCTCTGAGGGGGGAGGGTCGACAGGAAACAATGTGATTCTAATGTCATCATTGAGGACGTACACAATCAGATGCATGAAAATAAGAAAAAAAGGCAATCAGGGAAATGTTAAGGCTTCTATGGAGCGGGGTAGAGATATATCTTATTGTTCACACAACGCCGCAACGTTTGCTTGTTCCTAACACTACCCAACACCTGCCTGCACCTAACCACAGACACAGACGGCATCCAAACAGATATATAACTTTATGCACTGAGAAAATGGGGCCCTTATCTTACTTCACAGGGGAACCGGAAACTGATGATGTCATAGCACAGGAAGGAGAATAGAAAGTAGCAAAGAGAGATTGTCAAACTGGCACCTGCAGCACATTGCTGAAGTCGAACATGGTAGAGAAGCAGACGGTGAAGTTATGAGGGAAGTCCTTGCTGATTGGGTTCCTGTTCTGGACCTCCAGGAACCTGGGCTCCTCCTCCTCCTCCTCCTCCTCCTCCTCCTGACTGCTCTTCTCTGTCACAAACAGGGTCGCGCCAATCAGGAACTACCAAAAAGAAAACAGTTTTCCCCAGAAGACCGCCACACGCCCCCCCCCCCCCCCCCGAACAGACCGTAGGTCGGAGAGTTCAATTGTAGGGAAAATCCCGGACATTGAAACCAGACAACACACACTTGCTGTAGAAGAATGAACTGGACCTGTTGGCTCCTGGGTCCAACGCTAGCACTAACACTGTGTCTGTGGTGCTGCAGTCTGCGGTGGCCCTACTGTGTAGCCGTCTTCAGGAAGGGGTAACGCAGCACCACAACAACATCATGTCACATTACTTTATGTAACGCGACAAAGTACAACAAGACATCATGTAGCATAACATTATCATGTAATGTCATGTGACATAACATAATGTCATGTCACGTAACATAGCACGATAACACGTAATGGAATGTAACCTCATGGAATGTAGCGGAGCATCATGTAACATCATGTAACTTGATGTTACATGACCTTTAGACAAATGCCACAATGAAAGCATCATGTGAAATAAGGTCAGGTGACATGCGGTTGCCCTGTCCTACCCATGGGGGCTGCCACCACGCTCACTGCCACGTGGGAGGGGTCTAGACACCCATCCGGGAGGAAACAGAAGATGTCCGCCGTCCCATAGTCGAACCCAAAGTGGTCGCTGTGGACGTCCTTGAGGCCGGCGGTGATGTGCGGTTGGCCCTGGCAACAGAGGAGGCATTGGTAGGCCACCTGCTCGCTTCTCAGTGCCACGCTGATGACGCGGACCTGGTGGCACACAGGGAAGTTCACCGGTTCACCAACTTGCTCACGTCAGTGATTCGCAGTCCACTGGGTGGAATCTTCATGACTTCATTTACTCAATCAGGAGTGAAGGAACAAGGAACTATTGTAATGGTAATCTCCATGAGACGTGTCGGTCGGAAAACACAAGAAACATGAGAGCTCAGTTATGAAACTGGACGTCTCAGACAGTTAACCCAAGGCTTCTTTAGCCTTGGGTGAACAGACTCAACTGAAGTCCTGCAGCTGGAAGCTCAAGGTTTTCCCTCTGCTACAACAGAGCAGTGTGTAGCACTATCAGCCCTGTGACATCACTGGACTTGGACTCACTTCTCGCCGGGGGTTGCGCAGGTCGAGGTAGGCCGAGACCAGCAGGGTGTGTGTTCCACGGACGGCCACCAGCAGGTCCCTCTCACTCCCGGGGCCTGGGGGCGGGGGGGCGGGGAAGATGTCAGTTATACCTTTGTATTGTCACTTACACTTCCCATGTTGCTGTTCATATTTAAACCCCAGCAGGTCCTATTCATCCGTATTCTTATTTGATGTCAACTTAAACATGCTAAGCACACTATGGGTCAGAACAGGGCGGTGCGTCCCTGGGTGTGTTGCTGTGTTGGACACACATTTCCATACACACAATGAGTGTTTGCGTTTGTTCCATTTGTTCATTTCTTTGTTTCCATTATCATAATATTCTAGCTTCTCGCCGACCGGAAAACGTGGGCCTTTCCTTCCTGGTAGGCCTAATAGGCTCCAGGGTGATTCTACTTCCGGTCCTGACAGATGTGTGGTTAGACAAATGCATAGAAACATCTTCCATATGAAGATGTTTCTATGCATTTGTCTGTCTTGTTTGGGAGTAAAATATTGTCTGTCGGGCTAATGTCTTCATTTGTGTAGGCTATTCTTAAATAAATGAAAAAAAGCCAGCAATCTAACAAATATGAATTAATTTATGTATTTATTCATTATTGCAAATAAAAGAAAAATATATAATTTCCCTGAAAAAACCATTTAAATACTGGGTTTAATAGCCGCACACTGCCATTTATATATATTATATATATTATTATATTATATATTATATATCCATATATATATTTCACCTTCATTTCAACTTTATTTTACAGATTAGTCCCTTGAGATTCAAAATCTCTTTTATTCAAGAGAGCCCTGGCCAGGGCAGCAGTACATAAAGTCACACATAAACACGGCAAAACAAATTAGTTGTTATAACGTCCAAACTGCAGTGAACAGACACTACAGAGGCCTGCTTCACCTGGCTGGAAGCATCTGGGCTGACGTTGAGCAGGTGGGGTTTGAGCAGTTGGGGTCCGAGCGGGTGGGGTCTGAGCAGCTGGGGTCCGAGTGGGTGGGGTCTGAGTAAGGTTGGCCGTGTAGTAAGATGGCCAGTGGTTGCTAGGTAGAACAGGACTTGGGGTCCACAACAATAACTTTCATGATTAACTCAATTCACTTGAATCATGAACTGTAAACATTGCATTCCTTTTGAGTCGAACTGAACAAAACAGTTAAGTTCCTTACACTTACAAAATGTTTCGGCTAACTCAAAGCATCAACCAAAAGAGCACAACACAGACAGAGAGGAAAATGAAAGCCAGAAGGACAGACGAAAAGAAAGACACAACGAGGAAGAGGAAACATGAGCAGTTCAAAAATATTTATGAGTGAATATGTTTTTGAAAATTATGATAATATCATAAAATGTACTTTGCAATTAAGCACAGGACTAACCTTTTATCATAATACTCAATGAAGAATGAAGGATGATGAAATGTAAATATGCCTGAAAGTCTTTCCATATGTTTGGAAACGCTTTGCAAATAAACTCAACAAAGGTTGATATTTATAAAAGTATCCATTATTAGCGATAAAAACAACATTTGCTTCAGGGTGTGCCCTATGCCAGCGGTGGCATAGGAACGAAGTTTTGCTCCCTATACCAGGTTAGTTTTTGAGTCTAACATGTACAAACAGACGGATGAACATTGCCATACACCTCGTTGAACACAAAATTACCCTCGAAAAAGCGCCAGCCAAATATTTATTACGCATATATTATACATCTATTATAAGTTATTTGGGTGCCATGACCACTCTGCGTGATATGTCATTGCAATGCTTATCATACACAAGAAGAGATAATGTATTTTTAGAGGTCAATATTCGCACCATTTGCCACTTCTGGATTAAAACCAGGGCACTTTACGCGCTTTGGCCGGAGCGCGGCGATGGTTCGGGCACGGCGCCGCACAACTCACCGTAAACTGCTCTTGGCCTGCCAAAATTGCTGTTGGAAAATGTCACAACTGACTCCATCCGGGCTCCGCTAGATGAAATGGTATAGAACCGCCACTGAGTAAGAGAGGGAGAGAGAGAGAGAGAGAGAGAGAGAGAGAGAGGCAGCGAGAGGGAAAGAGAACCAGAAGCAGAAGAAACGTTTCCGCGGTGAAGCTCCGCTGAGCCCTCATACCTGAACTTCCAGAACCACAGCAGCACAAGCATGATGGCGATGAACAGAAACACCCTACAGCCCCTGCGCCTCCGGATCGTCACCGCATGCATCTCGGAAGGTTAGTCCTTTTGCGCAGTGAGTGACACCGACCACGGCACGTTATCATGCCAAGACGCATCACTGGTGACTTAACGGGGCGCGGTCAGTGAGGGACTTGTATACATAGCTTGTATAGCCTACACCAGGGGTAGCCTACTCAAATAGAAATGTTGAGGGGCCACACATTTTTTTTCAATGACTCAAGGGGCCATTTATTGGAACCGTGTATGATAACGTATCATAACAATATAACATAACGTATGTATGTATAACATTTATAACATATTTTATAACATAACATTTCCTTTTTATTCAAAACAAAAATATTAACTAAAATAAAAATATAATTTGCATTTGGGCATAAAATTTAAATTAACAACTTAATAAAACCAAGCATAACCCTGTTCAAGATCCAGAACAAATAGTCTTCAGGCAGCCCATTTCTTGTGCTTTGTTTATGCATCGCTGTGTCAAGAACTATTTCACTTTTCTCAGGTAGGACTTGAGGTTTCGCTAAGATTTGGGTTTCGGTTAAGAGATGGTTAGTTTCGGTATTAACAGTGTTGAGAAGGATCTTCCACCAATAACAGAACGTTACTGCTTACTAAACAGGTCTGTTGTGGTGTTTTCTTCTGTTCCAACTGGCTGAATGTGTAGGCCCAAGTCTCCCTGAAAGTGCACTTTATTGTAATTTGCTGTAGAGGAACAAAGACTATAAGGGTATGTTTATGCAAAAGATGTGACCAACAGACGAATTGACCAATTTTCCCTTTTCGGTGTCTTTATAGGCTACTTAGCCGTTAATAGTGGGAAAATAGACAAACATAATATTCTGTTTTTATACAGAATGTGCTACTACATCTAACGTTACTTTCCCCCCCCACTGAGCTAAGTGCATAGGTGTTGCCTACAGGCGCGTTTCTATTTGATCACTATTTGATCTCTCAGGGGACCTGGACACTGATAGCCAGACTACACGGGATTCAGGGTGCGCAGCCTGGACATATAGAACATTGTAAATACATATTGTATATCGTTTTAAAATGTTTTTATATGCCTGAATGTTGCCTTGTAAAGTAAATAGATTTACTTCTGGATCCCAAAAAACTGTGCAGACCCACCTTTTGCCTCATCTAATACAATTGTCTAGCACCTTTGGATGTGTGCCCCTCTTTCCAAGATCCTTTTTGTTTTCTATAACAGATGTTAGCACGACCTTTGTTTCAGTTGTTCAATAATATACACTTTTTGGTTAGAAAAAGATTGATTTTGGACATTGAAAAAAATGCAAATGACAGTGCTTCATTGTTTGTTTTTTTTGCCTTATGGCTATTGTATAGTATCTTTTTGAGGGTTCTCTTGATAAAGGTTTCCTTGTGACACTATCCGCACAAGTTCAGATGTGGGTGGTGGCTGTACCGGGGCAAGCAGGCAGAGCCGTCTTGGGTCATCAGGCCTCATAATGATCTTGCGAGGAAGGCCTGTTTCACTTCTCAGCCTCCTGGAGAGGACGGCTGTCTGGATGTCGGAGATGTAAGTACAGATGAGTACAGTGAGTACAGTTTTTTCTCCTTTACTGTACTTTTGTTGTATGAGCGTTTGTACCTGGTGACAGAGGACGAACCATTAGCATTGATAATTTCCCCAACGCTTACAAACAAAAGGTGTTCTTTTTTCACAAGTAAAAAGGTAACAACTTACATCTTGTGTCCTTCACAATTACATGCTGGCTGGCGTTGGTTATGCTTGTTGTAATCTATTGGACCCTGCAACAAGCAGGGTCCATGTTTTGTACACAAATGGTGTATACAACATGTGCCTTGCCGCATTACATCAGAATATGGTGCTGAAAAATTTCTAGGTCTGATGTGGTCCTGTGTGGTGTGATGGGAAGGAGACAATGACAATAACCCTGCTGTTAGAAGACCAAACAGATGTTTGAATACATACACTGCCCCAGGGCAGGCCCTATGCTTTTGGGGGCCCTAAACAGAATTTGATTCAAACCTTTTGGGGCCCCCCTCCCACCACCGTGGAGTCACCAGAAAATTGTGAATTCAGTAGATGTGATTTCCTGTATTCTGGTTCATCTTAGGGATGGCCAGCTGGAGATGGGCAATACCTTAAGACAGACAGACAGACATACTTTAATGATCCCTGAGGGAAATTGCATTTGTTACAATACAATACTCCAGTGCAAAAAGAAAGAAGAGATAGACACTCTACGTAAAGTGTTAGAATATATAAATATATAATATAAACATATGTAAAATAAAACCTATGTAAAATATAGACCTATGTAAGCAATATACCAAAAATATACATACATAAAGAAATATACATAAATGTACATACAACCAGGCATACACTGAGAGGTGATAGCATAGGCAAGGATGTAGCATGTCAGATTCTATGTTGTAAAAAAGACAGTTGTGCCAAGAGATGACCAGTTATGCAGTGAAACTAAAAGAAATGACCAGTAATGCAATATGAATGAATAACCTGTTGTGTAGCAGAAACTATGATGAAAGTGACAAATTGTATAGTTTGATGACCACAGGCAGGAATGATTTCCTATGTCGCTCTGTGGTGCATCTCGGTGAGAGCCGCTGAGCCAGGGTGGAAAAGAGAGGGTGAGAGGCATTGTCCATGATAGTCCGTAGCCTGGACAGCATCCTCCTATCTGCCACGGTAGTTAGAGTGTCCAATTCCTCACCCACTACATCAGCAGCCCTCTTGATGAGTCTATTAAAAAACTGAGGTGTAGAGGGTGAAGAGAAAGGGAGAAAGGACCGTCCCTTGAGGGGCCCCAGTGTTGCTAACCACCCTGTCAGATACACAGTTCTGTAGGCGTACAAACTGTGGTCTGCCAATCAGGTAGTCAACAATCCAGGACACCAAGGGGGGATCAACCTTCATCGCCACCATCTTCTCACCTAGGAGACCCGGCCGTAAGGTGTTGAAAGCACTGGAGAAGTCAAAGAACATGACTCTCACAGTGCTCGCCGGCTTGTCCAGATGAGAGTAGACTTTGTTCAGCAGGTAGATGATGCAGTCCTCGACTCGCAGGCTGGGCTGGTAGGCAAACTGCAGCTGGTCCGAGAAGGGTCTGACCATTGGCCTGAGCTGGTCCAGAACGAGCCTCTCCAGGGTCTTCATGATATGTGACGTCAGGGCCACCGGTCTGTAGTCCTTGGGGCTGCTGGGGCGCAGCGTCTTTGGGACAGGAACGAGGCAGGACGTCTTCCACATCAGAGGGACCTTTTGGAGGTGCAGGCTCAGGTTGAAGACATGATTAAGTACTCCACACAGCTGGGGGGCACAGGCTTTAAGTACCCTGGGGAACACACCATCAGGGCCCGCCGCTTTGCCAGAGTGGAGTCTAACGCCGATAATCAACTGGATGCGGAGCGGCTGCAGATCCGCTCCGCTACGGAACAGCTGCGTACTCCAACTCTGTCAACACACACTGGTTCCGTCCATGCTCCGCTCCGTTGCGGGTCCGCCTGTTGTGACAGCTGTCCGAGGGCGCATGAGATCTCGCGAATTGACGCATAATCACGCGATATAACCGGACGAGAACCACAAAGCATTTACAATGTTTTACAATTTTTCCAATCATTTTGGAAATTGCTCTCCATGCAGCTTCTTTTTTAACGTTATCCTTGTAAAAAGGATTTGACTGGTCAAAAATCACTGGGTGATTTTGAACACCCATAATTAGACACTCTTCATCTATGATGTCGAGGTGAAAAGCCACCTCGAACCTGACCTGTTGACTTCAGGTCTGTCCCCGCCCATTATGACGTATTCAATTGGTGAAATATGATCCGCTGAGAACCAGAGGTATTTTATTTTGAAAATAAGTCGGATGTTTTATTTTGTATCTGTGCACGACTTCCTGCTCGAACGAGTCGAATTTGATGCGCCGTGCTCCGGCGTCCGTCAAAAATAGAAGCTCTGCGTTTCGTTTGCGAGGGCTGGCGGATGACGGAGCCGTTCCGCACCCACGACGCAGCAGACCCGGAGTCGGTGGACGCTCACACGTTGATTATAATTGATACGTATCGGCTCCGCCGCCGTAGTGGAGCGGATCTGCAGCCGTTCCGCATCCAGTGGAAATGAGCCTTAATCAGTTGTCTTCTCACCAGGAGGGATAGGGTCCTCAGGTAGTGGAGGACGGTATGCAGAGCAGGGGGGAGGGGTGGGGCAGGGTGAAGCCGTGAAGTGGCCGGGAGTGAATAGAGCTGGTGAGAGGCAGGAGGGCGGTCTATAAGGAGGGGGAGGCGGAGTGGCACTGGTTGTTGGGCTGCCAGCAGCAGTAGCAGCAGGGTCATGAGGGGGAGGGGCAGGGGCCGCAGTATCAAACCTATTGAAGAAAAGGTTAAATTCATTGGCCCGAGCCACCCGACCCTCCAGCCCCATACTACCAGTCTTCTGGAAGCCGTGATGGTTTTCATACCACTCCACACATCCCTCGTGTTGTTTTTCTGGAGCTTCATCTCCAGCTTCCTCCTGTATCTGTCTTTTGCCTCCTTAATTTTGACCTTGAGTACCCCCTGTACTCTCCTCAGCTCAGCCTGGTTGCCCTCTCTGAACGCCCTCTTCTTGTCGTTCAGGATGGCCTTGATGTCCTTGGTGATCCAAGGTTTGTTGTTTGCGTAACAGGTGACTGTCGACGCAGGGACATAGCAGTCTACACAGAAGTTAATGTATTCAAGTATTCAAGTATCTTTATTGTCAAATGTGCTACATGGCAGGCATATAGCACAGATGAAATTGCAGTCCTCTCAGACCTGCGGTGCAAAATAAACAATGGACAAACAAAGTAGACAACAGACATCGTACAGACAAACATAGAAACACAGAAACACAGAAAGTACAAGAAAAAAGTGAAAAATTGAGGTAGTGCGTTCAGAAAAATAGTGCAATATATGTAAACAGTAAGAGACATTCTAAAGTGTCAGAGTTTGCAGTTTGTGAGTGGTGGTGGGAGGATGATGGTCCGAGGTGGGTGCAAGGTTAAGAGTCTGGCAGGGGGGCAGAAAGGGGGGGGGGGGGGGAGGGGGCAGGGGCAGAGCAGGGAGGGAGTTGAGCCTCCGGACAGCCTGGTGAAAGAAGCTGTCCTTGAGCCTGCTGGTTCTGGCCCGGAGACTCCGCAGTCTCCTCCCCGACGGCAGAAGGCTGAAGATACTGTGGGATGGGTGGGTGGGGTCACCAGCAATCCTGATGGCTTTGCTGGTGAGGCGGGTGGTGTAAATGTCCAAGATGGGGGGGAGAGAGACACCGATGATCCTCTCAGCTGCTCTCACTATGCGCTGCAGTGTCTTGCGGCAGGACACGGTGCAGGCACCGTACCACACAGTGATGCAGCTGGTCAGGAGGCTCTCAATGGTGCCTCTGTAGAAGGTGTGCATGATGGTGGATGAGGCCCCAGCTCTTTTTAGTTTGCGGAGTAAGTACAGGCGTTGGTAGGCTTTTTTGGCCAGTGATGCGGTGTTATGGTTCCAGGACAGGTCTTCGGAGATGTGCACACCCAGGAACTTGGTGCTGCTCACCCTCTCCACTGTAGCATCGTTGATGACCAGTGGAGCATGCTGTGTGTGCATTCTCCTGAAGTCCACAACAATCTCCTTCGTCTTCTCCACATTCAGACGGAGATTGTTGTCCTTGCACCACGTAGCCAGCCTGTTCACCTCACTCCTGTAGATTGTCTCATCGCCGTTGTTGATGAGACCCACCACAGTCGTGTCATCCGCAAACTTAATGAAGATGTTGGAGCTGGATGTTGGTGTGCAGTCGTGGGTCAGCAGAGTGAAGAGGAGGGGGCTAAGCACACATCCTTGGGGGGCCCCCGTGTTTAGTGTGATGGTGCTGGAGGTGCTGCTGCCGACCCGAACTGTCTGTGGTCTCCCCGTCAGGAAGTCCAACAGCCAGTTGCACAGGGAGGTGTTGAGTCCCAGCTGGTCCAGTTTGTGAATGAGCTGCTGGGGGATGATTGTATTGAATGCTGAGCTGAAGTCGATGAACAGCATTCTGACATATGAGTCTTTCGAATCCAGGTGGGTGAGGGCAGAGTGGAGGGCAGAGGAGATGGCATCATCGGTCGAACGATTGGACCGATATGCAAACTGGAAGGGGTCCAGGGTGGGGGGGAGGGCAGACTTGATGTGGTGCATGACTAGCCGCTCGAAGCACTTCATGAGGATGGGAGTGAGTGCGACTGGGCGGTAGTCATTGTGGCAGGAGGGAGATGACTTTTTCGGCACCGGGATGATGGTGGTGGCTTTGAGGCATGTGGGGACAACAGCCTGGCTCAACGAGGTGTTGAAGATGTCTGTGAAGACATCTGTGAGCTCCTCAGCACAGTCCCTCAGTACACGACCGGGAATGTTGTCGGGACCAGAGGCTTTCCGCAGGTTCGTCCCTTTGAGGGATCGCCTCACGCTATCTGGAGATAGCGTCAACACCTGGTCGCTGGGAGAGGGTGGGGTCTTCTGTGCCGGGGTGCTGTTGTCTGCCTCAAAGCGGGCGAAGAAGTCGTTCAGCTCATTCAGCAGAGGGGTGGAGCTGTCGCAGGTCTGCGGAGAGGGCTTGTAGTGCGTTATGGATTGGATCCCTCGCCACAGGTTCCTGGTGTCTCTGCTGTTGCTGAAACGGTCGGCGATCCTCCTGGAGTACCGTCTCTTGGCCTTCCTGATGCCGCGTGCCAGGTTGGCCCTGGCTGCCTTCAGGCCCACCTCGTCTCCAGCTCTGAAGGCGGTGTTCCGAGCCCTCAGGAGTCTGTAGACTTCCCCTGTCAGCCATGGCTTCTGGTTGGCCCGAATGCGGATGCTCTTGGTGACTGTGACGTCATCAATGCATTTCCGCATGTAGGAAGTGACGGTGTCCGTGTACTCCTGGAGGTCTGTAGTGTTGTTGTAGGTGGCTGCCCGTCTGAACATGCTCCAGTCGGTGATGAGGAAGCAGTCCTGGAGTGTCTCTGAAGACCCCTCAGGCCACACGCGTACCTGCTTTGTTGTTGGTCTGATGACTTTGACCAGGGGTCTGTAAGCAGGCATTAATATAGTGGTGATGTGGTCTGAGGCTCCTAGGTGGGGCAGGGGGAGGGCTTTGTAGGCCCCTCTATGCGTGGTGTAAACATTGTCCAGGATATTATTGCCACGTGTGGGAAAGTTGATGTGTCCATGGAGTTGTGGAAACACGCTCTTGGGGTTTGCATGATTGAAATCCCCAGCCAGGATGAGGAAAGCATCAGGGTGGGCTGTCTGCTGCTCACTGATGTGCTGGTGGAGTTCATACAATGCCTCGCTCCTGTTGTTGTTGGAGCCAGGGGGGATGTATACTGCTACCAGGAGTATGGCACTAAATTCCCTCGGCAGGTAGAATGGCCGGCATTTAATGACCATAAACTCCACCAGTGTTGAGCAGTGTGTGCAAACCACAGCAGCGTCACGGCACCAGGCATCACTGATGTAAACACAGAGTCCCCCGCCGCGAGTCTTCCCCCCCTCGACGAGCACTCTGTCCGCCCGGTAGCATGTTAGCCCGGCCAGTTGAATGGCACAGTCCGGGACGCTGTCAGTGAGCCATGTTTCCACAAAAACAAAGGCACAACAGTTACTCACGGTTTTGGTGGATGTCCGGAGTAGACGGATGTAATCCAGTTTATTATCCAGCGATCGTACGTTGGCCAGTACGATCGTAGGGATAGCCGGCCGATGAGGGCTAGCCGCTAGCCTAGCTCGGATACCTCCGCGCTTGCCCCTCTTCTGCTTCCGCATATTCCGCTTGTGGCGCCTCCACTGGCGGCTGGTTGCAGGAGTGGGGGTCGGTGATTGAGCAGGCCGCTGGAGCAGATCGCAGTCGCGTAGTATTTCCGCGACTGCTGGATTTATGTCCATATTTGTAGTTCTGCCGATGGCGAGCAGAAACTCACGGGAGTATGTGTGTTTCGGGACATAAAGACGCGACGATGACGGACATGTGCACGTATGTACACCACACAAAAAACATAAAAACACCGATTCGACGGGAGAGAGAGGAGCCGCTGCGTGTGTACGCGCCGCCATTACACTGAGAACCGTTATGTAGTCCGTTATGCACTCTGTGAGCCCATTAATGTCCTCCACGTGAGGCTCACAGAGTGCAGGCCAGTCAGTCACCTCAAAACAGTACTGCAGTGCCTCGTAAGATTCCTCTGACCACTTCCTCACAGTCCTTGTGGTCACAGGCTTCCTCTTCACCAGAGGCACATAGCAGGGTTTGAGGTAAACCAGATTGTGATCCGACCTGCCCAGAGGGGGGAGAGAAGAAGAGATGTATGCCTCCTTGATGTTGGCATACATCAGGTCCAGGGTCCTCACCGCTCTGGTAGGACAGCTCACATATTGCTTAAAAGTCGGCAGAACTTTATCCATGGTGACGAGGGCACTGGGGTGTTTAGTCTGAGGTTTAGAGACGGTGGAGTGTATAGTGCCGCAGGCACCTGATGGGTTAGCAGTGGGAGGGATGTACACCATGACGATGATAATGTGCGGGATCTCCCTAGGGAGGTGGTATGGACGTAGACCAACGGCCAACACTTCGGTATCTGGGCTACAGATCTGTTCCTTAATACAGATGTGACCGGGATTGCACCACCTGATATTAACTAGAACGGCGAGCCCTCCCCCCTTCCCGGGCAGTGTGGAAGCCATCGACAGATACAATCGGGTCCGTAATATCCATGTCTCGGTGAAACACATCAGACTACATTCCCGGTAAACTGAGTGGCTCCGCGTAAGCGCCGTTAGTTCGTCCATTTTGTTATTAAGGGATTGAACATTCCCCATAACAATAGAAGGGAGACACGGCTTGAATTTCCTCCTTTCCATACGTACGTTCCGTGTCAACCTTCTCCCCCGACGTTGTTTCCCTCCTCTGCATCCCCGGTGAGTTTTCCTCCAGAGATCGGGTGGTAAATCCGCTGGTCTGGCCACCATGCCGGCCGGCATTAGTGCTATCAGCTGTTCTCTGGAGTAAACAAAGGCAGCGTGTCCCGGTGTAGGCGGCATTGCGAATGAAAATAGTACACGAGAAGCACCGCAAAACTCTCTCAAACAGCATTGTTTGAGAGTGTAGGGCTTCCCAGTACTTCAGAGAAAATATTAAGTAAAAAGAAAAAGAAAAGAAAGTTAAAAGTTTTTAAAAAAGCGAACGCAAGTCTGGAGTAGCGTAACAGGCGAGAAGCATCTCGCTGCGGCCCGCGGGAAGGCGCGGCGTGACATCACGCCCCGCCCACATCACGGACAAGTGCATTCTGGGATTGAGTAGCCCAAATAAAACCAACAGAAGAAGAAAAAAACGTAATTTTCTCCCACATCAAACACGTCCTGGATGTGTTTGATGTGTGTAGTGTAAGTTCTTGTATAATGTGCCCATGGTGTGTTAATGCTTTGTGTGCATTGCGTTGTCTCTTGCCTACGTCCTTGCTCTCTGTTAACTGCTGACAGCGCATGTAGAGCGATGTCAGGCGTTGCAGGGGGTTGGCAGAGTAGCCAGGGGGCGGGGACACCTGGGTATTGGAAAAAAGTTACAGTTTTGTTGTCTCTTGGGTGTTCGTGGTTTAAGGATAACACTACAGCAATTTCGGCGTCCAACTCTTTCTGCACAGGACTGACATAAAATCGAGAAAGTAGTAAATCAATATGTGTTCGTGAACACTTGATACACCTTGATTTAACATCAAATATTTCACTACTGCACAACGAATGATTTGAGGAGTTCCCATTTATTATTTCTAATGAAACGTAAGAGTTAGGTTACAAAATCACCTGCTGGATATGGATAAAGCGATTTAACGCAAGCAAATCCCAAAATGCACTGGTACCGGTCGGGTGCAAGCAAATCCCAGAATGCACTTGTCCGTGATGCGGGCGGGGCGTGATGTCACGCCCCGCCTTCCCACGGGCCGCAGCGAGACGTACTTGTAACAGGCAGCATGCAGCTTTCGCGCACGCGCACTTAATTTGTTCAGATTCATAGCCTATAACCTGACTTGCAGGGCCTGCACAGGTGAACAGATACAGCACTGGGTTTAGCTGCCCCCAAACCATAAGCCTACTTTAAAGGCCTGGCCTATATTTTGGATTCAAAGTTAAGTCCATAATAGATTACATACATTCAGGGTTCCACACAGACATTGTGTCATAAGCAGAATTTCATAATTTAGAGGGCTTTCAGATCTATTTCGACCTCACTCAGAACATCACCACAGTCGTTACACTCTGGAATGATGCCATTCCTTCTACCTACCTTCGAGACCTAATGACAACAAAGTCATGTGACTGACCACAGGTGGCTTGGCTCACTTTCTATATTAGCTCCCACCTGAGCCAGCCACTTCCTCTTGCCTTTCTCGAACCTCAGGTGAGACCTACGTTTCGGTAAGTGAGAGTTTTCATTAAGAGACACCGCTGTTTTCTCGATTTTTGAGATCGCTATTTTCATTAAGTTGCTGTGTTGTCCCGCGGACCTCTGCTTGCAGTGTCTGGGACCTGTTGCCGGACTTCTATCGTGCGTTGCGCACAGAATTTAGTTAGTTGTAACTTTATTTTGACGTGTTTTGATTTGCAATCAGCGTTAGCAGTGTGTCGCACATTGCGAGTCCTTTCGTTTCTAAGTGTTTAAGTTTGGTTCTGTTTACATGGCGCGGCCGTGCGGTGCAGTACGTCCACCCACGTATGTAAGTCTTTCTGTTAGATCGCCTTTACAGTGTATTTGTGTACTGGGGGTTTAGAGCTCGCCCTGTTTACTAAGCAGTGCGTACGCGCACGTGAGTCTTTCTGTTAGCTGGCCTATACAGTGTATTCTTGTACTGTGGGTTTAAAGCTCATCCTGTTTGCTAAGCAGTGCGTACGTGCACGGGAGTCTTTCTGTTAGCTGGCCTATACAGTGTATTCGTGTACTTCGGGTTTAAAGCTCGTCCTGTTTGCTAAGCAGTGCTTACGTGCACGGGAGTCTTTCTGTTAGCTCGCCTTAACAGTATATTCGTGTGCTGTGGGTTTAGAGCTCATCCTGTTTGCTGAGCAGTGCATGCGTGCACGTGAGTCTTTTTCTGTTAGCCTGCCTTTGCAGTGTGCTTGTGTGCTGGGGGTTCAGTGCTCCTCCTGTTTGCCGAGCAGTGCATACGTGCATGTGAGTCTTTTCTATTAGCTGGCCTATACAGTGTATCCGTTTTCTGTGGGTATATTCAGGCAGTAGCTTAGTAGCAGTGATGGGCCCCCAGGGTTGCCGGTTGTGCTTAGCACCTATGGATCCTCGGGATGGCCATAGAGAATGCCCCACCTGCCTAGGCTTGAGGCATGTGAGGGAAGACATTGAGAGCCCTTGCAGGGCCGCACTTGAGCTCCCCTTGGAGGAGCGTGTGCAGAGAGCCAGGAAGTTGGAGCGGTCGGAGGCATTGTCTCCAGCCAAGCTTGACCAACGTCGTGAGGGAGCATGTAGGAGGCGGGCAAGCTCGCCTCTGGATAAACGAGCAGGCAGGTCTGTGAGGTCTGACCCAAAGAAGTGCTGCATATCCCAAGATGAAGGACACTTGGAGATTTTGGCAGCTATACCAGTCAGAGAGGCTAGGTAAGGTGGAGGAGCGGCACCTTGCCGCAAGCAGGGGCTCCGACCCACCAAGCGGGTCCCCCCTCGGCGATTTGCCCCCACATCAGCAGGATGTTGAGGGAACTGACGTACTGTCTTTGTATGCAAAAGAGTCCCTGTTCGAGTCCCATAGCAGGTCTGAGCAGAGGAGGCACGTGTCGTCGCTGTCTCAGGAGGGCTCCACTCAGCCGGTAGCAGGAGATGGCGAAATTACTGCTACATAGGTCCTGTCGAAGGTCCTCTCTGCAGCTAAGCTGGTGGGGCTGGAGGTGCCATCATGTTTTCTCTGCTGTTTGTTAGCAATGTGGTTATGTTTTCTCATTCTAGCAACATCATGTGACATGTCACATGATGTTGCTAGAATGAGAAAACATAACAGAGCAACATCAAAACAGACTCCACAGATCAGATGCGCTGATTTAACATATCCAACAACGTATGATAAATAACCACATTGCTAACAAACAGTAGCAACAATACAAATGATAAAATAACCAGCTCTTACCTTCAGTAGAGTTGCAGTCTCCTCTTTCCTGACAAGTGGAACCTCCTTAACAGCATCTCCTTCCATTCATCTTTGAATTTCCAACTGAGGTCATTCTCAAAGGCCAGCTGGATGAGATGGGCTTTCCGTCGATGCAACATGCTGCGTCTGTGCTCAGTAAATATGTTCTTTAAAGTGGAGAATGAGTTTTCACACGTAGCAGTTGATGCCCCGAATGTTAGTGCATGTTTGAATGCTGTCATTACCGCTGGCATGGCACTTAGTACCCTGGACTCTCTTTCTCTTCGCCCTGGCCTGTGCACCTGCTTTTCAAAAACTCTCGTGCAACTGTGAACTGTGCCTCAACCATGTCTGTGTTTGTTAAATCCAGTAGTGGTTTCACTTAAGAATTACTCATTTGATCCTGACAAGTGGAACCTCCTTAACAGCTTTGGTCTTCTGCATTTAACCCAATCGTGAATTAGTGACACACTCAGAACACAGTGATGGTGAAGCACACAGTGAGGTGAAGCACACACTTAAACCCGATGCAGTGAGCTGCCTGCAACAGCGGCGCTCGGGGAGCAGTGAGGGGTTAGGTGCCTTGCTCAAGGGCACTTAAGCCGTTCGCACTGGTCGGGGTTCGAACCGGCCACCCTCCGGTTACAAATCCGAAGCCCTAACCAGTAGGCTGCGGCTGCCCCTACTTTCTCAGCCTCCAGGAAATTCACACTGGCGGGGTCCAAAGCGTCCAAGGCTCCCATATATTTCCCATTACGCTCGCTGAAACGTGCAGCCATTTAACTCAGAATAGAGTCGATGATGCCAAAAAACAGCCGCTTGCACTCTTGTTGAATGTCCACTTCGCGCTGCCCAAGGCTTTCACTCACCACGTAGTCTTGTAGCGTCCTGGTGGCCTGCCGCTGTCGTTTTGGAGTCATGGCGCCATCACCTGCATCCCCACTGTCAGCCCACAGTTTCAGAAAATCCGCATCTGATCGTAGATCCTCTATGCAAGAGGAGGCACTTTGAATGAGCCGTACTGCGGTGATTAGATCTGTTTCTTCGGCTTGCAGCATCCGATTGGCTGGGTCCATCAGCCCCAATACTTTGTGCATCACACCGGTGAGAAATTTGTAGCTCCGTTCTGTGATGGCCTTGTGAAGTCCAACAGCTTCAATTTTCACATCAGCACTTGCTCCCATGGTTCCGATTTCTTTCAGGAAGTCCACCAGTGCGGTGTGCAAGGCAAGTTTATTTGTATAGCACAATTCAGCAGCAAGGCAATTCATTGTGCTTTACATACATAAAAGCATTAAAATACAATAAAAGCATAGCAAAAAACAAACAAACAAAAATAACACATACATACATACATATACAGCATTAAAAGCATTGAAATTAAAATACAAGCATAAAAAGGAAATTAAAACACGTTAAGATAAGATTAGGGGAAGGCTGCAGCAAACATAAAGGTCTTTAATCTGGATTTAAAAGTGGTGAGTGTTTCAGCAGACCTACAACTTTCTGGCAGTTTGTTCCATATATGTGGCGCGTAAAAACTGAACTCTGCCTCTCCATGTTTGGTTCTGACTCTGGGGACAGTAAGCAGACCCGCCCCAGATGACCTGAGAGATCTGGATGGTTCATAGAAAATGAGAAGATCTGAAATGTATTTTGGTCCCAAACCATTCAGTGCTTTATAAACTAACAGCAGTACTTTAAAGTCAATTCTCTGACAGACAGGAAGCCAATGTAACGATCTGAGAACTGGAGTAATGTGATCCATTTTTTTTTTAGTTTTTGTGAGGACTCGAGCAGCAGCATTCTGAATTAACTGGAGCTTTCTGATGGTTTTTTGGGAGACCAGTGAAGATGCTGTTACAATAGTCGAGCCTACTGAAGATAAATGCGTGGACAACTTTCTCTAAGTCCTGCTGAGACATCAGTCCTCTGACCCTTGATATATTCTTTAAGTGATAGTAGGCAGACTTCGTAATCATTTTCATGTGGCTGTTTAAATTCAGGTCTGAGTCCACGACAACACCTAGATTTCTTGCCTGGTCTGTGGTTTTTAACATTGCCAGTTGCAGCTGAGCACAAACTTTTAATCGTTCTTCCTTGGCTCCAAAGACAATTATTTCAGTCTTGTCCTTATTCAACTGAAGAAAATTCTGGCACATCCAATCATTGATTTGGTCAATGCAATTACTCAATGCTTGTATTGGACCATAGTCACCTGGGGTTATTGTTATGTAAATTTGTGTATCATCTGCATAACTGTGGTAGCAGATGTCATTTTGCAGGATCTGAGCCAGTGGGAGCATGTAGATGTTAAACAAAAGAGGCCCCAGAATAGAGCCTTGAGGAACTCCACATGTCATTTGCGTTCGTTCAGATGTATAATTACCTATAGAGACAAAGTAATCTCTGTCTTTCAGGTAGGATTCAAACCAGTTTAACGCTGTGCCAGAGAGGCCAACCCAATTTTGTAGTCAATCTAACAAAATATTGTGATCAACTGTGTCGAATGCAGCACTGAGTTCCAGTAAAACCAAGACTGAAATTTTGCCACAGTCTGTATTTAAATGGATGTCACTGAGGACTTTAACAAGGGCAGTATCGGTACTGTGGTGAGGTCGAAATCCTGACTGGAAGACATCAAAACAGTTGCTTCTTGCTAGGAATGCATTTAACTGTTGGAAGATAGCCTTTTCAATTATTTTGCTTAGAAATTGGAGGTTTGATATGGGCTTATAATTGTTCATTTGTGATACATCTAGATTGTTCTTTTTAAGAAGTGGCTTGATAACAGCCATCTTCAAGGCCTGTGGGAAGATACCTGAGAGAAGAGATGTGTTGGTAATTAATAAAAGATCTGAGGCCAAGCAATCATAAACACGTTTGAAAAAATTTGTTGGAAGAATATCGAGGCAGCAGGAGGAGGATTTTAGGTGTTCTATAAT
This sequence comes from Urophycis tenuis, assembly GCA_036785325.1. Lineage (NCBI taxonomy): Eukaryota > Metazoa > Chordata > Actinopteri > Gadiformes > Phycidae > Urophycis > Urophycis tenuis. Next base: position 5,991,648 of record JAXIVH010000011.1, read on the forward strand.
GTCTCTAAAATTTTGTGGTTGATCCGATTAAATTGTGTCATGGTGTATGGGGCTAATTTAGTTGGACAGCTGGCCTGTAGGTGCCCTGGACCGAGGGTAGAGGGGCTGAGCGACTGTCTAATTTTCAGGATTTTGTCAGTAAAGAAGGTGGAAAATTCATTACAGGCCCTGGTGGAGAGAAGCTCAGGTGCTACAGACACAGGGGGGTTTGTTAGCCTGTCGACAGTAGTGAACAGGGCTCGTGCATTGTTATTGTTTTTAGCAATGATTTCAGAAAAGAAGGCTTCCCTTGCGTTTTTGAGATTAAAGTTATAAATACGGAGTCTCTCTTTATAGATTTCGTAATGGACCTGGAGATTCGTTTTCCGCCATCTGCGTTCAGCTCTTCGACACTCTCTTTTTTCAGTTCTCACCAATAAAGCATTTCTCCACGGAGATCTTTTCTTACCTGCGACCACCTTCACCTTCATAGGCGCAATTGCATCAATAACATTTTTTGTTTTGATGTTGAAAAGATCAACAAGCTCATTCACTGAGACACCAGAGAGGACGGGTGTAGAGGAGAATGTCTGAATAAACAATTCACTGGTGTTTTCAGAGATACACCGCCTTGTTATGACTTCACTGAGAGTATTTCTTTTTTCCATTGAGATAACACACTCAAAGAAAATGCATGAATGGTCAGAGAGAGCAACGTCAATGACGCTAACTTTCGAGATGTTCAGACCCTTGGAAATAACTAAGTCCAAGGTGTGCCCTTTGTTGTGTGTGGGTTCCTTCACATGCTGAGTGAGTTCAAAGTTATCAAGGACACAACATAGTTCTTTGGTTCCTCTGCCCTGGGGTTTGTCAACATGAATGTTAAAGTCACCGACAATAACTATACAGTCAACGTCAACACATATAATAGACATTAGCACTGAAAAGTCATCAAAGAAGGTTGAACAGTATTTGGGTGGCCTATAAATATTTAGGAACAAAACTGGAGAGGAGGACTTTAGCTGCAGAGCCACATACTCAAATGAATCAAAGGATCCGAAAGATGCCTGCTTGCATTGGAGCGAATCATTAAACAAAATGGCTACGCCTCCTCCCCTTTTATTCACTCTAGCCTCAAGTTTCTGTTAAAAACAAGCAGTCCAGATTGTGCTTGATTATAAAATCAAAAGCTTTTTCCTGCCAATGACCTGATGTTTAGTAAAGCTAGATTAAGTTTATCATCAACCCTGGGTTTCAGAACATGTTGTAATTGTTTTGGAATAGGCGCTAGATTTGATATGTTTGCTGAAAAAGTTGGGTACTTCTTGTTTGTTCTTCTTCGCTCAGTTATCACAACAGAAATCTCTGCTTCCATCGTGGGCCCCGGCCGTTCCTGGGATGAATCATTATAGTAATTGTTTTCACAGCCTGGACCCAACAGATATCAGACGGAACTTGGTGTGTTTTGCAAATGAGTGACTGATGTCACTGTGCCTTTTCTAAGTCGTGGAGAGGGGCGTTGGGGGCAGAGGGGCGGGCGGGGAGAGGCTGGAGGGGGGGGGGGGGGGGGGGGGCGCGGCTTTGCGTAACTGACGGATGTGGAGGTAGGGGAGGCAATGGGGAGCTCCGGGAAATGGAGGTAGGGAGGGGTGTAAGCAATGGGGAGCTCCGGGAAATGGAGGTAGGGAGGGGTGTAAGCTCAAGCCTGTAGAAGGGGGGGGGGGGGGGGGGGGGTAGCTGGGGAGGAGATCAAGCTGGATGGGGTTTGGGGTGCAGGGGAAGGCTGATTTGATGGTGAAGGGGGATCTAAGGAGGAGATCGAATTGGATGGGGTTTGGGGTGCAGGGGAAGGCTGATTTGATGGTGAAGGGGGATCTGGTGACTTTTTCTCTGAATGATGACGTCTCTCAGGCTGAAGGTCTTCCTGGAGCTGGGGGGGAGGGGGATCTTGTCTGCGTTGCTCGCTGTTATCAGCTCGTTCAGATTCCTGTTGTCTGTTGGCCTTGACAGAGGGAACAGATGGGTGACGCAGGAAATAAAACAAGTTGGAGAGGAACAGTTGTACTCCTAACCTGTTAAGGAGGACTCCATTTCTCGTAAAAAAGTGTCTGCGGTCCCAGAAAAAGTTAAAATTATCAATTAAACAAACAGAGCGGGCAGAGCATGTTGAGTAGAGAAACGTATTCAGATTCATCTATCTGCTAAATTTCTCATCTCCTCTTCGCCCACTGATGGTCACCTCAGCCTTCAGGTAGCTGACTGTGATCAACAGGTCAATGAAGTCTTTCTTCAGGACCTCAGACTCACGTTTCACAACATCATTTGTTCCAATGTGCAACACAATGTTTTGGACATTTTGGTGCTCCTCCACAATATTCCCAATTCTTCGTGTCAAGTCTGACACTGTGTCGTTTGGATAGATCAGCACTTTAGTATTTGTACTACTTCTCACATTCTTCAAAGTATAATCACCCACAATCAGAGTCTGAATTAATCGCTTAGGCACAGTTGGCTTTTGCTTTTGCCGTCTATTATCTGGGTTTTGTTCACTCCTTACCCTCCGGTATTGGGGCATCCAATAGTCCTGGCCATCTGTTGGATGTCTAGTATCTTGTAGCAGTGGAATAAATCTTTTCTTCAGTTGAACACTTGGTTGGTCAGGGGGTCCGAAAGAAGTTTTCCCCTTCACAGTTCTCCAAGGCTGTCCTCTGTTCGGTGCCGGGGTAGATGAGGTGTTATGCTGGGATGGTAAGGCAGGCCACCCACTGGCATCCAAAATCTCGCTGCGGTGGGCTCTGCCTGACATCCGTTCCCCCTTCTTGCGGGGTGATTTATTCAGCATACGGGCGTCTTGAGTGTCATCAGGTCCGCGTTTACGAATCCATGGCAAAGTGGTGTCGTTCCCACACTGTCCATTTACTTCCGCGTTCAGTTCTAAGCGATTAATTTTGCTCTCTATTAGAGCCCGACCGATAAAGGATTTTGAAGGCCGATACCGATACAAATATTTGTTGATTTAAAAATCCGATATTCCGATATATCGGCTGATATATATATATTTTTTTTTCAGAAACGCGCAACAAAACATTAACAGATTTCCCTAACTTTAATTAACGTTAGTATAATAAAGAAGTTAAAGATATACTGGATATCCCGACGTCTTTTATTCTCCCTTTCAAGTTCTCTTGACTAGCACGTCAATGCTTTGTTTTACCTACTGCAAACCTAGAGCCGTAAAAGCCTCGAACTATGGCTGGGGGCTTTAATATTTACTCCGGCTTTGCAGGACACCGTCAATTATTTGGGGTAGGCTTGTATTTCTTAGTTATCTTCTGTTATAGAATTGTATTATTAAATCCAGTAATGGACATAATTACAGAAGGCTAATATCATTCAATGCCATTTACCGTTGTACGTGTCCTCACTGAAAAACCATTGCGCTAGAGAAATCGCTGGAGCCAGCCCATGCTTGCCACAAAGTTATGTCTCCAATGTCAATCAACGAGGAAAATATTTCCAAAGCTTTGTTTTGATAGTACTTCAGCATACTTCAATCAACACCTTCTCTTTGAATTTAATATAAAATTTCTGCCTTGGTGGTGCCATAGTCTACTGCTTTATGATCACTTCTCTCAGCTTATTTAACAGCAGCAAAACTGGACATTGTATTCACGAATCGTGCTTATTTGAGTGAAGAGAACTGATAGGGATGTTCTTTTAATTGTTATTCAAGCAATGTATGTCTCGTGTGAGTGACCATCTCTCCATGAACACACTTCACCGATGATCTCTCACGGTGTCCGACTCTGGCTGGATCAGCAGGTTGCAGGATGGGAGGAGCCCTTCTGTTACCAAATTGCGTGCGCAACTTTGTGACGTCACACTCACGAGGGTTGCCAACACATACGGCTCTGTACCAACAGGGTTGGAGCCCCCTCTGGTGGACAAACTATACAACGCCAACACTCGTGACATGGTTGAAAGGTGTTTTCGTCCGTTTTCATTTTATTTTTAAAATATTCATTTATCGGCCATTATAAATGCCGATACCGATAGTTTGGAAAATACCTAATATCGGCAGATAATATCGGCCAGCCGATAAATCGGTCGGGCTCTACTCTCTATGACATAAATCTTCTGTAAAAATTTAGCGTAGTCGTCTGTTGGAAAAGGAGGCATCTTGCAGTCTGCAATTTAGTGCCGGAATTAGGATAGAAAGCAATAGATAGCGATAGCAATAGCAGAAGCGGGGGAGAGCAGGGAAAAAGCTGCTGCTGCTTCAAGGACTAGGAGTACTAAGGATCAAGGTGTCTAGTCCATCGCTGCTCTAACAGCCTTTTAAGCTTCTCTCCTTTGTACTGTGCGGCTACAGTGGGCTTTTTCAGAAATTTATAAAGGGAATTGCAAACTTCAAAAAATCCCCAACTGCACTCTCTGAGGAAATAGTATGCACGATCATCAAATGCAATTGGTGGTTTAAACAATGGATGTAAGGCACTTCTGTTGAACTTATTTTGAATAAGCTTCTGGATGCCTCCCTCTCGTCCCGACATGACGCTGGCTCCATCATAACACTGACTAAGAATTTTGTTTGCGTCAAGACCAGCATTTGACAGTTCATCAAGCACAACATTAGTGAGTGACTGGGCATCACACTTGTCCGTTGTCTGCATTGATAACAGCCTCTCTTGCATTTTGTAGTCCTTGTCCATATAACGCACAACTATAGATACATTTTCACTGCCTGTCGGGTCTTTAGTTCCATCCACCTTGAGTGTAAACCATGACTCCCCAACATCTTTAACAATTTGCTCTGTTACGATCGTGCTCATCAGTTCAATGATGTGATTTTAATAATAATAATAATAATGCATTTTATTTAAAAAAGCGCCTTTCATGTCACTCAAGGACACTGTACAGACAGAAAAAGATAAATAAAATTAAAATCACATAGTGAGGTAGACAAGACAGTTAAAAAGGACCATGGTAGAGAAAAAAATTACAAAAAAGAGATAAAATAAGTAGAAATAAGGCAGATAAAACAAGAAGCAAGGAGGTTAAAGGGAGAAGGCTGTCCGGAAGAGGTGGGTTTTGAGGCGTGTTTTGAAGAGGGGGAGAGAGTCACAGTTCCGGAGGTCAGGTGGCAGGTTGTTCCAGAGTCGTGGAGCAGAGCGACTGAAGGCTCTGCCCCCCATTGTGCTGAGGCGGACAGGGGGCACAGAGAGGTGGATAGAGGAGGAGGATCTGAGGGAACGGGTGGGGATGGTGATGTGCAGGAGGTCGGACAGGTAGGGAGGGGCGAGGTTGTGGATGGCCATGAATGTGAAGAGGAGGAGTTTGAAGGTGATGCGGTGGGTTATAGGAAGCCAGTGGAGATCCTGGAGGACAGGGGTGATGTGGTGGTGGGAGGGGGTCTTAGTGATGATGCGGGCGGCAGAGTTTTGGACCAATTGAAGTTTACGGAGGGACTTGAGAGGGAGGCCGAAGAGGAGAGAGTTGCAATAATCAAGACGGGAGGTGACGAGGCTGTGGACAAGGATGGCGGCGGTGTGGGGGGTGAGGGAGGGGCGGAGTCTGTTTATGTTGCGTAGGTGTAAATATGCAGTGCGGGTAATGGAGTTGATGTGAGACTGGAGGGAGAGTGTGCTGTCGAGGATGACACCCAAGCTCTTTACCTGAGGGGAGGGGGAAACTGAGGAGCCGTCGATGGTGAGAGAGAAGGTGTTGACTTTGGCTAGGGTGGATTTAGTGCCGAGGAGGAGAATTTCAGTTTTATTGCAGTTGAGTTGGAGGAAGTTTGAGGTGAACCAGGTTTTTAGTTCGGAAAGACAAGACGTGAGGGAGGGGGGTGGGAATGAGGAGTTGGGTTTGCAGGAAAGGTAGAGCTGGGTGTCGTCCGCGAAGCAATGGAACTGGATGTTGAACTTGTGGAGGATTTGGCCGAGGGGGAGATAGATAATGAAAAGGAGAGGCCCCAAGACAGATCCCTGGGGCACACCTGCAGTGACTGGGGAGGGATTTGAGGTGAAAGATTTAAGTTGTACGAACTGGGTGCGGCCTGTGAGGTAGGAGTTGAACCAGCTGAGGGTAGTGTGGGAGAGGCCAATGGAGGAGAGTCTACTGAGGAGGATGGGGTGTGAGATGGTGTCGAAGGCCGCACTCAGATCGAGGAGGATGAGGATGGAGACGAGACAAGAGTCGGCTGCAATGAGGAGGTCATTGGAGATTTTGATTAGGGCCGACTCTGGGCTGTGACGGGGGCGAAAACCGGACTGAAAAGGCTCATAGAGTGAGTGAAGGGATAGGTGGGAGTGAAGTTGGGTTGCGACAGTCTTTTCGAGGGTTTTGGAGATGAAGGGTAAGTTAGAGATGGGGCGGAGGTTAGAGTAGTTGTTGGGGTCTAAGCCGGGTTTATTATGTACGGGGGTGACGGCGGCGGTTTTAAAAAGTGAAGGGACTATTCTGGTCGAGAGTGAGGAGTGAATAATGGCGGTAATGAGAGGCAGGAGGGAGGGGAGGCAGGATTTGACTAGGGTAGAGGGGAGGGGGTCGAGCTGACAGGTGGTGGGCTTAGATTTGTGGATGAGGTTAGAGATTTCGGGGGGAGTGGGGAGGACAAAGCTGGAGAAGGGATGACGAGTAGGGAGAGGTTCTGGTGGGGAGAGAGGGGGGGAGGTGGGATGAAGGTGCTGGTGAATGGTGTGGATTTTCAGGATGAAGTAGTCCAGGATGGAGTTGCAGGATGCCGTGGAGTAGAAGTGGGGGGGCAGAGAATTGGGTGGGTGAAGTATTTTATTGAGGACAGAGAAGAGTGTTTTGGAGTTACCTTGATTAGCAAGAATGAGGCCAGAGTAGTAAATGGATTTGGTCTGGGATATGAGGTCCTTGTATTGTAAGATGTGGGAGGTGTACATGTCCTTGTGGATGGTGAGACCGGTTCGTTTGTGGAGGCGCTCAAGTTGGCGGTTTTTAGCTTTCATGGACCTGAGCTCGGGGGTAAACCAGGGGGCAGATGTGGAGAAGGAAACAGACCGGGTTTTCAGGGGGGCGATAGAGGTGAGAGTGGTGGAGAGGCAGGTGTTGTAGAGAGAGGCAAGATCATTAGGGTTTGAGGTAGGGTCAGGGGTTGGAAAGCTGTCGATGTTGGAGCAGAGGGTGGCAATGTTAATGTCCTTGATGGCACGGAATGAGATGAGACGGGGAGACTTGATTATGGAGAGGCGGAGTACTGCGTTAAAAGTGAGGAGGGAGTGATCTGAGGTGGGGAAAAGTTTGGCAGTGGGCTTAGAGGGGGTGAGACCGGAACAGCAGACTAGGTCAAGAGAGTGGCCTTTGATGTGGGTGGGGAAATCAACCAGGTTTTGTAGGCCAAAGCTGTCGAGGCAGGATGTGAAGTCTCTGGTGAGAGGCAGGTTGGTGTTGTCCATATGGATATTGAAGTCACCTAGCAGGATTATGTTGAGTGAGAGAGTGGATATGTGGGTGAGCAGAGTAGAGAAATCACTGATAAAATCGCTGTGTAGCTTAGGGGGGCGGTAAAATGTAGCGATGATGGTAGGTGTGGGTCCGGGAAGCTTAAAAACAAGGCATTCAAAGGAGGTGAATGCAGGGACAGAGACGTGCAGGACTTTCCACTTCTCGCGGTGAATTACCGCGAGACCTCCTCCGCGGCCATTGCCACGGGGACGGGAGATGTAAACAAAGCCAGGGGGAGTAGAGTCGTTGAGTGGAGAGAAGTCGTTAGGCTGTTGCCAGGTTTCAGTTAAAAATAGAAAGTCAAGCTTACGGTCAGTGAGGACGTCTTGGACGAGATGACAGCGGCAGCGGTAGAAACCGGCGCAAGAGAAGCTAATGGCTGGGGTGATTCACGCAGGAGTGCGCAAACTAAACAATAAGTGCCCCGAAGACTAGAGGAGCACAAGTCAAGAGGAGGTAGACAAACACGTAGGGGCTGCAATTTTGAATATCATGTGATGTGTAAGTTGCGTTTTTTGGAATTGTACTGAAAGCCTTTGCAAGCTCTTGGTTTTGCCTCAGCGTGTAATCAAACAGTGAGAGAAACAGTCCGCTTCCCGCTTCATCTCTGCTATCGACTGAATCCACTTCACCCCGCAGAGGCAGTTCGTTTGAGACAAGAAATTCAATTATGTCTACAATTGCAGACACATACAGGCGGTTTTGCGCAAGCTGATGAGAGTTAACCATGGTTGAAATTTCACTGCCTGTGTTGCATCACATTTCCTTCTCTTTCCAGCTAGCCATGCATGCTTGATGCTCTTTGCTGTTACTATGCGGGCTAAATCCCTTTGCCTTATCATTAGCGTGCTTCCAATTAGCATACCCAGTTCTTGTGAAAACTGAGTCACTGCCATTCCCTCCAAATTTCCTGCAGGGAAAACAAAAGGCTGCATCTGCTTGCTACAAATATTCAAGCCAGTCTCTCCCGTTGTACCAATTAGCTGAAAATGACCGTTTACAGTCATTATTATGCTGTTGTTTCTTTGGAAACTGCCTGAGATAAACCTGGGCTGGCTTGTCAACTCCGAGGTCCTCTGGTGTTAATACATACTGCTGCTGTGAGTGCGATGGCGGCGGGCTCTCCGCTCCCGGTGAACCCGGCTCAGGGGCTGAGGCGCCGGCCCTGACCCTGGCCCCGGCCAGCCAGGCCGTTCACTCTCCTCACTGCAAGGCTGAACCTGCGACTCCTTCTCCGAACAACTTGGCCTCGGCAGGTACTCCTCGGCTTCTCCGGTGCTCCTGCTGCCAGGTGGTGGGGATGCAGCTGGCGGTGTAGTTTCTGGCTTTTTCAAACATTTGCGAATATCCATCCTGAATTAAAATGTAGTTGCTAGCTTGCGCTTCGTTTGTTGTTGTTTGTGGCGGGATGATGCACTGACGTCTGTCGGCGTAACGTAGACTGCGTGATGTGTTCAAGCGTTGTTGAACCCATCACGCAATTCCGAGTTTCCAGTTGTCCTTGAAGTTCAAGGACAACTGGAAAGTCGGAATTTCGAGTTTCGGAAGATCCTTGTGCAACCTCCAAGTGGCCAGGAAGCTACTGGAGTGGGCCTTCATTCACCTCACTTCACTGAGAGCGGTGTTCATTCCAGGGGTACAGAATTGGGCGGCGGACCTCCTGTCCAGGACGGGTCCTCTCCCAGGCGAGTGGAGGCTACACCCAGATGTAGTAGCTCCGCTTTGGTCCCGGTTCGGCAGAGCACACGCCGACCTGTTTGCATCGTTGGAGACGACTCACTGCGACAGGTGGTTCTCAATAAAGGAGGACGATGCACCACTCGGGCTGGATGCCCTGTCCCGAGACTGGCCTGCAGGCCTTCTGTATGTCTTCCCTCCTTTTCCCCTACTCCCTCACGTGCTCCACAGGATCCTCACGGGTCATTGCAGGGTCCTGCTGATTGCTCCCAGGTGGCCGAGGAGGCGTTGGTTTCCCGCTCTCCTCTGTCTGCTTCATGGGCAACCGTGGCCTCTTCCAGTCAGGGCAGATCTCTTGTCCCAGGCGGACGGGCAGATCTGGCACCCCGGTCCAGCAGTGCTTCAATTGTGGGCATGGCCGCTGCTCAGCCCCTCCCTCAGGAGTTAGATGAGGCAGCCAGGCACACCTTACGGAGTGCCAGAGCTCCCTCCACGCGGGCCTGCTATGGCCAGAAATGGAGAGTGTTTTCAGACTGGTGTGTCGACAGGCACTTTGACCCAGCTGCAAGTTCTGTGCACAGTGTTTTAAATTTCCTTCAGTCACTTCTGGATGCCGAAAAGGCAGCCAGCACTGCGAAAGTCTATGTGGCAGCTATCTCTTCCTTCCATCACACAGTTGAAGGACTCACTGTGGGAAGACATCCGTTGGTCTGCCAATTTCTTAAGGGAGCGCACCGCCTCCGGCCTGGCAGAGCTCTCAGGGCTCCATCCTGGGACCTTCCCACGGTATTGCATTCACTGGCAGAAGCTCCATATGAACCGTTGGACACGGCAGAACTGAAGTGGCTGACGCAGAAAACAGCGTTCCTCTTGGCAATTTGCTCAGCCAAACGAGTCAGCGAGCTGCATGCCTTGTCTGTTAGTGACCAATGTCTTAGCTGGAAGGCAGACTACATGGGGTGTCGCTATGGCCGAATCCATCTTTCCTTCCCAAAGTTGTGAATCCTCAGACCTTGAATCAGGTGATTGAGATCAGCTCTCTCTCGGAGTCTGCTCACATGGTAGATAGCCTGACTCTGGTAAGTCTGTGCCTGGTGAGGGCATTACGGACGTATGTGGCACGTACTCAGTCACTCAGACAATCTCACTGGGTGGTCGATACCATCTCCCACGCCTACGACAGTCAGAATCTCCCTGTTCCTGGCCACCTAGTGGCACACTCTACTAGGAGTACAGCTACATCATGGGCCGCATTGAGAGGGGTCCCAGTAGCAGACATCTGTGCAGCTGCTTCTTGGAGCACGCCATGCACATTTACACGGTTTTACAGAGTCAATGTGGCTGCAGCAGCGCCACTGAGCTCAGCAGTTATTTCTGCTGCTCGCAGGACTTAAAAGACGCATGGTTCTTTGTTCCTCGCGACTTAGATGGCATTAGTTATCCAGAGTGTAACGACCGTATAACTTTGGCGCTTAGACACCAGGGAGTAGATCAGCGTAATGGATAGATCTAGGATGAGAAGCTTGCATCCGAAGATATTCCCCCCGGGTCTAGACACTGGTGGTGGTAGGAAGAATGTGGCCTGATGAGGAACTCCTGGTTGAAGACCGGATGGGCGGTGGAGGGGTGGAGGTGGGCCGAGATTTGCTGAATGACAGCGGGATGACAGCTAGGAGAAGGAGAGCACTTTTAAATTTGACAGTTGATTACTGATTGGAGGAGGAGAGAGGTGATGGCAGACTGGGATTGGTTGATAGAAGGAGGAGGAGGAGCAAGAGGATAGCAGGAGAAGTGGGAGGAGACAAGGAGGTGTGCTTAGGGAGATAGTCTTCCTGTCTGAACTTTCGCTTAGCTTCATTTCAATCAGGAGAGACTACAAGGATGAAGAGAGACGAATAAATGCAAAGAATGATGTTTATTGTGTATAACTTTGGCGCTTAGACACCAGGGAGTAGATCAGCGTAATGGATAGATCTAGGATGAGAAGCTTGCATCCGAAGATATTCCCCCCCAAAAAAAGAAAACGTATACCTTACCTTGTAGAAGCAAAACAATCTATGAGAAAGCATAACAAACATGGTTAAGATACATTACATGAATTAAAACTAGAAAGAATTGGATGAAAATGGAGTGATAAATAGAATGAATGAGGAACGGGAGATTAACGATGAAAATGACAAACTGTAATGCTATGCAGTGGACAGGGTAAAGAGGCCGCAATGCTATGCGGTGGAGCGAGTGGAGGGACTGCAAGCTTATTCAGCGAATGGGGAACGAGTGTGCAAATGCTATGCAGCGAACGGGGTGAGAGATGCAATGCTATATAGCGGACAGGGTTGAGAGACTGCAATGCTATGCAGCTGACAGGGTGAGAGACTGCAATGCTATGCAGCGGACAGGGTTGAGAGACTGCAATGCTATGCAGCGGACAGGGTTGAGAGACTGCAATGCTATGCAGCGGACAGGGTTGAGAGACTGCAATGCTATGCAGCGGATAGGGTTGAGAGACTGCAATGCTATGCAGCGGACAGGGTTGAGAGACTGCAATGCTATGCAGCGGACAGGGTGAGAGACTGCAATGCTATGCAGCGGACAGGGTGAGAGACTGTAATGCTATACAGCGGACAGGGTGAGAGACTGCAATGCTATGCAGCGGACAGGGTTGAGAGACTGCAATGCTATGCAGCGGACAGGGTTGAGTGACTGCAATGCTATGCAGCGGACAGGGTGAGAGACTTCAATGCTATGCAGCGGACAGGGTTGAGAGACTGCAATGCTATGCAGCGGACAGGGTGAGAGACTGCAATGCTATGCAGCGGACAGGGTTGAGAGACTGCAATGCTATGCAGCGAACAGGGTTGAGAGACTGCAATGCTATGCAGCGGACAGGGTGAGAGACTGCAATGCTATGCAGCGGACAGGGTTGAGAGACTGCAATGCTATGCAGCGGACGGGGTTGAGAGACTGCAATGCTATGCAGTAAAAGGGTGAAAGACTGACCAAGGTGTATGCAGTGAGAAGGCAGAGCTGGAGAAGCAACCACTGAATTGAGATACCACCACCAGAGATATGCACGCTTACTGAATAGCTAGGCTTCAGTGATATTGGGCAGCCAATAAGGAGTGGGAAACGAGGGATCATCACGTCTTACATTGAATTGAATCCCTGCAATAAGGCCCCGAGTGCACTAAGGCTTAAAATGACGGACATCTGTACAGTAGGTGATGAAGGTACGGACAGTTTTAATGAGGACAGGATGTTTAGAGATGAACAGAAAGTGGCAATTGTAACCCACGCAAAATCATATGAAAGTAGAAGCGGCAAGACCCTTCCTCATGTAAACCCTAGCAGATTCTAGGTAGTTTTGTAGGGGAGCAACTAATACAGGGCTAAATTATTCAGGGGAGGAATAGGCGTAGCATGTTTGCGGGCCTCCGGGCAGTGCTTCCGAAAGACCTGAAATTTAAAGCGGGACAGAGAGTCAGCGACGATGTTGTAATGACCGAACGTGACGAGCAGTGATGATAAAATTGTGCTGAACGGCCAGCCACGTGATGCGACGCATGAAGGGCATGATGGCCCCGCAGGAGGAGCGCCCTTTATTAATGATGTCGACCACCGCTTTGTTGTCGCAGAGTACTGCGATTCTTTTCCTTAGCCAGAGATGACCCCAGATGTGGCAGGCTACTGCGATGGGGAAGATCTCATGAAGAGCAGAGGAAAGTTCGTGCTTGAGGAGCTCGGGAGGCCAGTGGCCGGCGAACCACTGGCCTTGAAAGAACCCCCCAAAACCTGCGGATGGAGCTGCATCCGTAAAAAACTGAATGGAGTCGGACGAGTGCACGATGTCGTCATAGAAAAATGAAACGCCGTTCCATTTTTCTAATAGAAGTGACCAGAACTTCATATCGGAACGACACCCATCGTCGAGTGTTACTTGGTCCTGCAAATTTGGTACAGACGAGGCCAGATCGAGCAGCCTGGAAATGAATGAGCGCCCCTGAGGGATAACACGCATGGCAAAGTTGAGGTGCCCTAACAGGGACAGTAATTGCTGCTTGGTTATGTTTTTCTCTGAGATAAACGTCTGGCTAATGCTGCGAATTCTCTGCAGTTTCTCCTCTGGAAGGGAGGCTTTCATATCGACCGTATCCAGAGTGATGCCGAGAAATTCTAAGGTTGTTGCGGGGCCGGAAGTTTTTTCCTCCGAGAGAGGCACGCCGAGCTGACTGAACAAAAGTTTTAGTTTTGACAGAGAAGAGCCAGATTGGTCGAGTGGGTGATCGATGAGTAAAAAATCATCCAGAAGATGAAGCACCGAAGGAAGCCTAGTGTTATTTAGCAGGATCCAGCAGAGGGCCTCGGAAACCATGTTAAAGATGCATGGACTGCTCCTGCACCCGAATGTGAGTCTGACGGCGAAGTAGAACTTTGATTCCCACTTGATTCCGAACAGATGCCACTGAGACGGATGGATGGGGACAATTTTAAAAGCGTCAGTTATGTCTGCTTTGGATAGCCTGGCTCCCTGACCGGCTAATTTAATTAGCCTGACTGCATTGTCTACTGTAGCGTAGTGAAGTGAGAACGCCACGGGGGGAATGAGACTGTTGATGCTCGAGATTGGGCCTGAACGTGGAGCGGATAGATCGAAGATCAACCGTTTCTTCCCCGAATATTTCCTGGTAGCGATGCCTATGGGACTGGTATGAAACAGAGAAAAGGGGGGAGAGTCGAATGGGCCGATTAAATACCCCTTGCTGAGCTCTTTCCCTAGCAACTGGGAAACACTTCCTGGATCTTCAATGGCTGATTGCGAATTTTTTGAGACATACGTAGAGTTAATGGAAGAAACAACCCCCACACGGAAACCTTGAGACAGACCAGTTAGAAGATGATTCGTGAAAACAGAGTCTGGATGACGTGATAGTTCTGCAGCCAGGGCCTGGACATTTATTGGTGTAGAGGGATGTTCCTTTAAGATGTGTGAGAGCCGCGCTGGCTCGCTTGGCGAGCGGGGATCAGGCGGCGGGGACACACAGATCTGGGGTGCGCGTCTTTGCACGCGCTGCAAACGTGAAGAAAGATACAGTTGGGGTAAGTGCAAATGTTCTCATTGAAATTATTGCAGATGGGTTTGTTGTTAAAGAGTTCCACCTTTCTGCTGCGGCTGTCTGTTGCGGTGCCGGTTGCTGGAGGAACAGAGTGGAGACCTGGAGTGACGGGGGGCGGGGCCGGAGGGAGAAAGGGCAGCCGGGGACACAGCGATTCATAATGTCCAATATTACCGCATGTGCGACATGTAACTGCCTGGGACCCCCCGATGATCATGAGGAGAATCTCTGAGTCTAAGATGGACCAGTTTATGCGAATATTGGACTGAGCGATATGCAGCGCTGCCTTGCTGGAAAAGGCTTTGTGGTATTGATAGAAACAATTTCTCCCGTACCTAAGATTTAAATCGCCGATCAGTGCCAGGTAAGCGTCCAGCTCGACCCTCCTGTCTGGAAAAACGGAGCACACCACGTCCCTAAAGATCCCGAACGCCACGAGAAATTCGCCGATCAGGAGATCTCTGAGCAGCCGAGGATCGGCTGAACGAATGACGGAGTTACCGATGTCTGAGGAGGAGATTTTCCTATCGCACTCTGGTGACGGGAGAATGAGGCTAACCAAGTTTACGTCTTTCCCTTGCAGGATTTTCTGCCTTAGTCGGGGTGAGATGTTGGCTGCAAAGGGAATATACGGCCTACCTAGTGAGGGTGCGGGGATTGCGGATGCCAGTGAGTGGGACTGGGGCATTGCTGAGGTGCTTGCGGTTGGCAGAGGGTGAGGTTGAGGGAGTGCTTGGTCCTGCCGATTTTCTAATAGCTGCAGGCGAGAATCGATGCCCTGGACTGACCTGACCAGAGACTGCAGAGTGGAAAGCACCGCGTCCTGAGGAGCCGGAGATGCGAAGCTGACGTTGGCCATGGGAGCAGCGGCGTGAATGGGCGCAGGATGAGGTGGAGCAGGAGCGGCAGCGGACGTGCCAGCGGGAGAAGAAGCAGCTGCGGCGGTACGAATACCGCGGGTGGAGGAAGCAGGAAGCCGGCGTGAAGATGTCCCCGTCTTTTGGCGAGGTGGATCGGACTTCCTGGTCCTCTTACGGCCGCGCTGGGCCACAGCGGAGTGTGCGGTCTCCCCTGCAGAGACTGGGGAAGCCGTAGCGGAATCGCTGAAATCGATCATACTTGCCAGTTCCTGAAGCTGGGACAACCCGAGTCCGGGAGCTGGATTGATCCCTTGGGCCCTGAGATTGGACAGGAGAGACTGATGTTCCGACTGCGATGAGGCGAGGCGAGCGCTCCTGCGTTGGGAAGAAGGAGACGGAGCTACCTCCGGTAGAAGCTCGCCGCTCGGATCGAGACACGAGAGGGGATCATTGGATTCATCACCCGACATGATCGGGCGGGCGAGGAAGATCAGGAGGCAGCAGAGGTAAGAATGAACAACGCCGTGCGAGTACGATTGCCGAGATTTGCTGAATGACAGCGGGATGACAGCTAGGAGAAGGAGAGCACTTTTAAATTTGACAGTTGATTACTGATTGGAGGAGGAGAGAGGTGATGGCAGACTGGGATTGGTTGATAGAAGGAGGAGGAGGAGCAAGAGGATAGCAGGAGAAGTGGGAGGAGACAAGGAGGTGTGCTTAGGGAGATAGTCTTCCTGTCTGAACTTTCGCTTAGCTTCATTTAACCAATATTATAAGGGTATGTAGGAAAGAATACTATAGTAAAATATTAGATTACAACAAAAGCAATATGAAAGGAATATGGGACATATTAAATAGTATTATTAAAAATAGTACTAAACAACAGAGCTACCCTCAATATTTTATTGATAATAACATTAAAAAGGATAATATGGACGATGTGGTCAACAACTTTAATCATTTTTTTGTAAATGTTGGACCAAACCTGGCAAAAAAAATTCCAGATCCATTGTTACCTGAGGATTGGAATGATAACCTTATAGTGAGAAATCCCAGTTCAATGTTCCTCACAGCAGTGGAAGAAAAATAAATAATAGATATAGTAAATGAATGTAAATACAAAACATCTACTGACTCAAATGAAATTGATATGAAAGTTGTAAAAAAGGTAATTGAGGGGATTTCTGAACCACTTACATACATCTGTAACTTATCATTCCAAACCGGAAAATGTCCTAACAATATGAAAATAGCTAAAGTTGTGCCGCTGTATAAAACTGGGGATAGACACCACTTCACAAATTACAGGCTAGTTTCTTTACTTCCACAATTCTCCAAAATTCTAGAAAAGCTATTCAATAACAGATTAGACAAAGTCATAAACAAACATAAATTACTTTCTGAAAGTCAATACGGATTTAGAGCAAACAGCTCAACATCACTGGCATTAACAGAATCAATAGAGGAGATCACAAACGCTATAGATCACAAACTGCATTCAGTTGGAGTATTCATAGACCTCAAAAAAGCTTTTGATACAATTAATCATAACATATTTATCACTCAACTTGAACGCTACGGGATCAGGGGGTTAGTATTGCACTGGGTGAGAAGTTATTTAAGTAACAGAAAACAATTTGTGAAGTTGGGGGAACATTCGTCATCATGCTTGGACATTGCTTGTGGCGTCCCACAGGGGTCAGTATTAGGTCCAAACCTATTTTTACTTTATATAAATGACATATGCAACGTTTCAAGAATATTAAAATTAGTCTTATTTGCAGATGACACTAGTATTTTTTGTTCTGGGTGGGATTTACATGAACTACTGGGGAGGATCACTACTGAAATGCGCAAACTGAAAATGTGGTTTGACAGAAACAAATTATCATTGAACTTAAGTAAAACCAATTTCATGTTATTCGGCAATTGCAATAAAAAGACACAAGTACAGTTACAAGTAGATGGGGTCGACATAAAAAGAGTATTTGAAAACAAGTTTCTTGGGGTAACAATTGATCAAATAAACTGGAAGTCTCATATAAAACATGTACAAAGCAAACTGTCAAGAAGCATTTCAGTTCTGAGCAAAGCAAAACACATTCGGGACCACAAATCACTCCACATACTCTACTGTATGCTGATTTGACCATACTTACAATACTGTGCAAAGGTTTGGGGCAATACCTATAAGTGTACAATACAATCTCTATCCATACTGCAGAAAAGAGCCATAAGAATAATTCATAATACCGGTTATAGAGACCACACAAACTCACTATTCTTAAAATCAAAAACATTAAAATTTACGGATCTGGTTCATTTCCAAACAGCACAAATCATGTACAAAGCAAACAATCTACTTCCTGGAAATATTCAAAAATTGTTTTTTTAACAGAGATGGGGTTTATAATCTGAGGGGTGAGTTCAACTTAAAACATCAGCGGGCACGTACAACATTAAAAACTTTTAGTCTCTCAGTTTGTGGAGTGAGGTTGTGGAACAGACTGGGTGTGGAGCTCAAGCAATGTCCAAGCATGATCCAGTTTAAACAGCGGTACAAACACATGGTTTTCACGAGGTACAGGGTGGAAGAAGGGCTTTAACAATTGGGTGCTTTCATAAATGATAAACGATTTATGTATGTTTTTTGTTTGTTTGTTTGTTTGTTTTGTTTTTTGTTATTTGTTTAAAAATATGTATTATGTAAATATATATGTTGGGCAAAAAAAAAAAAAAAAAAAAAAGATTGTTAATTGAATTGTAGTGGAGAAGGGGTAGGTACAAATAAGCACATGCTTCACCCTACTCCTCGGACATGTGGGGTGCACACATTATTAATTTTGTTTTGACTATTGTTACTGTGTGTTGATTATTTTTATTGGATTTGTTTGTTTGTTTGTTTGTTTTTTTTCACTTATTTTGTTGTATTATGCGCACATGTTCGAAATAAACTAAACTAAACTAAACATTCATTGTCCAGAATGACCAGCAACCTGTTCAGTGTCCTCTTCTCTGTTATTGAGGTAATGCACTCTAGCTCCATGCCAATGACAGAGCCCGCTTTCCTCACCAGCCTGTCCAGTCGCCCAGAGTCCCTCTTCTTGGTGCTGCCTCCCCAGCACACAACAGCATAGGAGAGCGCACTGGTAACGACAGACTGATAGAACATCCGGAGTTTACTGCACACATTGAATGGCCGCAGCCTCCTTTGGAAATAGCTGGCTCTGTCCTTACCTGTAGAGTGCATCGGTGTATGCAGACCAGTCCAGTTTATTGTCCAGGTGTATTCCCAGGTATTTGTATGTGGTGACCACCTCCACATTGTCCCCTTCGATAGAGACTGGCTGCATAGGTGGTTTAGACCTCCTGAAGTCCACCACCATTTCCTTGGTCTTGGAGGTGTTTAGTTGTAGGTGGTTGATTCTGCACCATTGCACAAAATCATCCACCAAGTACCTGTACTCCACCTCCTGCTCATCCCTCATACACCCCACAATTGCAGTGTCGTCCGAGAACTTTTGCATGTTGCATGACTCAGTGTTGTATCTGAAGTCAGAGGTGTACAGGGTGAACAGGACCAGTGAGAGCACAGTCCCCTGTGGTGCTCCAGTGCTGCTGACCACCGTCTCAGAGAGTCAGTCCTTCAGCCTGACGAACTGTGGTCTCCCCGTCAGATAGTCTGTTATCCAGGATAACAGGTGGGCGTCGACCCTCATCTGCAGGAGCTTGTCTCTCAATTTGACGGGCTGGATTGTGTTAAAGGCACTGGAGAAATAAAAAAACATGATTCTCACAGCGCCCTTCCCCTTGTCCAGATCAGAGTGTGTCCTGTGTAGTAGGTAGGTGAACATTACATGTTCAAAGAATAAGGTCATCTGACTACCAGAACATATTGAATGACATGTCAATTAATGTGTGCAAATTATGTTTCATGTTCAACCATTTTTTCACAATGTGAGCACGAAGAATCCAAGCATCATCATCTTGGAAGAAAATATCCATTGATGGAACAACCTGGTCACTCACTATATTCAGGTAGTCACCTCATTATTTGAGTACATGATGTTGCTGAACCTAGACCTGACCAACTGCACCAAACCCTTACCCATTGACTTAGTGAAATCAAGGTGATTTTTGTTTAGGAAGTGCATCTAAAAATAAGGCTCATACCATTACAAATGTAGATGCTTATCTGAAGTTTAGAAACGTCTTCACCTGGTTCAACCCCCTCTTGTCCAGCACGATTGCAGTCAGTGCCTTGTGAGATGCTGAACTTGTAATCACAACCCATCACACATTGTGAGTAAAATGACTGCATCCATACAGGGGACTCAATTCTGATCTTATATAATTGTTTTTTAATTACCTTGCGTGATCGAGGGCTTATCATCGCTGTGTTCCACCAGAGGCTCATGCTCGCAACAACCAGTGGCCCAAAAATGTTAATTTCGAACGTGGTGCACGCCAACCAGCATCATCTGCACAAAAGTAATATAACATGAAAACATACAGGCAGCAAACTATATCGGTCAGCATGACAAAAGATTATGAATATGTGCTAACTAGCAGCTCTGGTGCAGGGTACTGAATTATATAGTCAGTCGGACTTATCACATGATATAGGCGACACTCTTAGCAAAATCGGAGGCATGATGATCTAAATAAACAACAAGAACCTAGATTCGGGGATTTAGCCTGTACCTGGGGGACAAGACAAACAAACAGCAAAACAACCATGGAAACAAATGTGTTTGGTAGCGAGTAGCTGCTACGCTAACACCCTCCACCATCAAGAACGCAAGATAGAAAAGTACAGGGCTTACAACAAAATGGTCAAGCAAACACATTTTTACACAGACTATTAACCTCAAGAAAACCACTATACAAAGTTCGCCCAAGGGTACTTACAATTTAAACAGCACCACGGCCAAGTCGGCATCCGATTCACAGTTCGGCCAATGTGAATTCGTGTTTGGCCTTTCTGTTTGTCACTCGCCCTATTTTGCTTCTTCTGTTCATCTGATGGATGGGTTCCTGTGTCTCTTTTGTTACGGTGAAACACTTCACCATCACATAATTAAAGGGACAACAACAGAATTGAGGTTTAAAGCAAAAATGTGATTTATTTATAAAGACAAACAACAAGGAGTAACAGATCTCTAAGGGTATATGTTTAAATGCGAGATTGTGGCAAGATGGAAGAACGACTCAAACGGAGACAGTTGAAGTTCTTTATTCATCAATTGCCAACACAAGAATGAATGACAGAGAAAACGCGCCACAAACTCAAAGGGTACAAACCACGCCCCCTACCCGTAAACCTACTGGGTGAGAGACATAAACACGTGACATACAGTAAAGGCATATCAACAGACTGTGCACGCCACACAGGCCCCCCCGAACACCCAGAGGGAACTTATAAAGAAACATTCAATCCCTCATTGGAGGTTTGATCAGCCTGCCATAACGGTTGCGCCACCCCTCCTTAGACACAGTAGGTGGTGCATGAGAAACATCCTCCACAACCGGCTCCGAATCAGGGCACTTGGGTGAAATCCTGTCTAGGATCCTGGAAGGAGGACGACCTCGCCGGGGGACCTGGGCCGGAAACACAATCTCGTCAGCCATCATGTGTGCCGGTTTAAGCCTATCTAATGTAACGCGCTCCTTACGCCCACCCATATCCAGCACAAAACTCTTAGAGCCCGCCTCCAGTACCCTAAACGGGCCATCGTAAGGGGGCTGGAGGGGCGACCGGTGAGCGTCACGTCGCAGAAAAAAAAACTTAGCCGTCATGAGCTCCCCGGGCACGAAAGACCGCGGCAAACAGTGATGCACCGGAGTGGGAGTGAGAGGGCTCCCCAACGAAAAAGGACGCACTGCAGGATGCGAAAGTGGAGCAGAACTCTCTGCCAAAAATTCACCCGGGACGCGGAGTGGCTGCCCTAGGACCAACTCGGCAGGAGAGGCATTCAAGTCCTCCTTAGGAGCTGAACGCAGTCCAAGCATCACCCAAGGCAAACGATCTATCCAGTTGCCATCCGAGAGCGCAGCGCGCAACACCGCCTTAAGCGACCGGTGAAAACGCTCACACAAGCCGTTAGCTTGTGGATGGTACACGGTAGTACGGTGAACCTGTGTGCCTAGGGACCTAGCCAGTGCCGACCAAAGCTCTGAAACAAATTGAGGGCCTCTGTCGGAGGTGATGTCGGACGGGGTACCGAAACGCGCAACCCAAGCCGAAAGGAACGCACGCGCTACGTCCGCAGACGTCGTTGAGGACAGAGGAACCGCCTCTGGCCACCTGGTGGTCCGATCCACTACAGTAAGCAAGTGTGTAAAACCTTGCGAGGGAGGTAAAAGGCCCACCAGGTCCACATGTACATGATCAAAACGCCTGGCCGGAATCGAAAACGCTTCGAGAGGCGCTTTGGTGTGCTGATGAACCTTAGCGCGCTGACACGCTACACATGCGGCCGCCCATTCCTTAACCTCTCTGCAAAGGCCGGGCCAGATGAATTTGGATCCAACCAGCTTCACCGATGCCCGGACCCCCGGATGTGAGAGAGCATGAACGGAATCGAAAACTCGACGGCGCCAGGCCGCTGGTACGACAGGGCGGGGACGGCCCGTGGAGACATCGCAAAGGAGGGTGGGACCGCCTTCCTGCACAACGGCCTCCTCAAGCTTGAGGCCCGTACCGGTGGCCCTAAGGGCCAGGATGTCCGGATCTCCAGGCTGGTAAGCTGCCATAGCAGAAAAATCCACCCCGAGCAGTACCGGACACGCCAACGTGACCCGCGATAAACAATCTGCAACGGGGTTGGCTTTCCCAGCCACATGCCGAATGTCTGTCGTGAACTCGGAGATGGCCGCTAGGTGGCGCTGTTGACGAGCAGACCATGGCTCAGCTACCTTAAGCCTGGTTTATACTTCTGCGTAGGGATCGCGTCGTGATCACTCAATGGCCACGCAGTTGCTCGGACGCCGTCATGAGCCCGTGATACTTCTGCGGAGGGATTGCGTTGGGTTTACGTCTCAAAATGCAATTCATTGCCACACCGGTAGAGGGACCAGACCATTCTGGTCATTACATACGGATTACTAGCGAGTTAAAAAAAAGTTTCTAGTAGAAATGAAGGCAAAAGTTTTATACGTTTTTTATCAACAGATATGACTATATGATACAATTGCTTTATATAATATACAGCTATGTAGTTTATTATGGATTACTTTCTAAATGTCTTGATCTAACGTGACATAACCGTTCTTTATCAAGAACGGCTTTTTAACTTGCTAGTAATCCGTATGTAATGACCATTCTGATCATTACATACGGACACACACACACACACACACACACACACACATATATATATATATATGTTGTCGCCAATCAGTCGAAGCATTTATCAAGGCTGTGTTTACACCGTGGCGGTGTTTACGAGTGGAAACCGGAAAAGCGATCTCCAGCCAATGTAGCTCGCGGACCAATCACAGCCAAAGCCAACGCGTTGGGACGGCGTCGCCTCGACGCGCGTCTAGGATTTGGGGAGGTGCACGTCGAGGACGTAAAGGGTCCGCAAAGGGTCCGCCGTCCCAACGCGTCGCGTCGACGCGGAAGTATAAAAGAAGCATAACTAGGCCTTTAGACATCGCAAAAGTTAGCGGCTTATGGTCAACATAAGCGGTGAAAGAACGGCCCTCCAGCAGGAAACGAAAATGACGTGTAGCTAAGTACAACGCCAGCAACTCTCGGTCAAAAGTGCTGTACTTGCGTTCGTTGTCCCTCAGTTTACGGCTAAAAAACGCCAGGGGCTGCCATACACCAGCCACCCGCTGCTCGACCACTGCCCCCACAGCTACATCGGATGCATCGGTTGTCAGAGCAACTGGTGCCGTGGGCGCGGGATGTGCCAGGAGCGCTGCGTTAGCCAGGGCGGACTTCGCCCCGTCAAAAGCCTGGATCCGTTCGGGGGTCCAATCGACCTGGTCATTGGCCTTCTTCAGCCTCAGGGCCTCATACAATGACCGCAGGAGGTGGGCTGCGCGAGGCAGGAAGCGATTATAAAAATTAACAATGCCCAGAAACTCCTGCAGGGCTTTAACTGAGACCGGACGGGGGAATTCTGCTACAGCCTGCACCTTGGAAGGCAACGGAACTGCGCCCTGCGACGAAATGTGGTGGCCCAAGAAATCAATATCCGGTAGTCCGAACTGGCACTTCGCCAGGTTGACAATCAGGCCGTGCTCATCCAGGCGCTGGAAAACCTGTTTAAGGTGCGACAGGTGCTCCTCAGCCGACGGGCTGGCCACCAGGATATCGTCCAAATAGACGAACACAAAAGCCAGGTCACGCAATACCGAGTCCATCAATCTCTGGAATGTTTGCGCTGCCCCTTTAAGGCCAAACGGCATGCGCAAAAACTCGAAAAGGCCGAACGGGGTTATCACCGCAGTCTTGGGCACATCCTCCACGCGCACGGGGACCTGGTGATAACCGCGTACCAGATCCACCTTTGAAAAAACTGTTGTACCCGCAAGGTGAACAGAAAAGTCCTGAATGTGCGGGATGGGATAGCGATCATGCACGGTGATTTAAACGGCGGAAATCACCGCATGGTCGCCATGACCCATCAGCTTTGGGTAACATGTGGAGGGAAGAAGCCCATGGGCTTTTTGAGCGCCGCACTATCCCTAACCGCTCCATGGTAGCAAATTCCCCTTTCGCCAGAGCCAACTTTACAGCGTCGATCCGTCGTGCACGCGCGAAAACCGGCGGGCCCGTGGTGGGAATGAAGTGCTCCACACCGTGCCTCGTTGCCGCGGTAGAAAATGCAGGAGTGGTTAGCGAGGGAAAAACGGCCAGCAATCGCTGATAAACGCAGCCGGACGCTGAGAAGCTAGCGTGCGTTAACGGCCCAGATCCCCCTGTCTGACATGGGAAGGTGGTAAAAGACACGGCATCGATCAAACGGCGATTAGCGACGTCAACCAACAAACCGTTTGCACACAGAAAGCCCGCGCCTATGATGGGAACCGTAATGGATGCGATCACGAAGTCCCATTTGAAACTGCGCCCATGGAAACAAACAGCCACCGACCTGATGCCATATGTCCCAATAGAGGAACCGTTAGCTGCACTCAACTGCGGCCCGTTGCCTCGGGCTGACAGGTCCGAGTCAGTCGGAGGAAGCAGGCACTTCTGGGAGCCGGAGTCCACCAGGAAACGCCTGCCGGAGAGGGAGTCTTTCAAAAACAGCAGCTCCTCTCGCTCGCCAACGCTCACAGCTGCTACTGAGCGCTGGCTCTGGCGTTTCCCGACGCCTCAAATGCGCACGGAGGGACGCAACGCCGAGCCTTGGAGCCATAACGCTGGTGGAAAAAACACAAGGCGCCTCTGCGCTGTCTCCGCCCGGAAACTCCAGCCACCACTGCTGGGTCCTCGCCATCCGCTGTCGGCTGTTGGGGGTCCGACGACACGCTCTGCAAGGAGAACCGTCTGGTAGCCAGCAGGACACGATCTGCTTCTTCAGCCAAACCCCGGTAGTCACTCGCGGTCAGACAAGGAGAGTTGGCTAAAGCTGCGCGCACCAGTGGTGGGAGTTGGCGCAGGAAAATGTGCGGGAACAGGAAACCACCATCATCTGAACCCAGCAGTGACAGCATGCTGTCCATCAGGTCCACCGCCAAACCGTCGCCTAACCCGGGCTGGGACAGCATTTAATCGGCCCTCTCCGCCGCGGACAGGCTGTACCTCCGTAGCAGGAGTTGTTTGAGTGCTGAGAATTTGCCATGTTGTGGTGGGTCTCGCAGAAGTTGCATGACGCGGCGAGTGGAATGCTGATCCAGGGCCGCGACCACCAAGAAGTACCTGGAGTCGTCCTCTGTGATTCTACGCAGGTGGAAAAGCGCTTCAACATGCTGGAACCACGCAGCCGGGTCGCTCTGCCAGAACTCGGGAAGCTTCACAGACGCGGCGAAACCGGCCGGCTGTGAGTGTTGGGGCGACATGGCTGAGGAGGAGACACCGCATTCTGCTTCCTCGAACATGTTCAAATCGGGGTCACCAATGTGGCAAGATGGAAGAACGACTCAAACGGAGACAGTTGAAGTTCTTTATTCATCAATTGCCAACACAAGAATGAATGACAGAGAAAACGCGCCACAAACTCAAAGGGTACAAACCACGCCCCCTACCCGTAAACCTACTGGGTGAGAGACATAAACACGTGACATACAGTAAAGGCATATCAACAGACTGTGCACGCCACAAGATAGAGGTTGTGGGTGAGTGGATGCGGTGAATGCGTCTGTATGTTAGAAATGAGACTATAAGCTAATAAGAGTGAGGATGAGGGGAAAGGAACAAAGCAAAGTGCCCAAGTGAAAGAGTAACGTAATAGTGCCTGCAAAAACCGAAGAGAGTGCCTCCCTGAAGGATAGGGAAAACCTGTTTATATACCCCCGCCCATTAACCCAGGTGTGATCAATAATGTCAGTTTGATCACCTAACCTAGCTCTGCCATGTAGTGGCATCAAAAGGCCTAAAGGGGGTGCAGGGGGTCGTCACACTTTTTAGTCGGCTGATCCACGATTAATATAACAATCCCCTTGCTACTTGTGCTTATATATAGCAGGTTCTGTGTTTGTAGATGTGTAGTGCTGTAAAGCAGTTTGTTACTTCACGAGACCCGAGAGTACCGCGAGAGTTTGCCACCGAACAAAGAGGCAAAGACTTGCATACTCACTTTTTCAGCCCAGAAGCGCTAGGGGGGGGGTTGTAGACACCCACCAATCGACCCATAAAGTGTTAGAGAACCATCACAATTACTCTTAACCAGCTATGTTAAGCTAAAAAATGGTCAAAAAAGTTGCATAGTTCCTCTTTAAGATGCTTCTTCAGGTTGAACGTGGAGCCTTTGGACGCTGAAAGGAGGTTGGTTGCTGGCAAGCAGAGGTTGCACTGCACAGTTATATTCCTTTCTCCATTCTCTTTCTTTAATATGAAATGCTGTTTGTGAAATTTCCAAGATAGGAACGCATTCCTGCCCTGACTCTGTTGTGCCTGTTCCGGGTCCAGCTCTACGTCCTCTAGCTCCTGCTGCTCCTCTTCCGCCTCCATTGAAATGATCATAAACAGAAATAGCGATCAGTTTTTTTCGTTTTCATATAGGGGCTTCTGTGAAATGCATGGGGTTGCCTTCATTTATATAGAGAGTGAATAAACTTGTGGAACGGAAAAGTATCGTCATGTAACCCATTGATTTCAACAATGTAACTGAATATTCTAAATACCAACTATTTAAATTGTAACTGTAATTAAATACAGTTACTTATTATTTGTATTCTGAATACATAACGCCGGTACATGTATTCCGTTACTCCCCAACACTGGGTATTAATTAGAGATGGTTAGTTTTGGTATTAGTTAGAGATAGTTAGTTTAGGTATTAGTTAGAGATGATTAGTAAAGGTATTAGTTAGAGATGGTTACTTAAGGTATTAGGTTCGATATGATTAATTTAGGTACTAGTTAGAGAGGGTTAGTTTAGGTGTTAGGGTAGAGATGGCTAGTTTAGGTGTTAGGTTAGCGTGCCCGAAAGCTGCATGCTGCCTGTTACGCTGCTCCAGACTGGCGTTCGCTTTTAAAAAAAAATTTTTAAACTTTCTTTTCTTTTTCTTTTTACTTATTATTTTCTCTGAAGTACTGGGAAGCCCTACACTCTCAAGCAATGCTGTTTGAGGGAGTTTTGTGGTGCTTCTCGTGTACTATTTTCATTCACAATGCCGCCTACACCGGGACACGCTGCCTTTGTTTACTCCGGAGAACAGCTGATCGCACTAATGCCGGTGTTGCATTCGATTTGGTTCCCGCTTTGGAATTCCTGTTCCCCCTCGAAACACAATGCAAGTTGACTCCACCCTCAAGAACAACCCAACACAACTGGCTTTACAGAAAGCGAAACAGGACAAACTTAATGTTGCTACGTGTTGACAGTCTTTAAAACGGAGATTAACCTTTGTTGTTTTTGTTTTTGTCACGCAATAACAGCAATTGTCATCATATCATTAGGTAACCATTTGTTAAATGCCGTTAATAGCCTTCATTATGCAAACGCTAGCTTATGCAGTTTTACTCCACGCGACCAACTCTCGGCTTGTCATGTTATTGTTGATTGTTTTATGTAGTCTAATAAACATATGCATTGTGAAATGTATTCAATGTGTCGATCTTCTTCTTACTGGGAGGTGGTATTCATGGGCAAGTTAGGCTGGCCAGGTAGCACATCATTTTGGCCATATTCACTGACATAGCGGAAACATTTCACTGTTGTGGATGATGCGGCATGGTGGCCAGACCAGCGGATTTACCACCCGATCTCTGGAGGAAAACTCACCGGGGATGCAGAGGAGGGAAACAACGTCGGGGGAGAAGGTTGACACGGAACGTACGCATGGAAAGGAGGAAATTCAAGCCGTGTCTCCCTTCTATTGTTATGGGGAATGTTCAATCCCTTAATAACAAAATGGACGAACTAACGGCGCTTACGCGGAGCCACTCAGTTTATCAAGAATGTAGTCTGATGTGTTTCACCGAGACATGGCTGCACATGGATATTACGGACCCGATTGTATCTGTCGATGGCTTCCACACTGTTCGGGCGGACCGGGACTGTACCAAGAGCGGTAAGCGGAAGGGGGGAGGGCTCGCCGTTCTAGTTAATATCAGGTGGTGCAATCCCGGTCACATCTGTATTAAGGAACAGATCTGTAGCCCAGATACTGAAGTGTTGGCCGTTGGTCTACGTCCATATCACCTCCCTAGGGAGATCCCGCATGTCATCATCATCATGGTGTACATCCCTCCCACTGCTAACCCATCAGCTGCCTGCGGCACCATACACTCCACCGTCTCTAAACTTCAGACTAAACACCCCAGTGCCCTCATCATCATGTCGGGAGACTTTAACCACGTCACCATGGATAAAGTTCTGCCGACTTTTAAGCAATATGTGAGCTGTCCTACCAGAGGGGTGAGGACCCTGGACCTGATGTATGCCAACATTAAGGAGGCATACATCTCTTCTTCTCTCCCCCCTCTGGGCAGGTCGGATCACAATCTGGTTTACCTCAAACCCTGCTATGTGCCTCTGGTGAAGAGGAAGCCTGTGACCACAAGGACTGTGAGGAAGTGGTCAGATTAATCTTACGAGGCACTGCAGTACTGTTTTGAGGTTACTGACTGGCCTGCACTCTGTGAGTCTCACAGGGAGGACATTGATGGGCTCACAGAGTGCATAACAGACTACATTAACTTCTGTGTAGACTGCTATGTCCCTGCGTCGACAGTCACCTGTTACGCAAACAACAAACCTTGGATAACCAAGGACATCAAGGCCATCCTGAGCGACAAGAAGAGGGCGTTCAGAGAGGGCAACCAGGCTGAGCTGAGGAGAGTACAGGGGGTACTCAAGGTCAAAATTAAGGAGGCAAAAGACAGATACAGGAGGAAGCTGGAGAAGAAGCTCCAGAAAAACAACACGAGGGATGTGTGGAGTGGTATGAGAACCATCACGGGCTTCCAGAAGACTGGTAGCATGGGGCTGGAGGGTGGAGTGGCTCGGGCCAATGAATTTAACCTTTTCTTCAATAGGCTTGATACTGCGGCCCCCGCCCCTCCCCCTCATGACCCTGCTGCTACTGCTGCTGGCAGCCCAACAACCAGTGCCACTCCACCTCCCCCTCCTTCTCCCCCTCCTTATAGACCGCCCTCCTGCCTCTCACCACCTCTATTCACTCCCGGCCACTTCACACCTTCACCCTGCCCCACCCCTCCCCCCTGCTCTGCATACTGTCCTCCACTACCTGAGGACCCTATCCCTCCTCCCCCAACGGACACCTCTACAGTTTCCTTCACACCTGACCTGGTGAGAAGACAACTGATTAGACTCCACTCTGGCAAAGCGGCGGGCCCTGATGGTGTGTTCCCCAGGGTACTTAAAGCCTGTGCCCCCCAGCTGTGTGGAGTACTTAATCATGTCTTCAACCTGAGCCTGCACCTCCAAAAGGTCCCTCTGATGTGGAAGACGTCCTGCCTCGTTCCTGTCCCAAAGACGCTGCGCCCCAGCAGCCCCAAGGACTACAGACCGGTGGCCCTGACGTCACATATCATGAAGACCCTGGAGAGGCTCGTTCTGGACCAGCTTAGGCCAATGGTCAGACCCTTCTCGGACCAGCTGCAGTTTGCCTACCAGCCCAGCCTGGGAGTCGAGGACTGCATCATCTACCTGCTGAACAAAGTCTACTCTCATCTGGACAAGCCGGCGAGCACTGTGAGAGTCATGTTCTTTGACTTCTCCAGTGCTTTCAACACCTTACGGCCGGGTCTCCTAGATGAGAAGATGGCGGCGATGCAGGTTGATGCTCCCTTGGTGTCCTGGATTGTTGACTACCTGATGGGCAGACCACAGTTTGTACGTCTACAGAATTGTGTGTCTGACAGGGTGGTTAGCAAGACTGGGGCCCCACAAGGGACGGTCCTTTCTTCCTTTCTCTTCACCCTCTACACCTCAGACTTCAGCTACTGCACTGAGTCCTGCCACCTTCAGAAGTTTTCTGATGACTCCGCGATAGTTGGCTGTATTGAAGGGGGTGATGAGGGTGAGTATAGGACTGTTGTGGGCAACTTTGTCTCTTGGTGTGAGCTGAACCATCTACAGCTCAATGCTACAAAGACAAAGGAGCTCATTGTGGACCTAAGGAGGGTCAAAACACCGGTGGGCCCTGTGTTCATCCAGGGGGTTCCAGTCGACACTGTTTAGGAGTACAAGTACCTGGGGGTGTACTTCAACAACAAGTTGGACTGGACCAGGAACACAGAGGCCGTCTACAAGAAGGGCCAAAGCCGACTCTTTTTTCTGAGGAGGCTAAGGTCCTTCAACATCTGCAGGACAATGCTGAGGATGTTCTATGAGTCGGTTGTTGCCAGTGCAATCTTCTTTGCTGTCACATGCTGGGGCAGTGGGATGAGGGTTGCGGACACCAATAGACTTAATAGACTCATCAAGAGGGCTGGTGATGTAGTGGGTGAGGAATTGGACACTCTAACTACCGTGACTATCATGGACGATGCCTATCACCCTCTCTTTTCCACCCTGGCTCAGCGGAGGAGTTCCTTCAGCAGAAGACTCCTCTCACCGAGATGCACCACAGAGCGACATAGGAAATCATTCCTGCCTGTGGTCATCAAACTATACAATCTGTCACTTTCATCATAGTTTCTGCTGCACAACAGGTTATTCATTCATAACTGGTCATTTCTTTTAATTTCACTGCATAACTGGTCATCTCTTTGCACAACTGGTCTTTTTTCCAACATAGAATCTGACATGCTACATCCTTGCGTATGCTATCACCTCTCAGTGTATGCCTGGTTGTATGTACATTTATGTATATTTCTTTATGTTTGTATATTGCTTACATAGGTTTATATTTTACATAGGTTTATTTTACATAGGTTTTTATTTTATTTTATATTTTACATAGGTTTATATTATATATTTATATTCTAACACTTTACTTTACGTAGAGTGTCTATCTCTTCTTCCTTTTGCACAGGAGTATTGTATTGTAACGAATACAATTTCCCTCAGGTATTATTAAAGTACGTCTGTCTGTCTGTCTGTCTGTCTGTCTGTTACAGATGGTTCGTTTACGTGTTAGGTTATAGATGGTTAGTTTAGGCATTAGGTTAGAGGTGGTTAGTTTAGGTATTGGTTAGAGATGGTTACTTTAGGCGTTAGGTTAGAGATGGTTAGGTTAAGGTATTACGTTAGAGATGAGTAAAGGTATATTTAGTGAATTTAGTGCAATCTAGCTGAATGGACTTGGATGAAATTGAATATATTATTCATGTGTCGTGCCTATGTTGGGTGGTAATTTCTTCTTCTTCTTCTTCTTCTAACGTTGTAGTCAGTGATGCTGTACCCACACCGTGTGCCTTATACTGTAAGACCCAAGAGGCTGAGCCCTCTGGGACGTGCCCCCCAAATCCGGGTTCCGGTTCTGACGCCGCAGGGAGTGGCAGCCCGACACAGCAGCTCTCAATTGCACTGGTCATCTCAATGATAACTACCAAGGATGTTTACCCACTAACCGCACTGTCAACCTCAATGATGACTACCATGTTTGCTCATCAACCAATTGCA
Organism: Urophycis tenuis; assembly: GCA_036785325.1. Classification (NCBI taxonomy): domain Eukaryota; kingdom Metazoa; phylum Chordata; class Actinopteri; order Gadiformes; family Phycidae; genus Urophycis; species Urophycis tenuis. Next base: position 6,022,968 of record JAXIVH010000011.1, read on the forward strand.
CTGTCCTTCTCAATGATGATTACTATGTATGCATACAGGTTCTCACTTTTTCACTTTTCACTTTTTCATCTGACTTTAAGAGCATTTAATTTAATTTAATCTAATCTTGTCTAGGTAAATCTATTTATTGTTTTTTGACTATAGTCAGGTTCTTATTGCACTCATCTATCCCCTTGTACTGCTGGTCACTGTGAATTTCTCCTAAAGGGGATTAATAAAGGAATATCTTATTTTATCTAATCCAGTGTTTGGAGGGTTAAACTGGACTTTCACTTCTGACTCCATGTGTAACACAGTGGAGCGAATGGCAGTTCAAGAATGAGGGGGTTATAATAAGTGCCTGAGAATACTAAAACGAAACTATGAAATCAATGTTTTACCTTCACTCGTTTTCTTGCGTTTCTCTGAATGTGATCCAAAACGAAGCTGTTGAGATAGCTATGACAGAGATACACCAAACGTGGACACATCGGTCATGTCTTTGTGACTTCCTTGTCCTCAGGAGATGGGGTCAATTCAGCCTGATGAGGTTAGGGTTAGAGGTTAGGGTTAGGGTTAGGGTTAGGGTTAGGGGGGGTTAGGGTGAGGGTTAGGTTTAGGGTTATCTGTCTTATTTTGTTAAACGTATTTCATTCCTCCCGTGTGTCTTAAGGAACAATCACACAATCAAAACTTAATGCTTTGTCTTTGGAGGTTTGGGGGGGGCTGACTTTGTCTGGCCACCTCTTCTAGACGGAGTAGTGACAGGCCAAAAAAGACATTGAACTGACATTTAATGACCAGAGACAGCGACAGAGAGGATTTAGGCCTCAGAAACATTCAAGGCTTAAGCACGAAGCACGTACATTAATCTGAGTTCAGCTGGAAAACGTCGACCCCTTCCAGAGCAAGAGAGGCAGAGGGCCACAGAGTTCTGGCCGGGCCAATGGATTTCAAAAAGTTGCATCCTGGGGAGAGACATCAATACTTCATAGGGCCATTCTCCAGAGGTCAAGTCAGGTCAAAACAACAGCCTGGACAAGAAGAACACACATCATCTATGTCTCTTGTCATTATCTACCTCATCACTCATATCAACACACACACGCACACACACACACACACACACACGCGCACACACACACTCACTCTTTCCTCCGGTCTTTCACATCAATGCACACGTGCACGTGGGAGAGTGTTTCAGAGCCCAGCCCAGTTTCCTAAATCAGCGCAGTTCATTGGTGCCTGGGGGTTTGACTTAAGAAGGTGAAAGACTGTGATTTGTTGGAGAAGGAGGAAGCGTGTGTTTTATTCAGGAAGCGATTGTTTTGGCAGATAGCTTACTTGCGTCAGAGCCACACTGTGTGACCACAAACACATGCATCTCTGTGGAGCACTGACCTTATGACCATCTAGGAACACTTGGTCAGCCAGTGTGTGTGTATGTGTGTGTGTCTGCCTTCCTGTGTGTGTCTGTGTGCGTGTGTGTGTGTCTGCCTTCCTGTTTGTATGTCTGTTTGGCGTATTGCCAACTTTGGCTGACTTTATTTGGTAAGAAAAGTTTAGATTAGGTTACAAAAAAATGACGCTGGTTTTGAAGACCCTATGGTTCCTATTCATGGTGTAACCCAGGCGCGTAGCCACACAAGGGCCAATGTGGGCCAGTCCCACTATCATTGACAGCTGGCTCACCCTATCAGAAGTGCCCGGCATTACAGTTTTTTTCTGATTGCTAAAGTTCAATTTTCGCAACTTTGGCTGCTTTTGCAAAACTCTACACACAACTACAAGAACTTCACACCAATCTAGCAAAGCATTGTAGATACATTGCAAAATATAACTAAGGCTGAAAAACGCTATACACCTTTGTAAAAGGTGTATAGCATATAACATTTTTGTGTCAAATCATTCACACAAACTATAATTGTAATTAACACGCCCACACTGCAACTACACACAAATGATACACACATTTGGCTTGTGCTTTTCTTTGCATAATGTAAATCAATTTTACATCATACTTTTGTCATGAATACGTTTGATATAAACACACAGGGAATCACACTTCAATCATGGATGTTTATTTACATTCACCAAAACAAACTAAAAATATTTTTTTACATGTAAATCAAAACACAAGAAAACTCAATACAAGTGTACTGAAAACAAAAGGAAGTTACTGAACATCCATACGCCTTGCTGGATCTGGCCACAAGATTTCATCAACATCACATGCTATGTCTTCAAGTGCAAGACAGCGGGGAAAGTATCGCCTTGCATGGCGTATCCAGCCCTGACATGCTGCCTGGTCAATATCCCCACATGCCTCCTCTATTGCCTGTAGCAGGGCCATACGCTGCTGGGGATTACGCTCATAGACCCTCCATCGCCAGGCAGAGAAGAACTCCTCGATGGCATTGAGGAAAGGGGAGTAAGGTGGGAGGTTGAGGATAGTGAAATGTGGATGATCCTGACACCAGTTACGGACTGCAGCAGATCTGTGAAAGCTGACATTGTCCCATATTACGACATATCTGGTTTGTTGTGCTCGACGTGCATTTGTGAGGATGGCATTTAGCTGGTTGAGGAATGCGATGATGAGGTCTGTCTTGTACGGGCCCAGTGTGGCATGATGGTGAAGGACACCGTTCTGGCTGATCGCAGCACACATTGTTATGTTGCCGCCCCTCTGCCCTGGCACATTTGTAATGGCACGCTGTCCGATGACATTCCTGCCCCGTCTTCTTGTTTTAGTGAGGTTGAACCCTGCCTCATCCACAAATATGAGCTCATGGCCCATGGAATCTGCCTCTAGCGCCATTACTCTCTGAAAAAGAAAAAAAAACAAAATAAATACACTTCAGTATGTAAAAGGACCATGTATACACTTCTGAATTCAACACCAATACTGTTGCTTACCTGCACATATTCACAACGCAGTTGCTTTACTCGTTCTGAATTCCTTTCGAAGGGCCCTTTGTAGACCTGCTTCATGCGAATTTTGTTTCTGTCAAGTAAGCGTGATATTGCTGAGATGCTCACAGTATTTACATTTGCAAAAGTTGTGTCATCTTCAATTACACGCTGCTGAATTTCACGCAGCCTTATGGTATTGTTCGCCATCACCATATTCACAATGTGGATCTCCTGCTCAGGTGTGAACAGTCTTTCTCTGCCCCCAGCTCTCGGAATTCTAGCAATTCTGTAAAGTAGCAATGCCATCATTTGTACATTACTGTATTTTACATATTACAGAAGTATACATATTGTCTAACATGTACACTGTATTTCTATGTACAGATTGCAAGTAGGCCTATACTGCAATGTTGAAATGAAGTATGAAATGTATAGAGTATGAAATGACTCTACATACCGGTTCTCAGTGTGAAATGTTCTGAATATGCTTGCTACAGTGTAGCGGCTCAGATTGGGTTGAACCCTTTCTCCAGCTTCCCTGTAGCTCATGCCATGGTTGATGACATGGTCAACCAATGTGGCCCTTATGTCATCTGTAATTATGTGTCTTTGTCTCCTTCCTCCCCTTCCTCGTCCTCTTGCTCCTTGGGCCCCTCGTCCTCTTGCTCGTTGCCCCCCTTGTCCTCTTCCTAAGACTTAATTTTCTTGTCTCGGTCCATGTTGTCCTCTCCCTCTTATTTCTTCAAGTCCTCTGCCACGTCCTCCTCTGGTCCTCAGTCTTCTGACAAGTCTTTCTCCTTCCATTGTTCTCCAAACAGAAAGCTTTCCTGTGACTTATTTATAGGCTGGTTGCAAGGTGAAGGGATTATCTAAAATTGTGTCCACCTGTCACATGTTGTAGATAATTAGTAGTACAGTAGTGTACAAAATATCCATGAATGTGTATAGTTTTTCTAGGAGTGTGTTCATCGTTTGGAAATTGTGTGTAAAGCAGTGAGTTGTGTTTACAGTTATGCAAAAAGAGTGTTGTGCAATGGATTGCTTTGGTACATTTAGCAAACTGTGCTTTATAACATTACAAACTCAGTGCAAATCTGTTTTTATGCTTATAGTTTTGCTACATTGGTGAAATGTTTGTGTATTTGTGTGAAGAGTTCAGCTTAAACAGCCAAAGTTACAAAAAATGTGCTTTAGCGAACAGAAAAAACTGTAACTTGAAATTCAAGGAACGAAAAAATAGCGGCGCTATTAACTGCTACAAATATGTCAAAACAAATGTCGTTGGTGTCATTTTTTAAGAAACTAAGATTATATTTTACCGCTACAGAAAGGACCAATGCCAACAACGATGACTCGGTTTTGTGGCCTTCAACCTCGTCCATCTCCACAACCACCTCCAGTCCTTGTCGTTCAGTTCTCCCCATGTCTCACGCACTCACGCACTGCGCTCAGCACGCACGCACCGAATTGAAAATCTCTGAAATGTGTGTTGAACTCAATAGCCTTTCTTGGTCAGAAGTTGTTCTGTTATGTTTTGTTATTTTAAATTGTACCCTCTGAATCATGTTTTGGGTTCGTTTTATCTGGCTGGAGTTTTTTTTGTTACATGTTTACAAAGCGCTTGCAATCGCCTACAACCTTGGCGTAGCCTACGTGTTTTTGTATATATTTAGCCCAGGCTACTTCATATGGTTCGCTTCTCCATGGTCTTGACTAGCTGTTTTACAGTCTTTATGTTCAATTTTAAAATCACATGCATGCATGGATGTTGTGCCTTAAATTCCTGCGGGGATGAATAGTATGAAAGTGTAATCTATTTATCAATGTAGCCTATTTTTGTTTGCCATTAATCGTCTGATCTGTGATGAAATCACGTGTTGTTTAATTTGGGGACAATTACTGTACTGCCTATATCGGAATAATAATAAAAAAAAGTCAAGCATGATTTCCACTCCTTGCGATGCGCCTAAGCCTTTCGGTTTTGATCGGTTAAAGTTCTTGTGCGTACTATAGAATTCAAGCTTGCAATTTATCAATGTAGCCTATTATTGTTTGCCATTAGTCGTCTGATCTGTGATGAAATCGTGTGTTGTTTAATATTGGGATAATTGCTGTAGGCAGTGGTGTGCACAGGTAGACACTAGGTGGTGCTAAAGCCACTTCTGCCTGTGTCATGTCTTATCGTGGTCTTATCTCATTAGTTTGTGACATTTTACTGTATCTACAAAAATTGGCTGTAGTCAAGTAAGATTTGATTTTGTCCCTGTTCTGCATCTGATGGATACCTGAAGAAAATGTTTCTGGTGTCCGTATTAACTGATTCGGTATTTTAATATTAAGCCACAAGCTAAAGTGTCTGTGCCCTCTCAAGCAAGTGCCCTTTTGAAAGTTCGTTTTTTGTTTTTTTGTTTTTTTGTGGCCCATGCTGACATGATCATCTATAAGTGCTCGGCGATTAAAAGCGTGTGATAATAATGGCCCAATTAATATTCCCTCTACCCCCCACCCCACCCGCACACACGTCACCGTGAACGCGCAGAGCGGACACAAACGGAGGCGCGTTGTAGCAGCAGATAGTGCACAGCTGCAGCCCAAACGCACCACCTCTCCTGCCCACCAGCCAGCTAACATATAAATGAAACGACTCGAGTGTGTTGTTTGCCCCCTAAGCCTCAGTTGCCAAGCTATATCTTGCATTTATTTGTCTCTGTTGTGAAGTAGCGTGTCTCAACGCCACACAGCTCGGCATAAATTAGCCGACTGCTCACCTGCTTAACAAGCTTCACTACCCAAAATCAATAATAGATATGACGTGATGATCACCACCGGTAGAGTTTTTCATTGGTACCCTACAGCATGTGAATCTATCAGTATACTTACTTAAGATGAATATCTAGAGTATATTGTGTATATTGTGTAGGTTTACATAAGGGTACATAATTAACACTTGCAGTAATTTATTTGCTAAATGACAAATATTCCCAATTGCCTGCAGAAAAAGTAGCCTTGTGCCTTGTTGAAATATAACAAAGCAGTCTTATTCATACTTTTGGTCTCTTTTTATTTACCAATTGCAGCATAATACCTAGAAAGGAAAGGATAAGAAAGGAAAAGGAAAGCAGGTAACCCAGGAGAGCAGCTCTCTGCCCTCCTGGATAAAAGCATCCACCAGCAGCAAGGAGGAAGGGGAAGATGAAGATGAAAGGTCAGAGTCAAGAGTCATGTTCAATGTTTAGGGCATTTTAAAGCTCATAGTGCGAGAGCCTATGTATCTGATTTGGGTGGTCGTTGGATTTGGATGTTAATTTTTGGAGACATTTATATCTTCATTCTATAGGGTCTAAGGAATGAAAAAAAACATGTCTCCATTTTTTCTTTTGACTTTTAGTGCCTTTAAAAGGTGAGATTTATAAACATACATTCTCTGTATAGTTTCGCTGCTTGGTACCCCGAGTATTTAAACATTTTGTTCAAAAAGAGGGCTAATGTTTGTCAGTAGAGCTTAAAATGAAAAAATTCTTGACTCTGGAAACAGAGAGCACAAAAAAATCAAGGGCCAAATATAGTGATCACCCCAACTTTACATGATGTCAGCATCATTTTACTTGCCAGCTAAGCAAACTCGGGATCTATTATTTCCAACCTGTCTGCAATAAAAGAACTTTTTATCTGACATTATACACATTTATGTTTCATGTTTAGTCTACCATTACCAGCGTTCCAGTCATAATTGACCGACAAGACTGGTTTGTTTTGCTGTGGATGGTCACATGTGGTTTAAAAAAAAATACAGATGAGGCAGAAGATGAACAGGAATTTAGAGCAGACCACATACTACCATCTGGGGGACTTGAGCCAGACGCCGCAGAAGGTTCAGTGGTCATAACTCCACAGTTGACTGAAAATGAACAAATTCCTGTTTTTGAACCTACGTCTGATACAGAGGCAACAGCTCTTCAATTTCTACCACAGCCACCATCTGATCATGACATTAAGCATCACAATATCCCTACCTGGTCAAATCCCATTCTGTGCCATTGGGGTGGATCATGCACTTGAACATGTTAATCGCATCATGAAGGTCACAGGAGTACTTGTGGGGATCACTCAAAATGCTAGTGCAAGGGAGAGATTCTTTCTCACTGCACCTGAGTTGAGCAGGCTTGCTGAGCAAGCACTTCAAATTACTGGCACACCCACAATTAAACGGAATCATGCAGCCAACTGCTTACCATGTACAGGACAGCACACCAATGGGGAAAGTGTCTGCAAAACAGTCTGGACAAGGCAGGAAAAGAATGTTGTACGACTCAAAGATGTGATCAGATCATCCTTGAATCCCATGACGTATGATGGTGAAGATCTGCCAAATGTTATAACAAAGGCTGTGATGCCACCTCATATTCAGAAAGATGTATGCAGCCAAGATGAGATTGGGCAGCAGATGTATGCTACTTTTGTGGACGAGCGTATCAACAAAAGTGAAATTAGTGTCTGGGCCAGAATGAAGAAGGCTCAACTGAAGATGTGGAAGTGTGCAAGAAAAGTAGTAGAGGACTTCCGGAATGAAGAGTGAGGAGTAGACGTGTTTTTCCTCTCGCTCCCTCGTTTCCAACTTTTTATTATGTAAAAACCTCGTTATCCACTTCAAACTTTACAAATCGATATAAATCAGCTGCGCAACTAGATACATTAAGAAGACATGGCATCTAAAGCTACTAAACAAGCCAAGAAAGACTCTGTGCCTAGGGAAGACGATGCTGCTAGCGACGTTAGCATGGCGGCACTAACAAGGTTGCTGGAGAGCCATAAAGTGTCGCTTTCGGAAGAGTTTAAAACTGTTATCGCCGCACTCGAGTCTAAAGTTGACCTGGTCCACACGACCGTGTCCGAGCTAGGGCGACGCATTGCATCTTTGGAGTCGAACGCTGACTCAGTTGACGAGCGCCTGTCAACTCTTGAAGCTACATGCGCAGAGCTAGCCGCTAGCAATACTAAACTGCGGGCGAAAAACTTCAGACCTCGAAGCCCGGAGTCGCCGCAACAATATCCGCATCATAGGTCTCCCGGAGTCGATTGAAGGCCCACGGCCAACCGCCTTCTTCTCCAACCTACTACCCCAGCTTCTCGGGGACCAAATCCTGCCTACTTCTCCTGAGCTGGTCCGGGCCCACAGGTCGTTAGCCGCGAAGCCAAAGCCTGGGGAAAGACCGAGGCCTGTCATCATCTGTTTCCACAACTTCCAGACTAAGGAAAAAGTCATCCGCGAGGCCCGGAGAATGAGAGCGGACCTGCGGTACGAGGGGAAACCTATTGCCTTTTATGAAGATTATATTCCCGAGGTGGTGGCGCAGCGAGCTCCGTACCGTGAGGTAATGGCGCAACTATATAAGCTTGGACTCAGACCCGCTCTCCAGTACCCGGCCAAGCTGATGATAACGGCGGAGAATGGAGACAAAGTTCGGCTGTCATCTGTCGAGGAAGCTAAGAAATATCTTGCCGCTAAACGGAAGTAACATACTCTGCAGTGTTGGGTAGTAACGCATTACTTAGTAATATATTACTGTAATATTATTACTTTACCCAGTAACGAGTAATATAACGAGACTACTATGCCAAAAAGTAATATTATGTCTCGCTACTCTGGCAAATGCGGGCTTCGTTACTCGTTACAATGGCTGTTAATTTGTGCAGGGCTGAAGCGTGTGCAAATAGAACAGATCTACAAGCCATTACACACTGTGATTAGCGATGCATAGTAGCTTGTAGATCTGTTCCTTTTACTGCGCACAGTCATGACATCACGTACTCCCTGTAAATGTGACACGTGGATCAGATAAACAAATCAAAACATGGCGATGAATGGCCAACTACTCGGCGGCACTATGACTTTCCACGGCTGGAAATATCGGCATTATTTTGAATTTTTATCAGGCAAGGACGAAAAGAACATAAATGTCCGTTGCAGTGCGGGGAAAAAAAGTACTTTCCAGCGCAAAAAATACCACGTCACACCTGCACACAACTGGAAAAGGTCCACGAAAATGTCAAGATAGTGGCGAAAGCAGACCGTGATGTAAGTGTAAGGAATAAGTTAGTGAATTCAACACTCCATAGAAATGTATTGACAACTGGAATAATTGAATACTTGAAATTAGATGGAGTGTTGAATTCACTAACTTTTTCCTCACACTTGTGAGTTTTGAAGAGGACTTTTACGAACTTATCCGGAAAGACGGAAGTGACTTCGACGCAGGGGTAGCCTTAGCAACAGAGAGTTGAAGCCTATGGTTGAAGCTATCAGAAAAGTGCTCTTTTAAATAAACTCCTGGTGTACTTAAAAACTTTAAAATGCCTCGTTTTGTGAGTACAGACCATATATGTACTACTACAGAAGTTGGGTAACAATCCATGCATTATTAGTGGGGTAATTTTACGAGATATACAGTGTACCGGGCACTCCAATACTAAGCCATTCGGCTGATACCCCTAAACTTGATAAATATTGACCGTCGCTAAAAATGCATCTGAGGGGGTATTTGGCTGGATTATTGGTGGAAATGACCTCAGGGTGAATTTTACTCCGAACCATCATTTTAAGTTTAAAAAGTCAGAGACTGTTGCTTTATTTTTTATTCTATTTTTATACTAGATATCTAAGACACTTTATTTTGTTTCATAGACTACAAGTCTACAGTATAATATATCTATGTCAGACTCGGGTATATGTCAGGTTTTGTTGGTTACACAGTGAAAAAGTTTACAAAGTCAAAGAGACTGCTGCTGTATTTTTTGGGGGATTTTATATAGGCTACACTATAAGCTGTCTGTGACCTACAGACTATCAGGTTGTTGGTTGCATTGTTAAAGCGTTAGGTTGCATTGTGAAAGTCAAAGGTTGTTCTGGTTGCACTTGTTCACTGTCACTGTTCACTTTATCATTATTCCACTAAATTGGATTCAGTTCCAAAAGGACCAATTGTGGTGTTGTCCATCGTTTTGCGGGTGGGAGGGGGGAAAGTAATATGTAATAAGAAAGTAAAGTAATATTATTACTCTTGATTCTAAGTAATAAGTAATATAACTATATTACTTTTCTACGGAGTAATATGTAATAAGTAACTTATTACTCCACTAAGTAATATTGCCCAACACTGATACTCTGCTATATGTAGCCTGTAGTAGGTTGATGTCGATTATGGCTGCTAACTCTACCTCCTTAGTTTGGTTTATACAGGCCAAAATGTTTACATGTTTAAACAGTATTTAGTTGGGTTTTTTTTTAATGCTCGTAAACCGGCCCTCTTGTTTATTTGAACTACTGTGGCAGGCCTGTCTTTGCTGCTGCTGGGCCAGGTGATTAAGGGGGGGGGGGGTACTCTGTTACATCCCCAACCTCCTGATTTACATTTTATATGCAGTCTTAATTTTGAAAGGCTGAAAGAGGGGCTATTGTTCATATTTATTTTTTATATTCAGCGTGAAGTTTTCTACTGAGGTTTTTACAAGGAAGTTGTCTACTGTTCAATGTAGAGGGAACAGAGGTTAAGTCATGTCAGGAAGGTTTGTATCCAGGAGATACACATGTTTGACGCCCCCTATGGGACTGGGTTTTGTTGTGTGTGTGTTTGTTTGTTGTTCCCCCCGCTCTTTTCCTGTTTCCTTCTCCCCCTCCCCTCTTATTTTGTTCTCTGCTCAGGTAATGGCACAACTTAAAGGACCATGTCAATGAGTGGTAGAAATATCCGGTTTATTTCCTGGAACGTTAAAGGGATGAACAATATCACTAAGGCCAACAAGGTAATTTCACATTTGCAACACCTTAGAGGGGACATCTGCTTTTTACAGGAGACGCACCTCCGTACGGCGGAAATGTCTCATGTCAAGAGGCCATGGATGGGACACCTGTTTCATTCGAAGTTTTCCGAGAGGGCTAGAGGGGCTGCTATTATTATACACAAGGACATTGCCTTTGAACTAAACACTACTATATCTGATCCAAATGGCCGATACGTTATATCTGGCAAACTACAAAATACTCCTGTGGTCCTGGCCTCGCTATATGCCCCGACTTGGGATGATGATACATTTATATCCAAATTCTTTACTTCTATACCTAATCTTAATGATCATCAAATTATAATTGGAGGTGACTTTAACCTGGTCCAGGATGTAGGACTTGATAGGTCATCCGCTAAGCAGTCTACTCTATCTAACTCGACCAAAGTCCTAAAATTTCACGTTGACCAGCTGGGCTTGAGGGATCCGTGGAGAACCAAGTTTCCCACCAGTAAAGTTTTTTCTTTCTTTTCACATGTCCACCACACTTACTCACGGATAGACTTCTTTTTACTTGACAATAAACTATTACATAACGTTCTTTCCTGTGAGTACCATAGCATAGTTATCTCCGACCATACACCCACTTCTATGGAAATCAATTTTCCCCATGGTAGACCACCCTCTAAATTCTGGAAATTTAGCCCTCATTTGCTGTCTGAACCAAAATTTAAGGCTTTCCTTGCAACACACATCACATTTTTCTTCGAGATAAACGATACTCCGAATATTGGTAGTGATATACTTTGGGAGGCTTATCTTCGTGGTCAGATCATTTCTTTTGTCTCCCATTTCAGGAAATCGGAACAATCCAAATTGACAGAAATTTCAGCTGATATCCGAAATTTAGACATCCAATACTCGGTTAATCCCACCTCTATTTTGTATAAAAAACGGCTTCAGCTTCAATCTCAATATGATCTGTTATCAACTGGTAAGATTGAGAGGCAACTTCTGCAAACCAGGCAACGATTTTTTGAGCAGGGAGATAAGGCAGGCAAACTGCTTGCATATCATTCGCGAGTGGCCGGCGCCTCTAGGTTGATCCCTAGAGTGAAGTCACCAACAGGTGATATTACTACAGACCCTGCTGAAATCAGTAATATCTTTTCGAACTACTATTCTGTATTATACACCTCAGAGTCTTCTCCACAGGATTGGGACAGCCCTAACCCCTTAGACACTCTAGTTTATCCCCAAATTGATGGGAGTGGTGCCGGTGATCTGGGTTCTCCGCTAACCGTCTCTGAAGTTACAGAGGCTATCAAATCTTTACAGAGTGGTAAATCGCCTGGTCCTGATGGCTACACCACAGAGTTTTTTAAAACTTTTTGTTCTGTACTCGCCCCGATCCTGGTGAGAGTATTCAATTATGCCTTTCTGAAGGGCCGGTTACCACCTACTTTGTCGGAGGCTTCAATCACTCTGTTGTTGAAGAAAGATAGGGACCCACTCTTGTGTGGCAGCTACAGGCCGATATCCCTTTTAAACGTAGACTTTAAGATCATGTCTAAGGTTCTATCTAGCCGTCTTCAGAGGGTGATGCCAGGCCTGATCAATCCCGACCAGACGGGCTTTATCTCAGGACGACAGTCATTTTTTAATACCAGAAGGTTGTTTAATATTATTTATTCTCCCTCTACTGGTTCCCCCGAGGTTGTTCTCTCTTTGGATGCGGAAAAGGCATTCGACAGAGTAGAGTGGGGATATTTGTTTTATATACTTAACAAATTCGGTTTCAGCAGGGACTTTGTTTCATGGATTCAACTCCTCTATACATCTCCCGTAGCTTCAGTCAGCGTCAACGGTGTTAAGTCTGGTTTGTTCTCGCTCTCTCGTGGAAATAGACAAGGTTGCCCTTTATCTCCGTCATTATTTGCGCTCGCCATCGAGCCTCTAGCCATATGGCTTCGTAGTGAGGAAGGATTTAGGGGCATCACACGCTTCGGTTTTTCGCATAAGCTCTCTTTGTTTGCAGATGACCTTTTACTGTATATCTCCAGCCCATCGTCCTCCTTTCCTATAATTCTAAGCATTTTAGAGCAATTTAAGAAGCTATCCGGCTACAAACTCAACCTTCAGAAAAGCGGATATTTCCCAGTTAACACCCTTGCTGAAAAACTTCCCCAGGCTCTCTTCCCTTTTAAGAAGGTCCCGGGGGGATTCAAATACCTGGGTATCCATATTACTAAATCGTTTACGGAGCTTTTTGCCAAGAACCTTAGCCCATTAGTAGATCGCCTTAAAGCAGACTTAGCTAGATGGTCCTCCTTGCCTCTCTCCTTAATGGGACGTGTCAATTTGATAAAAATGGTGGTTCGGTTCTTATATTTCTTTCAGCACATTCCAATATTTATAAATAAATCCTTTTTTTCGGCACTTGACCAGCAGATTAATTCTTTTTTATGGTGTAACAAGAGGGCACGTATTAGAAGAGTAGTTCTTCAACTCCCCAAGTCTGAAGGTGGCCTGGCGCTACCTAATCTCTGCCAATATTATTGGGCATGTAATATTAATAAGCTTCTTTTTTGGAACAATGACTTGGCACAGGGAGGGCGCCCTCGGTGGGCCCAGATGGAGGCGTCCTCTTCGGGTCTCTCACTTTGGTCGGTGGTATGCTCTCAATTACCTTTCCCAATTAAAAAAGTTGCCAAGAATCCTATTGTAACCAGCACTTTAAAGATTTGGGGTCAGTTTAGGAAGCAATGTGGCTTACATGCGTCATCAGGTCTAGCCCCAATCTATCGCAACCACCTTTTCCTCCCGTCATGTTCGGATCCAGTCTTCCTGACTTGGTCAAACAAAGGCCTGCGGTCTATTAACGACCTTTATGCTGGTGGTGTCTTCTCATTGTTTGCAGATTTAGCCAACAAATTTGATCTTCCAAGTTCCCATTTGTTCCGATTTTTTCAGATCAGGCACTTTGTGGAAAAGAAATACCCCCAATTTCCAGGCCGACCTCCTGATTCGATGATTGATTCTTTCCTATCACTTAAGACCGATTCAAGGAGGCTCACCTCCATTATATACGACAACATTTTTAAGATAAATCCTACTTGCTTACATTCCCTTAGAGTTGTATGGGACCAGGACCTTGGGATTAACATGTCAGATGATCAGTGGGGACATATATTAAACCTGGTACACACCTCTTCTATATGTGCAAGGCATAGTTTACTGCAGTGCAAGATTTTGCACAGAGTACATTTTACAAACGCAAAACTGGCCAGGATATATCCTGACAGGTCTGATGCATGTAATAGATGTAAACAATCTCCGGCTGACTACATGCACATGTTTTGGTCGTGCTCTAAACTATCAGAGTTTTGGTCTGCGATATTTGGTTCACTCGGGGTGGTCTTAGGTGAGACAGTGGATCCTAGCCCCCTCACTGCCCTTTTCGGAATTCCTTCAATACCCAATACACCCATTACCACACAACGAGTTATTGCATTCACTACTCTGCTTGCTAGGAGGCTTATTCTCCTTAAATGGATACATCCCTCTCCTCCCACCCATAATAGATGGATTCATGAAATCTTGTGCTGCGTCAGGCTTGAAAGGATTAGGTTCTCCCTTAGAGGTTCCCTGACGACGTTCCATAAAACCTGGCAGCCTTTTTTAGACCACATTGACACCCTTACTGTTGATAAAGAACCCAAAACTTAATTCTGACTAGAGAAACTCCCCTCCCTCCCCTTTGCAACTTTTTCTAATATTCAACCTTTATTTGTTTTTGTTGTCATTTCCTTCTCTCCTTGTATGCATGTGTGAATGAGATTGCGGGGTAATGGTTTTTTTTTTTAAAATTTTTTTAACATCTGTATTAGAAAACACAGTATTTTACATTTAATGTCTTGAAAATGTCTGTTTGCTATCTGTGCAAAAACTAATAAAAAGATTTGTAAAAAAAAAAAGAAAAGTAGTAAAACAAAAACTAGCTGACCAGGTTGTAGAATTAAAGGATGAGAGGTCACTCTTTGCTCGTATGCTGATAGTTGCTCGATCACGACCAGAGATTGACCTGAAGGAAGCCATTGGCCAGCATGAGTTTACACCCCAACCACGTGCCCTGTTCTCAGTGACTGGAGACCTTCTGCCATGTACGGACAAGAGCAAGCTCATGACCATACTTGAGGAGCTGCCCAGTCAGACCACTTGGGATGACAGTGACCAAAATGATCAGGCTGTTACGGCTCATAGTTGTTCATTGCCAACCAAGAAGGTCATTGTAATAGATGGAATGGCAGTAGTACAAGGAATGGGAAAGCCACCATTTATCACCACATGTGCCCAATGGGCCAGCCACTTCATAGCCACACTGGATATCAAGACCAAAGATTATGATGAGATCCATGTAGTGTTTGATCGCTATGATCTTCCTTCTTCACTAAAGGAGGCCACACGAGTGTCAGGAGTTGCTGAGGGGTTGGACCCAAAAGCAGAGAGGCGAGGCAGGCGAGAGTACTTGTAACTATTTTACTGGCAAACAAAGCACAGATACAGGAACAGACAGACAACAACTCACGTGAACGACGACACCAAACAACGACGACACCAAACAATGACGAGACTCGGACAAAGACTGAACAGAAGACAGAACTTAAATACAAAGACTAATTACAAACCCAAGACAGGTGAGGGAACAAGACACAGGTGAACACAATGGGGCAATCACCAAGGGAAACAAGACACAGGGGAAACACAGAGCAAACCAATGAAAACCAGACAGACACAGACCAAGACAAGGGGAAACACAAAGCAAACCAATAAAAACGACAGAACACAGACACAGATCGTGACAGAACCCCCCCCTCAAGGGACGGCTCCTGACGTCCCCAAACCCCAACACCAAGATGGGTGGGAGGAGGGGGCCTGGAGGAGGGCTACCAGGAGCGGAGCAGGGAACGTCAGGCGGCACCCTTCTGGAGGCCGGCGGCGGTGGCGCGAACCCTCCGGAGGCCGGCGGCGGGGGCGCGGGCCCTACGGAGGCCGGCGGCGGGGGTGCGGGCCCTCTGGAGGCCGGCGGTGAAGGCAGAACCCCTTGGACTCATGAAACGCCGCTGGAACAAGGGCCTCAGGGGAGGCTGAGGCTGCAGAATCTGGGGGCGGAGTCTCTGGAGCGGCTGCATACTCAGGGGGCGGAGTCTCTGGAGCGGCTGCAGACTCAGGGGGCGGAGTCTCTGGAGCGGCTGCAGACTCAGGGGGCGGAGTCTCTGGAGCGGCTGCAGTCCCCGGGGGCGGAGTCTCTGGAGCGGCTGCAGTCCCCGGGGGCGGCGTCGGCCGTACGGCTTTGAGCGTAAGGTAAGTAGCTTCCTTCGCAGGTGGTTGGGCCTACCAAGAAGCCTCAGCAGCATAGCCTTGTATGGGCATAAGAACAAGCTGCGACTTCCCTTCAGTAGTCTGTCGGAGGAGTTCATGGTTACCCGTGCGAGAGAGGTGCTGCTGTACAGAGACTCGAGTGACACCAAAGTCTCCTTAGCTGGGATTGAAGTGCGGACTGGGCGGAAGTGGAGAGCCCAGGAGACGGTTGAGCAAGCTGAGGCGCGGCTGCGCCACGGTGTTCTGGTGGGAACAGTGGCGACAGGCCGGGCAGGGCTTGGGAGCAACCCAGGACCTCGGTACAACAAGGCCCGGGGGAAGGAGAGGCGGCAGCTTATCCAGGAAGAGGTTCGAGCAGGGCTGGAGGAGACCCGCTCAAGCAAGATGGCCGGGATGAGACAACAGGGGGCGTGGACTAGATGGGAGCAGACACTGGATAGGAAGATTTCTTGGTCAGAGCTTTGGAAGGCAGAGCCATTCCGTATAAAGTTTTTGATCCAGTCAGTCTACGACGTCCTCCCCAGCCCATCCAACCTCTTCTGTTGGGGCCTGGCAGAAACACCTGCTTGCCCTTTGTGTCAGAGGAGAGGATCACTGGAGCACATCCTAAGCTGTTGCCCGAAAGCCCTGGGCGAGGGGCGCTATCGTTGGCGCCACGACCAGGTGCTGAAGGTGATAGCAGATACCAGCTGCTCGGGGATCTCACTCAGCAAGCAGCAACAGCCAGCTAGGCATTCAATCACCTTTGTTAAATCTGGTGAGAAGCCTCAACACCGCCCAGGCCAAACAGGGGGGCTCCTGACAACAGCTAGGGACTGGCAGCTGAAGGTGGACTTGGGGAAACAGCTTAAATTCCCAGAGACCATTGCAGAGACCACACTTAGGCCGGACTTGGTTCTTATGTCAGAATCAACAAGGCAGGTGATACTGCTGGAGTTGACTGTGCCCTGGGAAGACCGGATGGAGGAGGCATTTGAGAGGAAGAGGCCCAAGTATGAGGAGCTGGCAGGCGAATGCCGGCGCAACGGATGGAAGACTCGATGCAGTCCCATTGAGGTTGGATGCCGAGGTTTCGCAGGCCAGTCACTCTGCAGGGCCCTCAAGTTGTTGGGAATAAGGGGACTGCAAGAAAGCCATCAAGAACACCACTGATGCTGCTGAGAAGGCATCAAGATGGCTGTGGATCAGGAGGGGTGATCCGTGGGCCACACAAGCTACCTAGACACAAGCCGGGGTCTGATCGACCCCGGCTGGGTCGCCTGGGCGAGGGTGTCTGATGTTGAGAGACCCGAAACACCCTATGACCTCAGGTTACATCACTGATGATGTGTCTAGGTTGCACCAGAGGGTGTATATTAAACCAAACTAGTTTTACCCCTATGCTGTTTACTTCATGTCGTTAGTGAACTAGTCCACTGTGCTTGGAGTAACGTCACATTCATTAGACCATTGGTTCCCAAACGGTGTGCCGTGAGGCAAGTCCAGGTGTGCCGTGGGATTTTGTGACAACCATAGGCCTACATTATTATTGCAATATACAACTACACAAAATAAACATTTTTTAATTTAGTTTATCAGTAGGCTACTTTGTATGGACTCATCGTCTCAATTTTCATCGTCATCGCGATGTGAGCGTTCATGATAAACACATCGCAAAAGCTGGTCTGTATGCGATAAGTTCGCCACGCACACTCGGGCCATCCTTATCCTTAAAGATTGTGGTTTGCAGCAGTGGCGAACCGTGAGCACTACAGCTGGGCCTTCACCTCAGTCATCACCGCTGAGAAAATAAATCTTCACGGAAAAAAGCAACAGTACGATGAATTGAAAGGGTTAAACAAATGCAATCCAACTTTAATTAACGATGACGAGGATGTAAACAAATAGACCATAACATCGATAACATTCTCCGCAACAAGAAACATCTCAAAATTAAATAAACATACATAAACATATTCTAAAGCCAAAATCTGGAAATATAAAATGAAGTCACCCAGAGTGTCACCCCATGACGCTGCTGACACGGACACCGAGGCTCATTTCATCACCCCAAAGGTTTTCAAACTGACCGTCGCTTGCAGGTGTGCCGCAGAACCTTGATGTCGGTGGGCTGACTTTGTCAGATTTGTAAGGCTGACAAATTCAGCGCGTTTTCAGTTGTAAAAAGCAAACAACTCCACCAGTACAGCCTGTTTGTTTTATAACAGCCCGCCATCCATGGATATCGCTGATCATTTTCGGTCTTGAAATGCCTTTCCACTTTCTTAACCTTTTTTTTTAATTGGTCTTCCTTTTTTTATTATTTATAGTTTTTCTGTGAAAGGACGCCTTGAAAAAGGCCATCCGATCAAGCTAGCCACAACGTAATTCTCCTCTGACGCCATTTAACTTTCAATTTCAATCTCTCAACCACTTTCACCACTCTGCCAAGTTTTACCTATGTGACAGTGGTGAGAACGGTTGAGACTCAGCCACTATGTGATAGGTTAGGACTTCGTGAAGGCCTAAGGTCTTATTTTTTTTGTCCCGCCCACTTGAAATCGAACCGTGATTGGTCAATCTGCCCCTCACTCTCCAGGCCAAAACACATAGCTAGGCCTTCTGCAGGAATTGTGAAGTCCTAACCAATTAATGAGCCAGCTAAACGGGCCTTGATAGAGACGAACGATTCTGATTGGATAACATGTTTTAGGGACCGTAACCATTTCATTGCAGATGTGAGAGATGAGAGAAAATTTATTAAATGTATTGTATTAAATTAAATAAGATATAAATTAAAAATAGTAATACAAATAATTAAAAAATAATTAAATAATAATAATTATTTCTTATTTAATATGTTTTGGTCCAGAATTTTGTTAGGCCTTCTCTGAAGGCGTAGAAGGCCCTGAGGGTTCCCCACTGGTTTGCAGTAACCCGACCCACCCTGTCAATGTAGGACCGACCCAAATATTTATTTTTCCCTTTTAGTCCGCCCGACTTGCCGGTTGTATACTTGCGTTAAGACCGACCGTTGTTTTTTTTTTAACTCTTCAAATAACTAATGCAACTACAATAAAACCCTATTAATTATATTTTAGAAAGTATCGCGAATATAAATTGCCTACATACACACGTAGGCTACGTTCTTTCTTTTATATTCGCTTCACTTAATCAAGCGCACTTGTCTGTTATGATGGCTGCGGCTGCAGTAAAGAATATGTTCGCAGTCACCGTTCAAAGTTATAGAAGGCTAAATTATTACTTTGGGTTCATGCACGGTAGCAATAGGTCCTACATGAAAAAATGCATTGAAATATCTCGACATCGCTATAAAGTGACGTGTCGACTGATGTCAAGAGGCGAGTTTCAGATCGTTTGCATTTGCGCATTTGTTGAAACGAGACTTGAGAAGATCCGGCGGAACTCGTCATAATCACGTCAAGTTCCCGTCTGGTCAAGGCGGACACAGGTGAACTTCTCGTCAACAACTTCCGTTCTTCATAGCAGACGAGTTAGAGGCATTGGATCTCCCCTTATTGATGCAGGCTGAGGAGCAAATGCGATGAATTTTCTGCATGCACAATGGCTTGGCTATGTGGAGAAATGTGTAAATAAAAAAATAAAAAATAAAAATGCATGATGAGTGATGAAGTGAAAGTTCACAAAATCGTCTCTTTTTAATCTCTTTTTAATATGCATAGTTTGGGAGAGGGCACCAGACACGCCTCTCTGAAAGGTGTAACGTCACTTCTGACGTGGATAATTTAATGTCGGTATTCCAACCAACCAGGGCAAAGTTGAGAGGATGTTGAGGGGAGTGTCTTATGTCCGCACTTGCTCGAGCTACATAGAGCTCGAGAGAACATGCCCAGAAAAGCAGGCGGAAGTTGTTTTCCTGAAACCACGCGAGTTTTGAAAGCCAGGTGAATCGTCGCATCGGAAGTTCATCAGAGGTATTTCTGACGTTTTCATCCTAGAATGCATTCTGAAGCATGGCAAACAAAGCCGCATGCCTCATCTGAAACTCGCCTAAAAGGAGACCACTGAACTTTTACGGGATGGAGACGCGGTCAGTGACGTCACACGATATGCAAATTTGTTTAAATTCATATCGACGTATTCACCATGACCAAAATTTTACTCTTTTCTTATTTATTATCGCAAGTCATATCGTCATCGCAATATTGAACAGTGTGATCGCACATTTTCACAATGATCTGCTCTCAGCAGATACCTTGACTCTGTTGGTTGTTATGTCATATTTGGAAGCTCAATCTGTAACTTTTTTTCATAAAAATCTCACCAGAAGTAACCATTTAAAGGGTTATTTTTCAAATTTTTCTTTTCAACATGTGCCTGTAATGTTTATTTATTTTCAAAATCTCACACTGCTATAATAAGACAGCCGTCAGTTCTACATGCCGCATAAAGTCATAGACTGTATATAACTAAGCATAAAGTGCCCTTATTTTTCACTGAGCACCTGCCCCCTAAAATGTCTGTGCATGCCACTGAGGATCCGTCCGATACTCCCACACTGAGCACAACACCCGCAGTGGACATGTCTGGTCTCTAGGTGGAGCCCTTTCACCACAACTGGGTGTCTCGCTTCAAGGATGCAGAAAACGCATTGCTCTGTAAACTCAACGAATTCAGCATTCCCATACTCTGCAGACTATTCCCCCTAAGATCGTATGGTCCTCCAAGGATCCTCTGTGCTCTGTGAACCACTTAAAAGTAACGCTTTTCACAAAAATGCAGTCAGATGAATCATATTAACCCAAAGTCTAAATGTTGTGAATATGATGTGTTGCAAATCCACCTTTTATGCAAAATGATCGCCTCTAGGGCTGCGGTTAGGGGTTCATATAGGTTGGGTTTTAGGGTTTTGTTTTCTGTTCTAGGATTGAGGTTAGGGTTAGGGGTTCCAAAGTTTTGGGTGTTATGGTTTTGTTTTCAGTTCTAGGGCTAGGGTAAGGCGTTCCAATGGGTTGGGTTTCAGGGTTTTGTTTGCTATTCTAGGTGTGGGGTTAGGGTTAGGGGTTCCAATGGGTTTTACTGTTGGGTTTTCTGTTCTAGGGTCAGGGGTACCAATATGTTGGGTTATAGGGTTAGATTTTCTGTTCTCTGGCTGGGGTTAGGGTTAGGGGTTCCAATGAGTTGGGGTTACGGTTGGATTTTCTGTTCTAGGGCTGGGGTTAGGGTTAGGGGTTCCAATGGGCTGGATTTTAGGGTCGGATTGCCTATTCTAGGGCTAGGATTAGGGGTTTCAATGGGTTGGGTTTTAGGGTTTAGTTTTCAGTTGGTGGGCCGGGGTTAGGGTTTCCAATGGGTTGGATTTTAGGGTTGGATTGCCTGTTCGCTGGCTGGGGTTAGGGGTGCCAATGGGTTGAGTCTTAAGGTTTTGTTTTCTGTTCTAGGGCTGGGTTAGGGTTAGGGGTTCCTATAAATTGGGTTTAAGGGTTTGGCTTTCTGTTCTAGGGTTCGGGTTAGGTTTAGGAGTTCCAAGGGGTTGGGTTTTAGGGTTTTGTTTTCAGTTCTAGGGCTGGGGTTATGAATTCCAAAGGGTTGGGTTTTTGGTTTTAGGGCTGGGGTTAGGGATTCAGATGGGATTCAGGTTGGGTTTTGGGATTGGATTTCAGTTCTTGGGCTGGGGTTAAGGTTTGGGGTTCAGGTGTGTTAGGTAATAAAGAACTGTAAGTTCTCTGTAAGGGTTATGGTTTCCGGTGTAGGTATGTGTTTATTTGTGTAGGGAAGATAATCTGTGTAAGTGTACCTGTTTCCAAATGTCTATTTGTGTGTACCTGTGTATGTGAATTCTCTTTTCATTTTTGTTAAGGTGTTGTTACTGGGTGTGTGTGTGTAGTGTGTTTGTTACACACATACAACTACACACACATACACACACACACACACACACACACACACACACACACACACACACACACACACACACACGCAGGGTAACCCGTTCTCAGTTAGCTTAATTAGCATACAGATGTTAGCCTGAAAAGAGAAAGACGCACAAAAGATGTCACGCACAAACACATACAAACACACACACGCACACACGCACGCACACACGCACACACACACACACACACACACACACACACACACACACACACCAGTGGACTCGGCCAGGGGCAGTGAGCCTAACTTCTGAATAGATGGAATCAGTGAGGAGTTCCCATTGTTCTGGAAGAACTCTTTGTTCTGGCATCTGTTGCTCCAATCCTCACCCCACCCCCTCCCCTCCCCAACCTCACCCTTAACCCCCCCCCCCCACCACCACCTATCTGTTTACTGCTCATTAATAAGTTGCCAGTTCTAAGTCAAAATGAGTTGAAACAGTTTACACCAAAACAGAAGTAGCCATTGTTTGCCTTCATTGCCGTAGCTGTAATGACAGTATTAGGGAGTTCCTGTTTATCTACATCTCTTGGTTCATATGGCGAGCTGCTGTGCAATTAAAATGTAAATGAAAAGCTTTCTGTGGTGTTACTTATTGATAAGTTAATCAGTGTTATTAAATGTCCTGCTTTCTCAACATCAACGGGTTGAGCTCTGATTGTCCTAGTCATCCACCATTCCTGTAGCAAACGCTGAGTGAGTGTATTTTGCAATTGTATATGAATAGATCTCTTTAATTCTAGGTATGTACTATTTGTTTCTGTATGTCATTATAACGTCAACACAAAGCCAGCTGATTAGAGTTACCCCCGGTTCATTCTGGACGGCCAAAAGACGAAAATCATTCAATGACGGAATAAAGGTATTTTTATTCAATGACTTTTATTTGAAAGCAAAATGGACAATATATTAAGATAAACAGCCTGAATATCACTCCGTGGAATGTCAACAATCAATGCAATTAAATTATAAAAAAGAGAAGAAACACAATATACTTTTGCTATGAACAACAAAATAAATAGATTTTTTTAAATTAACAAATGTCAAAAGAACCTTGCTCTCAAGGCTAACAGCTAGCATCAGTGCGGCTAAAAAGTTAGCATCAGCACCAGAATTATCTCTGAATTCACATCAAGACCGCCTGTGCACTGTTCAGCATACAAAAAAATACAAAAAACGGGCCACGAGTCCACTTAGCTTCCGGGTGCAACTCAACCGCCACGGGGGACACGCTAGAACCGAGCTTCTCAGACCCGGAGGTTCAGACGCGCACTCCTCCTTACACAAAACACGATCCTAGGGTGGAGCGGACAGAGGGACGCCCCGGCGGGTCTGGGAGAGCCGGGAGCTTCTGCCCCCCCCCCGGAGAGAGGAGGAGGCTTGGACCATCGATAAGGCAACAGAACGTAGGAATGCCGAATGTGTTCTCTCCCCTGGACTCGCCCTCCGCTTCTCCTCCCGGGTACCGGCCATCTCTGTGGGAAGGCGGTGGGCCGAAGCCTCTCCGGTTACATGGTGAACATACACGATCCATAAAAACAACAACCGACGCGTGGCGCAGAAACACAGAATAAATAACTAGGTAAAGTGTTAGGCTCTGACGTTAATACCGATAATCAGGAGACTTAGGTTTAGCAGTGTTTCGCTAAGGACTACACGTTATTATGTGGGGAGACGCTGGGGCCAGCGCTTCCCGCCATGCAACCGACGGGCAGCGGGCAAGATGAAACATAAATGCTACAAAACATCTTCAGTCGACGAAAACAACACTTCAGAATGATTCTCTTTCTCAACACATATCATTTTAACGTTTTCAGAAGGAGGGTTCGAGAAGTTCTTACACAGAGCTTCTGACCCGCGCAGCCACGCCAGGCTGGGCAGCCGGGGCTGACGCTAAGGAACAGTATACCACAGTATACAGCAGGGAACTACAGAAAACAACCGAGTCTGCTAAAACTGGACAAAACATTGAGCAGCGCTACTGCTGCTTGGATGAGAGAAATGCAATATGCACAGTAGGGTATTTATCATGCTGGGCCACACAGAGGGACCACGCGGGCCTTGCTGTCTGTAACAGAAGCAGAGGCTCATGGGAGATGGAGTCCCAGGGTGTTCCGTGTTCTTGTGTGTTGCCAGCTCTCTGACACCTCCTCCTCCTCTTCCTCCTACTCGTCGGTCACCGACAGGCGGCTGAAGATGGGGAGGCGCCGGCCCTCGAAGCACGGCGACTCGGACCCTCCAGAGCTGAGGGAGCAGGAGGAGGTGTAGCCCTCCTCGGACAGGGAGTCGGCCGAGGAGCAGCGCTGGAGCCCCGGCAGGCGGGGAGCCGGCGGGAGGTGGCCGGCGCTTTGGGTGGCGAAGGAGGAGGCGGAGGAGGAGGAGCAGGAGGAGGCGCGGCGCTTGGCCACCGCGTCGGAGAGGGCGTAGAAACGGAGGGCGGTGTCTCCGGCCGGGTCCGGGGTGGCAGCGGAGGAGGAGGAGGGGAACGGCATGGAGTGCTTCCTCGGCCCCGGCTCCGGGAACAGAGGAGAGAGGAGCTCCGGGCTGCCGAAGGAGGAGGTGGAGGATGGGGGAGGGGAGACGGAGGAGGCGCGAGAGAAGAGGAGCGCAGAGGGGGCGGGCTGGAAGGAGGACGCCAGGGTCTGAGGCGTGGCCGCGGCCGTGGAGGAGGAGGAGGAGGAGGAGAAGCCTGCGAAGCTGAAGCTGTGGCGGAGCAGAGGAGGCCTCAGCAGCCTGGGCCTCTGGGGAGGCGCGGGGCAAGAGGCGCCGTCGTCCTGCATCTCGTCGGCGTTGTGTATGAAGTGGCAGCGGGCGCCGTAGGGGCAGAAGCCCACCGTGTGGAAGGTGCGGCACGGCTCCGTCTTGTACTTGGGGTGGCGGTGGAGGCCGCGCACCTCCTCCTCGCCGTGGGCGAACTGGCACTTGGAGCCGTACTTGCACACGCCGCTCTCCTCGTACGTGCGGCACAGCTCCGTCTTGTAGCGCGTGGACGCCGGCGGGGACAGGGAGGAGGAGGAGGAGGAGAGAGACAACAGGGAGGAGGAGGAGCAGCGGAGGGAGGCGGAGCTCAGGCCCAGGCCCGGCGGGGGGCGGGGCGGGGCGGCGGCCGGCGCCGCCCGCTCCTCCCCCGCCGCCAGGCCGCCCTCGATCATGCTGACGGAGCGGTCCACGCGGAAGGGGATGTGTCCCAGGGCGGAGCGCGGCAGCCGGCCGTCGCGGGCCCAGCGGCCGGCCTCGGCGCCGAGGCCCCAGGCCTCGGGGCCCTCCTCGTCCTCCTCCTCCTCCCAGGGGCCCGCGTTGAACTTGGAGTTGGGCAGGGTGACGGGGCACAGGGAGTGGCGGCGCTGGAAGCCCAGCACGCGCTGCTGGAGGCCGGAGGACCCGCCATCTGCTGTCTCCACGCCGCCCACATTCTGTCACACAAAAGGACAAAAGGAGATGGAGTGGGGAGTCCGCATTCCTGGGGCCCTTTTCAGATGAGGGCCCCCCTCCTCCCCCACACACCCCCCAGCAACCCCCACCCCACATACACACACACACACACACACACGCACACACACATACACACACACATACACACACACACACACGCACACACACATACACACACACACACACACACACACATACACACACACACACACACACACACATCCTCCTCCCCTCTTCACTTGATAAGAGATTAAAACATTAAAACTTCATTCAAAGGAACAACAATATGACCAAATATAACAAAACAAGACGCATTTCTACAAACGCTGTTTGGTTCCCTGAGGTTTTCTACCAGACTTTACTTAAGAATATGTTTTTTTTTGTTATGGGCAGAAAAGTGAATATTCATGCAGAAAACAAATCCATCATCGTCAGACAATACACGAAGAGAAAGACACAAAACTATTCACTACTTCAAGCTGTTTTGAGTCTAAAGGAGCTAGCGCAATTCATTTTACACATAAAACCAAAATACCATTAACAAAAACAAGAATGCTCTGCGATAAAGACTAGAATGGACAAGTGAAGACACTTCCATTTCATGGAGCTTGTTTCACTGCACGGCTCCCAGTGTCAGGTGAGCGTCTCCCTCTGAACGTGTCAGCCCCCAGTGAGTGGCATACCGCTACACTGGAGCTAATGAGGCATTCAGCAGCTACGTCTATCTCCTGAACACACACAGGACTCCATCTCTCATCCACTCCAGACCTTCAACCAACAAAACCACCAACTGCAGACATGAGTGCCCGGCGGGCCCACTACTGAATTCACGTTAACGAAATGTGACCTCAGGCCAAGACCCCGCCGTTGTGCATGAGCAGCAGCACTCTGCGGCCCCTCGGAGCGGAAAGCGAGAGTTGGGGTTGCGTTGGATCAGGGAGGGGTTCCTTACCTTGGAGAACTCCTCGTCACGCTCCAGGAAGGGGCTGAGGAAGTCCGACAGCATGGTGGGTCAGGTCCTGGTCAGCGTCCGGGGGCCCACACAGAAACCAAGGCTCTGGCTCCGAGGAGGTCTCGACGGAGGAGGAGGGTTCTGAGAGGAGGTGCCGCGGGGTCGACCTGGGTCAACAGACCGTGAGGAGAACTTTTTTTGTTGTTTCTCGGTTTTCTCCGTTGAGGTGAGGGGGAGAGAGAGATTCTCTTCAGCGTGTCGGTGTCAGGTGTCAGAAGTGAGGAGGTGCAGGCTGTGGAGAAGGAGTCCCGGTCTTTGGTCAGGGAGGAGGCAAGGAGGAGAGCAGGGGGGGGGGCTGCAGGAGGACTGGAGACCTTCTCACTGAGCTCTTGTAAAGTTCTGCGTCCATCTGCTCCCGGCGCTGCTTAAATAGTTGGCCGGCCCCTCCCCCAGCGGCCACTCACAGGGGGGGCAGGGTGAGGCAGGGGGGGAGTGTTTGTGTCCTGGAGGAGGTGTGTTGGGGGAGGAGATGGGGCAGGGGGAGTTTTGTGTGTCGGGGGAGGAGGTGTGTATGGGGGGGGGGGGGGGGGGGGAGTTCTTGCATTGTGACAGTGTGCTGGTGGGGGGGGTTGGGTGGTGAAGGACAAGGAAGGGGTTTGAATGGAGCTACTTTTCGCCCTCACTAACACCACCCACCCCCACTAACACCACCCTCCATCCACGACCCCACTAACACCACCCACCCCCACTAACACCAGCCCAACTAACACCACCAATCACCCCACTAACACCACCCTTCATCCAGGACCCCACTAACACCATCCTTCATCCACGACTCCACTAACACCACCCACCCGTACTAACACCACCCATCACCCCCACTAACACCAGCCCAACTAACACCACCCATCCCCACTGACACCACCCATCCCCACTAACACCACCCACCCCCACTACACCAGCCCAACTAACACCACCCTTCACCCCCACTAACACCACCCACCCCCCACGAACACCACCCACCATCCCCAGACAGGAGGAGCACAATTCCTCTTGGCTGAAAGCCCTTGCGGACCGCTCCGTGGCCGGTGGCTCACTTTGTTGGGGATCAATCACACACAATAAGCAGCGAATGACAGGCCCTCTAAATACCTCACGTTTTCCCATCATTAGCGCAGCATAACACACCAACACAACGCATAGCAGAACAGCATTCAGATGGTTGTAAGGACAACATTGGGTCATTTAGCCTCACGATTCAAAGGGCTTTGATGGCAGGGAACCTTAGAGTCAGACAGATTCTAGGCAGGCTCGCAAGGTGGGAAGTCTCAAGTAAACACTTCATAACAGTTAGACTCCCTGGATTCATATCTGATTCCAAATACATCAACATCAAACGTCACCATGAAAACTTGTGTTTTTAAAGGAGAGAGAAACAATGGGAGAGACAGAGGGGGAGGGAGAGAGAGAGAGAGAGAGAGAGAGAGAGAGAGAGAGAGAGAGAGAGAGAGAGAGATAACTCCAGCAGTGCAGGAAGGCATGTTGTTGTCTGAGTTTTCTGGAGTTGTTTTAGTGTCAGAAGCCATTTTAATATCTGAAAAAGCGTGATGTGACTCTCCCTTTCCACGTTCTCTCTCTTGATTCTTTAAACCAAGTGACATGATAAGTAACCTAACGTTAACGATGATCATAATGATTACACATACAAATGCACATACAAATGTGTATTCATATGCACAGTGACAAGAGCAAACTACCTGTGTGCTATGAACGGACGGAGGAGGAGGAGAAGGAGGAGGAAAAAAGGAGGAGGAGGAGGAGAGAAGGAGAAGGAGGAGACAAGGAGAAGGAGGAGAGGAGGAGGAGAGGAGGAGAAGAGAAGGAGTAGATGAGGAGGAGAAGAGAAGGAGGAGGAGAGGAGGAGGAGGAGAAGAGAAGGAGGAGAGGAGGAGGAGGTACCTGGTGGCATCTCCTTGGGTTCAAAGTGTCTTGGCGCACACAGAGGTTGTTGTCATGTTGTTGTTGGTGTTCCTTTAACAAGGCCCAGGGTGGTGTTGAAAAATCAAAGAGCTTCATCACGCCCAGACAGGAAACTTTAACACCGTCTTGTTGTCTTTGGTTTATCTGGTTTGCCTCATTCATGTGTGTGTGTGTGTGTGTGTGTGTGCGTGGGTTGTCTGTGTGTGTGTGATCTTATCTGTGTGTGTGTGCGTGAGAGAGAGAGGCAGAGAGTGTGTATGTTTGTATTTTGTGTGTGTGTGTGTATGTGAAGTTGTGTATGTGTGTTTGTGTGATGTTGTCTGTGTGGTAATTTGTGTGTGTGTGTCTGTGTGTGTGTGTGTGTGTGTGTCTATGGGTGTGATGTTATCTGTGTGTGTGTGTGTGTGTGTCTGGATGTGTGTGATCTTATCTGTGTGTGTGTGTGTGTGCGTGTGTCTTGCAGGTGGTTGTGCATGTTAATACAATCTTTTTCCTTGGATATCCATTTGAAGATTAAGATTGTGTTTCATTGTGTCTCATTTAAATGTTGTCAAACGCTGGCGTTGTACGTGCACGTCGACGTGAGCGTGTGCTTGATGTGTACGTTCCTCGATGAACCCAAGCTGAAGGAATGTCCCCGAGGCACTTGACACATATTGTAATGCTCTGTGCTGTGATTGGCTAAGGGCTCTGCTACTCATTGTATTCCCTGAATGAGGCTGTGCTTACCTGTCAACAAGGTGATAAGTACTAGCAAACAGCACTGAGCTCCCTGGTCTGGAGACTTATCCCCCAGCACTCTTCACTTCACCACTAACGTCGCAATCTTTATTGTTGGATATATTTCTCAGTCTATTTCGGAATCGGATGCATATACAGGTTATTGATATTGTCCGTATAAACAATATTATTGTCCACAGTTGTAATCCTTCGTCCTCTGGTCAGGGTCCAGCCTGACTCCCCAGACTGTGGGCTCACCTCTACCAAGACGAGCCAAAACATCCTACCCCAGAACAGGCCTGTTACGGTCTGTCTGTTTTAGTTTGTCTATGGACCCAGGAGCTTGTGCCTCCTCTGTCTGGTACGCGTTGATAAATGAGGAAAAGATAAACCCAGGACAGGTGACAGGAGCTACAGAAGGGTAAACATGGGCGCTAAGAGGTAAGAATGCATTGGTTTATAACTCGCCGGGCAGTTTGCATGTATGGTGAGTCCCAGCAGCTAGCTATGCATTGAGTTGATTTGTATTGGTAACCAACTTGTAACTCGCTAAACTGGTTTCAAGTTATTAATGAGATAATTAGAATTAGAAAGCAGCATATACAACAGCTCTGATGTTAAGTGCTTCCATTCATCAGATTACCACACTTACAATGGTCAGACAACAATGGCTGTGTCTGTTTGCATGCGTGTGATTGTGTATGAGTCTCTGTGTGTGTTTATGTGAGTGTGTACAGTGTGTGTGTGTGTGTGTGTGTGAGGGTGTGTATCTGTGCGTGTGTACAGTGTGTGTGTGTGTGTGTGTGTGTACGATGAGTGTGAGTGTGTGTGTGTGTGTGTGTGTGTGTACAGTGTGTGTGTGTGTGTGTACTCTGTGTGTGTTTGTGTGTGTGTGTTTGTGTGTGTACAGTGTGTGTTTGTGTGTGCTGTGTGTGTACAGTGTGTGTGTGTGTGTGTGTGTGTGTGTGTGTGTGTGTACGTGTGTGTGTGTGTGTGTGTGTGTGTGTGTGTACTGTGTGTCTGTGTGTGTGTGTGTACAGTGTGTGTGTACAGTCTGTGTGTGTGTGTGTGTGTGTGTGTGTGTGTGTGTGTGTGTGTGTGTGTGTGTGTGTGTACTGTGTGTCTGTGTGTGTGTGTACAGTGTGTGTGTACAGTCTGTGTGTGTGTGTGTGTGTGTGTGTGTGTGTGTGTACTGTGTGTGTCTGTGTGTGTGTGTGTACAGTGTGTGTGTACAGTCTGTGTGTGTGTGCGTGTGTGTGTGTGTGTGTGTGTACTGTGTGTGTCTGTGTGTGTGTGTACAGTGTGTGTGTACAGTCTGTGTGTGTGTGTGTGTGTGTGTGTGTGTGTGTGTGTTGAGGGTTATTAACTGTTATCCGTTGCGGTTTTTTCGTTGCGCTTCTGAGGTTAGTTTAGTAACAGACTGTTGTTATCGCTGTCTATCTCCCTCCCCTCTCTCGCTCTCCCCCTTTCTCTCCCTCCCTCTCTCTCTCTCCCTCCCTCTATCTGTCCCTCCCTCTTTCGCTCTCTCTTCCTCCCTCCCTCTCTGACTTTCCCTCCCTCCCCCCCCCCCTCTCACTCTGTGGTTGAGTTTGGTGTGTGTTTCTGGGTGACACACTAACTGAATTTGTTCTTACATAACCCCCACAACTGTCTGTGGCTTGTGTGTGTGTGTGTGTGTGTGTGTGTGTGTGTGTGTGAGAGAGAGAGAGAGAGAGAGAGAGAGAGAGAGAGAGAGAGAGAGAGAGAGAGAGAGAGAGAGAGAGAGAGAGAGAGAGAGAGAGAGAATATTAGTTATGTATTACAATAATTAAATGATAAACAACATACTTAGTGCTGCTTAGTACTACTACTGTACAGTACTTTATACTGTACTACTACTACGACTAGCAATTCTAGTGTACATGAGCACTTGTACCCAGGCTACAACACAAGCAGTTATACTGCAATACCACGAGTTGTATTTCAAGACAAAGAATGGCACACATATTCTTGGGTAGTGACAGCCAACTGGATGTAACTGAAGGTGACTGAATGTGACTGAATGTAACTGAATGTAACTGAATGTCATTGAATGTAAGTGAATGTGACTGAATGTAACTGAGTGTAACTGAGTGTAACTGAATGTCAAAGTCACCAGCCCCTGGAACACAGAATGTGGAACAGGTTCCCATGTTAGCTCTCGTCTGAGTCTCGCGACCTTCCAGGTGATGGGTGATTTGAATATTCATTCTGGATCTTTCTGACAGCCTATTCTGATAAAGTGAGGCTCAATGAGGCCATTTCCATACCAACAGAGTTCTAACGACCCTGTTTACATGGCAACAAGCTGTTGTTGAGTTCAATCCTCTTATGGGGGGGGGGGGGGGGGACCTGTATGGTAGGGGGCAAAACCTGTACCTTTTTAGAAAAACACATCAGTATGTGTGAGGACCAGTGATAAACAACATAGAGGATGGTCATTAGCTCACATGTTTAGACACGCCAAAGAGAAGTTGTTATGTCTGGTGGGTCTTGGGCCAGAAGGTGAGTCACGTGTTGGGGGGGGGGGGGGGGGGGGGGGGGGGAGCTCTCCCTCACCAGCCCTGTGTTAGCTGTTTTGGCTAAAACACAACATAGCTATCGATCGCTGACATATCTGATGAACCTGAGATCAGAGCCGAGGTGAGAGGAAAACACATACACACACACACACACACACACACGCACGCACACACGCACACATGCACACATGCACACACACACACGCACACACGCACACACACACACACACACACACACGCACACGCGCACACGCACACACGCACACACACACACACACACACGCACACGCACACCCACAGTGTACATGACAACTGGGGGCTGGTCCTTCCACGGAGAATAGAACCCTTCACCT
>JAXIVH010000011.1:6055095-6057595 GCA_036785325.1 Urophycis tenuis
GCAGGCGGCAAGCTCCTTCAAACCACCTGCACATCTCCAAGGACATTCAAGGACGTGGCGAGGAACGGCCAGTAAACAATGGCGTGCTGTAGTTAGTAAGTCAGTAACTAGTTAGGAACAGTCAGTAAGCAACCACATGCTGTAGTTTAAGTAGGAACAGTGAGTAAGTAGCAACATGCTGTAGTTACAGTAGGAACAGTCAGGAAGTAACAACATGCTGTAGTTACAGTAGGAACAGTCAGTAAGTAACAACATGCTGTAGTTACAGTAGGAACAGTCAGTAAGTAACGACCATGTATTTATTGACTAATGTAGTTAGGAACAGTCACTAAGTAACAACTATTGTAGTTATTGGCTAATGTAGTTAGGACCAGAAAACACTGCTTTAGTCTTTAGTTTTCAGCTGTCTCACATTAATCCCAGGTTAACTTGCTTGAGAGAGAGAGAGAGAGAGAGATGGAGAGAGAGAGAGAGAGAGAGAGAGAGGGGAGAGAGAGACAGAGAGAAAGAGAGAGAGAATAAAAAAGAGAGATATAGAGGTGGAGGAAAAAAGAAAGATATGGAAGAGAGCTTGGAATTCTGCAGATATAGACTTGCTATGCATGGTGCCAGACAGATGCTCCCCCTGCCTTCTGTCACACTTTTAAATCTTTTTTTCTCATTTCTCTCTCATCTCGTGTTTCTTTTTATTTATAGAAACCTGAATCACTTCTGCCTATTCTCTCTCTCTCTCTCTCTCTCTCTCTCTCTCTCTCTCTCTCTCTCTCTCTCTCTCTCTCTCTCTCAATCATTCAACATATTTTGATATCGAATGTGGGGATTGGCCTGCATTAATATCTAACACTGATACATTCTCTTTGCCTACTCAAGCACAAACATTTTCAAACACATCCCAGCATATGCAAGTCTTCTTTATATCATCATGTGCTCCATCACCTCAAAATATCTAATCATCGCTAAATAATCTCTAAAACATATCTGAGGTCTAAATAATATCAAAATACTCTCCAATTGAACTTTGATCATATTCATGTCATATAATATGCGAAACATTTTCTGAATACTCCATCTTTAAATCATACTTTATTCTCTACATTTGCGGACTGCAGAATGCGCTGCCACCACGCCATGTTCACGCTCAACTGGGATTATTCTAATGAGATGCGCGTCCACTGAGGATCTGGCAGTGGGATCAGCAGGTTGTCCGCGTCCTGCTTGCGTCTGAGAGAA
Source organism: Urophycis tenuis (assembly GCA_036785325.1). Taxonomy (NCBI): domain Eukaryota; kingdom Metazoa; phylum Chordata; class Actinopteri; order Gadiformes; family Phycidae; genus Urophycis; species Urophycis tenuis. Next base: position 6,056,326 of record JAXIVH010000011.1, read on the forward strand.
TGGATGAAGGAACAACAATCTAAACAAGCTGTTTTTGTGTCTAGTTGTGGATTATTATGCGCTTTGTATGTGTTTGGTTTGTACATATTCATGCATCGCTATAATACCCTAAACAACGTGAACGTCATTCAGTGGTTTACAGACGTTTGCATGGTGTAGACCTTTCTATAGAGCTGCACACTTGTTTGAGATTTCTGAAACCAGCAATGAAAACGATCCATACTTGGCACATTGAGAGCGGGAATTGAATCACCGAGCACACAATATGGAGATGAACTAGCTGAGAAAAACATTTGTTTGCTTTGAATTACCGGAAGTAAATCTCATTTCCTTTGTTGACGAAGAGTAGTGACGGCACACTCCGTACACCTACTGTGAGCCCCCTAAAGGCCGTTAGAGGAACTACATGCTAGCCTCTACCGTAAACCACCCTAAAGGGCCATAAGAGGAACCATGTGGAACGCACAAACGTCAAGGATGTCACTTGCTACATACGTGCGTACCGTACACTAGCAAACGCTCTGTTGGATAAGAATGCATGTGATACAGGAAGGATTTCAGAGCCAACACGATTTCTAAATATAACGATTAGGACAGTGTATCCCTGATACTAATGATGAGGTCATAAAGTGATGAGACCTCTGAGCTGCTGAGTTTCCAAGATTCCAGTAGGAACCTCCACCCCGCATCGACTCAGCTTGTCAATAAGCATACTCCATATTCAACATATCAATAAACATACTCTATATTCAACTTATCAATAAACATACTCCATATTCACTGGCTAGTCACCACCAGCTGCCAACACACACACACACACACACACACACACACACACACACACACACACACACAACACACACACACACACACATACACCACAGTCTCTCTACATGTTATGTACGTTATCTTAATCCTTGACACAGTAAGCAATTATATCCTAACACTGCACTTATAAAGTGCTAAGATCAAAACAAAAAACAACTTATGTAGTAAGCCATTGTATTTTTGTTAGAGAGATTGTACTGGTTTTATATGGTAGGTATGGCCCAACTGGCTAACTAGCGAACTGAACACACCTGATCAGCCCAATAGCTAGCTGCTTAACACGTACACCCCACACTAACACGTGAACTAGCTAGCTAGCTGCTGAACACAACCACACACCAAACTAACTGGCTAACTAGCTGCTAAATGCAACTAAACACTACACCATCTAGCTAGCTAGCTGCTAAAAACCCAGCTACACACCCCACTAACTAGGAGCTTA
>JAXIVH010000011.1:6060095-6070095 GCA_036785325.1 Urophycis tenuis
AAAGCGCAGCCACGGAGACATAAAATAATTGCTACAGAATTCCTGTTTGTGTGTGGTGTGTTGTGTGTGTGTGTGTGTGTGTGGTGTGTGTGTGTGTGTGTGTGTGTTTGTGTGTGTGTGGGGAATGCACATTCCTGCATTCCTCCGTGTATTTGTTAGTCCATGTGCTCACTAACACCCGGGATTCTGCACCAGAGTAGGGAGAGAGAAGGGGGTGGACAGAGAGTGAGTCTGAGTGGGTGAGCTTATGTCAGACTACCTTGGTGGTGGACTAATTAACCTCATCCTTCTCCTATACCTTTCAACTTCCTTCAGATATATATACTGTATGTAAAGACAGACAGCGCTGGCACCAGCAACCTAATGAAGCAGTTGCTTTAAAACATTTAGAGGGATGCTAACCGCTAACCCCACGGTCTGGCTAGCGCAGACGCATGGCACCGGACCATGGCACCGGACCATGGCACCAGGAGCACCAGGCTGGGCTCCACATTAGGACCGGCGCTTTCTGTACGTTTCCCTGCAGCAGGCCGCTGACGCTGTGGGGTCGTTCCGTCGCTGGGTTTGTCTGAGAGCGTGACGCGCAGCTCCGACTTCAGAACCACGGACAGCGCCCCCCCCCCCCTGGACCAGACACCCCCTGAAACACCTATACCTGAAACACCTATACTAAACTCCAGCTGGCTGTGTCGCCGGGGGCTCGGCGCCTCGCCGCTGGTGCTGGCGGGGCCCAGAATACAGATGTCCTGGACAGCAGCACAACTGGAATGCGCAACGACGACGCTAAATGACCCCGGGGGGGCAATTATTATTCCCCTGTTTGGAATGGCCGTCAACAGAACACAGAGATCAACCCAGAGCAGAGCTGAACCTCTCTCGTCGATGGGAAGCCTCCCCCCGGGTGAGAGGCCTCCCCCCCCCACCAACCCACATCCTGGGCCGACTGCAACAACGACGTCTGGCGCTGAGGAAGAATCACTTCCCCCAGAACGCGCGTCTACAATGGAGCGCAGCAGCAACAGCACGCATACTCTGCATGGGGTACATGTCATACATGTGCTTTACGCATGTCCCCCTCTCTCTCCTCTCTCTCTCTCTCTCTCTCTCTCTCTCTCTCTCTCTCTCTCGCTCTCTCTCTCTACCTCGCCAAACCGACAGCAAGACGCTGTAAACCCTTTCAGGTGCGACGAGTCTATTCACCTGTTATTAAATCCACACGTATCTCAGCTCCCTGTGTCACTCTTATCTCGGGCCACGCAGGGAACGCATGAATAATCGCCAGGAGCCCCGGGGGCACTTAATGCACAGGGGCCAGCGCTCTATCGTTGACTACAGGAGCTGCTGGGAAAATAATTATATTTATATATGTCATTAACCAGCTGAGTGCTCCCCCCCCCCCCCCACACACACACACACACACACCCCCCGGGTATGATCCATTAGAGGGACTTAGGGGCGTGGAAGATAATCACAGCCAGACCCTGGGGGACTCAAAACGCTACACACTGAACTACACACTACACATCTCTCCTTCTCCATGATGTATGTGTGTGTGTGTGTGTGTGTCTGTGTGTGTGTGTGTGTGTGTGTGTGTGTGTGTGTGTGTGTGTGTGTGTGTGTGTGTGTGTGTGTGTGTTGGTGTGTGGGTGTGGGTATGTTTGTCAGTGTGTGTGGGAATGTGGTTGCCCCTCTTAACTAACCGAGTGCGTGTGGAATCTGATGAAGAACAGCTGAAGAGAACCTGGTTTCTACTACATTCTGTGCAGAAATCTGCAAACATTTCTCTGATTAGCTACCGGGAAACAATGATTTAACAACTTGTCATTGCTTTCATTCTTTCTGGAAAACATTCAACACACACACACACACACACACACACACACACACAAACAGCATATTGACAGCATATTGGCCCTCTTCCTGTGACTAATGAAGTTCTCCTTGTTTTTTCCTTCCAGGGTCATTGGTGCAGACATCCACACGGCTTCACATTCAGCAGAATGTTACAGTGAGCTTCTTGTTTGTGGCCAGGAAGCCATCTTTAGTGAGCCCGTTCTGTGTTTGCGCATATCGGAAGAGAGCAGGTGAGAATGTTTACAGCTGCTTCCTAATTAAAGCTTTCAGGGTTGATTTGTTTCCGCTCTCTCTTCCATACAAATGTTTAAATCGTTTGTTTTGTTTAGTTTTAACGAGCAGTTGGTGTTTGCAGTGTTATTTCTATGTCATTCAGATAAATGTGTCTGGAAATAGGAGTGAATAAGTACGTGTTATTTAAATAGTTAAAGGGGAAAGGAGGAATGATCTGGTGAAACCATCACGACATCCCTCCTGGCTTCATGAAAAGGTCCGTCACTAATATCATTTGCAAAGATAACTTCATTATGCCGGCTCTACGGTATTAACGTGTGTGCTCCTGACACGAGCGTGAACAACAGCCACAGGACTTTTGTCTTTGTGATAAATAACCCATTGTTGTGTGAAGGGCTTGTATCGTGATTCACAGTATTTGTCCACAAACCTTCACAAAACGCTCTGTGCTGACCCGACATATTGATTCCAATATGGAAGCTGCTAATGCTACCATTTAGATTGGTGGCAGGCTCACGCTGAACGCTCATCGGTAACATCAGAGTCGCTAAAATGACCGTACCTCAACATGTTAATCATCTCTCACAGTACAGACCGTACCTCAACATGTTGAACATCTCTCACAGTACAGACCGTACCTCAGCATGTTAAACATCCCTTACAGTACAGACCGTACCTCAACATGTTAAACATCTCTCACAGTCTAGACCGTACCTCAACATGTTGAACATCTCTCACAGTACAGACCGTACCTCAACATGTTAAACATCTTCACAGTACAGACCGTACCTCAACATGTTAACATCTCTCACAGTACAGACCATACCTCAACATGTTAAACATCTCTCACAGTACAGACCGCACCTCACATGTTAAACATCTCTCACAGTACAGACTGTACCTCGACATGTTAAACATCTCTCACAGTACAGACCGTACCTCAACATGTTGAACATCTCTCACAGTACACACCGTACCTCAACATGTTAAACATCTCTCACAGTACAGATCGTACCTCAACATGTTAACCATCTCTCACAGTACAGACCATACCTCAACATGTTGAACATCTCTCACAGTACAGACCGTACCTCAACATGTTAACCATCTCTCACAGTACAGACCGTACCTCAACATGTTAAACATCTCCCACAGTACAGACCGTACCTCAACATGTTAAACATCTCCCACAGTACAGGACCGTACCTCAACATGGTAAACATCTCCCACAGTACAGACCGTACCTCAACATGTTAAACATCTCTCACAGTACAGACCGTACCTCAACATGGTAAACATCTCCCACAGTACAGACCGAACCTCAACATGTTGAACATCTCTCACAGTACAGACCGTACCTCAACATGGTAAACATCTCCCACAGTACAGACCGAACCTCAACATGTTAACCATCTCTCAAGTACAGATCGTACCTCAACATGTTAACCATCTCTCAGAGTACAGACCGTACCTCAACATGTTAAACATCTCTCACAGTACAGACCGTACCTCAACATGTTAAACATCTCCCACAGTACAGACCGTACCTCAGCATGTTAAACATCTCTAACAGTACAGACCGTACCTCAACATGTTGAACATCTCTAACAGTACAGACCGTACCTCAACATGTTAAACATCTCTAACAGTACAGACCACACCTCAGCATGTTAAACATCTCTAACAGTACAGACCGTACCTCAGCATGTTAAACATCGCTAACAGTACAGACCGTACCTCAACATGTTAAACATCTTGCACAGTACAGACCGTACCTCAACATGTTAAGCATCTCAATAGCATGTGGTCTGAGGAATATGTGAAATATAACAGGATATATAACATGCCTTTCAAGGCAATAAAGCAGATAGTGAATAGCAGAGGTTGTGTCTAATCCACAGCCAATCTCCAGAGGATCTCCTGCAGCAGGCTGTGCTCTTATCTCAGCTGGGAGCTCAAATGTTGATTATCTACACGAAGGAAAGTTTTCCTCCACACTTAAGAACGTTTTAGCACCATTGTTGGCTGAATTACAGAGCCACTTAGAAACAGAACAGGGCTTGTTTTTTCAAAACGTAAACGTTCAGTTTGAACACGTAGACTGTGCGACGTGGAAATGTCAACTGCACATTTTGTCAGAGTTGTCGCTTGTAAGTGATTTTTGTTGAGTCATCTCATTCTGCCCACAACTTTATCACATATTAATAGGTATTTTCAAAGACCGTCCCTACAAACACACACACACACACACACACACACACACACACACACACACACCACACACACACACACACACACAAACACACACACAAACACACACACACACACACACACACACACACACACACACAAGCAGTCACACATTCACACACACCCACACACACACAGTCACACGCACATGGATCAACCGACATGTGAAACACCATCCAGTGCAGGTGGGAGACAGGCCTGGATGGAGGTCCTTAATGAGAAAGAGTGTTACAACACACACACACACACACACACACACATGAGTGTAGAACATACATGCATGCATGCACACACATTTTAAGCACACACAACACACACACACACACACACACGAGTACAACACACAACACAGAGATGTGTGTTTCTCCCCCCCGCCTCTGTTTCCATCTGGCTGGACAAAAGAGTGTGATGAGAACATATAACCTCTCCCTGTGTGTGTGAGTGTGCGTTCTGTGTGTATGTGTGTGTGTGTGTGTGTGTGTGTGTGTGTGTGTGTGTGTGTGTGTGTGTGTGTGTGTGTGTGTGTGTGTGTGTGTGTGTATTAGTGTGATGGTGTGTGACGTGTGTGTGTGTGTGTGAATGTTTGTATGTGTGTGTCTGACGGTGCTCGACTTGTGTAACTGTGTGTGTGTGTGTGTGTGTGTGTGTGTGTGTGTGTCTGACGGTGTGTCTGTGTGTGTGGTCCTTGGCCTTGGAGGCTATGTTACTATATTACGGACTATTTTCCATGCCACATTAGCTCTCTCACTTTCTCGCTCTCGTTCCCTCTCTCTCCCTCTCTCTCTCTCTCTCTCTCCCTCTCTCTCTCATTCTCTCTCTTTCTACCTTTCTATCTCATTCTCTCACTGTTATCTGTGTGAGTGCTCCACGTGTTTGTTTTCTGATCAATAGAAGATATGAAAGGTGCTGATCAATGGAAGATATTCTTGTTGTCTTCATTTATTTCTGCTGCTCTCTTGGCCTCCCGCGGGAGACATTATGTCAAACCGTCACGAGGAAAACAACTTGAACTATCATAAACGTGGGATCTTCTGGAATGGCTGCTTCTGTTTCACTGTTTCCTCAGCAAGTCTCTGGATCAGACCGCACGCCTCAGCTGTTTACAACACCTGGCCATGCAGCGTCATGGGACTAGCTGCCTAACCCTGCCGGGTTAGACAGTAGTATGAGACAGTCCAACCTGTGTCGTGTTTGACTATCTAACCTGTGTAGTGTTACAGTCAAACCTGTGTTAGACAGTTGTGTTAGACAGTCTTACCCATGTTGTGTTAGACAGTCTAACCCATGTAGTGTTAGACAGTCTACCCATGTGGTGTTAGACAGCTCTAACCCTTGTGGTGTTAGACAGTCTAACCCGTGTGGTGTTAGACAGTCTAACCCATGTAGTGTTAGACAGTCTACCCGTGTGGTGTTAGACAGCTCTAACCCGTGTGGTGTTAGACAGTCTAACCTGTGTAGTGTTAGACAGCTCTAACCCATGTAGTGTTAGACAGTCTACCCCATGTGGTGTTAGACAGCTCTAACCTGTGTAGTGTTTGACAGTCTAACCCGTGTTAGACAGTCTAACCTGTGTAGTGTTAGACAGTCTAACCTGTGTAGTGTTAGACAGCTCTCATTGTCTTGCGTATGCGTAGCATGCTGTGTGTCTCCAAACCCTCCACCCAATGTAAGGGGGGAACTGATTAAAGTTAGCCGACTAGGATAAAGAAAGTACTCTCACAGTTAACCCCTCTCATCATCTCTCTCCATCCCTCTCTCCACCCCCTCTCTCCACCTCGCTCTCTTCCAACCCAAGGACAACAGGATTATTTTTAGCCGAAACAACACCTTGCGTCTTTCTCTCGAACGCTCTTGGTTTGCATTGTGGTTCCCCTCTCTCACACACACACACACGCACGCATGCACGCACGCACGCACGCACGCACGCACGCACGCACGCACGCACACACACACACACACACACACACACACACACACACACACACACACACACACTGAATCATATAGCAGCTTTGGCTGTGTGCACTCCTGTGTTGACCTTAAGGAGTGAGGATGAAGTTGAGAAGATAAGAAGGTTTTAGATAAAGGACACATACGCAAGAACGCTTGCACACACACACACACACACACACCACTCTCTGGTGTTGCGTGAGGCCGACAGCTCGGTTCTAATGTATTAATCCGCCTTGTGACACGTTTGCCCTTTTTTGCAGCCTGGTTTTGCTTTGAAAGGGTGAAGAAACGCTCTGAAACAACAGGCCTATAGAAGTATACAGAGAAGCAGTGTTGGGAATTTAAGGAGCACCACCACGAAGGAATCAGTTCTTTCACATTATCCCTTCTCTCGCCCACCCCCCCTCTCTTCCACTACGGTTCAGTATACCTCTGTCTTGTCCTCTGTTACTCATTCTCTATCCTTCTACCTCATTCTGTCTTTCTCCCTCCCTCTATCTCTCCCTCTCTCTCTCTCTCTCTCTCTCTCCTCTCTCTCTCTCTCCTTCTCTCTCTCTCTCTCTCTCTCTCTCTCTCTCTCTCTCGCTCTATGTATACAATCGAGTAGTTCTTCACCTTCACATTAGTAGTTGATTCACTGTATGGTTGTTATTATTATTATCACTGAGTCCAAACAGGATATGAGGGCTCTCTACCCTCTCTACCTCTCCCTATCTCTCTCTACCTCTCTTCATTTCGGATGTATTCAATTCCTTCCATTTACCCAGTTTGATTTGGTATCATATGATTAATTATGATGATTGTTATAATAACCACGATGTGTTTTGCGCATAACACTTTTAATTTGGTGAATAATCTCTGAGTGCTTTTTAATTTACCAGAATGAATGACTTTTGACAAACAGCAGTCAGCCGTTATCAAAGCAGATCTAATTAGATGAATAATTCACATCTCAGCCAGCCTTCAACTGCAGTTAAAATGTCATGTCAACGTCTCCACAGGGGCCGTGGCCAGGGACCCATGAGTTCACAACATACTGTTCATCCTCACTGTGAACCAGGCCTGGGCAAGTCCTGCTGAGCAAGGCTGCCATCTTTACTGTAAACCAGGCCTAACCAGGAGTGTATGTACGTGTGTTACTTCGAATGTGTGTGTGTGTGTGTGTGTGTGTGTGTGTGTGTGTGTGTGTGTGTGTGTGTGTGTGTGTGTGTGTGTGTGTGTGTGTTTTAGTCTGTATGTGTGTGTGTTGCTCTGTATGTGTGTGTGTGTGTGACTCTGTATGTGTTTGTGTTACTATGTATGTGTGCGTGTGTGTTATGGGTGTGTTACTTTGCGTGTGTTTGTGTTACTGTGTGTGTGTGTGTGTGTGTGTGTGTGTGTGTGTGTGTGTGTGTGTGTGTGTGTGTGTGTATGTGTGTGTGTGTGTGTGTGTGTGTGTGTGTGTGTGTGTGTGTGTGTGTTTGTGTGTGTGTTGTGTGTTGCTCTGTATGTGTGTGCAGGTATCATTGGTCAGTCAGACTCAGAGCCTCAGTGGAAGCGGGCTCCCCCTTCGGCTCTCCATTGGCCGTCATGGTGACACCAGAACGTATTCAGCCAATCAGCTGTGGTCTGGCGCGAGGGGACACAGCAGCCGTGGTGACGCGGCGGCTCAGCGTCAGCGGGAGTGGGAGTGATTCAGAACAGACTGAGCTACAGCAGGAGTGATGGGCCGCAGGTTGTCACCCGCACACTTAAACCACCGCGGCTGCTGTTGTTTGTTAGCGTCCAGCTGTCGGCCTGTTAGCATCGCTAATCGCGCGGCGGCTACCGTGTCAATAAAAGTGATTACCCCAAACAGGCAGCTCATTAGCACTACGCTAACCTGCTTGTCAGACCGCATGGCCCAGATTAATGGCTGTCCCCGCACTCATGTGTCTTCATCACTCCTCAACACCTCGTCTTCATCCAGTCCCCCGAACCACGCCTCCCTTAAGACTCTCCCTCTGGCTTTCTCCCTCTCTCACTCCTTCTGACAAACGTTCAATGTCAATTTAATTTGTTTAATTGGCATGACAAAATCATGTTTGCATTGCCAAAGCCTACAAACACAAATATCACTCTCTCACTCTACCTCTCTGTCTGCTCTTTACCTCTTTCACTTATCTAATGTGTGAAATGCATTCCACTCATCGCAGTTCATGTTGTATAACCTGATGCACACAGAGTTTGCGCCTCATTTTTGTTCATGCAAGCCAAACACGAAGAGGAGCTGTGTAGTTCTCCAGCTCTAGGAGGAGGAACCCAGCAGGGCTGTGCTTCTCCGCTTGACTAAAGTCTATTTTGGAGACAAAACTGGAGACATTATTTCACGGATGCGTTCACAGATTTGGTTTCTGAGATAACTTAGTTTCTCAGTGTGCACATATTGTGTGTGCGTGATGTTAGATAGTCATGACAGCAGCCATGCCACTTTGTATTTACGACCAATTAGCTCCGTCTGAAGCCACTGTCACCACGCCAACAACCATGGGCAGACAGGCGTGGACGTTGTGGCACAACATCTGTCTTCCTCTACGACCTGTGCCACCCCCCCTCCCACGCTCTCTAGGAAAAACACATCATAGCGTCATTCAAATACTGCATTAAATGCTACTAGTGATGGTTAAATGCTCCTAGTGAGAGTTAAATGCTGCCAGTAATGTGTGAAATGTTCCTAGTAATGCTAGTCAGTAATGCTAGTCAAATCAGTAATTCTTCTTCTTCTAGTGATGGGTAAATGCTCCTAGTGATGCTAGTGATGGTTAAATTTTCCTAGTGATGCTAGTGATGGTTAAATGCTCCTAGTGATGCTGGTGATGGTTAATGCTCCTAGTGATGCTAGTGGTGGTTAAGTGCTCCTGGTGATACCGGTGATGGGTAAATGCTCCTAGTGATGCTAGTGGTGGTTAAGTGCTCCTAGTGATGTTGGTGATGGGTAAATGCCCCTAGTGATGCTAGTGATGGTTGAATGCTCCTAGTGATGCTGGTTATGGTTAAATGCAGAGATGTAATTATTTAGTTTACGCGGTAGTTCAAATTAAGGTCCTCCCCTCCCCTATTATGATAACAGCATCTTTCTGGCCAGCTAACTCTAACACCTCTCTGTTCAACTAAAGGAGGGTAATCAGCTGCTCCAGAGCAGTTAATCCCCTTATGAGGAGAGGGAGTGAGAGAAGAGGACGGAGAGAGGAGCTCAGGAGGAAGGAGAGAGGATGGGATAAGGATAACTGTACAGATACAAAGAGAAACAAAGGAGGAACAGAGATTTGTATGGAGATCTGTGGAGAGATAGAAAGAGAGAGATGGACAGAAGAAGTGAAGACAGAACAAGGCCACTGCTGCGATTATGTGGGAGTCAATTTGTTCCAAAATGTAGTCTACACTGTGTGTGTGTGTGTGTCTGTGTGTGTGTGTGTGTGTGTGTGTGTGTGTGTGTGTGTCTGTGTGTGTGTGTGTGTGTCTGTGTGTGTGTGTGTGTGTGTGTGTGTGTGTGTGTGTGTGTGTGTGTGTGTGTGTGTGTGTGGTTGTGCAGGTGCATGTGTATGTGTGTGTGTGTGTGTGTAAATGGACTCTAGAATAGAAGTGATGCATCTATCTACTGACACAGCACTGCCCGCCTCCTCCTCCTGCTTCCCATTGTCCCATTGGTTGCCTGACTGGCTGTCTGGCAGATGATTGGCTGGCTGCGTTC
>JAXIVH010000011.1:6075095-6082595 GCA_036785325.1 Urophycis tenuis
TACACCCTCTGCCCCCGCATCAACCAGAGCCCACCCACCACCCTCTCAGCCCGCCACCTCCCAGCAGATCAGAACAGAGCCACAGGGACCCAGCTGCACCGCCAACACAGCCCACACACAGGGGAAGACAGCAGAAGTTAGACATGAGAGACTCGCCCGTCGCGTGTCTGACAAACGATGCCTCCTCACATCGGAGAGGGAACGGAGAGACGAACAGAGAGACAGACAGGGAGACTGTGAACCAGAGAGACAGACAGAGAGGAAAGCTTTATATTCTTGGATTCCCAGCATGTGTTTAACCTGTCCTCTATTCTGTTCTTTCGATCTGTTAGTCCTCCTCTGTCCGTCCCTCAAAATGTCCTCATGCTCTCCTCCTCTACAATCCCTCTGCTAACCCATCACCCCTCACACACCTTCCCTCCGCCCCTTCCCCTTCCAACCCCACCATTCCTCACCTCCCCCTCTCCCGCACCTCCCGCATCCTGACCCCCTGGTAGTGTCCGTGCTCCTAGGGCTGCTGCGTGGAGCTCGTCCCCGTGGAGGTGAGTTACCAGATATCAACATGATCATGTTGAGGAGTTTATATCATGGTTCTTGATCGGTCTTGAATATAAATCAGAGAATGAAGTATCCTTGAGGAGAGTGAAGTCTCCTTGAGAAAAATGAAAGTCTCCTTGAGGAGATTGAAGTCTCCTTGAGGAGATTGAAGTCTCCTTGAGGAGAGTGAAGTCTCCTTGATGAGAATGAAAGTCTCCTTGAGGAGAGTGAAGTGTCCTTGAGGAGAGTGAGGTGTGCTTGGGGAGCGTGAACGTGTCTTTGAGGAGAGTGAAAGGCCCCTTCAGCAGAGTGAAGTGAATGGGGCTCCAAATTGAACGTACTATTATTCAAAGTTGCACATTATATCATTATATGACATCAACAGAAAACATGTTGAAGCTTTTAGAGTGTAGAAAGTCATGACCAAAAATAGTAAACCATGTCTGAAACATGTTTACAACACATGCGCGGCAGCTCCTTGCTCCACAGTGAAGAAGAATTGTTTGATTGGTGATCAATAAAACAATTTGTCCACATCTTGCAGCGTATGGGTGATCTGTCCCGGCTCTGGCTCCCTGGGGGCACCCTCATGAAGCAGCTCCAAGGTCCTGCTCAGCTGGGCTTCCATGACAGCCCACAAACAAACAGCCCCCCTCTGATCCTCCCATGTACACTTCAGTCAGAGGTGCGAGGAGGGAGGGAGGAGAAATTCAAAATGAAAACGACCAGACGAAACGGAGCAGATGAAACGCGAGATGTTTCTCCAGCAATCCATCTCATGCCGTGATTACGCTGTGGAACACATTTAGCCTGTGTTCCTCTGCACGCACTAATTACATTTCCATTTATTCATTTAGCAGAAGACGCTTTCCCGAGCAGGCTGAAAAATAATCAGAGTTCACAATCAATACGAGGCCAACAATCATTTAAACGCTGCATTGTGAGCCGAATAGAGCGGGGCCAGAAGCCACAGAGTTCCTCAATACTGCAAGGTTCCATAGCAGGTTAAAAAAAATATATTTAAAAAAAAACTTTTGTCCAAAGGGACTTAGTAGTATGTGTGGGGCTTATGTGTGGGGTTCTACATGTGGACTGTTGGAGGAGGAGGGCTATCAAGGGGATCGAACCACTGACCCTACGGTTAGTGGACGACCCACTCTGTTCACCAGCTCTACCCACTGAGCTACTGCCGCCCAGGTAACACTTTAACACACACTACAGGGTTCCACAACAGGTAACACTTCAGCCAGGATCACACACTCTGACTAGAAGATATCGTCTTGCCGTTCAGGTTGAAATGATTGCCTGTTTATTGCTCTCAGTGACACTTTGACACAACACAACAAATCAAACTCATCTTGTGACTCCTCCAGAGGCACCGAGCAGCAGGGCTCGTGTTGTGGTGCCCTCTGCTCCTCCTCATCCTCCTGCTCGCTGCCTACCCTGCGACAGCCAGAGAGAACGTGTCTCCGTCTCCTTCCAAAGCAAACAATGATCTCCAGTTCAATTCGTTTTCAGCCTCTTCACTCTTGATGAATCCCTGCCATGTTGCTCCCAGCCCAAGGTTCCTGTTGATCTTTTAGTTGGCATTGCTTCTATAAATAGCTGTCTCCACATCACCATCAGGGCCATGAATAATAGAACAGTATTGGTTGAAAAAGATGACAACAATCTGGAAATATTTCACATAGACACAAAGACATTCACCACAGCCATCCTCATAACCCGTTGCCAAGGGAACAAAACCAACATCACACCAGTAACAAAGGCATTACCATAAAACAATCGCCACTGCATCAACATCATGGCCACAGTAACCTCCTTCTCTCCATCACACCACCATCACCACGGCAACCTCCTCATCTTCATCACACCACCATCACCACGGCAACCTCCTCATTTCCATCACAACACCATCACCACAGCAACCTCCTCATCTCCATAACACCACCATCACCACGGCAACCTCCTCATCTTCATAACACCACCATCACTATGGCAACCTCCTCATCTTCATAACACCACCATCACTATGGCAACCTCCTCATCTCCATCACACCACCATCACCATGGCAACATCCTCAGCTCCATGACATCACATTACATCAAATGGGGGACAAGGTTCCTGGGGTTGGAGGCACTGCTCAGCAGGACTCGTATTGACTGTAATGTATCATCTGTATTGATCTGGTGTTACTAAAACCAACGTATGGGAGCTGGAAGAGATAGAGCAACGAGGCTGAGGTTAACAGGCACAGAGGCTAAGAGCCCATTATGTAGCATTGCGCTCCGAGAGATGCTATGTAGGCTAATAGCATGCAGATCGGCAAGTTTTTTCTGCTGATGAGAGAGAATAGTTGCACATGGAAGTTAACACGCAGCAGCCGAGAGAGCAGACAGACTGGATGCCTTTAAAGCACACACACACACACACACACACACACACACACACACACACACACACAGAAAACAAATATACACACATTATCTGAACAATTAATACAGACACACACACACACACACGCAAACACATTACCCTATGATAAACACACTCACAATGCACATCCACGCGGAGGGGCTGCAGGGTACTGAATGTATATTTGATGTGTTTATGAACATCTGTATATCTGGATGCCAGTACCACTGAATAAAACAACGGACGGTCCTCAGAGGGGATGCAGCTTTCATCTCCCCACACCCAAATAAACATCCAGATATCACAGCAACACGTCCAACAGCTCTGGTAGGCTCGGCTCAGTCACGGTTGGACCAGAACATTGGGATATATTTCTATTACTCTAATACTCTAAACTCTAATTACGCTAATCCAGGTGCAAGCCATCACTTCTGGAGCCCGTCCTGTTCGTTCTGCTGACACCACACTGTCCTGTCTGGGATTCATGGCCCGGTGTGCCTGTTATCTGCCCTCCTCTCGGCTGGTGGAGACACCACCGACATGTCCTCCTCCTCGTCGCCCAAGGGAACCAGACGTCAGACCCCGAGCGTCGCTAACGGTGGGAGTGGAAGCTCTGGCTGAGCGCATTGGACAGGCGGGGCTGAGAGCCCAGCCCTGCACAGACCCCGCAAGCCCGCAGCCCCGCTGTTCCGTTCTCCGCAGGTGAGGTCCTCGCCACGGCGACCGGTACCGCGGGGATGACCGCTCTGCTGTTGTTGCCGGGGGAAATGATGGCATTTTTCACCAGATCGGTTCGAACGGCCAATGATGCTCAAATGCATTCACAAAAAATGACCGTTAATGACCCGAAGACAGGAAAGACCGCCATAGGGCGTCTTCGGTGATTTTCCGGTTGCACGGTAAGTTCTCTCAGCGTTAAACACAGCAGCACTTACACTGAACCCGCTCCGGTATCGACCTGCCGGGGAGTCTGGGGACGAGAGTGTCTGCTGAATGACGGAATGTGAATATTGTCGGGAAAATAACATGGCACCGTCCCTCACATCACGTTCAGCCATCCATGTCATACCAGAGACAAGCAGGGAAAGATAGAGAGACATGAACGGGAGGGATGCGGGGGGAAATGTATTCACGCGAGTATCGCAATACAGCTTCCTATCACACCTGCTCCGCGCTTCACAACCTTTCTCCTGGAGATAAACGCGCCCGGGACATACACAGACCTGAAGGTGAACGCGTTCGACGACGGCACGTGGCTTACCTAACCTCCAATACCATCGGTCTTGGAGGTTATGTCCTCTAGTTTAAAGACAGTGATGATTCCATAACGCAAAGTATTTGGAGAAGAAAACAGGTATTAAGGCTGGACAATCACAGACGTCTAACTGCATGTAGTTTACAGCCAACGGGACGGCCATATGCTGAAGCTGTGGGCTGGAGGTACTGTGAGCAGAGAAACATCACAGTTAAATCTGCTTCCCCCTCGATAACCTCTCATCCACGAGCACTTAACCCCAAACAACCCCAGCAGGGGGGGGGGGGGGCCTTCACTCTCAGTGACACACCCTGCAGTATGCACCCAGAATGCATCACACCCTGCAGTATGCACCCAGAATGCATCACACCCTGCAGCATGCATCCAGAATACAACACACCCTGCATGTAGCCAGAACCGGACTGGACGCCCCAGAAAGCAGAAAGAACCCATGATTGACATACCATGCTCAACACTGCAGAAACACACTGCATTTAAATGGGCTGCACAACACACATCCATACTCACCGGTACACAACCTCAGACCCCCACACACACACACACACATCGTTACTCACTAATATACATCCTTAGACCCACACACACACACACACACATCGTTACTCACCAACACACATCCTCAGACCCACACGCACACACCCACAGACACACGAAAGGTGAGTTATGAGTCATGTTGTGTTCCTGGGTAAGTGGTGTGTTGTTTGTTTGTGTTCACCAATGCATGTCTGAGAGTGTGTGTGTTTGTATGTGTGTGTGTGTGTGTGTGTGTGTGTGTGTGTGTGTGTGTGTGTGTGTGTGTGTGTGTGTGTGTGTGTGGGTGTAGGTATGTCATCTTTTCTTCATGAATGATTCAATAGGCTCCAAATACGATCTTTGTGACCCACATGCACACACGCACACCCACACACACACACACACACACACACACACACACACACGGGTGTTTTCAATGAATATATATGGCTTTGGAACTTTTATTTGATTGTGTGTGTCTGTGTATGTGTTTGCTTAGGCATGGGTTGTTGTCATATTCAGATTGCATGTGTGTGTGTGTGTGTGTGTGTGTGTGTGTGTTTGTGCGTGTGTGTGTGTGTGTGTGTGTGTGTGTGTGTGTGTCCATATGCGTGTGTGCATGTGCGCGTGTGTGTGTGTGCATGTGGATCTGATTGCCCTGGCAGAGCAGAGAGCAGCTATCAGGGATTCTGAACCTTAACCTGATTGGTGGGACACACGTGCCTCTTCTGATTGGTTTAGAGGATGTGAGGACCTGAGAGAGCCCTGCCTGAAGACTAGACAGGAAGAGAGTGACAGAGAGAGAGAGAGAGAGAGAGAGAGAGAGAGACAGAGAGGGAGAGAGAGAAAGAAGAGGAGGATGAAAGAGGAGAGAAGAGGAGAGGAGTAGAGGAGTGGAGTAAATGAATTCAGAAAGCCATTAAGCCATTGGTTGACATTGAAACTCAGTGGACCAATCAGACCTCTGTCACACAGGGCTGGCACCAGGTTCTGTTCGCCCCCCCCCCCCCCCCCCCCCCGCCCCCCATCTCAGCTCAGGTGGTCTTCCAGGAAGACCACAGGAGCACAGGGGGTCTAAATAGGTGAAGGAGCGGTTGCCATGGTTACCACTGATCCCTGGGAGGATGGGGATGCTGCGGCAGCAAGAGACAGAGCACCCCCCCCCCCCTCCCCCCCACCCCACCCCCCACCATGGGGAGATGAGTGTGAAATGAATTATGGTTTTGATTTTCTCCTCGAGACCCCAGAGCAGAACGGCAGAGAGAGAGGAGAGGAGAAAGGAGAGGTGAGATTAAGAGAAGGAGAAGGAGGTGAAGAGAGGAGATGAGGGGAAAGGAGGAGGCACCAGGATGTGTTTTGATAAGGGGACACAGACAGTCAGGAACTAATGGAACATGTCAGAGTGTCATGTCACCACCACGACCAGGACACACCACCAATCACAGGAGCCCAACTATTCCCACCTATGCAGTTCTAGAAATAATGCAGTTAACAGAGCGAGGCCCAGAACCACCACAATGCAGCACGATGTTCTGGGTGTATTAAGACCAGTTTAACAGAGCCCAGAACCACCACAATGCAGCACGATGTCCTGGGTATATTAAGACCAGTTTAACAGAGCCCAGAACCACCACAGTGCAGCACAATGCCCTGGGTGTATTAAGACCAAGTGAGCTAAAGCAGGGTCAGTTAATGCTCCAGGTTGAGCACATGTGTAGTTTTGTAGTTTATACTCTGATTTACTTTTCATGCAGTCATTATCCAGACCATAACTTGCTCTGCAACTACCATACCTATAAGTCATTGCAGGGAGGCAGTGGAGGAAGTTTGAAGTTTGAGGAAATGGAACAAGTAAGTGCTTGAAGGGAGCTGCTGTTGGGTTCAGGGTGAGACATATGTCGGAAACGACTGACAATAAATCAACAACCACAACAGGACGGGCCACATGCCGCCTTCCAAAAGGTACACGGCAAAAACACATGAATACTATGGAACACATTTCAGCAGCAGTTACATAATGGAGGTTATATAAAGGAGGAAGTGTGGAATGTGTACTTTGTGTACGCATCGTTGTACAGTCTGATGAGAACAGAAACACATTCAGACTGACACATCACCTCCTCCAGTGCAGCTTGTTCTTAATATACACTAAGAAAGAGGAGAGAGGAGGTGCAGAGGGGAGGAAGAGATGAGAGGAGGGGATAGAATAGAGCAGATGAGCGTGGAAGAGGAGGAGAGAGGAGATGAGAGGAGAGAGGAGGAGAGAGGCAGGGGAGGGAGAACAAATCACAGTGCAGATGGAGGGAATAAAGGAATAATAAGCCAAGGCATGAGAGAGAGGAGGACAGGGGAGAGGAGGAGAGGAGGAGAGAGGAGAGGGCTGTGGAGGAGAGAGGGAGGAGAGGGGAGAGGAGAGGAGGAGAGGAGGAGTGTGGAGGAGAGGGGAGAGGAGGAGGAGAGGGGAGTGGAGGAGAGGAGATGAGAGGGGAGAGGAAGAGAGGGGAGTGGAGCAGAATGGTCTAGTCATACCCAGATGTACCTCACAACCCCAAGGCCCTCTGGGTAATTTGAGCACACATTACCCAGAGTCCTCTTCTCTATCCTTAGTCATTCAACCAAATCAATGGCCATTTGTCCCTCGCCTCCCCCCGTCCCTCCCTCCCTCCCTCCCTCCCTCGGCTTTCTCTTCCTGTCCTCTGAAATTGTGCTCCGTCTCCATCTCTCTATCTCCCCATCTCTAATTGAACCAACACATCCA
>JAXIVH010000011.1:6087595-6108053 GCA_036785325.1 Urophycis tenuis
TGAGGGATATATTCATCCCTTAGCTCTCTCTCTCTCTCTCTCTCTCTCTCTCTCTCTCTCTCTCTCTCTCTCTCTCTCTCTCTCTCTCTCTCTCTCTCCCTCTCTCCCTGTCTGTCTCTCTCCACACCTCATCTACTCCAGTAAACCTCCCCTTCTCATCTCCTTCTTGTTTCATCCTGCTCTCCATCCTCCTCCAATACTCCTCCATGTTCCATCTCTCCTCTCCTATCAGCCTCCACCTGGGCCTCTTACACCTGCTGTAGCCATCCTCTCTCTGCCTCCCTGCTCTGATTGGTTAGACCTTAATTAGCAAATATATTGATCAGGCACTTTCAAGAAGTGGGCTAATATAGGGACCAAAGGAGGCTTGACATCCCCAGGTCACACACACACACACACCCACACACACACAAACACACGCACACACACACACACACACACACACACACACACACACACACACACACACACACACACACACACACACACACACACACACACACCGGCTCTACAATAATTAAAAACATTTTCAATATTACCCAGCAAAGCTGACCATCCACCATTATGGGACTGTCATTATTCTGGTGATAGAACCATGACTTCACAGCAGAGGCTCATCCTACACCAGACAGTCTTCAGAATGACTTCCAGAATGTGCCCACGTGTAGACTAGCCTGCCAACATATCCTATAAAGCAGAAGACCCCGTCCTACAGCATCAAACCAGCTCGGAGGCTGCTCAGTCAATACAAGCCAGTACAAAATCTAACAACTTGTGATGTCACACACGGGAGTATCCACCCCGCCTTGTTGCAGTCCGACATGGAAGTCCGAGAGAGAGCATCTACGTAGTAGGGTTGACCGGCGCCCTGACCAGCGCCACGGCGGTCCTCTGTGAGAACACATCCATCACCGAGGAGTGAATGTATTGAGTGTAAACAACCTGTCCATCGATCCGCACAGTGGACTGCCACAGCCCTCGTGAGCCTCCCGGAGTCCAGCGATTGGCTGTTACACACTCTCCCAGCATGCCGCATGTTGGTGACATCATCGTTGCCCACCGCTACTGTTCCGGGCGACTGGCGAGGGCCTCGGGAGGAGGACAGGACGGCTGCTGCTGGGTCGATAGCCGCCTCCGCCCTGCGCCTTCGGGCGTAGCTCTGTGTGAGTGGACGTGACGGAGACCGGCCTCTCACGCCTTTCACCGGCCAATGCCGGACAGAATTGACCGTTTTCCAGGTAAAATAATTCCGGGTAAGATTTTAAACAAATGCTCGGCTGGTGGACATTCCACTCTGGCGGATACGAAGCTCAAAATGTTGAAAGCCATTTTGCAGCTGATAAGTGCTTTGTTAACACACAGCTGGTTGGTGGCGTTGCACTCGAAATGAAGGTTCTGTTGTGATGGATGAAAAACGATAAAAGAGTGTGCTTAATGGCTTAAATAAAGATGTTCTTTTTACCGCTTCAGGGGGCAAGGTAGGCTGCTGGATTGGCATACACTATTATTATTATTATTATTATTATTATTATTATTATTATTATTATTATTATTTATTCATTTCCTTTTTTATTTATATTAGCACAGTAATGACCAGCAGAAAAGGCCTTCACTCTTCTGAACAGCGTGGATGGAGCACACTGAACCTCCAAGGCCTCCTGCCGCTCGTTCAGAGTCTGAATCAATCCATCCAGCCATGGGTTCACTGTGTCTGCGGCCCCTCACCCACCACCACCTTGACCAGCGGGCAGCCCATTACGTCTGACCAGCGGGCAGCCCATTACGTCTGACCACCTCGATACGTCTGACCAGCCCGTTACGTCTGACCAGCGTGTTACGTCTGACCAGCCCATTACGTCTGACCAGCCCGTTACGTCTGACCAGCCCGTTACGTCTGACCAGCGTGTTACGTCTGACCAGCCCATTACGTCTGACCAGCCTGTTATGTCTGACCAGCCCGATACGTATGACCAGCCCGTTACGTCTGACCAGCCCGATACGTCTGACCAGCCCGTTACGTCTGACCAGCCCGTTACGTCTGACCAGCCCGTTACGTCTGACCAGCCCGATACGTATGACCAGCCCGTTACGTCTGACCAGCCCGTTACGTTTGACTCGTTACGTTTGACCAGCAGGCAGCCCGTTACATCTGACCAGCCCGTTACATCTGACCAGCCCGATACGTCTGACCAGCCCGTTACGTCTGACCAGCCCGTTACGTCTGACCAGCCTGTTACGACTGTCCAGCAGGCAGCCCGTTACATCTGACCAGCCCGTTACGTCTGAACCAGCCCGTTACGTTTGACTTGTTACGTCTGATCAGCGGCAGAGGGACTAATCACCGCAGAGCAAGAACAACCAGTCTAATGAAGTAATCATAGGTAGATCTAAAAAGAAGGCAGAGATCAAAGGAGAGAGGGAGAGAGGGAGAGAGAGAGAGAGACAGGGGAAGAGAGTATATGGAAGAAATGAAACCAAGAGAGGGGAGATAGCGAGCCAAAGGAGAGAATGAAGACAGCGTGAAGGGCAGAGAACTGGGGACATGCAGATGGATCAAAGACAAGGAAGTGTGTGTGTGTGTGTGTGTGTGTGTGTGTGTGTGTGTGTGTGTGTGTGTGTGTGTGTGTGTGTGTGTGTGTGTGTATCTGTGTGGTGTGTTTGTGTCTGTGTGGTGTGTTTGTGTCTGTGTGTGCGCGACGCGTGCATGGGAGTTCAATTTCAACACAGCGTATGAAACAGACATCTTTAGAAGAACAGATGTTATTTTGTTTCAGGACAAAAAAAGCATTGGAAAACACGTTATATATATATAGTGGATGAATATGTGTGTATATGTAGAATGTGTGTCTGTGAGTATGTGTATGTGTGAATGTTTATATATTCATTTACCTGTACATATGTATATGTGTGCAAATATGAATTTGTATGTATATGTATGGCAATGTATATTTCAGAGCAGGAGTGATTGCTGCAGACGGTGACAGCTGGCTGAGGTTCTGCGGTAAAACGGCCCATAAAGCCGTAATAAGAGACGTTAAATGCGCTGAGTCTGAACATCGCCCCAGGTTAGCAACACAGTTACAGGGCCGTCACACACACACGGCTGCAACACCATTTCAGAACACGCCATTATTGTGAAAGAATCTCTATCTGTAGGAGGGAAATGGGAGCGGCCAATGAGCGACTGGCAACCATTGGAGAGCTGGCCTAGTATGAGGGTCTAAGGGAGGACTGGCAGGCAGGTGAGGCCCATCAGCCCAGATACCTGAGCTGCAGAACCCAACCCAGCACTGGGTCCACTGGCCTCTGCAGGAGGACAGGTCGGAGAAGAGAGGGGCAGGGACGAGCAGCCTCGATCAGGGTGGAGCAGGGAGGACAGGATGGAGCAGAGAGGAGCAGAGAGGACAAGACGGATCAGAGAGGAGCAGGGAGGACAAGACGGATCAGAGAGGAGCAGGGAGGACAGGACAGAGCAGAGAGGAGCAGGGAGGACAGGACGGAGCAGAGAGGAGCAGGGAGGACAGGATGGAGCAGAGAGGAACAGAGAGGACAAGATGGAGCAGAGAGGAGCAGGGAGGACAAGACGGATCAGAGAGGAGCAGGGAGGACAGGACGGAGCAGAGAGGAGCAAGGAGGACAAGACGGATCAGAGAGGAGCAGGGAGGACAAGACGGATCAGAGAGGAGCAGGGAGGACAGGACAGAGCAGAGAGGAGCAGGGAGGACAAGACGGATCAGAGAGGAGCAGGGAGGACAAGACGGATCAGAGAGGAGCAGGGAGGACAGGACAGAGCAGAGAGGAGCAGGGAGGACAGGACGGAGCAGAGAGGAGCAGGGAGGACAAGACGGAGCAGAGAAAAGCAGGGAGGACAGGACAGAGCAGAGAGGAGCAGGGAGGACAAGATGGAGCAGAGAGGAGCAGGGAGGACAAGATGGAGTAGAGAGGAGCAGAGAGGACAAGATGGAGCAGAGAGGAGCAGGGAGGAAAGGACAGAATGGCCAGGATCAGGGAGGAGCAGGGAGGACAGGACGGAGCAGAGAGGAGTAGAGAGGAGCAGGGAGGACAGGACGGAGCAGAGAGGAGTAGAGAGGAGCAGGGAGGACCAGGGAGGACAGGACGGAGTAGTAAGGAGCAGGGAGGACAGGTCTGAGCAGCAAGGACAGGACGGAGCAGGGAGCAGCAGTGAGGAGCAGTGTGTCGTATCGACCCAGAGAGCAGACAAACACCGCCTGGAACACTTAGCATTTCACGAGACCGTTGGCTAACAGCCTGTTGAATGATGAGCTCTAGTCGTAAACAGAGGAGAAGGAGAGCAGGAGCAGTCGCATCGATCTGATGGACACAGATACACCTCCGTCTCTCCTCCTCCTCCACTTATCTCCTGTCAGCCATCAATAACATAACGCTTGTGTTGTACTTTCGCTGTGCCGTTGGGCGCGAGGCGTGGCTTATTACTCAGCTTATGGGCCCATTATGATCACAGATGATTACGGGCCTCCATGAGCCACATACATCAAGGGGGAGTGGTGGAGAGAGGGAGGCAGGGAGAGGGGGGGGGGAGCCTGCTTTATCTGTGAAGGTCTGCAGGGGCAGATGTTGTTTAGCCTTTAAAGAAAACAGCATGCATATCACATTCAAGGTTTACCCTGAGCTTCCTTTAATGGAGTTCTACTGAGGCTCAGCACAACAACACAGGCTTTAATTAGCTGCTGTTTACGTTGTGTTTGTCTGAGCTGTAAATAGAATCTGCTGGGGGCCGACAAACTCACTGACCACAGGCTCAAGAAAGTCTAGACCACTTCTATCTTTCTCTCCATTCCTCCATCTCTCTCTCTCTCTCTCTCTCTCTCTCGCTCTCTCTCTCTATCTATCTATCTATCTATCTTCATCCATCCAGTTTCACAAGTGTCTGAGTGATGGAATATTATGCAATACTTTTAGAATATTATTTTCATAGTGATGATGCTGTTGCTTTGGTGAAGCTGATAACGTTTCGATGGTTGTTGCTATAGTTATGGTAAAGGTGTTGTCACTGCGCAGTGGTGCTGTTGCCATGGTGATGGTGTTGTTTCCATGGCGATGGTGTTGCCGGGGTGATAGTGTTGCCTTGGTGATGTTGTCATGAATCTCAATCAGATGAGATGTTAAAAGTAATGAATGAATACAGAGTTAAACTGTGTTTCGACAGCCTTATCTCCGCCTGCTGCCCCGGGCTGGATAATATTGGACTGCTTAATATTTATGTGTGTCGGAGGACTGAGTGAGATAGATTCATCTACATCACAGTGGGCGCCTTAAACGCTGCCCTGCCCATCCATCGTGAGCAGTTGAGCCTCCAAACGAACATTAGCTTTACGTTACGTGTCAGGGCTAACCGTGTGCTAGGAGAACACTTTAATAATCAGCCCTCTGATGGTGCTAACACCAGCTGCAGAATACTGCTAGAAGCAGGTCCTGCCGGTGTATTGGCATTAATGAGTACTCATCCCATCTACCATCCAACATCACCAGACCTCCCTCACCCTCACCTCACCCTCCTCTCCCTCTCCCCCAACCTCCCCTCCCTCTCTCCCCCATCCCAGCCCTCCATCTCTCCCCCACCCAGCCTTCTCCCTGTCCGCCTCGCAAGGAGCCTTCGTCGACCTCCTCTTCATTGAGGAGAGAGGCGAGAGGGGCAAGGAGAGGAGAGGAGAAGGAGCAGGAAGAGGAGCAGGAAGAGAGACAAATGGTACTGGTGGTAAAAGAGAGGACGACTAACTCGGTAGCACCAGAGTGACTGACTGTCAAGTCAACTTAATCTGCCCCTCACTCCCCGGTCCTGTGGGGTCCTGTGGGGTCCTGTGGGGTCCCTCCTTGTTCCTCCTGCAGACCACACAGCCTCTGCAGGACAGACAGATGGCGCTTGAACCTCGGCAAGGCTCACAGGAGAGGGATCCTGTCTGTCTGCCTGCCTGCCTGTCTGTCTCTGGCTGGTGTGTGTGAGTGAGTGTGCTAGTGAACACCGCAATCAGGGAGTGAGCGAAAACGTGCATGTGTGAGCAGGCGAGTGTGCTGCGCAGTGAGTGTGTGAGGAAACGCTGACAAGCTGTGTCATTAGAAACACTCCGACTCTGTATGGCCTGCAGCACACATTACCCAGGATGCTTTGTCTCGAGCTTCTTCCAGTGCTGGGTCACATGGCCTCCTCGTCACCGAGGAGCCCCACGCAGGGAGAGAGGATCAGGGTGCGTCCAGGATATACTGTACTGTGTGCAGTAGAAATGACTGTGTACCTGTTTACACTCTGGGAGCCATACTGGGTGACATACTGCCCACTGAATGGATGATCCTGAAAGATGATGTGAATGAACTATAACCCCCACCTCCTCTGATAACGGCCCCAACCTCAATGGTCCACTCCCTTCGTCTCTCCCCTCCCATTTACAGCCCTCATCTCTCTAACCCCCACTCTCTCTCCTCTCTCTCCCCTCACCTCTCCTCTCTCCCCATCTATCTCCTCTCCTTTCTCTCCTCCTTCCCTCCCCCTCATCTATCTCCATGTGTATTGTAAGCAGTAAAAAGGGATAGAAAGGAGACTGAATGAGGAGAGGCGAGTGAACGACAGAGCGAGGGCGCAAGAGAGAGAGAGAGAATGAGAGAGAGAGAGAGAGAGAGCAGAGTCACCTGCTTAAAGTGCCAGTAGATCATCTGAAGTACTATCAATCACCTGTAATAGATACCACACACACACACACACATTGCCATATATGGGAATACACATATGCACACACAAACACACACAGGGAGAGTGTGTCTTGATTTATAAGGTGAAGAGGGAAGGTAATTGTCCCATCTCATGTTCAGAGTGTCTGAGAATGGCTGAGAGAGATAGAGAGTGCTGACAAGGAGAGGTGAGTTAGGCAGATAACGGGTTGGCAGAGAGAGAGAGAGAGAGAGAGAGAGAGAGAGAGAGAGAGAGAGAGAGCCCTCAAAGCTTTGGTCTAAATACATCCTTTATCCCTAACCTTAACCTTGATTCATTCATTACATTCTAATCTTAGGTAATACATCTATTGTTACAGTCATTAACTTATCATATACAATCATTATATGTCTGATGTTATAAACAATGTTTGCTGTCTAAAGACATTTGTCTTCAGCTGTCTAAAAGTGGTCAACATGTACTGACCTAAAATTTAGTTCAGTTTAAAACATTTAATGTTCAGATATGAAGCTTGATGTCAAGTATTAAGTTCCATCAGTCAAAACATACTACAGAAGAACAACACGCATTCATGCTGTGTATTAGAGAGTGATGAAATGGTGGAGAAAGCAGCATTCAAAATAACCAAGAGTTCCTCACATTACTGTAAGTCACAGCAACATTGTTCACTGGGACCTGGAAGGAGACTGTAGAATAAAACAAAGCCCATTCAGTGTGTGTGTGTGTGTGTGTGTGTGTGTGTGTGTGTGTGTGTGTGTGTGTGTGTGTGTGTATGTGCTGTGTCTTTCCATCTATCCAAAGATAAAGCAGAGGTGTGTGTGTGTTAATTGGGGCTGCCTACTGCGGTTCATCATTCCTCATGACTCCTGCATCGTTTCCTTGGTAACAAAACAACACCCAAAGTCGATACCCCACCCTCTGTGTGGTGATGCTGAGGGAACCCCATCGCCATAACAACCTAGCATCTCAACCTGGGAATCCTGGGAGAAGGACTTCACAGTTTGACCTGCATTCAGCCCCAGACCCGCACAGACACAAAGCAACAATAAGCAAGTTATTTTACTGATGCAGACACTAGATAAATATCTAAAGTCTGATGGCTGACATGGTCAAAATCCTTCATGTGATGTTTGCTTTGAGTCATGTTGCTGGGTGGGTGCTGTAGGCATGTGATTGGTGGACAAACATTTGGCCAGCAGTAGTCCACTGCAACAAAGTATAAAAGTTTCCCCGTTTAAATCAACACCGTGCAGACTGGCCAGAAATATCTCCGTAACGAAACAGGAACCGAGGCGTAACTACGCTTTTTCAGTTTCTGGTTCGTGGCCCAGGCTCTGCGCCGTCCCCCCCCCAAAGCCCTGTTGTAGTAGGACTGCTGGAAACCAGATTCACACTCAAATCATAAATCATACCAGTTAAATTGGAAACAGGAACAACTTTCAACATGTCACTCACTGGTGTCCGTTATATCAGGAACATGGGTCCTATATTAGCTCTATAGCTATACCTACAGCTATAGATAGATAGAGTGACAGACAGACAGACAGACAGACAGACAGACAGACAGACAGACAGATAGACAGATAGATAGATAGATAGATAGATAGATAGATAGATAGATAGATAGATAGATAGAGGAATTTAACCTCACACCTCGCCTTGCCCAAAGGCACGGGCGTCTCCAAGTTCTCTATAGCTTGTGAGTTTGTGTCAAAGCATCCCAGCTCCTGGCAGGCATGGCGCAGGATCTAATTATGTTCATTAACATGGTGACTAAGGATCTGAGGTCTCGCGTTTTGGAAGCCAAGCATGGGAGCGTGGAGAGTGAATTAAGGCCAGGGCTCGTGGTCGGCTCCTTCTGGTGCCGCATTCAATCTAATGAGATTAAAAAGGCATTTCTAATCCGCAAACAAGCGGGGACTTACTGCACAGAAAACGCTCCTTCCACCCCCAGGCCCCCTGACTGGCTGCTCCCCGGAGGCGCTGGCGACGTCTCTCCTGTAACTCTGTGACCGCCTGAGAAAGAAGCTAATGACGAGTCCTCCCAGTGTACATTATACATCTGTTATGGCACCCATTCACCATGTATCACAGGGAGATTTCATTATAGGGGCTTGGTGTAAGGTACTTAATGTGCAGAAACATTATGTACCATTTTGTGAATAAACTGAACTCATTTAAACAAACCTTTAAGACATTTAGTTCTGAAGTATGCCAACTATGCTAGCTTATAACAATATCACATGGGGTACAGATATCACATTTTAAAGGGGGGGTGGGGGGGGGGGGTGAGGGAGAGCCAAGGAGGAAAGGAAATGAGGAGATGAGGGAGATAGGAGAAGTGAGGAAGAGGACAAGGGTAAGGATAAGAGCGGGGAGGAACGGAGAAGTGAGGAGGTGAGGAAGAGGAGAGGAGAAGTGAGGAGGTGAGGGAGAGGAGAGGAGAAGTGAGGAGGTGAGGGAGAGGAGAGGAGAAGTGAGGAGGTGAGGGAGAGGAGAGGAGGAGTGAGGAGGTGAGGGAGAGGAGGAGTGAGGAGGTGAGGGAGAGGAGAGGAGAAGTGAGAAGGTGAGGAAGAGGAGAGGTGAAGTGAGGAGGTGAGGGAGAGGAGAGAAGAAGTGAGGAGGTGAGGGAGAGGAGAGGAGAAGTGAGGAGGTGAGGGAGAGGAGAGGAGGAGTGAGGAGGTGAGGGAGAGGAGAGGAGGAGTGAGGAGGTGAGGGAGAGGAGAAGAGAAGTGAGGAGGTGAGGAAGAGGAGAGGAGAAGTGAGGAGGTGAAGCAGAGGGTTCTACGTGGCTTTATTGAGCGACTCGGTGAGCGTGGTTGTAGTCTCTTTGTTTCCGCCATAAAGGTTACCTTGTGCTTATCTCAACTCTTCCTCATCCCCCAGGATTGCTTCATCTTCCTCTCTATGGATCTTTGTGAGCCGGTGGGTGTGGAGGGGATATCTCCCGACCTCATTAGATCAACAAGATTCCCTCTAATCTGGCTGGCACCTCCTCCTCCTGCTCTTCCTTCTCCTCCTGCTCTTACTGCCCCTACTCCTCCAGTTCCTCTCCATCTGCTTCTTCCTCCTCCTACTCCTCCTGCTCCTCCTGCTCCTACTGCTCCTCTTGCTCTTTATCCTCCTGCTCCTCCTCTGCCTCCGCACTCTAGGCCACCCTAGCATATGCATGGTGTTGAGGACCACCCGTGGCAGTGGGTTCGGATGGATGGCGTGTAGCTGTGTGCCATGAGGCTGGGGGAAGACCAGCTCCCTGGGGAGATCCCACGTGATGTATGTTTTGGAAATCAACGCCCCGCGGAACTCCTACGCTGTTTCTCTCCATAACTCTCTGGAACGGCGGTGCAGAGCAACGCCAGGCAAGCTGCTGACAAATGCTGATCCAGGTTGGTAGGGAGTTCACTATTAATCATGTTCACCATCCAACCAAGAGTAATTCACCATTCGCCATGTTCATATGCTCACTATTCAACCAACTGTTAACTATTCAACCAAGAGATGTTCACTATTCACAATTCACTATGTTCACTATTTCAGCACTAGGATTGAGGATCATTTGCAGTCCAATAAAATGGTGGAGCTGACTGTGGGAGAGGCCACCAGCCGCCTCTCTCTACACCTTTCTCAAGCAGCTTTATTTATAAAGATCTTCATCACAACGACAGTCTCACGGGAACTCACTACTGGCAGTAGGGCTCTCAACTAAGGCGTGTACCTTTCTCCTTAAGCCAGTGACCTTTCTTGGTCGAAATCAAAACACGCATAAGTACTTGAACACACTATGTCTGAGGTACTTCAGCCAGACAGCCAAGGTTATAACCAGCAACTTTGTGTTTCCGGTATTTCATAATCCGGGTAGCTCTTCGCGGCCAGCCAGCTTGAGAATCAATCATAACATCTACAAATAGAACAGGAGGACCTGAGCAGCAGAACATCTACATTGATAGGTCTGCAATGCAGAGAGGCAAAGAGAGGACAGACCTCCACCAGAGGTCGGTTCAGGTGAGAGGAGAGACCTCCACCAGAGGCCGGTTAAGGTGAGAGGAGAGACCTCCACCAGAGGCCGGTTCAGGTGAGAGGAGAGACCTCCACTCGAGGCTGGTTGAGGTGAGAGGAGAGACCTCCACTAGAGGCTGGTTGAGGTGAGAGAAGAGACTTTCACCAGAGGCTGGTTGAGGTGAGAGAAGAGACTTTCACCAGAGGTTGGTTGAGGTGAGAGGAGAGACCTTCACCAGAGGTTGGTTGAGGTGAGAGGAGAGACCTTCACCAGAGGTCGGTTAAGGTGAGAGTTGAGACCTCCACTAGAGGTCGGTTCAGGTGAGAGGAGAGACCTCCACTAGAGGCTGGTTGAGGTGAGAGAAGAGACTTTCACCAGAGGCTGGTTGAGGTGAGAGGAGAGACCTTCACCAGAGGTTGGTTGAGGTGAGAGGAGAGACCTCCACTCGAGGCTGGTTGAGGTGAGAGGAGAGACCTCCACTCGAGGCCGGTTAAGGTGAGAGGAGAGACCTCCACTAGAGGCTGGTTCAGGTGAGAGGAGAGACCTCCACCAGAGGTTGGTTGAGGTGAGAGGAGAGACCTTCACCAGAGGCTGGTTGAGGTGAGAGAAGAGACTTTCACCAGAGGTTGGTTGAGGTGAGAGGAGAGACCTTCACCAGAGGTTGGTTGAGGTGAGAGGAGAGACCTTCACCAGAGGTTGGTTCAGGTGAGAGGAGAGACCTCCGCTCGAGGCCGGTTAAGGTGAGAGTTGAGACCTCCACCAGAGGCTGGTTGAGGTGAGAGTTGAGACCTCCACCAGAGGTTGGTTGAGGTGAGAGGAGAGACCTCCACCAGAGGTCGGTTGAGGTGAGAGGAGAGACCTTCACCAGAGGTTGGTTGAGGTGAGAGGAGAGACCTCCACCAGAGGTCGGTTGAGGTGAGAGGAGAGACCTTCACCAGAGGTTGGTTGAGGTGAGAGGAGAGACCTTCACCAGAGGTTGGTTGAGGTGAGAGGAGAGACCTTCACCAGAGGTTGGTTGAGGTGAGAGGAGAGACCTTCACCAGAGGTTGGTTGAGGTGAGAGGAGAGACCTTCACCAGAGGCTGGTTGAGGTGAGAGGAGAGACCTCCACCAGAGGCTGGTTGAGGGGATGAACACGCCCAGACAGATGTTTTAGCAGCTGGGTGTTACAATGAGTTGTGTTGTTGTTCTAATGGAATCACTGGAGCTGAACACACCCCAGCATTGTTGCCCCCCGTCTCCACACACACGACAACACAACACATTCACAGCATCCCAACCACCTCCTCTACACTCACTAACATACTACACACACACAGACACACACACACACACACACACACACACACACACCCACACACACACACACACAATGTAACACACCACATACACACCATACATCCAGACACCATCACACAGACACCACAGCATCATGACCACCACATCTAGTCAGTAAAACACAAACACACAACAATACAACACACAATTCACCCACATGGACACACACACACACAGACACACGTGTTTAGGGTGACTTGTTTTGGTGACCCATACATGAACTGCACACAGTGATGTCTTACTGAGTGTGTGTGTGTATGTGTGTGTGTGTGTGTGCGTATGTGTTTGTGTGTGTGTCTGTGTCTGTGTGTGTGTGTGTGTGTGTGCGTGCATGTGTGTATGTGTGTGCGCATGTGTGTGTGTATGTGTGTGTGTGTGTGTGTGTGTGTGTGTGTGTGTGTGTGTGTGTGTGTGTGTGTGTGTGTTTGGTGCTAGAGATGACTTCCACAACAGTAATGGGGTCTTTAACCTCCATCTTACAACGATGACGATGGAAGGGTGGATGGAGAGGTGGAGAAATACCACTGTGACAGGAGGTCACGGAGGGAGGGATGAGAGGATGGGGAGAAGAGCGAGAGAGGGCGGGGGACTGAAAGAGAGAACGAATGGTTAGGGAGATGTGGAGGACAGTCTATATGTTGGGTTCAAAGACAGGAGCAACAGAATAAAGGAAGAGGACAATCAGAGAGGAGAGGAGGAGAAGGGAGAAGAAGAGAGGAGGAGGAGGGAGGGAACATGGAGGGAGAGATGAGGAGGTAGAGGAAGAGGAAGAGGAGAGCCTGTCCGTGTCGATGCAGGTGAGGAAATAGAACAGAAAAGACAATGACAAGAAGAACGTTATGGAAATGAAGACGAAGGACGGAAAGATGACAGATGTGGAAGATTAAGGGGTTTAGGGTGACACGGGGGTCAGAGAGAGAGACAGAGACAGACAGAGAGAGAGAGAGAGAGAGAGAGAGAGAGAGAGAGAGAGAGAGAGAGAGAGAGAGAGAGAGAGAGAGAGAGAGAGAGAGAGAGAGAGCGAGCGAGAGAGAGAGAGAGAGAGAAAGAGAGAGAGTGATAAATGGATGGATGGATGGATGATAGAAACAACAGATGGTTGATCAAAAATAGGAGACGATTAAAAATATCATGAAATAAGAAACACATTTCATGTTTCATGATTCATGACATCAGGCAGCAGGGGGGTGATGCAGGACAATGACCAGCAGGCCCCAAGAATAGGATATACAGAAAAACAGGATAGGATTACTGGGATGGAGAGATTATAGAGATGTATCTATCATTAAAGGGGGATCATTGTCTGGTCTGGACCCTCGTGGTCTGGTCAAGTCTTGTCAAATCTGGTCTGGTCTGCTTTAATCTAGAATGGGCTGGGTAGTCTAGTCTGGTCTGGGCTGGGCTGGTTTGATCTAGAATGGGCTGGGTAGTCTAGTCTGGGCTGGGCTGGGCTGGTTTGATCTAGAATGGAGTGGGTTAGCCTATTCTACTCTTGTCTGATCAAGTTTAGCCTGGTCTAGTCTGATCTGGTCCAACCAGAAAGCAGTCTCTCCAGTCTGGTATAGTCTGGTCCAGTCTAATCTGGGGTTGGTCCAGTTTAGCCCGGTTTCGTCCAATCTAGCCTGGTTCCAAACCAGATCATCTCCAGCCGAGGAATATCGCCCGAGCCCATGTTCACCACCCATAACAGAGACCCTCTCTGAACTACTCGCCACCTCCACCTGAACTACTGCAACAAAAGAGACTTGGGCTCCTCATAACCTCTGATTCAGAATCCTCCAAACCTTCCACACCACAACTTCCCCCTTTCCGGGGAAAGCACCTCCAGCTCCCTCTGTGACTCCTCCAGAGACTTCTGTTCATCTGACCGTACTTCCCCAACCAGGGTCGGCATCACAAAATTTACTGAATGGACCTGCATCATTTTGACTATTTTGCTTTGACCCTGCTTTTTATATGAAGTGTCCTTGGGTGTTCTGACATGAAAAGAAACATTTCAAAGTTATTATTCTTAGTCTGGTCCAGTCTCGTCGAGCCAATTGAATGCGGAAAATAATTTTCCTAGAGCGATGGAGTGAGCATCGCCTATCAGGACAGAACATTCCAACCACACCAACATGAGGAGCTATACCTGGACACATCCACAGCGCTGTTGGGACAGGAGGAACAACAATAACCCAGTTCAACATTGATGACAAACCAGTGAAACACACTAGTACACGGCATTAGGACCAGCCAGTGAAACACTAGCACAGAACATAATGACTACGAGTACAGGACATAACAACTAACTAGCGAAACACTGTAATTACTCATGAGTGAAACACACAAGGACACAACATAATGAATAACTAGCAAAACATACTAGTACACAACATTATGACTAACTAGTGAAAAGCTATAGTAACTCGCTAGTGAAACACACTCGTACACAACATGACTGTACACTGTAAATGACTACTAGTATAGGACATAGCTAACTAGTGAAACATGATGACAACTAGTACATGACATGGCTAACTAGTGATGCACATCAGTACACAACATGAGGGCTTACTTGTACGTAATTGACGTAATTACTAGCGATTGAAACACACAAGTACACAACTTGTTCACTAACGTGTGAAGAACACGAGTACATGACACGACTCACTTTTTTTCTCACATTCTCTCTCGCTCACTCTCACACTCTCTCACTCTGTCGCTCGCTTACATGCTCTCACACACACCCTAACCCTATACAAACACACACACACACACTCTCCCACTCACTCTCACACGCTCTCACACACTATTTGACTCACACTCTCAACTGGAGAGTGTGTAATGAACCAGAAATGTCAAACATTGGTTCATCTAAAAATAATCCTGCTGCTCTAAATGTCCAAATAACCTTTAATTCCAGCCGACCGTGACATTATACCCCTCTGCATCACCGGGAAATTACATCATTGGGCCATACAATGATGGAATTGGTACACAACCATACCAAGTAGAATCATGCCAAGCACCCTGCCATCCTAAGTAGTGTCATCATCTTAAATACCATGCAAAGTAGCTTACGGTGCTAAGAAGCATACCATGCTAGGTTACTTACTATGCTAGTGCTCAACCATGCTCATACCCTGCCATGCTAGATAACATACTCCACCACAGAAGAACCCTACTAAGTATCTAAGTAAGTGCTAAGTATCGTACTCCACCACCCTTACACAGTACATGTACAACACTGTTATTCACCTGTTTAAGCCATGTGTTGAAAGATGATAACCATTCTTGTATTCCTGGACACATCTGGGGCCTTAGTTAAGTAGCCTTAGTTTGCGCTAACGATGGGATACAAAGGTTGAATAAATGTCCTGGCTTTGGAATTAAATATGCATTTCACAAATTAGAATCAAAATGTAAAGCGGCAATGGTGGACTTGTGTGTGTGTTATGACACACCTCAAACGGCTTTTTATACCGGTGACTTAAGCATCTTATACTTACTGGAAGACTGAATGTGGACGCATCTCCAATAAGAAATGTGTCACAGCTTAGTGAGTTCCCATCACGTTTCAGCGTCATCGTACAGTACTGCCTGGATCTGACTCACTGCATGGAGACCTGCGCAGGGCGGCTGCCCTCAGGCTCCACTCCACGCCAGCAGCACCACAGAGTGGCCCAAAAACTACTCTGATGACTTTCTCCCTCTCTGATGGCTTTCTCTCACACCCACCCATGCACACGCTCACCCACGCATGTGCACACACACACACACACCAGTGTGTGTCCACTCTATGGTGCGAGTGGTTCAACGGTGAGGGGGAGCATTAGAATATGCACTGCTGTGCACTACCGCAGTGATGTGTTGAAAGGTGAACCATGAATCATGAACAGCTGATAAGCACAGCCACATCCCCTGCACAGCCCTACAAACACACCGGCGTTCAGCATGCACGCACAAACACATGCACACAGGTACTCACGCACGCACACGCACGCACGCACGCACGCACGCACGCACACACACGCACACACACACACACACACACACACACACACACACACACTCACACACACACACACACACACACACACACACAGTTGGTTGTCTCATGATTTTAGCATGAACTTCAATCAAGTCAAAATAACATGATATAGCATAACATGTTCAACCAAACGTAACTCGTACAAACATAGTCCCTACACACGCTCCCAGACCTCTGTAGGTGAGACTGCCTACGGCAGAGAAAAGGCTAGGGGAGAGGCAGATGTGGTGCTGAACACGTGCTAAACTTGGTCCTGGTCTCATCACGCTATGCTGTGATGCTGACAAAACGCTACACGCTACCTCACCACCATGCTAAGACAATGCTACTTCACCACTATGCTAACATTCTATATGATACATTTTATATTCTACATGCTACCCCACCTCGCTAACAACACAATGCTACATGCTACCTCATTGTGCTAACAACACAATGCTACATGCTACCTAATTGTGCTAACAACACAATGAAGCCGGAATAAAGTATCTTCCTTTGTGACAGCACTCACCTTAGACCTTTGACATGGCATTACTTTGACATTTAAAAAGTCCTGTTGTACAACAGTGTGTTCAAGTAAGACTAAATGCATCATTTATATACACAATCATAAATCTCATACTAACAATTACTTTTGCGAAGAATCACACTGCAGCATTTGACATAGGACAGAGTAGGACGAACTTTCTTGTTCTGGTCATGTGGTTAGCGTTAGGGTGAGTAGATTCTGATGTTTCTGGAGGACTGTTATTGGGAGTGTTTGGAGGGCAGCTGTGAGGCTGGAGGGAGACGAGGATGTGAGGCAGCAGATATTAACACACAGCTGCTGTTAACTGGAGTAACCAACCACAAACCACCTTACACACTCTCTCTCTCTCTCTCTCTCTCTCTCTCTCTCTCTCTCTCTCTCTCTCTTTCTCTTTCTCATACGCTACACTCAGAGAGAGAGAGAGAGAGAGAGAGAGAGGTAGAGGTAATAGGTGAGTTGTAAATCAGCTGAATGATTTTGCTTTGTCCTTGTTTGTGAAGATCTCGGCTGGAAAAGATAAGAGATGAAGGTGAAGGAGGAGCGGGTTCACATGGGAGAGCAGACTCTCTCCCTGTGAGCCTGTCTCACCCCCCGACATGATGTGCTTCTTATGGTGATCCACCTCGAAATACCCCTACATTCTTTACATAGAACTGTGTGTGTGTGTGTGTGTGTGTGTGTGTGTGTGTGTGTGTGTGTGTGTGTGTGTGTGTGTGTGTGTGTGTGTGTGTGCATCTGTGTGTGTGTGTGTGTGTGTGTGTGTGTGTGTTTGTGTGTCTCACACACACACCTAAACACACGAGAGACAGTCCAACACAAGAGAGACAGTCCAACAGACAGACAGGTGGTGTGCTTTCAGGGAGACACGCCCACACACACAGAGGAGGCAGATAGGCTCTATTTATATCTGTCAGCGTCCTCAGCAAGCTGGGCAGCTTTCGGCTCTCTCTCCTCCCCCCTACCTCTCTCCCCCTCCCTTCCTCTCTCCCCCGCTCACACATATTGTTGCCATACAGGGTCGTTTGAAACAACCATGGCCCCTGGCATTGATCAAAATGACATTTAGATTTAATTCAAAGTTACTTACGTGTGCCCAATACATGGAAATTTGACTGCATTTATATTGTGCTTTCACTCACAGTTCTTTCCAATTACAGCCTCACATTCACCCGTTCATTACCACATTCATGCACCTAAGGGCTGCCGGCCAGGCTTGTTAGGGAGCAGTTAGGTTTTGGTTTCTAGCTCAGGGAAACCTCAAAACTTGGCCAAGAAGAGCCGGGGGTTAAAACCAGTGGAGGACCTGCTCTACCTGAGGCTCCTCGCTCTCCTCCGCATACTCTACAAAAGTCTGAAAAGTGAGTTGAAGTGGGTCACTTAGCGATAGTCAGAAAAGCGAGTTGAAGTGAGTGTTGGAGCTCTCAGCTAAACTGCTTCATTCATGCGTCCTTCCTCCCACGGCTCTCTGCTGTCGTTATGGAAACAGTGTGTGGTCACAAAACAGGCCTCCATCTTGTGTCCCGGCAGGACGTCTAAATAACACACTCCGAGACAGAGAGAGAGATGAGAGAGAGAGAGAGAGAGAGAGAGAGAGAGAGAGAGAGAGGAGAGAGAGAGAGAAGGAGGACAGAGAGAAAGAGAGAGAGAGAAGATGGAAATGGAAGAAGAGAAGAGGAGAGAGAATAGGACAGAGGAAGAGAGAGAAGGTTATTTTAAGGCAGCTATCAGGTGTTATTTAATACCTGCTGCAGAGAGGAGAGAGGAGAGGAAAGGAGGATGGGAGCTGAGGAAGAGAGAAGAGGAGAGTAGACAAGAGGGGGAGAGAGGAGAGGAAAGGAAAGGAATAAGCAAAGGAAAGCACAGAAAAGGAGGGAAAGAGTGATCTGGGTTTAGTTTGTGCGTGCATCTACATGTAAGCATCCATGTGCACATATGTAACCATGAGAGCACGTGGGTGTGCACACACACTGTGCTTGATGGACAGTGAAATGGAGGAATAATGTGGTATAGCTTCACATGCACACACACACAGAAGAGTGACAGGCATGTAATGTGGGTCCAGAGTTATTTCATTTTTACCAGGGCCAGGAAACACACGCACTAAGACTCTCCCCCTCTCTCACAACCAATTAGAGAAGAGCTCTCTCTCTCTCTCTCTCTCTCTCTCTCTCTCTCTCTCTCTCTCTCTCTCTCTCTCTCTCTCTCTCTCTCTCCTCTCTCTCTCTCTCTCTCTCTCTCTCTCTCTCTCTCTCTCTCTCTCTCTCTCTCTCTCTCTCTCCTCTCTCCTCCTTCTCTCCTCTCGTCTCCTCTCCTCTCCCCCTCTCTCTCTCTCCTCATCTCTCTGACCATCAGAGGCCGACCCCACCATGTAAGTCATACAGAAGCATGTGCCCACCACAAGTCAGAGACAAGAGAGACTCTTGTTTTGAGTTGTTGTATTGTTTTTAGACAGACAAGCCAATAAAAAATTACTGAATTGAAAACATAAAAACAACAGGTGTGTCATCAGCATGAGTCACAGGTGTGAGCTGTGGCCTACACACAAACACACACACACACACACACACACACACACACACACCCTGCTCTTCAGTGAAAGCATAAAGTGGTTAAACAGCTCACAGCGGCAGCAGCAAAGCAGTGTTTGGTGACCAGGTATAATCACAAAGCTCTTCCAGGTGTAATCACAGAGCTCTTCCAGGTGTAATCCAGAGCTCTTCCAGGTGTAATCACAGAGCTCTTCCAAGTGTAATCACAGAGCTCTTCCACGTGTAATCACAGAGCTTCTCCAGGTGTAATCACAGAGCTCCTCCAGGTGTAATCACAGAGCTCCTCCAGGTGTAATCACAGAGCTCTTCCAGGTGTAATCACAGAGCTCTTCCAGGTGTAATCACAGAGCTCCTCCAGGTGTAATCACAGAGCTTTCTCAGGTGTAATCACAGAGCTCCTTCCGGTGTAATCACAGAGGTCTTCCAGGTGTAATCAGAGAACACCACAGACATCAGTATGCACCGGTATGAACGAAAGCCTAGATACATGATAAGAACTACAGTAGGACTAAAGCCTAGAGACATGATAAGACCTACAATAGGACTACAGCCTAGATACATTATAAGAACTACAGTAGGACTAAAGCCTAGAGACATGAAAAGAACTACAGTAGACTACAGCCTAGATACATTATAAGAACTACAGTAGGACTAAAGCCTAGAGACATGAAAAGAACTACAGTAGGACTAAAGCGTAGAGACATGATTAAAACTGCATTATAACCAGAATGATGATTAGAACAGCAGAAAGGCTTAGTTAGATACTGTGATCGATTCATACAGACATTGAAACAAAATGCTGTCCTGTACGGAAACAGCTTCCCTGATGAACTGGAGCATGAGGAAATCCAGATCAATACACTTCAACACTTCTGCCTATATCCATAAAACTGTGCACTGTGTATTGGATAATATATTTCATGTAATTACATTTTCATTGTCATTTCTCCATATTAAATATGAGTGTTCCCATTGGCAAAACAGATTAAATACACATGTGGTTTTCAACCCTCCATGGGCAGGCAGACAGACAGGGAGACAAAGACAGGCAGATGGACAGGCAGAGAGAGAGAGAGAAGTGGTTTCCCTTGAGGACAGTCAGATGGATGGAGAGACAGATGGATAACTGAAAGGATAGAGGATGTAGGCTTGGGGGATTAGGCCCAGATTAATTTCCATAACTGGAGGTTTTCAGTGGGAAAGTAAAATCAAACACCGTCGTGCAGCTATCAGAGGAGTCATTTAGTGGCCACACTGGATCACAGCGGACCACCTGATTGTGCCAGAGGCGACAGGAAGGAGAGAAGAAA
>JAXIVH010000011.1:6108253-6198253 GCA_036785325.1 Urophycis tenuis
AACACACGTGGAATCCATTACGCCCAACTGACGTCTTGCCATTTTCAAACTGAGCGCGGCTCAGCCTGGCACCGCCTCTTCCGCTACGTAGCTAAGATGGCTGCCG
Source organism: Urophycis tenuis (assembly GCA_036785325.1). Classification (NCBI taxonomy): domain Eukaryota; kingdom Metazoa; phylum Chordata; class Actinopteri; order Gadiformes; family Phycidae; genus Urophycis; species Urophycis tenuis. The sequence goes on from JAXIVH010000011.1 coordinate 6,108,360, forward strand.
TTGAGTACGGAAAGTGTACACCGTTGCCACACTAAGCATAGGCTACTAACCGTTTTGAGGGCACATCCACGTTCTTTCAGGTGCACTTCTTTTCGCCGCGATTGTAATCGGAACACCCTACGTACTCAAATTAAGTATAGTAAGAACGGGAACTATGGATATCGGAACATGGCCCAAGTCTCACACAGCCCAACGAGCTGCTCCTCGTGTAGACATGTGCCCACACAAGCATCTCCTGAGGAAGCAGTATTGTGAGGAAACCCTGCCAGTCAAACCTGTGACATCATAATGTAGCTCGTCATACTCCAGCCAATCACCAACCTTCAACCTGAAATGCCCATGCTGTACATGCAGGTCTGATTCGTGGACTGCAGCCAAATGCCTCTGAAGAGGGCGGGGCCATGAAGTCTAACAGCCAATCACGAACCAGGGCTTGATAATGTCAAGTGTCGGAAACGCCCTCATCCCCGTTGGTAGAATGCAGCACAACAAAAAGACTCTGAGAGGACATCATGGCAGTGGACATTACAGTGAAGGCTGAATCCCTGCATAACCCTACCCTCATGCTCTATTTGTTGTACGTCTAATTAGTTGTACTTTAATCACTCTTTATAACTTGGCACTTAGTCAGAGATGTTGTATACTTGTAATGGTTAATCTAGCAATTTGAAATGCTTGAAACTTGGCCTAGTGACTTTCTTACTGTATTAGCAGCAATGAAATGTTTCACCTTTTTATGACAAAGGTATTCTTTGTAAGTCGCTTTGGATAAAAGTGTCTGCTAAATGCCCTAAATGTAAATGTAAGGCAGGAGAGATGCTGCTCTGATCGCAATATCGTCCTTTCATACCAAATGTGACAGGGAGAGGATCTTCTCTCGCCGAATGTCTGGCTTCAATCTATCTGCCATTTTGTCTGTGCAAGACAAAATGGCAGAGAGGGGGCTGAAATACAGAGAGAGGGGTGAGGGAGAGAGAGAGAGAGAGAGAGAGACGAAGATGAGAGAGAGAGGAGAGATATGACCATGTGGGGGGGCTCGAGGGGAGAGGAGACACGATGATCAACATGACAAGATGGATGACATGTCATGTTCAGTTAATTACAGATCTACTCTCCACATGTTATGTTCTATGTACAGTATAGAAAACATACATATGGCTGTGTTAATCATTAGTCCAAGGTTACATCGAGGAGGACTTTATGGTCCTGAGTGATGATGTCGTCCTGCAGGTCTTGTTAGCAAAGGCTAACAAGACACCCTTTCCCCCCCCCCCCCCCACTCCCCCCCCCCCTCCACCACCCATGGGAGATCTCTGGGATCGTTGTATCATGTCTTATACATCATCAGAGTTTCACTTGATTCATCAGCCGCAGGGAAGGTGGCATTAGTGCCGAGTAAGTGATATGTATAGAGAGAGAAGAGAGAAAGAGAGAGAGGGAGGGAGGGAGGGAGGGAGGGAGGGAGGGAGAGAGAGCAAGAGAGAGGGAGGGAGAGAGAGGGAGTTGTTATCCACTTGGAGTTCCCTGTGTGTATTGATTAGATGTAATTCTGTGTAAATGTGGGTACATGATGACCTTTTCAGGAGAAACATTTCAGAGTCCTGACCTCCAGCAGCTTAAAGAACACAGAGGAAGGTCATGCCCAGTGTGTGTGTGTGTGGTGTGTGTGTGTGGTGTGTGTGTGTGTGTGGTGTGTACATGTGTGTGTGTGTGTGTGTGTGTGTGTGTGTGTGTGTGTGTGGTGTGTGTGTGTGTGTGTGGTTGTGTGTGTGTGTGTGTGTGTGAGACACTCCGTGTACATTTTGATACGTTGAAGGAATGTGAAGCGTGTACCAATGTACAGGTGACCGGGGCGGTTCTCAGGGGCTGCTCACTTCTCCTACATCCACTCGCCTCATTTCCTGTCCAGGCAGAGAGTTTGGCGAGCCATCCCGTTAGCGTGAAGATCAGCCACAGACAGGCCACGGACAGGCCAGGGACAGACCAGGGGACAGACCAGGGAACAGCCGGGGACCCGCCCCCCCCCTGCTGACCCATGGCTAGCGCCGCTGGGGCTGACATTTACAGAACTTTGCGCAAGATAAGCCGGCACACTGCCGGTAGCCGCTAGCTGTTAGCCACTAGCTGTTGGCCACTAGCTGTTGGCCACTAGCTGTTGGCCTACTGTGCCGTTTTTTACGATGATGGCCTGTTAGCCATTTGTTACAATGATGGGCTTATAAGTTCCTGATGAGGTCAAGCAGGATCGAGGGGGAGGAGAGGGAGGAGAGAAAGAGAGAGAAAATGAGAGAGAAGAGGAAAGGGAGGAGGAGAGGGAGATGAGAGGAGAACAGAGAGGAGAGGAGAGCAGGAGAGGAGAGCAGGATAGGAGAGAGAGAGCAGGAGAGGAGAGGAGGATAGGAGAGGAGAGCAGGAGAGGAGAGGAGGATCAGCAGAGGAGAGCAGGATAGGAGAGGAGAGGAGAGCAGGAGAGGAGAGGAGTATAGGAGGAGAGTTGGAGAACAGATCTCTACATTAGGAAGTCATTAACTGTTTAATCATTCTGCTGTTTAGTTAATGAGGGCTAATTAAAACCATGTGGATGGAGCCCTTTGTCTCGCACACACACACACACACACACACACACACACACACTTGCCAGCAATGACTTTGACTGCCTGTTTAGGGACAGAGGAACTCGTACTGCAACATGAATATTAACAAATCGGCACCGATTCCCTGGTCGTATGTGTTCATACACAGCCTCCCTCTCATGTCTTTTTCTTCCTTCCATCCCTTGCTCTCTTTCTGTCTGCATTCTCACACTGTGTCTTTCTGTCTGCATCCCATTCATGACTCCCTTGTTCAAGAAGAGAGATGGACGCCTCAGCAGCAACATCAGATATACAACCCAACCAATATTAACACCACAACAGACACATACACGCACACGCACACACACACAAACACACACACACACACACACACTCAGGTGACAAGGGATGAGAAGTGGTTCAGTGTGTGTTTGAGGTGAAAGCTAATGGAAGTCTCTCTCTCTCTCTCTCTCTCTCTCTCTCTCTCTCTCTCTCTCTCTCTTCTCTCTCTCTCTCTCTCTCTCTCTCTCTCTCTCTCTCCTCTCTCTTTCTCTCTCTCTCTCTTCTCTCTCTCTCTCTCTCTCTCTCTCCCACTTCATCATTCTCCCCCTCGCTTCACTTTGTCTCTGGTCACCTGTATTCTACAGAATCTTCCAGGAGTTAATGTATTACTTCAGTTCGCTGTCTGTAAGTCTAAATATGATGTCAGCCTACTGTCATGTTTCTGTCTGCTGGCTCATCACTCTTCTTTGAGCTAACCGGTGTCCTCATCTGCCGGCACGGCGCTCCGTAGCCCAGCCTAGCCTGTCTGCCTGGATTATTAGAGGAACAACAGGAGAACATGCTAACTCGTGTGCAACCATGCTTGGAAATGAAACAGTGGACAGGGTTGTTAGTGAAACTAACAGGGATACATGGCTGTTTATGTCTCCTCTATCCTAGCACTTCTGTCTCCTACGCCTCTCCAACCCCCACTCTATCTCCTCTCTCCTAACCTAACAATGTCTCCTGTTTCCTACCCACACTATATCTCCTCTGTCCTTCTAACCTAAACAATGTCTCCTGTCCTCCCACCCCCACTATATCTCCCTCTCTCCTTCTAACCTAACAATGTTCTCCTGTCTCCTACCCCACTATATCTTTCGTCTCTACCTCTCTATCTTCCATCTCTGGACACGTTCACAGCATGGAGTTACTCTAATGCTCCTTTACTATTACAGTCACTCTTTTTCACTCCTTTATCCTTCTCTCTTTCTCTCTCTTCAGGTTACGGCCATGGCACACACTTCCGTCAGTCTCCACTCCCCTCTAAATCCCCACCGTTGTCTCTCTCTCATCCCCTCTCCTGTCTCTCGAGACGAGGGAGTGTCATCTGTGTGTGTGTTGTGTGTGTGTGTGTGTGTGTGCGTGTGTGCGTGTGTGCGTGCGTGCGTGCGTGTGCGTGTGCGTGTGTGTGTGTGTGCATGACCTCATGTGCCCCTCTGGTTCACACCCAAAGCATTGTGGGAGCTGTCCAGACACAGGGCAGAACAGAGATCCTGTATTATTGAACTCCCCAGGGAGGCTAGCATGTTTAGCTCTCCATGGACACAACAGTTAGCTGACGCTAACAGCCGTAGTTCTGGTGATGATTGCCCATAAATGTGCTGTCTCTGCTAGCCATATAGCTGTTGTGCTGCAACGCTGATTTAGGCAGAGTGAAACAAACATTCACTGACAAAGTGAAATAAACATTCACTTTGTCAGTTGTAAGAAAGCCTCTCTGTCTCTCCATCCATCTATCTGTCTGTCTGCTACTCCTCACAGGGGTGTTAGTGTTATTTGATTAATTCACTAAAAGCTATCACACACATACACAGAGAAATAAACATCAACACACACACACACACACACACAGACACACACACACACACACACACACACACACTCACACACACACACACACACACACACCACACACACACACACACACACACACACACACCTCTGAGATTCCAGACATCTGCTAAGAGGTTCATCACCTCAAAATTCTTCAAGATCTTCACAATCAAATAACACATCAGATAACATCATCCTAATACTCCATAGTCTGTCTCTCTCTCTAAGCCACCCAGTAGGCTATACTCTATAGTCTGGTCTGGCTCTTAATAATATATATTTAGCAGACACTTTATCCAAAGCAACTTACAAAGAGTACATTTGTCATAAGAAGTGAAACATTTGATTGCTGCTAATATAGTAAGAAAGTCACTAGAACAAGTTTCAAGCATTTCAATTGCTAGGTTAACCATTGCTAGTATACAACATCCTAACTAAGTGTCAAGTTGTAAAGAGCGATCAAAGTACCAAACGTACAACAAATAAGAGCATGAGGGTAGGGTTATGCAGGGCTCAGGTGAACTCTGAACATATAAATAAATCTAAATGACATCTATTATTATACAAATAATACCAATATCTACCGGTAATATGTTTGTTGTGTACAAGTACTGCAAGGGAATGTATCCTAGTTACTCAATATTATAGTTATATTGATAGGGAACAGAGGAACAGAGTAACATGTTAACAGTGCCAAAAGAGAAAAGAATCCGAGTCAAAGAGTAACAGAGGAAAGAGTAACCGATTAACTCTGACCTGACAACGTGTTGCTGCTCCCAACAGCTCCAAACTGCTGGGGATTCACAGCACTTCAATTAAATCAATAAATTATACTTTTCATTTTCATTTGGAGTACTCTTTTAATGGAGGAACGTGCTGCAGGGGTGGGGGCGTAATGAATTCATATAAACTCAGAGCAGGAAAGAGCACAACTATGTGTGAAAAGAGCTGTTTCCAGGAACCCAGTCCTTCTCTGTGGAGGATATTCTGGCTCTGCCTTCCAACCATCTGTCAGACAACACCGTCCAGGTGGACTTGAAACAGTTCAAGAAATAAAAACAAGTAAAGCTCAAAGTGTAAACCTCTTCTTCAGCATGTGCCGTGGTGCTGGAGAGCCGTGCTCAGGTATAATAATATGGGCGTTTCTCTTGAAGAGATTGATCATTCCATACTGCACCTCATACTGTTTACACTGTTTATATCAATTGTACATATTCGCGACCCCCTTTTTATTTAGATTTTTGTATTCATATTTTTATATATTTATATTTATATTTTTGCATGCGTGTCTAGCACAGGGGATCAAGGCAAACGCATTTCGGTTTTTGTGTATGTCCTGTACATCATGAAAACTGACAATAAAGTTTACTTGACTTGACTTGACTTGAATAATGACGATTGATTACGAGAGAGAGCACCCCGGTCAGAACTGGTCCTGCCTACCTCCTACTTGTCCCTCCTACCAGACCCTCCTACCTCCAACTGGTCCCTCCTACTGGTCTCTCCTACCAGGCCCTCCTACCAGCCCTCCTACCTCTACCGGCCCCTCCTACCAGTCCCTCCTACTGGTCCCTCCTACCAGCCCCTCCTACCAGTCCCTCCTACTGGTCCCTCCTACCAGCCCCTCCTACCAGGCCCTCCTACCTCCTACTGGTCCCTCCTACCGGCCCCTCCTACTGGCCCCTTCTGCCTCCTACTGGTTCCTCCTACTGGTCCCTCCTACCGGTGCTTCCTACCGGCCCCCACCTACTGGTCCCTCCTACCAGGCCCTTCTACCTCCTACTGGTCCCTCCTACTAGCCCCTCCTACCAGCCCCTCCTGCCTCCTACTGGTCCCTCCTGCTGGTCCCTCCTACCGGTCCTTCTACCCGGCCCCACCTACTGGTCCCTCCTACCGGCCCCTCCTCTGCCTCCTACTGGTCCCTCCTACTGGTCCTCCTACTGGTCTTCCTACTGGGCCCCTCCTACTGGTCCCTCCTACGGTCGTAGCAAAAAGAGGAAGAGATGAAGAAGATAAATAATGACTAGAAGGACGACGAGGAGGAGAAATCATTTTTTGATGAAGAATTTGACAGTGATATCCAGGACAGGGACAGATGTTCATCTGCAGATGCTCCCACGGTCTCCACCGTCGTCTCCATGGTGAGGCCGAGGCTCCCAAGCCCCAGGAGGACCGTGTGGGTCGAACCGTGGGGATGACATGGCCGCCGCCCGACCCCCCCCCCCCCCCCCCCCCCCCCCCCCCCCCCCCCCCCCCCTCGCCGCCCCCCCCCGTCATAGAACTCCAAAATGCTTTTTTTTTTAATGTCATTGTGTCATCGTTTCACTTCCAGACAACGGGGTGCACTGACGCTTAAGGGATGGAGATATCTTTTTTAGGTCGACCCTGTTAGATGACACTCTCATCGTTGCACAGGGGCTCCTCTACTCTTGTGGGTTCCTCCTACTCTAGGCTCCACAACTCATTCTCACAATTCTCTGTCAGCTGTACCACAAGCCGCTCCCCAGCATTGGTTGGGGTGGATGAGAGCGTTCAGTACACACTGTTAGGGCGCAGGGCGGCGCACCTCAGCCAGCTCCTGCCTCTGGTGCGGAGGGGAGCCAACAGATCATGTACCACTGATGACCAGAGGCAAGGGGCAGATTCTGGCACCCCAGGCCAGATACATGTTAGTAATATCAGACATGGTTTTAGCAGAAGACACATTTCACTCACTATTTAATATTAAATGTGCTCATTAAAACATACATACTTAGCCCAGGCAAACAGTGCCAGTTAAACCTGGAGCCTTGAGGGGCTTACAGGACCTGGCAGGAAGCTGAAGTTTGCAAGCAGGACTTGCAGTTCAGACGCGATAAGCTAAGCAACATGGTATGGTTATATATGGTTATATACCATAATATAACCGTTATGTTATGCACACCGCTAAAGCTGAGTCCACATGGCTGCTGTTGCTGGGGTCTCAGGTGACAGGGATGAGATGTGGTGCAGTGTATGTTTGAGGTAGAAGCTAATGGAAGTCCTCCTCTCTCCTCTCCTCTCTCTCTCTCTCTCTCTCTCTCTTCTCTCTCATCTCTCTCTCTCTCTCTCTCTCTCTCTCTCTCTCTCTCTCTCTCTCTCTCTCTCTCTCTCTCTCTCTCCACACACACACACACACACACAGAAAGACTTATCTTCTGGAAATACAAATGACAAAATCAAGCCAAGTAGAACTGGCCAATGACAGAGTAAGCAGAGTGGACTGGCCAATGACAGTGCGGGGAGCTACTGATTGGACGTGACAGCCCTGGCTGGGCGTGACGGGCACATGTCGGCTGATGCGCAGGGCGTGTCCTAAGCACTTCGTTAAGATAACGAGTCTTTGAACTCGTCCTTAAGAAGTTTCCAGATATCCCTCCATCTGTTCAGACGTAGATTTAGATATATTACTCTGTATATATTCGCATATATTGTATTGTTCCTTCACTCACAAAGATAAGATAGGGTGTGGGTGAATAACTCTCTGATACAGTATGTTGCACTCTGTTACAGTATGCTGCAAACAGGTGTGTACCATGTTAAAACACACATACCACCAACCTTATGCAATTTCCCTCAGGGATCATTAAGTATTTTCTGTCTGTCTGTCTGTCTGTCTTCAACGCACGTCTGTTGTGTTTCAAACATGTGCAGAATGGTGAACAGGTACTGGAAGCATGTGATGCTCCCGCTACGACACGGATCACCACATCAGAACACACGAGCGATGACAACACAAGACGCACGTTCTCCACAAGAAGGAGCAGCGAGAGTCGATGGGTGGCGACGAGACGAGAGGCAAAAGATGCCTCGAGGTGACAAGACGAGGACTGCACAGAGACACACTGCAGGTACACCACCAACCACCACTTTTCGACAACACAGTCTAGATCCAGGGAGGTTGTGCCATCCTGTCTGGGGGGGGGGTCTGTCGAGAGCAGCGCTGCAGAAGGTGTGAGGAGAGAGCGAACATGACAACATGCTGGAACATGAAGCCAGCAGAATGTTGGCGGAGGTGCGTTGTGTTGTTTTCCTCCCTCCTCCTCCTCCTACTCCTCGTCGTCTTCATCATTCTCCTCTTCCTCCTCCTGCTCCTCCTCGCGGCACTGGAGGTGACCAGTTTCATTCAGGCAGGAGGAGCAAGGGGGGGGAGACAGGAAACAGAGGAGGCCGAGCACGGCAAGCGCTGTGCCCATTGTGAGAGCTCCTCACTGCGCTTTGTTTAGCGTGGGACATTAATAGCTAGCGTGGCCTTGTGCTGCTATGTGCTACTATGTACTGCTGGTGACACATAGCCCAGCACTGCTGCTGATTGCCACCGGTGGCAGCTAGCCTAGCCTAGCCATTGCTGCTGAACACCGCCAGTGGCAGCTAGCCCTAGCTTAGCGCTGCTGCAGTTTATCCCCAATGGCAGCTAGCCTAAGAGACAGAGTGATTTTTTATGGGCCTATAGATGTAGGAAGACTGCGGGTGAACCGCCATGTAAAATGTAATATTTAGTGTGTGTGTGTGAGGCATTTTTAAACAGTTTTTCTAACTAGGTTAATAGATTCTTCTTGGCTTCTCATGGTCGAAATGTTATAAAATATTCAAGACTTACACCAAAGATATCCATTATTGTGTTCATTATAATGTAAGCTGGAATATAACAATCGTTGCCTGCTCTTTAACAAGCATTACCTGCTCTTTAATAAGCGCTTCCTGCTCTTTAATAAGTGTTTCCTGCTCTTTAATAAGCGCTTCCTGCTATTTATGCTGCAGTCCATCTGTACAAAAGCCATGTCCCTTCTCGTTCACTCTCACTGTTTCTCTCACTATGACCCCCTCACTATGACCCCCAACTATAACCACACACACACACACACACAACACACACACTAACCATTCACTATACACACACAAACATTAACTAAAACCATACATGTGGTTAACGACAGAGTCTGTGTGTCTTTAACACCCACAGTGACCAACGCTTCCTAGTCCTCCGGATGGTTATTATTAGCATGCTAATCAAGTAGCGCTATCATTAATTCATCAGCGATGTGTGGTGCTAACAGGATGTTAGCCTAGCTAGTAAGCAGAGCCTGGGTAATAATCATCAGAGCTTTACATGTGGCTAGTTAAAACGTTTCTCCCCCAGGGAATATTCCCCTCTCTGCTTCTGATAAGACCTCGTAGCTCAGAGGTTAGGTCACAGAGCAGGATCTAAAGATACAGCGTATAGCTGCTAGCAGGCCTAGGCACTCGCTCCCTGCATACTAGCCATGCAGGCGTTAGCTGAGAGTGCTATTCAAAGTGACTTCCAGTGGATCCAGGTAGGAGATAGGGGGGCAGAGGAGGAAGATAGAGGAGAGAGAGGGGGAGCAGAGGAGACAGAGAGATGAGAGAGGGAGGAGAGAGAGGGGGGGTTGAGGAGGAAGAGAGATGAGAGAGGGAGGAGAGAGAGAGGGGGGGTTGAGGAGGAAGAGTGTCAAAAGTCAGTTTTCCAGGCCTGTGACTGAATGTTAGAAAGAGTCTGTGTGTGTGTGTGTGTGTGTGTGTGTGTGTGTGTGTGTGTGTGTGTGTGTGTGTGTGTGTGTGTGTGTGTGTGTACATCCTCCATGCAGTCTTGGGAATAAGATGTTTGAATTCTGTCAGAGAATCGAACTGCTGGCTTATTTTCCCCCTCACTCTGTTCGATATCCATCATGCTCTCACCCATATGTCTATCACTCCCTCTGTCTCACTCCCTCTCCCCCCGTCTCTCTCTCTCTCTCTCTGTCTCGCTCTCTCAGCCATACTCTGCGTCATCAGAGTGGACACTTCATGTCAAAACTGATGGAAACCACTTAAGTCACTGTTCCATACTCTCCATCTCTTCCTTCTCTCTCCCTCCATCCCCGCTTCCTTCTCTCTTTCCTCCTCTCTCCATCACTCGCTCCTCTCAATCCCCTACTCTATCCTTTTCTTCTCTCCTCTTTTCTCCCCCGTGCCAGACCAGACCCTAAAGCATGGAAACCTCTGAATGATTGCTTTTGACATTAGATTTACCTCTCTCTCTCTCTCTCTCTCTCTCTCTCTCCCTTTCTCTCCATCTGCCCTCCCCTGGTATATTCACCAGCCAGACATATTTACAGAGTTGTAATGGTTTGTGTGTGTGTGTGGGTGTGTGTGTTGTACCCAGGAGGGCCACCATCACATGGGGTGAAATGTTATCTCACAGCCAAATTCAACAATTACAAGTTAATACAAGCTTCATACGGTATGGAAAACAATTAAACAATATATATGTATTCATAAATATAGAGGGAGAGAGCGAGAGAGAGAGAGAGAGACAGGACAGAGAGATTAGTTAATTGGTTAATTGCGTGGGTATGCTACGCCTCACGGCTCGGAGACGTTCAGGGAACAGAGGCGCAGTGTGGAGGTCTCGTCCGTACAGAGGCTAAGGTGCAGAGATGGAGCCGTATCTGTCCCACACTCGTCTCCACGCCCAGTACAGGCCAGCGGTGGCCCTAGGGCCAGGTGCCCTGTGGTTCGAGGACAGTATTGACCGGGGTGAATGGCTGCAGACAGTAGCACGCAGCCTCTGAGCCCGGGGGGGGGGGGGGGGGGGTGGCTTTTTGCTACACAGGCTAAACCGGCACATTTATTTGTTGAGTGCACAGGGTAGTGGGTTTAGTCAGGGGGTTGTGGCCGTGGTTCCCGTCTTGTGAATTATTTGTTTTGGGCCCAAAATCCAAAAACCAAACTCGTCCACACAATAATTAATTTTATAGCAGCCGAATTGGCCATTTGGCTCACAAGAAAAAGCAGCTTCAGGGGATCTGTAGATCCAGTTCAGGTGCTGAGAGGACTGATGGCAGCGCAGGGCTTAGGGTCAGGGCTTTGCTTTGCTCTGGGTTCAGAGGAGAGCCAAGCTGGTGGGCAGTACAGATGTTTAATCTTCTCTTGGACCGGGGGGGGGGGGGTGCGTATGATGCATGATGGGGAGGAAATGTGTTTATCCCAAAAGTGAAAAAGAAAATTATCTGTATTCAGTTAGTGTGTCAGAGGGAAGCGCCATTTCTGCTCCTCCAGACAGAGACACCTGTTCATCTCCATGTCCAACTTCATCATCGTATTATTTGAGGAACTGAGTTAAAGCATTATTGTGGCAGTGCCGGTGTTGCCGGTCTGATTGTGAAGGAGGTCATCCTGGATCATCTGCCAGAGTTCTGGAGCTTGGCTCTCTTGGCGCTGACCCAAGACCCAGACTGTCCCACAGCACCATTAGCAGCATTATAAACTGCTTTCACATCCTCCTTTTGTCCCTTGGCCCCTGCCATACCCTCTTCCTGCCTTACCCCTGAGTATGGTGAGGAAGGGAGAGGGGAGAGGGAGAGAGGACGGGGAGGAAGAGAGATAAAAAGGTAAAAAGGAAGAAACAGGAGGAGCCAGTAGGTGGGAGAGAGATTGCTTTAGTCAACACAGGTAGGTAAGGGCTACTCCTCTACCTCTGCAACTCCTCCTCCCCCTCCCCTCTACTCCCTCTCCTCCAAACTTCCCTTTCTCTTTCTTCCCTGCCTTCCCGCTCCTCATTGCACAGTATTATAAAGGTGTCTCCCAGTACAGTAATATATACCTCCTCCTCCTCCTCCTCCTCCTGCCTTTCATTCATTACCAAGTATATTACATCCAGGACAGAAAATAAAACCATTTATCTCACTTCTGCCCTCATGTCACCTCTCCTCTCTCCTCCTATCTGCTCCTGTCTTCTCTCTCCTCCTATCTACTCCTGTCTCCTCTCTCCTCCTATCTACTCCTGTCTTCTCTCTCGTATCTACTCCTGTCTCCTCCTAGCGACTCTTGTCTCCTCTTTCCCCCTATCGTCTCGTGTCTCCTCTCTCCCCCTCACGTCACCTCTCCTATCTACTCCTGTCTTCTCTCTCCCCCTCACGTCACCTCCCCTCTCTTCTCTTGCCACATCTATTCCTTCCTCCTCTCTCCCCCTCATCTCTTCTCCTCTTCTCCCTGTCTCCTTCCCCTGTTCTCCCCCTCGCTTCTTTCCTCTAAGGCTCCTGTGGTGACAGTCACCCGAGGATGAATGTAACATGTCTGTATGTCAGAGTGTGTTCAGTCTGTGTCTCTGTATATCAGAGTGTGTTCAGTCTGTGTGTGTCTGCATATCAGGGTGTTCAGTCTGTGTGTGTGTGTGTGTGTGTGTGTCTGCATGTCAGTGTGTTTAGTCTGTGTGTGTGTCTGCATATCAGTGTGTTCAGTCTGTGTGTGTATGTGTGTGTGTCTGCATATCAGTGTGTGTGTCTGCATATCAGTGTGTTCAGTCTGTCTGTGTGTGTCTGCATGTCAGTGTGTTCAGTCTGTGTGTGTGTCTGCATATGAGAGTGTGTTCAGTCTAGGCTAGTTACGCTAGGCTAGGTGTGATGGTTTGGGTAGGAGAGGTTAGGTGTGAGGTTAGGTGTGATGGTGTCAGTAGGAGTGGTTAAGCTAGGTCAGGTTGGAGAAGTTAAGCGAGGTAAGGCTAGGCTAGGTGGGATCTGTATGTTCCGTTGGCCAGAACATCTGATGAGAGAGTCCAGGGAGAGGGAGGAAGCAGATGGAGTGTGTGTGTGTGTGTGTGTGTGTGTGTGTGTGTGTGTGTGTGTGTGTGTGTGTGAGACTGTCCAGAGTGCTCAGGTTTCTTTATGTTCACTCATAGCTGCACTGTTGAGCGCCAAACATCACAATCCCACACACACAAATGAACACACGCACACACAAAACAGACCTGGCCCAGTGGGTTCTGACCAAAAGCCAAGAGCTTCAAATGACTCATTTAGCTCTGCGGAGCGTAGTTAAACTAGCCGTTGTTCCATCTCACCGCTCACCGACAAGAGCTAAAATGTGCTAATTCAGGGAGAAGATGTCACTGAACGTGTTCCTCCAAACACACCAACCAAGTGGGGTGGCTGTAGCCAAGCCTCTGGGTTAGCCTCTAACCTCCACTGTAACCTCCACTAGTCTCTAGCCTAGCCTCTAGCTTCTTCCCTAGCTTGCATCTTAGCCCATATATATATATACACACTATAAAAATACTAATACACCACAACAAAAAAAAACATGTATGTTAAGTATTTCTTATAATAGAACTAATAAAACCATGTACAATACATTATATATTTCTGTTATGACTGATATTGCTGTTATAACATATGATATATTACAGCTGGACCAGCCCCACTCTGCCCTCCCAGAGTGATGAATGATGGCTGACTGGTGATCTAAGGGGAACCATTTAAACCACAGCTTATGCCTGTGATTCATCAGAGAAAGGTTACCGTGTCCCCACAACGCTGAGACTGTACACCACCTTTTGCTGTAACTCCTACCAGCCCACGATGCTAAAGCTACACCACCTTCTGCTGTAACTTCTCCCAGCCCACGATGCTAAAGCTACACCACCTCTGCTGTAACTTCTCCCAGCCCACGATGATAAAGCTACACCACCTTCTGCTGTAACTTCTCCCAGCCCACGATGCTAAAGCTACACCACCTTCTGCTGTAGCTTCTCCCAGCCCACGATGCTAAAGCTACACCACCTTTTGCTCTAACTCCTCCCAGCCCGCGATGCTAAAGCTACACCACCTTCTGCTGTAACTTCTCCCAGCCCACGATGCTAAAGCTACACCACCTTCTGCTGTAACTTCTCCCAGCCCACGATGCTAAAGCTACACCACCTTCTGCTGTAACTTCTCCCAGCCCACGATGCTAAAGCTACACCACCTTCTGCTGTAACTTCTCCCAGCCCACGATGCTAAAGCTACACCACCTTTTGCTCTAACTCCTCCCAGCCCGCGATGCTAAAGCTACACCACCTTCTGCTGTAACTTCTCCCAGCCCACGATGCTAAAGCTACACCACTTTCTGCTGTAACTTCTCCCAGCATGCGATGCTAACGCTACACCACCTTCTGCTGTAACTTCTCCCAGCCCACGATGCTAACGCTACGTTCTGTTTGCCTCATAAAAAGCGGGAGAAGGGGGAGAGGGGAATGACGCCAGAGTTCTGGTACAACACGTTGGACACCAAAGAAGCCATTAGCAATACCAATTGACAGGGCTCTCAAGTGTCACGCATTGAGCGTGACAGTCACTCTTTTTGGTCTTTTGTCGCGCTCTCCCGCCACACATGGCATTTCTCATGCTGAAAAATAACTTATAATATGCCGCAGCACCCAACATTTCTCTACCTCTCACCATGGCACAGGCACGTCTCCCCTGGCGTTCTAAATCGCAGCCCGTCACTCACCAGCCGATCAAAAAAGAGAAGGGTCTACACAATAGCCAATCAGAAAATAGCATTGTAGTATCTGGGTAAGATGTAACGCAATAACCAATGAAAAAAGCTCATTCGCGTGATTCTGCTACAACCAGCTTACGAAAGTTTCGAAGCACCCAGAGAGGAAACCAGGGGCTCTGAGCATCACTTCAAGCACAGAGTAAGGATCTCCTGTGTCAATGTTCCAACAAATTCACAACCTGTTTGACACAAACAGTGACAACTTGACTGCTGATTAGGAATGTTTCCCAGATAATTAGAAACCTTTTTTTCCAATGCTGAGTGTCTGTAGCCTTAACTTAGCCAACAATTTTACAGCCTGTTCAATGGCAAGACCTGTTCAAAACAAGTAGTCTAGGCATTCGTTATCTCAGGATGACTGACAAAGTCTCACATTATAATCATCTTTCTCTCCCAATAGGGGAAATAATTTTATTGGCATTAAATAAATTTAAGTGTATTTCATAGTCAATGTAATAGGTCACTTTTAAAATCATTTTGTATATCCTGCATCTATGAGCAGGATATACAAAATATGGCATGATTTTAAAAGTGACCTATTACAAATAATCATTATTGCTGTCTTTCTAAGATGTCAGGAAAAAAACAATTAAGCATCCTTTCATTTGCCGTGAGTGGACATCCCCCTAAAAAGCCCAGGTTAGAGGATGCTGAACAAGATGTGGTAAAAAGAGTAAGCCCATTAGAGGAGGAGACAGTGCAGGTGGAGGAGGAAGAGACAGTGCAGGTGAAAGAGGAAGAGACAGTGCAGGTGGAAGAGGAAGAGACAGTTCGAGTGGAGGAGGAAGAGACAGTGCAGGTGGAGGAGGAAGAGACGGCTCAGGTGGAGGAGGAAGAGACGGTGGAGGAGATGGTAGAAGAGACAATGGAGGAGATGGCTAGGGTGTCAGAAGAGACCATCAAAACAAAAGAGAAAAAGATACCAGGCGCGGCCACCTACAAGAGCTCTTTTAATAAGGAATGGACATCTTAATGGCCATTCATTACTGTAGGAAGCACCAGCTCCTATTACTGGTGCTCTATCTGCGGCCAAGAGAACTCCTGTGCCCATCAAGGTGTGCAGGATGTGACAAGGCACATAGAAAGTAAGGGGCATCAGGCCAAACAGCAGGTACTAAAGTCAACCAGCACAGTCAAAGACTTTTACTTGCCAGTGACTGCAGAAATGAGTGTGCAAGAGGTCAAGGTACATAGCACATTACATCCAAAAGGTTGATTACAATGTTCATGAATACCATTTCTCCTTAATAATACAACCGATTACATAGCATGAGACATTCACCCGTGACATGGAAAGAATACTACTCTGTTGTGTATTTTTATTGTTACTGAGATCTGTTGTTTTCTGCATGGCTATATCTTTATCTCTGATTCTGTTGCAGACAAGGAGAGCTAAGGTGAAAGTTGCCGTAGCGATGGTTCAGCATAACGTCCCTTTTGCTGTGGCTGATCATTTCAGTCCCTTGTACAGGGAGAGTTTCAAAGACTCTCCCACAGCTCAAATTTTCAAGAGTGCCAGCAGAAAAACGGTGTGCATCATTAATGAAGCAGTTGCACCACATTATAGGAATGAGCTGGTCACGAAGATGAGGGAAAATCCCTTTACCCTGCTCACTGATGGCTCAAATGACACAGGTATACCTTTGACAGCTAAATTGCCTGTTTCTATTTCCTCATGTTCATATCACACACACTGAAATAGTACACACGCAGTACATGCTTGCAGAGTTGGTTACATACCTTATCGTTACAGGACTAGAGAAGATGAATCCCTTAACTGTGAGGGTATTTGACACCACCAAAGTTGTGCACAGATTTCTTGATATGTGCACGACAAGTGGAAGAAGCTGTGTGGCACAGCTGATGTTATACACACAAAAATCAATGATGTCCTGGTAGAATATAACATACCATGGAAAAATTGTGTTGGCCTATCAGTTGACAATGCCCCAGTTAACATTGGTGCCAAAAACTCAATTGGGGCAAAAATGCTTCAAGAAAAGTATTTACATTCATGGATGCCCCTGTCATATCATTCATAACACTGCCAAACACGCAGGGCAGAGTTTTTTGATTCCAAAATGTTTGCTTTTGCATGAAATATCTGTTAAGCTAAATAAATAATATGCTGTATAATGACAATACATATATGCACCATGCATCATGCATCATGTTCTGCGGATATCTGGATTTGACACTGAGGACCTTGTGGTTGACGTTGGGCACTGGTTTAAGGGCAGCACAAACTGTAAAGGTTACTTGAAAAATTCAATTAGCTCCAGTCTTATAAACCAAAAGTGAGGAAAAATATGGTTAACTTTATTTTTCTGACATATTTTACCAGAATTCTGTGAACTCCATGGCAGTCAGTACATGGAAATGCATTGTGTGTGTGTGCAGGTGTAACATTTCTGTGAGGTGGTTGAGTTTGGAGATGTGCATCAACCGCATTCTGCAGCAGTATGGCCCACTCACCAACTACTTCAAAAATGCACGTAGGCTGTCACACATCATATTGACACTAGTTCAGGATAGGTATATGAGACACCAAATACTAACAGTCTGTTTGCAGATGAGAAACAACCAAGATTCAGAAGGCTGGCGGAGGCATTTTCCAATCCCCTGACGGAAGTCTACCTCCTGTTCCTTCAGGCCACATTGCCAGTGTTCTCTACACTGAACCTCCTTCTCCAGAGAGAAAATGCATCCATATTCCAACTGTATGAAGAGGTAAATGGGAGGATTTGGCTATATATGTCCCCTTTCTCAAGTGCAACACCCCTATGAAATATAAGTTGTTACTTTCTCAAAAAAAGACTATCTAAAGTTATCTCATTTCAAAGGTGACATATTTGTTGATTCAGTGCACTACTCCCTTGATAAATTACTTGCACAGACTGAAAAAAATAACTTAATTATCTAAACTTGAATTTACTCATAGACATAAAACTGAATAACAATTGCATTTATAATGCATTGGAATCTTTTATGACATTCAATTTTGCAGATGAAGAAATTCATCAAGAAACTGTTTGAGGTTCATGAGACCAGCAGCGCTACGAGAGGGAGAAGTCCATGATATCCCCTACAAGGACCCACGGCACCAACTGCCACCTAATTTTTTGAAGTCACATATGGAGATAAACTTGTAATCTATGTTTATTGACAACAAATAAACCTTTTCTATTGATTTATTTAAAAGTATTAATTAAACCCAGGGATATCTAATAAGATGCCTGTCTATTTGACTTGCTTTCTCTTTGTCTTCTGTCTCACTGATAGGAGAAAAAACTCAATGTGGGATTCACCACCAGAGCCCCCCTCAACAGGCTCCTTGAGGCTGGAGACGTCACATCCCAGAAGGCCAAATAATTCCAGCAGGCAGCACTGGCATTCTTTGTCAAAGCTGTGGAGTATGCCATGGCTAAACTGCCACTGACAGATCCTCTCCTGAAACATGCAAGATTTGTTGATGTGCAGCTGAGGGCTGAGTGTGCTGTTGAAGATGCCTTGTACTTTGTGGACAGGCACGGGTTTTCACATACTATTTTGCAAGTTTAATGGCCATGATCACAAAACAAATCTGTCTTTCACTGTATTCTAATCAGCCTTGTGCACACAGATTTCAGGGACTCCTTCCTTATCTCCACCCCAAAGAGCAGGACCAGATAAGTGAGGAGTTCATGGACTATCCGAGGACCCAACATCATTTGATGTTGAGGAGTTTTGGGGGAAAATGTCCTCAACAAAGAACACAGTAAGAAATATTTTGCACACAACATGACTTTCTCATTATTAATTACGATAAAAGGAAAACCTTTTGAGTAATAGAGGCCCTTGGTTAATTTTTTCAAAGGTGAATGGCTTGAACCAATTTGGATAGGCTGTCCAAGATTAGTTCTCCCGCATTCAAATGCGGATGCTGAGAGGGTGTTTTCAATGGTCGGGCTAAACAAAACCACTACACGCAACAGCTTGGCTTTAGATGGGACATTGTTCTCCATTATGACCCTCAAAATAGCTGGGCGAGAGGAGCCAAACTGTTTTAAATGGTAGCCTACACCAAAAATGATAAAGGAGTCCAAAAAGGCAATCAACACATACAATCAAAAACACCAGTCATCTCTCTCTCTTCTCTCTCTCTCTCTCACACACACACACACACACACACACACACACACACACACACCAGTGTTATAGGCCTAAACCAAAAGTGAGGGAAAATAGGGGTAACCTTAGCCTGGGAATTCCCATGCTGCTTTGCGCGCGATTTCATTCTCACTGCAAAGACAGCCTGGAAACCACCGCCCTTATTTTCCCCTGAGTTAGGGAACCAATCACAGAACGGGGGGGGCAGCAATACGATGACGACGTCTATGCACGACACCGAAGCTTGTAGCGTGTTAACCCAACATGGCAGCGGACACAACGTTACCGTTCGATGCAGCTTTAGAAAGTGTATTAAGTAGCTTTTGTAGCAATTAATTTAATTTTAGTAGCTATTTTTTAGTAGCAATTGGCTATGAATCGCGCGCAAAGCAGCATGTGAAGAACCAGACGCCATTTGATAGACATTCGTAGCGCCCAATAAACGGCTCTAGGCATTCGTAAACCACGCCTCAAATACGAGAAAATGCACACCTAGTTCCCAGACCACCATCTCATCGAGATGTGGACGCGTCAGCCAGGCTAGGGTAACCTTGTAATTTTTGTGAAGACACACACAGAAAATTGGGATGAATAAATACTTTGTATTTGGTTAAATTGTGCCAAGTCTTTTGTTCTACAAATTTGATCAATTACAGTAATAAAAACAGCAACAACAACACTAATAATAATATTACTAATGAAACACGCCCATTCCTGTGGCCCGTCCAACCCGCGCCCCTTTGAGGGGGGGCGGAGGGGGGGGGGCGACGGGCCGACGGGAAGGGACCCGGGGGGCGACGGGGGGGGGGAATGTCACTCTTGCCTGTCTTCAAAACATGAGAGCCCTGCCAATTGATAACAAGGCTTTACGCTGTGTTGTTGTGCACACACATAAAGTAGCAACATGCTAACAGATGGACAGTACTGTGTGTACAGCTGATTTAATGAGACACAATATAAGTCCCATCCTAATGTCCTGCTTCACATTAGATAGAAGAGGGGTCAGGGTTAACATATAACTATGTTAGATAGAAGAGAGGGGAAATTGGTCAGGGCTAGGGTTAGAGGATAAGGGTTAATGGATACAGCATTAGGGCTAGGGTTAGGGTTAGGGCTAGGGTTTGAGTATAAGGGTTACATGATAAGAGTTAGCCCTAGCCTAATCACAGAGTTAGATGATAGATGTTAGTGGCTGGGCCCACGGCCATGTTGGGACGGATGCTAAATGTTTTTATATTTGGTTTGGGCAGCCTTGCTCCATCCATAAGAGATAACAATCTTTCTTTTACTAAATATGCTATAGTATGCTTACTGATACCCTGATAATCAGAGATACTCATGATACTCATAATGCACAGATTAATACTCATAGTACATTGATTATCCACGATGGCAGAACATTTTCTGATAATCTCACTAAATCCTGCCCAGTCTCCCAGAGCATTTGGTATGAATGTTAAAATATGTGAAGATGATGAATAACAATCATTATCTTCCATCGTGTCTCTCCCCCTCTCCCCCTCAGCATGTATAATCTAATGTCACGTATGAAGAGGTTTCGATGCCTGCTCTGTGATGTGAGTCATCTCCCACAACTTCAGGTGGCGTGTCTACTTGTGTCATGTGACGTGTCAACTGTGATGTCACCACAATGTCGTCCAATACGATGTGAGCCAACATGTCAGTGTGTCAAGTAAATAGCCATCCTTGTGTGAGTGATTTTTTTTTGTATTTAACGATAAATACAACACATGCGCGCACACACACACACACACATTATATAAAAAGAATTGTTAATATGTATGATATTACTCATTTTATGAATCCATGAATACTGTTATACAGTATAATATAAAATGAATAAATAAAATTAATATTATTATATAGTTTTTATATCCAAGGAGAGAGAGAGAGAGAGAGAGAGAGAGAGAGAGAGAGAGAGAGAGAGAGAGAGAGAGAGAGAGAGAGAGACTTACAGATTCCATGAGTAGAATAACTTGTATGCTTTGATCACCATAATTCACTACAATTATGTCATTATCATAATTAGTAGCTTGGGCTTGGTTTGCAATGTCTGTTAATCTATCCTTTGTTTCCATAATGGAATCATCTCCATAGTGGTGTGGCCATTGTTTTCCACTGATAGTGTTACTGTACACCATTCATCTCTCCATGTAAATGACTTGGTTATGGACCTGTCATACACTATGATAGAGAGAGAGGGAGAGAGAGGGGGGGGGGGGGGGGGGGGGGGAGGGATGGTGCTGAACACTTTCATCCCACCTCTCCTGTCCTTCATCTCATCCTCTCAACCGTTCTCTTTTCTCCCGTCCCTCAGGTTGTGAGAACTCTCATCTTGTTGTCTTCCAGTCCACAGGACAGAAAAACCCACCAAAACCACAAAGCTCTTTGATCCTGGGCTCAGATGTTACTCTCTTTCAAGCACACGAACACCGGAGAGAGCAGAACTAGAAACCTCAGTACAGACAGAGAGCAGAACCAGAACCCTGCGTAGGAACAGAAAGTAGAACCAGAACCCTCGGTACAGACATATAGCAGACCCAGAACTCTCAGTACAAACAGAGAGCAGAACCAGAACCCTACTTAGGAACAGAGAGTAGAACCAGAATCCCCGGTAGGGACAGAGAGCAAAACCCAGAACCCTTGTATAGGGACAGAGGGCAGAACCAGAACTTGTGGTACTGGTGGAGAGAGCAGAGGGTGAAGATGGAGTAAATCAATAACAGACGCACGTCTACAACTAAACAACGACTAGCCTCAACCAAAGTACTGCTAAACTACAACTACAACCACGGTTAACCAACTCCTCCTGTCTGGCTTGTTAACATCAGACTCTCTCAAACTCTGTCTGTTTACTGGAACAAGAAATAGCAGAATTGTTTTCACTCAACAGCCAGCAAAGGCTGTAGCGCACCGAGCGTGCATTGAAGGAATATTTAATTCATCCGTTTTACCTCGCGCCGCACGGCCGGGGGAGGGGTATTGACGTTAAATGAAATATTTACCTGCCGTGTTTGAGAACAGACCGCAGGACCGGGGGTTCTCTGGAGAGTTCCTGTGTTCCCGTCTCTCTGTGTCCTCCACAAGTCAGTCATCCACTTTTAACACTAAACTTATTGTAGGAGCTGTCGGCAGGAGACCACCGGCCCTGCAGCGGGGTTTGACAAACCTTGAGGAGAAAAGCCTACAAACCCAGAAAAAAATGGCCCACATCGGCATCACACGTTCTCCAGGTGGAACCCCCGACCAGCCTCATTTGATTGGATAAGAGAGCTTGCAGAATGACGGTTGATTGGACAGAAGCTAAGGGCGTTGTGTTCAGGCATGATACTTACCTAATACTTAATACTGAGAGAGACAGGATCAGACTGAAGCCTCCTGCTGCTCATATTCCTTCTCTGTTCTCTCTATTCTATGTTCCCTCTGAGTTCTGTGTTTCCTCTGTGTTGTGTGTTCTGTGATCTCTCTGTGTTCTGTGTTTTCTGAGTTTTGTTCCCCTATGTTCTGTGTTCCCTTTTTGTTCTGTGTTCTCTCTGAGTTCTGTTCCCTCTGTGTTCCGTGTTCCCTCTGTGTTCTGTGTTCCCTCTGTGTTCCGTGTTCTCCCTGAGTCCTGTGTTCCCTCTGTGATGTGTGTTCCCTGAGTTCCGTGCTCCCTCTGTGTTCTCCGTTGTTCAGCCATCTGTGAGTTCCTTTCAGCCGGTGTGTCTGACAACAGCTGGCGAGGAGCTGAGGCGGTGATGAGGAGAAGACATTCAGAACCTCGCCTGAAGGCTCCCTCGTGCAGGAGTGTGGGCGAGTGTGTGCACTGCTGTTTGTGGAAGTGTGTATGCTGGTGTGCGCCGTAGATTGGGCACCGCTGTTTGTATTGATGACTGAGTGTGTACTGCACATGGAGTACAAGTGGGTGTACTGTGATTTGAGTGTGTACTTGATAGAGTGTGTGTGTGCTAGTTTTAATAGTACTACCACACAGCAAGAGATAAGGAGAAAGCAACATGTCTGGACCACCAGACCCACTGACCCAGAGAAAAATAATACAGAACTCAGACTCAGAAATGTGCAGACAGCTAGACTGACAGGCAGCTGGACAAACAGTCCTGTATCTCTACACACCTGGACAAACACAGTCCTGTATCTCTACACACCTGGACAAACACAGTCCTGTATCTCTACACACCTGTACAGACAGTCCTGTATCTCTACACACCTGTACAGACACACAGTCCTGTATCTCTACTCACCTGTACAGACACACAGTGCTGTATCTCTACTCACCTGTACAGACACACAGTCCTGTATCTCTACTCACCTGTACAGACACACAGTCCTGTATCTCTACTCACCTGTACAGACACACAGTCCTGTATCTCTACTCACCTGTACAGACACACAGTCCTGTATCTCTACTCACCTGTACAGACACACAGTGCTGTATCACACCTGTACAGACACACAGTCCTGTATCTCTACTCACCTGTACAGACACACAGTCCTGTATCTCTACTCACCTGTACAGACACACAGTCCTGTATCTCTACTCACCTGTACAGACACACAGTCCTGTATCTCTACACACCTGTACAGACACACAGTCCTGTATCTCTACTCACCTGTACAGATACCAGAGCTAGTGAGCGGAGCGAATAATCCGCTCCTCTCTCTGATGGCTGTTCTCTCGGCCGCTCCTCGCTCAAAATTGCATCCGGCCGCTCCGTTCATTTTCGCTCCCCGCTCCACTTAAAAATCATGCCGCTCCACTGAAGTCTCTCCACGCTCGCTCCAATTTAAAAGAGGGAGAAATAATTTAATACGAATTGCCACCTTAAACAGAAAACTTAAACATTAAAAAACTAAGAGCAACGGCAATATATTTCAGTCATAGAACATTTATTTTAAAAGATAGACAAGTGCAACAAGAAGACACACGTTTGGATTTGGGGATGCCTCAGACTCGTGGTATGAGCGGTATCGGAGTGAAATTGGAGCGGAACAGAGCGGCCGCTCCGGCGTCTAAATAAGAAACCGCTCCACGCTCCAGCAAAATTCCATCCGCTCCACTCACTAGCTCTGACAGATACACAGTCCTGTATCTCTACTCACCTGTACAGACACACAGTGCTGAATCTCTACTCACCTGTACAGAGACATAGTTCTGTATCTCTACACACCTATACAGTTTCAGTTTCAAGTTTATTGTCAAATGCTAGGCAACAATGTACATCGTTACCAGCGGTGAAATTCTTGTTGCTCGGGTGTGCTCAACTTTGCTATATAACAACAATACAACAATACAACAACAATAACGACTACAATAAAAACTATAAACAACAATAATGATAAACAAATAAGTGGCAGAGTAGTTGGATGACTTGAAGTGAGTTGGATAAGTGGCAGTGCAAAATAATGGGAAAAACTAAACAGTTAGCAATTTACAATTAACAACAGCGTGATACCGACATGATACCAACATAAGGTGCAGAGACAGAGCAGCTAATTTACTATAAGGTGGCCTGTATGTGTGTGTGTGTGTGTGTGTGTGTGTGTGTGTGTGTGTGTGTGTGTGTGTGTGTGTGTGTGTGTGTGTGTGTGTGTGTTTTGGGGGGGCGAGGCGGGTGGGGGTGAATGGAAGGGTGGTGGGCGGAGGCGGGGGGTGAGGGTGTGTCTGTGTGTGCGTGTGTGGGGTGAGGGTGTGTGTGTATGTGTTCAAGAGTTGTTTTAGCATTTCAATAGCCTGACGGCTTGCATAATGAAACTGTCTCTTAACCTGCTGGTTCTGGTCCGGTGGCTCCTATACCGTCTGCCAGACGGGGGCTTGAACACACTGTGGCTCGGGTGGCTGGGGTCCGAGATGATCCGCTGGGCCTTCCTCCTGCAGCGCTGGCTGTAGAGGTCCTGGATGGAGGGCAGCTCGGTCCTGGTGATGCGCTGGGCCATCCTGACCACCCTCTGCAGAGCTTTGCGGTCGAGGCAGCTGCCGTACCAGGCCATGATGCTGCCAGCCAGGATACTCTCAATGGTACACCTGTACAAGTTGGTGAGTATCCTGTAGTCCAGACCGAACCTCCTCTGTCGCCGGAGGAAGAAGAGCCACTGCGCTGTCGCCGCCTTCACGACCACACCTGTGTGGTGTGACCAGGTCAGATCCTCGCTGATGTTAATCCTGAGGCATCTGAAGTGGCTGACCCTCTCCACTGCAGCCCTCCCCCCCCCCCCCCCCCCAGTGTGGAGGAGGTGGTGTTGCCGATCCGACCAGCCTATGGCCTGCTTGTCAGGAAGTCCAGGATCCAGCTGCACAAGGTGGAACGAATGTGCAGGTCTCGGAGCGTTGCGACAAGTCTGGACGGCACTATGCTTGATGAAACAGCATCCGCACATACGTATCCCTCTGATCCAGGACAGCAGTGTGCAGTGCGAATGCTATCGCATCGTCCGTGGACCTGTTTGGCCTGTAGGCAAACTGGAGTGGGTCTAATATGGTGGGCAGGGAGGATGTAATGTGAGCTTTGACTAACCGCTCTAAGCACTTCATGGCAACAGAGGTGAGTGCTATTGGGTCAGGCAGCTCACGTTTTGTTTCTTTGGGACCAGTATGATGCTGACATGTGGGGACTACAGACTGGAGCAGGGAAAGGTTGAAGATGTTTGTGAAGACATCTGCCAGTTCATATGCGCACACCTTTAGAGCACGCCCCGGGATATTGTCCGGACCAGGAGCTTTGTGTGCCTTCACCATTTTAAAGGTTTTGCACACATCTGCCCGAGTTATCTCAAGTGGGCAGCTGTCCTGTTCCAACAAGAACTCAGACCACTCCGTTGACCCACAACTTCTGGTTGGGGAAAGTCCGTACAGTCACCGTACAATGTCGTTGATACATTTGCTTATGTATCCCGTTACATTCTCAGTGTAATCGTTGATGTTGTTGCTTGTCCTGAAGACGCCCCAGTCTCTAGTGCAGAAGCAGTCACGCAGGGCAGCATCCGATTGGTCAGTCCAACTGTCCAACAGTTGTAGTGAACGCACCACAGGCTCGTGCTTCAGTTTCTGCCTATAGGCTGGCAGCATCAGGACCGAGGAGTTATCTAATTTGCCGAAGGCTGGGCGGGGGGCGGGCTTTGTAGGCATGTGCGACCGGAGTGTATACATGGTCCAGGTGGTTTTCACCACGCGTTGGAAACTTGGAAACTACATGTTGATGGAATTTTGGCAACACTTTTGTCAGTCGGCAGCCACGATGAAAGCAGCCTCCGGATGTTGAGTTTCCTGCTGGTCGATCACTCCGTATAACTCCTCCAGCGCCCGTGGGTTGACGGCATGTGGGGGGATGTAAACAGCGGTGAGAAACACCGCTATGAACTCGCTGGGCAGATAGAAGGGTCTGCATTTAATCATGAGGTGTTCAAGATCTGGAGAGCACCCCGCAGATGTTGTCTGTACATCCACACACCATTTGCTATTGACCATGTTACACACACCGCAACCCTTCCCTTTTCCCGACTCCTTTGTTCGGTCCCTGCAATGAATGGAGAGGTCCCCAGGTAGAATGGTCAAGACAGGGACCGAGGGATCCAGCCACATCCCCATGAAAATGAAGATATTGCAGTCCTTGATGTCCCGCTGGAAAGCCAGTCTGGTCCTTAGTTCATCCAGCTTATTATCCAAAGATTGGACGTTTGCTAGGAGAACACTGAGGAGCGGAGGACGGTGTTGTCTGCTCCTCAGCCTGACCAGGATCCTGGCTCTTTTCCTTCTTTTCCTTCGGCGGCACTTCTGCCCAAGTAGCCACGTTAAGTTAAGCCCACACAAAGAGGGGTCCATCGGTGAACTTCCAGGTGGCGAGTTGAAAAAAAAAGTTGACTTTGCTCGTATGTTCAGTAGAGTTTGTCTGTCGTATGTGTAATCAAGAGCGTTGATAATGTTTGATGATAATGAAAATGGCATAAAAAGAAGAAGCACATACGACATAAGAAAAACACAAAGTTGAGGGGGACCCCGAGCGACGGCAGCCTGCTTCACCGGCGCCATCTTGGTAATGCTCAGACACACAGTGCTGTATCTCTACACACCTGTACACACAGACAGTCTGATGGCCCCCTCTGTCGTTTGGACCCTCTTGGGAGCAGGAGGCCATCTTGTTTTTTGTATTCACTGCACATCTACGGGTCTGGCAGCTGGAGCCCAAAGTCCCTGCACACTATCGTTGAGACATCATCATGCTGTGAAGAAACAGTTTCCATGGACACAGACAATGGTTTAGTCGGGGAGAGAATTCCTTGGCTGACCCGATTGCCCTTGAGCACAGCAGGAAATCTGCTGGAGCCTACAAGGCTTCTTCTATAGGACTATCATGCTGATGAGAATAATCACTACAAACAACACTGCTGCTGATAGTACTAAAGACAACTGCTTCACTTTGTCAAGTCTTCAACCCTTTTTCTCACACACACTATCTCAGTAAGATGAAGTCTGAGGTTTAGAACAAGAGGCTGTCAGCTCAACAACAACAACATTTAGCACTCCTCTATTAAACCTCCACCCCACGCTCTTGTTGTGGAAAGAAAAAATCATCGTACCTCTAACCCAGCATGGCTCGCTCTCTCTCTCTCTCTCTCTCTCTCTCTCTCTCTCTCTCTCTCTCTCTCTCTCTCTCTCTCTCTCTCTCTCTCTCTCTCTCTCTCTCTCTCTCTCTCTCTCTCTCTCATTTGCATCGAGTTTCTGGTGACAGGTACATGTTTTGCTAATGGTGAGGTGAATGTATGGTTATTATATATCATATAATAAGGTGAACGCTTTTAGAAAGCCGTTTATTTAACCATGAAGACTCATTAAGGTGTTAAATAATTTAATTTGTAAAGATTAGTGGGTTAATGAGCATAGTAGTTAGTTACAAGTTTTCTGTCACCTCTGACCTCCGAAGTGATGCATCACCACCATCTGGTCACACTCACTGTGTGTGTGTCTGTGTGTGTGTGTGTGTGTGTGTGTGTGTGTGTGTGTGAGGTGTTGGAGACACACACAAACAGATACATACAGATACTCGCACACAGAGATACACACAAGCACACTCTTAGGATATTTGCAAGGGCTACCAAAAGCATGATTCACATACAGACACACACAAACAATACACAAACACACACAGACACAAACACAGACAACAAACAAATATAAGGATCGACACACACGCAGACCAATATGAATACAAGAAAACACACACACACATGCACAACCCACAACGCACACAAACACACACAGACAATCCATCATCCTGGGATTTCAGTGAAGATGGGAAAATGCCACCCTATAAATAGAGAGATACGGGTGAGGGAACTCTGCAGACAATTACACTCTCTCTCTCTCTCTCTCACGCTCCATCTCTCTCTCATCCTCCGTCTCTCTCTTTCTCTATCTCAGGGCCTCTCTTCACTGCTCCCTTTCTCTCCATTCCACATTCATTTTCTCTCTTGATTTTCTAAAAGTATTCTCTCTGCTTGTTCTCATCCATTCCTCCATCTCCTCATCCTGTCCCACACAGCTCAGCTTCTATTCTATTCTATTCTATTCTATTCTATTCTATTCTATTTCTCTCTCTCTCTCTCTCTCCCTCTCTCTCCCCCTCTCTCTCTCCCTCTCTCTCCCCCTCTCTCTCCCCCTCTCTCTCTCTCTCTCTCTCTCTCTCTCTCTCTCTCTCTCTCTCCCCCTCTCTCCCTCTCTCTCTCCCCCTCTCTCCCCCTCTCTCTCCCTCTCTCTCCCCCTCTCTCTCCCTCTCTCTCTCTGTGTGGATGAGTGTGAAAGCGTTTGTGTGTCTGTGTGTCTGAGTCTGTGCGAGTGTGTGTTCTGTTTCAGAGAGTGTGATGTGTCTACATGTATTCAGAGAATCTACTTCCTCTTCTTGCTGCTTCCTATTGGCTGTGACATCACACTGAGCAGGCCAGCGATGAACTGAACCTGACCCTATTACTGATCACACCCTCTGATGTCCTGTGTGGGCCCCCTGCTGACACATACACACACAGAGTGTATGTAATACTTCCATGTATTCTACTAAATAAAGAATATTCACAGTGAAACATGATCTGTGAGTGTGAGACACATACACACACACACACCATGGCCTGGGGTTTCCTTTGACCCCCAGGGGGTCTGCTGGGAGACCAGAGGACCAGGACCAGCCTACCAGACTGAGGACTAGAGACCAGAGGACAGGGACCAGACTACCAGACTGCGGACTAGATGACCAGAGGACTGGGACCAGACTACCAGATGACTAGAGACTAGAGGACTGGGACCAGAATACCAGAGGACAAGAGACCAGAGGACCAGGACCAGACTAAGGACTAGAGACCACGAGGACCAGGACCAGACTACCAGAGGACTAGAGACCAGAGGACCAGGACCAGACTACCAGAGGACTAGAGACCAGAGGACCAGGACCAGACTACCAGAGGACTAGAGACCAGAGGACCAGGACCAGACTACCAGAGAACAAGAGACCAGAGGACCAGGACGAGAATACCAGACTGAGGACTAGAGACCAGAGGACCAAGACCAGAGGACCAGGACCAGACTACCAGAAGACTAGAGACCAGAGGACCAGGACCAGACTACCAGAAGACTACAGACCAGAAGACTAGAGAATACCAGACTGAGGACTAGAGACCAGAGGACCAAGACCAGACTACCAGACTGACAACTAGAGGCCAGAGGACCAGACTACCAGACAGAGGACTGCAGGGGGTGGGGAGAGTGCAGATGTGGAGAGGGTGATGGGTTAAGCTCCTCCACAGCGCTGTTCTGACCTGTGGCCACTCGAAGAGCACTTGAACTGTTGAACGGTCAGAGAGCGCGTTAAGCCTTTCAGACACTACAGTATAAACGCTGTGTAACGCTGCGATGTGTGGCACGTGTCCCGCACAACGTGGCTCACAACGACGGCACTTAAACGGCATCACATAGTCAGTGTGGGTCGTAACACAGCCCTCCCTCCGAGACCACTCAGCCCAAAACGCATTCAATTATTGCATTTTATTTTATTAATTAATGTAAAATGTCATAGGTGCTTGAATTCCAGGTGAAACAGAGGGTTCACTTGCAATCACTGCCTCACATTCACCCATTCATACACACAGTCATACACACGTTCAAACCATAGACTGTATATAAATATGGACAAACCCTCCGTGACGTCACCCATAGACATTCTTAACAGCGGAGCCTAAAATTAAGCCTAAAATTGAGCTACTGGGCGCCGCCATCATGGACATTTCAGTCTGTGTTCTAAGCCCGCCTACCTCCGGCCAGACCAATCAAAGCCTCGAATCCGTGAAGGTCATGCCGTGATGACAGATGACAGCTGCCAATCAAGTTGACCACGCCCTTAATTATTCATAAAATAAATCCTTCTCTGTGCATTAAAATAATGGATTCTAAAAAAATTCACCCCCCTCACAGTTGTCATGGACTCGAACACTACTGAAAGACACCAAAACCGTTTTTTGAACCAGGCTGTAAACATGTTTATTTTGGCTGTAAAGTTAGACATTTTAACATGGGTGTCTATGGGAGTTGACTCCTTTCTGCAGCCAGCCTCAAGCGGCCAGTCGAGGAACTGCAAGTTTTTGCACTTCCGCATGGGCTTCATTTTTCAGCATGGAATGTTGCCGCTTTGTTCAAACCCAGTCACACCCATCCTACACACATCATAGAGCCGTCTCTGCACACCAGTGCAGACACACAGTGCTGTATCTCTTCACACCTGTACACATCCTCTGAACTACAACTGCATACTGTTCATCAGACATCACGCGCCACATACATGCCATTCACACAAACACACACATACAATATCACACAAACACACATACAATATCACACAAACACTACACAATATCACACACGCTCCGGGTGGGTTCTGAATCAAACAGGGGCTTGTGTTGGCGCCGTGGTTCTTCGGCACGCGGGGGAGAGGTGAACACATCCACCGCAGGAGAGAACGCGACGGTGGAACATGAAACCGCATCACAAAACACGACGTGGGAAAAGTGGAGAAAAAAGTCCAAAGTAATTTGGGAGGTTGAAATGTTCTTCTCTCTGATCTCTGGGAACCCACACCGCTCAGGTAGCGCCGCCCGAAATAACCAACACCTCTCACGTCTCTGCTGTCACCCCAATACACACCCTGCTGAGGGGAGAGGGGAGGGAGGGGGGAGAAGGGGAGAGGGGGAGAGGGGAGGGTGGGAGGAGAAGGGGAGAGGGGGAGAGGGGAGGGAGGGGGGAGAAGGGGAGAGGGGGAGACGGGAGGGAGGGGGGAGACGAGGTGAGAAAGGAAGGAGAGGGGAGAGGAGGGGCGAGGTGATAAGAGGAAAGGAGACGATTAGAGGAGGGGGTGGCTGAGGAGAAAGGAGAGAGGGGAGAGGAGAGAGAGGAGACATTCGCAGGAGAAGACGGGAGACCAGAGGAGGGGAGGAGAGAGAGGAAAGGGTGAATAAACAAAGAGAAAGAGAGGATCAGCACAACACCTTAAAATCACATCATACATCACAAGGCTCTGGTCCATAACCTCGGCTCATTAGCATACCACAGAAGAAGCAAGCCAACAAACAGGGTTGCTGGTTCCTCCAGCAACCCTGCAGGCGTGTGGGCTCAAAACTTTGTTCTGCAGAACTTAAATGTGTAGGGTGATCCAGTGCTAATTGTTCCCTCTGATAGTTCTCAGCCTCACTTGAAAGTCATTTTGGATAAAAGAGTTTGCTACACGATGACACAAACCTTCAGTAGATATATGACTCAAACTTCATCTAGAGGATGAGAGGGTGAGAGATGGAGAGGGTGAGAGGGTGGGAGGGGAGAGAGATGAGAGGGTACATAGAGACATTGTTTCAGGATGACGGTAAGAGAGAGACAAAGAAACAGTTTGCGTGAGCAGATGTCTAACAGCGCCATGTTTCCCTGCATTCCAGAACATCTGCTGACGGCTCCTAAACACTGACCTCTGACCCCCAGAACGCAGAACAGATATTAAAATTCTGGAGTTTGTGCACGGCATGTATAAGCATGTCATATCATATACACTAAAACACACACACGCACACACACATACACCTGGAGTTATTCATGTGTTATATCTAGTTAGCGCAACTGTACTTCCCGGGTTAGCGCAACTGACTACTTCCCGGGTTAGCGCAACTAACTACTTCCCAGGTTAGCGCTACTGACTACTTCCTGGGTTAGCGCTACTGACTACTTCCCGGGTTAGCGCTACTGACTACTTCCCGGGTTAGCGCTACTGACTACTTCCCGGGTTAGCGCTACTGACTACTTCCCGGGTTAGCGCTACTGACTACTTCCCGGGTTAGCGCTACTGACTACTTCCCGGGTAAGCGCTACTGACTACTTCCCGGGTTAGCGCTACTGACTACTTCCCGGGTTAGCGCTACTGACTACTTCCCGGGTTAGCGCTACTGACTACTTCCCAGGTTAGCGCTACTGACTACTTCCCGGGCTAGCGCTACTGACTACTTCCCGGGTTAGCGCTACTGACTACTTCCCGGGTTAGCGCTATTGACTACTTCCTGGGTTAGCGCTATTGGCTACTTCCTGGGTTAGCGCTACAGACCACTTCCTATCCCTTGAGTGAACGAGGCAGGTTCCTGTTTTTGTGTTTCCAGCGTGGCGTGGAGTCTGGAGAGCTGCCTGGGGCAGAGGGAGACCATAATAAATACGATGAAAGTGTCTTAAAAGGAGGCCATAAATGCATTAAAAGGTTTGTTCCTCTAATACGCATTAAGTATTCATAATCTTAAATAGACCGGCGGAAGAGAAATATGCTCATAATGTGTTTTGCATGAATTCTTAATGTTCCCACAAATGACAACTTCAGAGTTTAATTTTCTAGAGGAACAGAATTTAAAGAATATCACTGCCGTGCCAAATGAAGCCAGAAACTATCACATTTATTTTGATGTCGTATACATCTCATTAAAAGTTATTCAATATATTATTTTAAATGAGAATCATTCAAAACAATTATTACATAATTTTCTAATTGCATCTCATTTATAAAGAAGAATAAAATGATATGGCCACGTTAATGACTTTACATAGGCACTATTTAATGGCTTTATATGAAATGAGTAATTCTTCTATATACTAGACACTATGGTAATTACCAGAACAGAATGGCCTGAGCTCAACTGACAGAGCAGAGCACTGCCACGCTGTCTCCTCCTAACAGACACGCTGGTGAACATCATACATCATACTGTAATTATACTGTTCATAAGACGCTCGACGCTCAAGAACCAACACAGGCGATGACTTAAACATCTACAAGGGAAGCAAACATCAACGCTTAGTTAGAGTTGTAATATGTAACATTTCAACAAACAAACAGATAAACAGTACCTGGAAAACAGTGTATATCAATATCAATTCAGTCAGTGCTGATCTTATCGAAGGAGCTCGATAGTACGTGCTTGCTAACACCTACACATCTGTCGAGGAACCTCATCTGCTGCAACTGTGATGCCGTGGTTGATGATGACATTGTTCAGGAAGAACCCATTGGCCTGGTGCCAGTGGGTTCTTCCCGAAAGTTCTTGTGTGAATAGTTTTTTTCCTACCACTGAGTTCTACCACTGTGGATGAGGCCTGTAGAGGCCACTCAACACGCACACACATGAGTGTTGAGTGTTGGGTTGTATAATAATACTTTATTTGTATCGCACCTTTAGGAAGACACCTGACACCCTGGGGAGAGGTGTAGAGGCAGGAATCTAGAATTACCGAAAATATGATGTCAGACACATACAGTATGTTCGCATATCCTCTCTGCATGCAATGGTTTGTGTGGCCGCGTATCTGGTGTTTGAATTTACTGCACACAGGCTGGGTACTACTGCAGTACTAGTAATATTCCATATCATGTATTAATATAGTATAATTATGTTCTACTATGAGTCATAGGATCCAAATTCATTATTTTATAATTGGGGCCAAAGGTTGCGTTGAGGCAGGTTTGCACACTGATTAAAATAGCTTATGCTAATGTGCAGACACTAAACACACATGTTTAGGGACCACATTGCATGCAGGAATTAGTAATAAACACCACACACACACACACACACACACACACACATAGACACACACACACACGCACACACACACACAATTACAATAACCAAACCCACCTCAACAACAGACATACAAGTAAACAAGGGAGAGACAGGGAGAGAGACAGAAAGAGAGCGAGCAAGAGCTAGAAAACAGAAAGAGAGAGAGAGAGAGAGTAAGAGAACAGAAAGAGAGCTAGAGAACAGAGAGAAAGGGAGGAGGAGATATGAGGGTAGATATGAATCTGCATGCCAATCACCATGTTCTCTTTGAAGATGAACACATGATTATTTCATGTTCTAAAATAATGAGGTGGGGATGTCAAATGTGTCCTGAGGACATCATTAACATTTAAAACCTTTTGCTGAGCCTTTAGCTTCCTGGGATTAATGATGAGTGTAGAGTGGTGCTTCATACGCGTGTTGGTCTGCAGCATCCACTGTCTCAGCACAAAAGCTGCCACGTCATTGGTCTGATTTGGACCAATGGGGAATGAAAGAATACTGGATGCCAATGGTCAACCACCCTGCACTTTTCCCCGGAAGCAGAGCTGATGTTGTAGACCGAGTCTTCCTCCACACGGGTCTGAAGCACAACTCTCATGTTAGACATCCCCTTTAAGGGTGAGGTCACACGTTCACGCTGTCATTCATCTGTCTCCGGGTCATTTAGGAGGAATGACTCGTCATGAGGAGGAATGACTCGTTCATGAATGGAACAAGTGGCTGGAGAACATTTATGAGAGGAGGCCAACACACACGGGGGGGGGGGGGGGGGCGTTACTCCTGGTAGCTGAGGAGGTGCAGAATATCCCAGATACATTAGATTAGATTAGATTAGATTCAACTTTATTGTCATTGTGCAGAGTACAAGTACAGGGACAACGAAATACAGTTGGCGTTCTAACCAGAAGTGCAAATGAGCGATTAAGGTGCAGGTTGAAATGCAGAAATGCAGAACTGCAGAATAAGGTGCAAAATTGAAAAGTGACAGTGGTTATTAAAATGACGGTAGCTGACATAGGTCAGCTGCACCCTTGAATTCTAATGTGAGCTAAAGAAGTTCTCCGTTGGATTGAGGAGAGGAGGAGAGGAGAGATGAGAAGGGAAAGAGTGGAGGAGATACGAGAGGAGAAGAGGAGAGAAGAGATGGGAGGAGAGAAGATGGTAGGTGGAGAGAGAAGTAGAGATGAGGAGGGAGAGGGGAAAAGGAGAGGAGGACAGGAGAAGGAGAATGAGTAGGAGAAGAGGAGAGGACATGAGAAATCTAATCTAATCTAAAAGAAGAGGGGAGGAGGACTCCCACCATTCATTAAAACCAATCACAACAGGGACAGGCGAAGGACGCATGTTACAGACAGAGGGATGGACATGCAGACGGTGGGACAGATGGACACTGTGACCTTTGTTAAACAACTCTGATTAAATATCTCTACCGAGAGAACATGCTGCATTCAAGAACCACTTAATAACCCATTCGTTTCATCTGAATATTTATACACTTGAACGGCTTTCCATGGCTGATCCATCAGGGGCGCGGGCGCGCGCACACAGACACGCAGGCGCGCACACACACACACACACACACACAGGTTTATTCATGAACACGCTCTTAATAATTAAGTTTGAAACACAGTCCACACACACTGCATGTGCAAAGCGCATACACACACTGTAACACACACACACACACGCACACACGCACAGGCCAAGGTCTCACTGTCCCCCTAATGACTGCATCTGCCCCTGAATGTGAATGAACAGACCATGAGCCACACACACACGTGTGTTCATTAAGTCATCTTACTGAGTTAACATGCAGAGTGCCGCGGTGCCGCTGGGCCAGGCAGCAGAGACCCCAACACTCCGGTATCTAACAGATCTGGGAACGGGGGGGGGATTCTAAACACTCAGGTCATGCTGGGTCACGCCCCGCGTCCTGCGGAGAGACCCGGAGAAATGCATTGTGGGATATGAGCACGGGGAGCCCCTCATCATGTGGTCGCACGCAGGAAGACGAGCTTTCAACTCCCAGAGAGTTCCGACGGTTGTTTCCTCCTTATTGCACAAATATTGTTCTTCTGCCAATTAATTGTTCTCATATGTGTCTGAGAGAAGGCACACACTCACTCACACACAATATCTGCTGAAACAAGTCCTCCAGAAAGGTCCCGATAGTGCAGCCACTAGGTCTATAGCATAGCATAATCCAGTAAATGAGTTTTTACACACATGTAAGAAACAAAATAAATGTAGCGAGCTGTCTTTTTGTAATGGTGCCTCTGCTGGCTAGCTCCACCAGCTAACTACACTGGCTTGCTCTGCTGGCTATCTCTCCTCTGTCTTATGTAAGACTCATCGGCATACTGCCCCTGCTAGCAGGGGCTATCAGCTAACTAAACAATGGCTGGCGTGAGAGACGTGGGGCTGTGCTGTAGGCTGCCAGCGGCTGATTGCTAACCTCAGGCTAACCGGTTTACTGGCGATTGCCAGACGGGGTACACATGATAGCGCCGAGTGCTACAGACAGGGAAACAGCTGGTGAGAGCATCATTAGAACACCATCACCGACAGACGGGGATGAAGAGATGAAGATGCTCAACTCGACTGTATTGATTTCTGTAAATCTACGCCAATTCAAGTAGATGCTTCACATTCCAGAAGGTCAAGACTGGGAAGGCTGTGCATAAATACACGGAAACGCACTCACACAGAATCACACACACACACACACACACACACACACAGAAACACACACACACACACACACACACACACACACACACACACACACACACACACACACACACACACACACAGACACAGACACAGACACACACACACACACAGAAACACACACACACACACACACACACACACACACACACACACACAGCTGTATCCCACCGTTGGGACTGCTCGTTCACATTTAGGAGACATTATTCAGGGAGTGCAGCGCTTCTCAATGGGGGAGAAACGCAGGGAGGGAGGGAGCACAGGGGGAGGTTTTCCACACTCTTTCTGCTCCCTCTTTGTAACTCTGAACTCTCACCTCCAGCACCCTTGATGCGTACTGTATGACCATACATACATTTATATATATTTATGTCTGATATGTAGACATGGATGTGTGGGACTGCAGCAAAAAAAAGCTAAAACAAACAATAGCAAACCACGCTTGACACTATAATATATATTGATACATGCACCATTATATCTCATTAATATATGAACATAATAACATATTAATAGAAGAGACTTGACACACACACAACGTGAAAGAGAGAGAGAGAGAGAGAGAGAGAGAGAGAGAGAGAGAGAGAGAGAGAGAGAGAGCCATGCTGGGTTAGAGGTACCATGTTCAAACCTTTTCTTTGATATAAGCCTCAATTATTTACACGTGTGTGTGTGTGTGTGTGTGTGTGTGTGTGTGTGTGTGTGTGTGTGTGTGTGTGTGTGTGTGTGTGTGTGTGTGTGTGTGTGTGTGTTACATTAGGTGTGACTTTTCGACGGTTCATCCATGATTAATTTCCTGCATCCTGACCCAGAAAAGAAAGAAAGAAAGAAAGAGAGGGTGAGAGCGAGAGAGACTGAGAGGAGCAGAGTGGTTTATATAATCTAAAACATGGATGAACTGAACCTGTCTCGCCAACTACAGGAAGTGACATCACATGTCACCTGTCCCTACACCGGTCATATGATTGCCATCATTCTGTCACCCTGTCCTCAGACAGACAGGAGGACAGCCTGACCAATCAATGAGATTTAGCAATTTAACAATATGAGGGGGGAGAGCGATTTAATATTTATATTCATAGAATAGAATAATGATATCTGAAATCATCTTTACATTTACTGTACTAATGAAATTCC
Source organism: Urophycis tenuis (assembly GCA_036785325.1). Taxonomy (NCBI): domain Eukaryota; kingdom Metazoa; phylum Chordata; class Actinopteri; order Gadiformes; family Phycidae; genus Urophycis; species Urophycis tenuis. The sequence continues at coordinate 6,146,300 of JAXIVH010000011.1, forward strand.
ACAATTACCAAACCTCCAAAAAAGACCAGACACAAAAACCTCTACTTGGTGTGTGTGTGTGTGTGTGTGTGTGTGTGTGTGTGTGTGTGTGTGTGTGTGTGTGTGTGTCAGAGAGAGAGAAAGAGAGAGAAAAAAAAAGAAAAAGAGAAAGCAGATAAAAATATAGGAATATTGTAATTTTGTATTAGTAATAATAATGTAATATATATGTATATATTATATAAAGTATGTGATAATATAATATCTTTTTTATCGTAAATAATAACACAATAATATAATAACATCATATATTCTATATAATAATAATAATATATTTGATAACAGAATGATTAATGGACGGAAGGCAGTGTCACCACAAACCGAAGCCTGGTCCGTTTATTCCCAGTGCACCCTGGGAAACGGTCCTTCCATTCCTGAGACAGACTAGCCCCACAGGACCCTGTGTGTGTGTATGTGTGTGAGCATGATTTAGGAGTCCTGGTCCTATGAGGTCAGTGGTGTGTCCCGACAGACCAATCAGCTCTGGGCTGCAGGGGAACCAGGAAATCCTTGTGGACCACCTTTCTCTGCCCCTCGGGGTGTGTGTGTCTGCGTGCGTACGTGCGTGTGTGTGTGCTGTTCAAGATCAAGTTCCAATTCATCGTCCCCAGCGGCCCAATCAATTTGCAGCACTGCGAATAAGAAACTAAAAGAAAACTAACATGAGACAGTAGCAGAACTCAAATATAGAAAGATTACATGAACATGAAAATCAAGGCAAGAAAACAGACCCAGGTACAGGTAGAGAGAAAGAGAATTAGAGAGAGATAGCGAGAGTTGCCTTTGTCAAAACATGTTGGGAATATCAATGTTTTCTTTCAACACCAGAGGCCTTTTCTGTGTGTGTGTGTGTGCGTGTGTATGCGTGTTTATTTGTAAGCGTGTGTGTGTGTGTGTGTGTGTGCGTGCCTGCGTGCGTGCGTGCGTGCCTGTGCTTGACTACTGAGGCTTTGCTGTGGACCAGAGTTCTGTTAGAACAAACCTGCTGACCACAGGACAAACACTAAAGATGCAAGTCTATACATAATAAGAGTTTTCTAGACTTGTGTGTGTGTGTGTTGTATTATATATTATGGATATACACATATAAGCCATATTTACTTATTTACATTCAAATAACATTAAGTTCCATCTACACACACAGACATATCTGTGATGCTAAGCTGTAACCTCAGTAGACTATAGAGGTCACTGGGGAGCAGGTAGGGTAATCAACCTTGATGACTGTGCACTATTCTCTGTCTGTCTGTCTCTCTCTCTGTCCCCAGAAACCTACTGAAGATGAACCACAAAGCTCCACTCCAGCATCCTCACACACCCATCATCACAGGCCAACCATTCAACACCGAGCACGAAACAATAACTTTGTTTAGATGTCTGCACCTCCCTCCTGGACAGTTTTACAGATGAGGAGGGAGGAGTAGGAGGCAAAGAGGAGGTGGGGGGGGGGGGGGGAGAAGGTGAAAGGGTGTGAAGGAGCAGAGGAATAAAGAGGAGAAGCAGACCTGCTGCGCTCCGAAGCTTCTCGCGCCTCCTTCATGTCTCCTGAATCGGGGCGCAGCTCGGCGCAGAGTTTAAAGTGGCGTGGTGCGTAACGCATCCCGCCACGATGCTCCTGGTAGGAGGCCAGCCTCGGTATCAAACGCCCCCCGCTGGCCGCGCTGCTCACACTGGGAACCAGAGAGTGTGCTTCGTTTGTGCCCCCGGGGGCTCCGGGCTGCTTTCTAAATCCTCCCCAAAGACAACTGGAGCCTTCGCCTCATCCCAGCCTTAAATCAATTCATTCAGGTTTAGAAATGATTTCGAAGAGAGGAATAATCAGCGTCACACCTGGTGGCATAATAGACTCCCTGTAAACCATGTCATGATTTAGTTTTCATCTGTGAAGATGTACATAACATCAGAAGTGGTGGTGGTTCTGCTCGCTCTCCCGGGTCTAGTCTGTAGAACCAGTCAGTTGACACATCCATTACCATCAAAACACAGCTTCTCAATGATCCAGCTCCTCAATGATCCAGCTTCTAAACGATGCTCCATCTAAATGTTAGTTTCGAAATTATACTTTTTTTTTTTTTTAAAGACACACCTTTTTAAAGATGTGTACCAACACAATTTGGCAACAATCCTGAACAGAGTGATCATTATGAGAGTAACCACAGTCAAGGTAAACAGATTCACAAAATGCTTCAAATTCGTTGGACCACAGTCAGTGAGTGATGGACCTATAAGGGTACAGATGGGCTTAGACCTACATGTATATGTATTTCTGTACATGGAGTGAAAGTGATGACTTTAATATTCCACTATATAGTGCGGGGTAGCACTCATACATCTCTCCTGAGAGCACACCAGGAAGAGAGGAGGGGAAGAGAGAGATGAGTAGAGGGGAGGTGGAGAGGGGAGGCAAGGACAGGAGGAAGAGGACAGCAGGGTTTCCAAACCAAAAGATGAATGGTAGTACTACAGGAAGTGATATAATCACAACAATCGCATAGTTACAACTAAAAGTCATGAACACTTAATCCGGATTACACTTGTCTATAACTTTCCTTCTTAGCTGGTTCTTGTAATTTGTTGTTTTGTTGTGTCTCTTACGATAAGACATTTTCAACCATCTCTTGCTCAGGGAGGCCTACAGCTAGACTACAGACATGGGGAGGATGGGAGCCAAGAACCTTTGGGCCGGGAGTCAACCATCCACTAGACTCTCCTGCCCTCTTAGCATAACCAGGTAATCCCCATTAAAGTCACTCATAGGTAGTCAGTGTGATTCAGGAGGTCAGAGGTGAAATGGGGATGGTTTCAGACACAGTGTTTCCAGAACCCGCCTGTATAAAAGGGGACCTATTTTATGCTTCGTACAGCAAGGAGGTTTATGAGCTGCGCTTTTAATGTGATACTTCATAAAACATCACATCCACATACACACACAAACATACACACACACTTTAATGCATGCCCAGGATGACCTACATTTGTTCAGCATTACTTTGTGTGCTCTCCACACACATGCGCACACACACACACACCTCCCATCTAAGTGCTGTGTGTGTGGAACAAAAGCTTTTTTATCACCATTACACAGCTCTCCATTTTACTTTCACTTTGTCACCTTGTCTCTCTCTCACACACACACACACACACACATACACAGTAAGTCACAGACACACACCCACGTTGTGTAGTTGTGTAGATGTGTAGTTTATTGAGCTGTTCCTCTAAAAGCGTGTTAAACACACGCTCAGCAAGGTAATGGCCAACCGCTAATAAAAACAGCATCTGGACCGGCAGCCAATCAGAGAGCCCCTACACCACTGGAGACGGGAGGAAGGCTTCTGATAGGACGTCAATTATTCACAATCTCAGCTCTGTGACTCCAGGCAGGAGACACACACACACACACACACACACACACACACACACACACACACACACACACACACACACACACACACACACACACACACACAAACATACACACAATCAGACACACACACACACACACACACACACACACACACACACACACACACACACACCCAGACACAAACACACACACACACACACACACAAACACACACACACACACACACACACACACACACACACACACACACACACACACAAACATACACACAATCAGACACACACACACACACACACACAACCAGACACACACACACAAACATACACACACACACACACACACACACACACACACACACACACACACACACACACACACACACACACACACACACACACACACACACACACACACACACACATGCCGATGCAGACTGAAGGCAGAGTGCAGTGGAACAGAAAAGAGGAGACTGGGAGAGGAGAGGAGGAGTTAATGGTGCTCCTCTGCTCATGAGCCGTTGGTCTCCTCCCTCCTCCACATCCTTCATCCCTGACAGAGCTTCCATACACAAACTCAGTGCAACTGGCCCGGTACTACAGCGCAGTAGTACCCATTAGTACTGTAGTACTCATTACTGTAGTAATATAGGACGAGTACTGAGTAACGTGCTAGTAGGGCTTAGTACTGGATGGTACTGTAGTAGTTATTGATAGTCCCCATTTCTGTAGTGGTTATTTTAGTACTGTAGCACTCATTAGTACTATAGTAATCATTACTCTTGTAGTAGTACTGTAGTAATCCTCATCTAACCCCTCCCTGCTCTTTAATGGCCTGTCTCTGTACTGTCTAACGCCTCCCTGCTCCTTAAGGACCTGTCTATGTACTGTCTAACCCCTACCTGCTCTTTAAAGGCCTTTCTCTGTACTGTCTAACCCCTACCTGCTCTTTAATGGCCTTTCTCTGTACTGTCTAACCCCTACCTGCTCTTTAATGGCCTTTCTCTGTACTACTGTCTAACCCCTACCTGCTCCTTAAGGACCTGTTTCTGTACCGTCTATCCCCTACCTGCTCCTTATGTGTCACTGTAAGTCAAGGTCTGCTAAATGATTAAATAGTCAAAATCTAGACATTTTGGTTACATGCCCCAGAATTAACTGGGCTAGATGGAGAGAGAGAGAGAGAGAGAGAGAGAGAGAGAGAGTGAGAGAGAGAGAGAGAGAGAGAGAGAGAGAGAGAGAGAGAGAGAGAGAGAGCAGACACAAATATATTAATATTGTAAAGACAGATGAAGTGAAAGGAGTAAACAACATTCAGACCTCTCTGGGAGTTGAAAGCTCGTCTTCCTGCGTGCGACCACATGATGAGGGGCTCCCCGTGCTCATATCCCACAATGCATTTCTCCAGGTCTCTCCGCAGGACGCGGGGCGTGACCCAGCATGACCTGAGTGTTTAGAATCCCCACCCCCTCCGTTCCCAGATCTGTTAGATACCGGAGTGTTGGGGTCTCTGCTGCCTGGCCCAGCGGCACCGCGGCACTCTGCATGTTAACTCAGTAAGATGACTTAATGAGCACATTCAGTGGATGGCTGCCAAACAACATGTTGTATTAACCCCCGACTCCCCGCAGTGCAGCTGTCGCTTCTGCTCTGGGAAGGATGGCGTGACAGACACACCCAGGAGAGACCGACAGGTGTCAGCCCGAGGAAAGGGAGACAGGGCTCTACAGCCTTAGGAGAGAGAGAGAGACAGACAGGTGTACAGATGTGGGCTAGACAGACGTATGTGTGTGCGTGCGTGTGTGGGAGTTGGAGTGCAGACGGGTTTTCAACTATCTTATTCTCTTCTCTGCTGTCTAAGCTAGCAGGCGGCTATAGCTACACGCTAGCATGGACTCTCCATGTTGGAGCAGAGAGAGAGAGAGAGAGAGAGAGAGAGAGAGAGAGAGAGAGAGAGCATGGTGTGAAGAGGAAAACAAACACATCATAAAAAAGTGCTAATTATGACACCGTCTCTCCATCTGTCTGAGCATCTCCCTCCCTCTCTGCATTCAATCTGTTCATCACTCTCCCCCTGGTCCTCTGACAGTCTAAAATACTGAATCTTCCTCTCAACGCCAACAGCAGTGCTGGTATGTCGACAACATACACTGGTATGTCGCGACGGGAACACTGACCGGACGCGGACATGAAGAAGTGAGCCGACCAGCCGACGCGGTGATCCACGAGGCGGGGCGTCGGAGAGGAGCAGGGGTTCATCACGCTGCCAGATGTTGAGATGCTGCCGTCCCTCTCACGGCGCTGCGCTGCGGCCGACCCGGGGACGGCTCGGATCACCTCTGGGACTTCATGGACCGTTCCAAGTCCACCAGAACGTCTCGCGAGTCTTGGAGGGCATGTTGACGTTTGTCATTTCATTTTAGCAGATATGAGCCATGCCTGTTCAGTCCAAACTCCTCAGCGCAGAACCAGAGTCTTTAACTGATCCTCTGACTGTCCAAATGACTGTATCTCAAGATATCAATGATCATTTGAAAAATTGAGAAATACAAAAAATCCTGAATCTGAATGTACATGTGGTGTGTGTGCCTGTCTATGTGTGTATGTGGTGTGTGGGCCTGTCTGTGTGTATGTGGTGTGTGGGCCTGTCTGTGTGTATGTGGTGTGTCTGTGCCTGTCTGTGTGCATGTGATGTCTGGGCCTGTCTGTGTGCATGTGGTGTGGTGGCCCGTCTGTGTGTCTGTAGTGTGTGGGCCTGTCTGTCTGCATGTGGTGTGGGGGCCTGTCTGTCTGCATGTGGTGTGGGGGCCTGTCTGTCTGCATGTGGTGTGGGGGCCTGTCTGTGTGTCTGTGGTGTGTGGGCCTGTCTGGGTGCATGTGGTGTGGGGGCCTGTCTGTCTGCATGTGGTGTGGGGGCCTGTCTGTCTGCATGTGGTGTGGGGGCCTGTCTGTCTGCATGTGGTGTGGGGGCCTGTCTGTGTGTCTGTGGTGTCTGGGCCTGTCTGTGTGTATGTGATGTGGGGACCTGTCTGTGTGTATGTGGTGTGAGGACCTGTCTGTGTGCATGTGGTGTGGGGGCCTGTCTGTGTGTCTGTGGTGTCTGGGCCGGTCTGTGTGTATGTGATGTGGGGACCTGTCTGTGTGTATGTGGTGTGAGGACCTGTCTGTGTGCATGTGGTGTGGGGACCTATCTGTGTGTATGTGGTGTGGGGGCCTGTCTGTGTGTATGTGGTGTGTCGGCCTGTCTATGTGTCTGTGGTGTGGGGGCCTGTCTGTGTGTCTGGGTCTGTCTGTGTGTATGTGGGCCTGTCTGTGTGTCTGTGGTGTGGGTGTAGCAGAAGTCCCATGACCTCGCTATCCTTAGAAATAATTGGATGTCAGGTCATGACATCACAGGGAGGAGATAGGCCTAGCTTACTCCTGGGGACTATAGGGGGCATTCAATCATGTTTAGACCCAGTCGTGTCCTGGGGCCCTGGTTTGATCAACAGCCTTACACACACACACACACACACACACACACACACACACTTTGTAGATAACAACATATATCACAATATGCCAAATATGTAATGCACCACAATAAATACATATATGTATCCATATTCAAGAAATAATGATGCATGATATGTGGAGGATCTCTTTGCCACGGTTGCATGTTGAGATGGATGGAAATAAGGACATGGTGAGTAATAATCATCACAGCACCAATGTGAGAGCATCAGTAGCTGCGGTGCTGGCCCCCGGCCACTCCAGAGCGATGGTTTCCTGCTGCCCTGGGTCCCCTGAGCAAGCTCTAGGCAGCGTGTCAGACACGGCCGCTGTAAGACTCTGGCAGACGGGAAATCTCTTCATTTAAGAGAAACACGAGGTAATCCTGAGGGCCACCAGCCCGCAGAACGACTGGAGAACACGTCACCTGCTTCCTACAGAATACTGGTGTAACACACCTGGTTCCTGTTGAGAAAAACACGTGTAAGGCACCCGGTTCATACAGCATACACTGTAATGATACACGTGGTACCTACAGAGGTATACACTAAAGAAAATATACCTGGTTTGTATACTGTTATAATACAGTATGTCCTTCATCCCAGCTACAGTCTGTCCTTCATCACAGCTACAGTCTGTCCTTCATCACAGCTACAGTCTGTCCTTCACCACAGCTACAGTCTGTCCTTCATCACAGCTACAGTCTGTACTGTATCCCGGCTACAGTCTGTACTGTATACCGGCTACAGTCTGTCCTTTATCATGGCTACAGTCTGTCCTTTATCACGGCTACAGTCTGTCCTTTATCACGGCTACAGTCTGTCCTTCATCACAGCTACAGTCTGTACTGTATCCCAGCTACAGTCTGTCCTTCATCACAGCTACAGTATGTACTGTACAGTCTGTCCTTCATCCCAGCTACAGTCTGTCCTTAATCACAGCTACAGTCTGTCCTTTATCACAGCTACAGTCTGTCCTTTATCACAGCTACAGTCTGTCCTTTATCACGGCTACAGTCTGTATCATCAAAGCTAAAGCGTTTCCTTAGTCTGTCTCATAGACAGACACGATATGCACAATAACTGAAAAAGTAAGAGTTCAGTCAATTAGATAAAGTTACCAGAAAACAAAGACAACCTCAGATTTCAGAAGACCCGTGCCATCTCACCATCGTTCTTGTCTGTCCTGAAATTAGACCTTTGCTCTCATCTTCAACCTGCTCGCCACATAGAAAGTCCAACTGCCCCCTCATCGCAGCATCAAGCGCACCACACCTCTCCAGTGTCCATAGAACAGACTCCCTGGACGTGCTCCTCGCGGAGACCGTCTCCTCTACACTGTAGCGTTAGCATTGTAAGGTCGCCAGTTACCTCGCGTTCAGAAAAGTACTTTTGTGGTCTTTGTGTGCACGTAGTGTTAGGAAATGCAAATTAAAACATGGATTCGCTGCATGCTTTCTAATATTCATTAAGTAGGAATTCCAACTTGCGGGCTGCTCCTTAAACACAGACAAGCAGTGAGTTATCCACTGGTTATTCAGGTCCAGTAATACGCACATTACAATATCATGGGATTATATGGTGGTGTGTATTAAAAATATATCCATTTGTATTCAACCAGTCGATGAGAAACGGTTAATCAGGTTGAAGAGACCATGAAATTAAAAAGGATTTAGCCTTTCCACCAATCATATTCTGTGAGGCTGTTCACTCTCATATAGAGCTTACAGCATGGTAACACAGCTGGCTAACACAGCATGCTAACACAGCATGCTAACACAGCTGGCGAACACAGCTGGCTAACACAGCATGCTAACACAGCATGCTAACACAGCATTTCAATTTACCAATTCAATCCTAAAGGAGGAAGTCATGGACGGCCTGCATTTCGTTCTGCACCATTTCCCTGCAGATGAAGACAATAGTTACTGTCCCTCGATGCTAAGTATCACTGTATCACTGCATGAAACACCAAACAGTGGTATGGCATTACCTCTTGTCTTTAAGGAGCTAATAATAAAGTCAGCACCCCAAACCCACGTTTCATAGGATGCTCGGTGCAGTCAGAGACATTGACCAACATCATTCAACATGGATGAGGTGAAGCTGATCACTGAAGGGGAAAACATCCCATTTTGCAATAATGACTCAACACATTTTACTAAATCACTTTATCATTAGTTCAAGCACTCATTGGATTGGATTGCTGTTTCCACACCATAAAGACAAATTAGAACTGAAACACTGCAAAACTATGTCCCACACGGCTACTAATGTCAATACTTTGTGAGCACTTATGTGAATACTTTGTGAGTACTAAGGTGAATACTGTGTACGTGAGCAGCATCAGGGGTGTTAGCCTGTGGTATGAAAACAGACAGACAGACAGACAGACATACTTTATTGATCCCTGAGGGAAATTGTCTTTGTGACAAAAAAGAGGAAAAAAGAGAGAAAAAAGAGGACACTCTACGTATAGTAGAGTGTTAGAAAATATAAATATAAATATATAAGGAAACCTATGTAAAAATATAAAACCTATGTAAAAATAAAAGTATAAACCTATGTACAAATATAATGTAACCTATGTAATATATAAAAATGTACATAAAGAAATGATAATATACATAAATGTACATACATCCAGGCATACACTACAAGGTAATAGCATACACTAGGATGTAGCATGTCGGATTTTTGTAAAAACCAGTTGTGCAGAGATGACCAGATGACCAGTTGTGTAGTAAATCACAGTAATGCAGTGAAATGACCAGTTATGTAGTGATATTACATTGAAATGAAATGACAGTCATGTAATAAGATATAGTGTAGTGGACCAATTATGCAGACGACAGTGACAAATTGTAAAGTTTGATGACCACAGGCAGGAATGATTTCCTATGTCGCTCTGTGGTGCATCTAGGTGAGAGGAGTCTTCAGCTGAAGGTACTCCTCCGCTGAGCTAGGGTGGAAAAGAGAGGGTGAGAGGCATTGTCCATGATAGTCCGTAGCCTGGACAGCATCCTCCTATCTGCCACGGTAGTCAGAGTGTCCAATTCCTCACCCACAACATCACCAGCCCTCTTGATGAGTCTATTGAGTCTATTGGTGTCCGCGACCCTCATCCCACTGCCCCAGCATGTGACAGCGAAGAAGATCGCACTGGCAACCACAGACTCGTAGAACATCCTCAGCATTGTCCTGCAGATGTTGATGGACCTTAGCCTCCTAAGAAAAAATAGTCGGCTTTGGCCCTTCTTATAGATAGCCTCTGTGTTCCTGGTCCAGTCCAACTTGTTGTTGAAGTACACCCCCAGGTACTTGTACTCCTCAACAATGTCGACAGGAACCCCCTGGATGAACACAGGGCCCACCGGTGTTTTGACCCTCCTTAGGTCCACAATGAGCTCCTTTGTCTTGGTAGCATTGAGCTGTAGATGGTTCAGCTCACACCAAGAGACAAAGTTGCCCACAACAGTCCTATACTCACCCTCATCACCCCCCTCAATACAGCCAACTACTGCAGAGTCATCAGAAAACTTCTGAAGGTGGCAAGACTCAGTGCAATAGCTGAAGTCTGAGGTGTAGAGGGTGAAGAGGAAGGGAGAAAGGACCGTCCCCTGAGGGGCCCCGGTGTTGCTAACCACCCTGTCAGATACGCAGTTCTGTAGGCGTACAAACTGTGGTCTGCCAATCAGGTAGTCAACAATCCAGGACACCAAGGGGGCATCAACCTGCATCGCCGCCATCTTCTCACCTAGGAGACCAGGCCGTAAGGTGTTGAAAGCACTGGAGAAGTCAAAGAACATGACTCTCACAGTGCTCGCCGGCTTGTCTAGATGCGAGTAGGCTTTGTTCAGCAGGTAGATGATGCAGTCCTCGACTCCCAGGCGGGGCTGGTAGGCGAACTGCAGCTGGTCCGAGAAGGGTCTGACCATAGGCCTGAGCTGCTCCAAGACAAGCCTCTCCATGGTCTTCATGATATGTGACGTCAGAGCCACCGGTCTGTAGTCCTTAGGGCTGCTGGGGCGCAGCGTCTTTGGGACAGGAACGAGGACGTTCACGTAACGTTCACGTAAGTAGAGACATGAATCAAGGTCTTTAGATTAGTTTGTCTCTATGCTGTGGCAAACGATTGAGCTAAATGTTTAGCATGAAGCTAAATACTTTGCATGAGGCTAATTGCGCAGCATGGAGCTAAATGCTGAGCACAGAGCTAAATGCACAGCATGGTGCTAAATGCTGAGCACAGAGCTAAATGCTTAGCATGGAGCTATGTGCTGAGCACAAAGCTAAATGCTTAGCACAGAGCTAAGTGCTCAGCATGAAGCTAAATGCTTAGCACAGAGCTAAGTGCTCAACATGATGCTAGATGCTTAGCATGGAGCTAAATACTTAGCATGAGGCTAAAAGCTCAGCATCTCTAATTATTGAGATCCAATACTAAGCATTGGAGAAGATCTACTAGGGAAAGAGGGTAGCTGTTAGATACAGCAATATGATCACTGGGTAGCTGAAGCTGCCACCACAAACCTTAACATGATGAAATACATGCAATTTCCCTCAGGGATCATTAAAGTATTTCTGTCTGTCTGTGCTTTCTAAGCTATGTTAACTAGCAGCATGTACACACGATATAGGTCAGACAGCACATTTCTGCATGTTTGAAAAATACTAGGCACACAACCCTGTAGGCTGCACATCAGCCTGTTACAGACCAGAACCAGAACACGGCGCATCAGACCAAGCCATTCTCTCCTCACAGCAGAGCAGCCTCCATCAGAACGAATCCCCGCCTGTCAGAGGGCCTTCCTCTGATCATTCAGCCGGAGAGCCTCGCCTCGCAGGACGACGCTCTAATGCCATTCAGTGATCGACGCAAGGTTAGCTTCACACATAGATGGCTTTGTCTGGTACCGAGAGTTCCCTCCAGCCTCACTGCTTCCCTCATGCTGCTCTGTACCTTTATACACATGTCATTTATCAACCTGTACAAGTCATTATCAACCCGTATCTACAAGTCACTATTAACCTGTACAAGTCATTATTAACCTGTATATACATGTCACTATTAACCTTTATATACAAGTCTATATTAACCTGTGTATAGAACAACTGAATTGGTTGGCTGTTCAGTTGTGGCTCCTGCTGAGGAGCTGCACTCGAGCTGTGAGTGGTATTGACTGACTTCTGTGATGTAGCCTGAAGCTAACAGCACTGCTAGCAGGGCTAACAGCACTGCTAGCAGCGCTTGCTGGGATAACTGCTCTATCAGCTCTAGCAGTGCTAACACGGCTGGCATCAAACCCCAACACCACTAGTAGATTGATTTGCATTATCTATAACACGCCTTTGACAGGTGAGTCAATACGAGGCTGTGGATGCAGTAGCATGTCTTTAGGGCCCATCCACACAGAGACGATTTTCACAGCGTGTGGCACTGTTTCAGCTACAGAAATCCGCCGAAAAAGTTTCATGTTGCAGAGTATGACAGATCCCCAACAACATGAAACTACCTAAACCACTCGACAGTCGATAAGTCAAACACAGGCAGTCAATTCATCATCCAACATCTTCCTCTCGCGGACCCTGGTGTCCCAATATGTAAACTAGTTTGCACTGATTAGAAAATCGGATAGACTATAAATGATCAATTTTGGAATATATATTCAATGTTGTGCGATGTTAGGTCGGCGCGATTTCACTTACCAGCCCATTAAATGGTTAATTCATGGAGACCAATCCAAAAGGAGATAAAGAACCATATTTATTATTTATTTTATTTCTAGAGTCATTCTAAAGGCATATCCTCCACATTTATTTCGCTCCAACTCTGGCCGATGACATCATCGTTTGCGTTTCTGGTGTCCACACAAATCCAAAACCTGAAACGTTTTCGACTTTTCCACCCTGGGACCTTGTTTCAAAAAAGTGCGTTTTCAGGCACCGAAAACGCTGGATCCATCGTTACAGTCGGCCTAAACGCACAAGACCTATCGTCTCCGTGTGGATGGGCCCTAAGTCATCTAATGCAAACCAAGGTAGAAGTGGTGTTGGGCTCTGGTTCTCCTTTAGCGCTCCCATCAAGCCCAGACCACTGTTCTCCTTTGAGCATGTATCGCAGTCTCGACACAAGAACGGTGGAAATTCAGCTTCAGTCACTCACCTCCTCTTCTACACTGTCTACTCTCCACCTACCCCACGTCTTCCACGTCCTTCCAGGCTGCATCCCTGGACCGGGCTATGCCGCTGGACCAGACTGCTTCTTGGTCATCAGTCTCACCACAGCAATGATGGAGACAGTAGAGAGGAGACGACAACCTCCAGACGACCTGCCCTTGACCTCCAGAGATGACCAAGCTAAAGTCCAGGCAGACCCCAGGGAGACACAGGGCCTGTTGTCACTTGTTCTTCTCAGTACAGTACAGTCCATGAACCTGTGTCGTGCTCCAGTCTCCACATGACAATCCATTGAAGGAATCAGCAATATTCCAATGGATATTATCGAAAATATAACATGCTGAATTAAACACAAAGCACATCAGTCAGTCTCCAACGGACCAAACACCTTGACACACCTGTTGAGCATCAAGGTCAGATTGAACCTCTGTCTCCCCCTAGTGGATGGGCCTGGTAACTACCCCGGGGAACGAGAGAGAGAGAGAGAGAGAGAGAGAGAGAGAGAGAGAGAGTGAGAGAGAGAGAGAGAGAGAGAGAGAGAGAGAGAGAGAGCTGGGGGTGAGTGAGAGAGATTGGGGAGAGGGAGAGAGAGAGATTATTGTGAGGGAGAGGTGTCTCTAGTGACCTGTCTGGTCACTCACAATGTGACGGCTCTATGCGCTCACTCTCACAAGCAGACACACACATACTCAATGAAGACCAATCGCTCTGGAGTCAACACATCTCAACTCTCCCACACACAAGGAAAGAAGAGGAGATGGAGAGGAGGATACTCAAGGAGCATGGAAAAGAGAGGAGAGACAAGGATGGAGGAGAAGAGTGATGAGAGGAGAGATGAGAGGAGAGGAGAGAGGAAAGGAGTGAGGAGAGAGGAGGAGGAGAGACAATCACACCACTGCAGTGGTAGTTGCATACACTGTGTGTGTGTGTGTGTGTGTGTGTGTGTGTGTGTGTGTGTGTGTGTGTGTGTGTGTGTGTGTGTGTGTGTGTGTGTGTGTGTGTGTGTGTGTGTGTTGTGAGTATGTGAGTTTGTAATTTAGTTTTGAGTCTAGTTTGAGTAGTCGGAGTTTAGTTGGAGTTCAGTTTGAGTGCAAGTGTAGTTTAGTTTATACTTTAGATTGAGTCTAGGTTGAGTTTAGTGTGTACTCTTGCTTGAGTCTAGTTAAGGTTTGGTGTTATTTCAGGGAGCCCTCAGGGCAAGGACATGACCTGCACTGCACAAGATGTTCTTCTCATATTTTATACGCACAATTCTACATATACATATCTATACTTAGCAATATGCATACTGTTACACAGCAGTTTCTTAATGTGTGAAGTGAGAAGATTCAACATAAGAAGGAAGACTCTGGTTACCATGGTGATATGCATAGCAACCAGTATTTTACGTGAATGGTTATGATATATCAGAGTAGATATCTGTTTTAATAAAAAGTAATCCCTGTATTTCAGATTGATGTTAACGTCAAGTTGTCAGCAAACAACCTCAAAAAGTATTTCCAAAAGTTTTTTTTTTTTTTTTATGTAAACATGTAAATGTAAATGTAATTATACAGAGTATGGAGTATCAGTTCAAACAAAGTACAGGATGCTCAAAAGATTACCCAGCTCACTGGGTAGATCGGGTTGTCCAGTAACCAGAGGGTTGGGGTTCTAGCCCCACCTCCAACTGTCTACATGACACGAAGTGTCCTCAAGAAAGACACTGAACCCAACTCATGTGTGACAATTGTAAGTCGCTTTGGACAAAAGCGTCTGGTAAATGTATAAAAAATATTCACAAAGCTCAAATTAAGACTGGCAAGGAAAACTGTTATGGTTAATTCAATGTTCAGAAGTACCAGACTCTTTTTCAGGCAACATATTGCAATCATAGGACACGTTTGGCGGATTTGTTACGTATGTTGTGAGTAATCATTTCGGTATTACTTTAAACTTTACTACAAAGTATGCAATACTTCATAGCTTGACACTGGGCAGTGTTAGTTGGACCTTAATGTGCACACGCTGGTGAACACTTTAGGAGTTTATTCCATGACAAGCATTGTTAGCAGAAGAGTTGTCTCATGAAAGATTCAGAGGTTAGCCCCGTTAGCAGAGCCGTGCTAGCCCAGAACAGCAGGATGTAGAGAGAGAGAGACAGAAAGAGAGAGACAGAGAAAGAGAGAGAGAGACAGAGAGGGACAGAGAGGGAGAGAGAGGAGAGAGAGAGATAGAGAGAGAGAGAGAGAGAGAGAGAGAGAGAGAGAGAGAGAGAGAGAGAGGAGAGAGGAGAGAGAGAGAGAGAGAGAGAGAGAGAGACACACACACACACAGGGGGGTAGAATGAGACTGATTGTTGTATAATCCTTTCATATCTTCTCCCGTATGTTTGCTTTAACACCTGAACCCCCCCCCCCCCCCCCCCCCCCACCACCACCCATTGAGTCTGTGTGTTTCCCACAGCTGGAAACGTTAGCCCCAATATGCTGCTGCTCGATGAGGAGCTGGATCTGGGCCTACACCAGCAGGGAGACACAGTTATCCATGACTCATTCCTCATAATTATTAAGAAGAGTTGGCATACAGTCGGACAGGAAGTCAGTCTCTCTTCCTCTCTCCCTCTCCGTCACCTCTCACTATTTCTCACATTATCACATTCTCTCTCTCTCTCTCTCTTTCTCTTTCACTCTTCTCTAGCCATATCTTGTCTATCTCTATTTTACTGTCAATTCTTCTCTCTCACTGTCATTGTCTCGCACCCTGACTCTCTATCCACAGAGAGGCTACGCGCTAAAACTGTGTGACATACCACACGAGTCATGTAATAAATCTAATGTTCACAGCACAAAATGTTCACTCACATGTCAAGCTAACATAACGCCTGAACCAAAGCGTTTCAAATTCATCATCCTCATCCATCATTGTGGTGCCTCTCCTCACCGGGCCATAGCAACAGCGCGGACGCCAGACCCGGTACAACACTGCCACCAAGTGGCAGCAATAGAAAGAATATTAAGTTTTAAATATAGCTCTTTACACATTTCTCTTCGCTTCTCTTTAATAAGTTTGCGGTTTGGCCCCCTTAACATCGACAACAAATGGACGTGTTAACATGTCCTGTAGACGTTCATGTAGATGTTCACATGAAGACGTCTCGTGTTAACATTTGGTTCCCGTCCTGTCTTTCCTCATCAAAGCTGATTTTTGTCCTCATCGTCCGATGTTGCTATTGTCATTCATTCCCTAAATGTGTCAATAAGACAGATCTGCCGCGGCATCACCAAGTTTCTTGAACAACTTGCTCCCTTGCATTATTGGTCAACATAATTTGTTTCATCATAGTTTGAATCAGTGGCGTAGCCACGGGTGTGCCAGGGTGTGCCTGGGCCACCCAAACGTGACCCTGGCACACCTAAAATATTCCGTTCGCAATTGAAACAATGTTACATAAAGCCGTACGTTTCTACAACCATATCGTTAATGAGTGGAAGACGTGATAATAAAGACACGGGCTCTGACAGACTAAGTTGCATGGGAAGCTGGGGGTAAAAAAAAAAAAAAAAACAGCGCAGTTGTTGACCACAACACCGACACGGCATCGCATTGATTAGAGCATGAACTAGATCTATTTACAGCGCTGTAGCTTTAATTACTTCTGCTAGCATATTTTAACGTGTGGTTTTTGATTGTCAATACGCGATCACGTTACTTTTGAGAGCACTGAAAAAGGCTATAGGCTACACAGTAAGTGGTGTTTACATTTCCAGCTGAGCCTCCACGTCTTTTGCATCACACGTGTCCTGTTTGCGCCCTTAATTTCACTGGGTTGAGGCCACCTACAATCTCACAGGCGCACCTTGATTACAATTTCTGGCTACGCCCCTGGTTTGAATGCAAACAATATGTACCTAAAACAATGATAATACATACCAAGACCGTGGCGTCAGAAGGTCCCTGGAAGGGCTGCGCCACCAGGAGTGGTCCGAGGAAGCTCCTCAAGTAACATAATTTTGTGGTGCCGAGTCAGGGGTTAGACTGTCTGAAATGTGCTACTTTGTGGAAGCTTCTTATCGAAAAGTCATGTGTTACTCTGTTCTAGCCCTAATACGTTGTAGTTACAGACCAAAGAGCAACATTACCACAAACATTACAACAAACACCACACAAGAAGTCATGATGCAGTTTAACTAAAACTATACTAACTAATGTAAACTAAACGAGCTGAGACCATTTTATGGCCCCCTCTTGCAACCAGCATATCTATTTAAAGTGGGAGGTAAATACAAATTATTGGATGCATTTGTATAATGATGTCAGTTTGCGTGGTGCACGATAAATAGTTTTCAGCACTATAACATCATTGTCGGATGCTTACACTCTGGCATCATCTTCTCTGCAGTGTGGCTTAGGTCTGATCACCCCCGGCTGGGTTGCCTGGGCGAGGGTGTCTGATGTTGAGAGACCCGAAACACCCTATGACCTCAGGTTACATCACTGATGATGTGTCTAGGTTGCACCAGAGGATGTATATTAAACCAATGGTATCTAGTGAACACTAATGGCAGGTTGTAATGCATTCACTGTGTCTACACTTGAGATAAATATTTATAGTTTTCTTTTATCACAGACATATATTGGTAGATGTTATTTTCTTCACCTTGACATGTTTCGACGGACATACTTCCGTCTTCAACATTAACTTTAACTTCAACATTAACATCAGATGATAACAATGCGTCACACTAAAACACCCGTGTGACCTTCTGATGAAGACGGAAGTATGTCCGTCGAAACATGTCAAGGTCAAGAAAATAACATCTACCAATATATGTGTCTGTGATAAAAGAAAACTATAAATATTTTACTAATGGCAGGGTACGTCTACTGTCAGTTCTACCCTCAGTCCATTAACATAACGAGGGTTTGCCAGGAAAAAAAATATTCATTTGAAAACTCTCCGTAGCCCTTGAACTCTTCACTTCATCCTACTGGGCTGTCGTCAAATCTCATTGCAGTTTCTATGTTGTTTATGGTTTAAGAAGGTAAGGCCAAGGGTGAGTAGTGCAGAATCTTTAATGTAGTTAGCCGTTACAGTTATAATGCTTATTATTAAAACAGAGGTGTACACAAATGAGGAAAGAAGAGGAATAGATTGAGGATAGTTCATAGAAAGGTCATAACCCGACCTCACCCTCTGTCCTCCCAAAAGGAAGGGGAGATGACTCCCTGCTTTGGTCTCTGGAAGGCCGCGGTGGAAACATAGTTATCTATTCTTTGGCCTCCCCCTGGGCCGAGGGCGTCCCCGGCGGCTTTGTGGGTGACGGGCTGGAGGTGGAGGAGGAGCTGAGGCGGGAGACCTTTGTAAAAAGAGCATAAAGTAGCATCAGTTCCCTTAATGCATGGCCTTCGTTCACGCTTTGAAACTTGTTGAAACGAATAATAACAAAAGTTTAAATGTTCATCTCTTAACACTATTGCTGAGTGACATATGGACACAAAGGGATATTGTGATGAGCACCAACAAGTTGGACAAAACTACAACTTGTTTGAAGTAGGACTCATCTCAAGCCTCTCACACGTTCATCATGTGAGGAGAACCAGACCCCTGAGCTCGCCTTGGAAAACAGCGATTTCAGGTTTTGTTCATTCGGGAGCTGTCAGCTCTGCCGTAAACCCATATCAGCCCATCACCGGTTCTGCATGCAGTATCATGTGTTTAACTGGAAGATGACATGATCACAATACAAATGATCAATACAAGGTTCTCCCGTCATCCCGTTGGGGATGTAGGGCGAGACAAACCTGGGGATGTGATTTGATTGGCTAGTATTTGATTGGTACCCTCGACTGAACCTCACCTTTTCCCCTGTTGGACAGGACTGATGGTAAGATCTCCATCATCAGATGAAGATCTTTGGATGAAGAAGGGGTAGATGCTGGTTCTGGGGTAGTAGGGGACGATGCTGAACAGGGAGACGTTGAAGGTGCAGCCGCTGAAGCAGTAAATCAGGTTCCTGGTGTCCACGTCGTAAAAGGACACACTGCCCTTGTCATAGTCCACAGACACCCCAACCTTCTGGGGCTGGTGTCCCAGGTAGAGGGCTGTGGGGGGACTGGTGTTGGCCTGGTACCGGCCCCGGTAAAGACCCAGTGTCCAGGTGCCATGCTCGGGCGTCAGGTTGAAAGAGTGATCCTTCCTCTTGATGGAGTCCCTGACCACCCCTATCGCCCACTCCTTCTGGGCCCCCACCTCCACCTGGAAGTAGAAACACCCACTGGAGTAGCTTTTCTTGGCCAGAAACCAGTGGTGGAAGTCAGACCTTTTGGGGTTGCTGGGGAGGTTCTGAGTCGCCAGCTGTCCATCTCTAACTCCTTTCTCATCTAAGGAGAGGACCAGGCAGGAGTGGGTCGTGTCGGTGTCCAGCTCCACCTCTACCCAGTGCTCCTGCTGGACCTTCAGCTCATCTTCCTCAACCCCCAGGATCCTCTGCATCTCCCTGCTCAGAGTCTGCTCCACCCTCTCCACCACCGTCTCAACCTCTGTGGCACACAGCGGCTGCTGTGTGCCTGGGGGGGGGGAATAGTAGGTGAGGGGGAGCCAGGAGGCGGAGGAGCAGTTGAGGAGGAGCTGGGGATCCTTGGTCTGCGAGAGCGCCTCTAACTCCTTGCTCTTCTGCTGCAGCTCCGCTAGCTCCAAGTGGAGTTTTTTGAGTAGATCTGTAACCTTCATCTCCTCTGACCTCTGCCTCTCCCTCATCACCTTCAGCATCTGCACCATGTAGGCCTGAGTAGACACAACCAGGCCTTGAAGAAGCACCACACTCTCCTGTGTGTCTTCCTGCACAGCCCTACTTCTTTCCTTTGAGGACCGGTTTGCTTCTTGAATCTCAACGACTTTATGTTCTCCCTCTTGTTTCACCTGGAGCATCACTTTCCCCAGACATAATTTCCTGCCCACTACCTCTTCCTTCAAAGAGACAGTCTTGTGATTCAGGTGTTCCTCTTTCAGACACAGGACGCAGATGGATACCTGGTCGTTCCTGCAGAACAACTCAAACACCTTGTGGTGCTTCTGACACACATGGTCGGCCAGGTTCGCCAGAGGCTCCTCCAGCTGGTGTTTCATCAGGCTGGGCACCCTGTGGTGGGGCTCCAGGTGGTGGTAGCAGTAGGACACCAGGCACACCAGGCAGGTCTTCAAGGCCTTGTGCTTGGAGCCCGGGCAGACGTCACACGGGACCTCTCCAGGCCGGGCTTCAGACCCCACCTCTGCTTTCCAGCTCTTGAAAAGATCCACGATGTCCCGGAGGCCGGTGTTGACCTGGATCCGCGGGTCTGCAAGTATCTCGGCAGCAGGGGCACTGGCGCTCGGTCTGGTTAGTCCAGAAGCCGCGGATGCAGGCCTTGCAGAAGTTGTGACCGCATGGCGTGAAGACGGGCTCAGTGAAGACAGACAGATGTGACACTGGAGCTGGTCCTCAAACAGAGCACCAGGGAGGGAAGACATGACTGGACAGGAGAGGGGACAGAGAAGGAGAGGGGAGTGGAGGAGGACTAGTGTTATAAGGTTACGTTAAAAGTGTCCTTCACCGAAAACCTATTTAGTACTTGTCCTTTTGAAATACGATAGGTCACTCCGAGTTGCACATGCATGCTTGCACGTGAATATGTTCTACTACCCCTATTGCATGCATTAGCCAATGTAAGAAAATAGACGATCAGCAAGCAAATCAGAAAAGCCTTACCAACTGATATAATTTGGTGAATTAGTATGCATGGCCTTGCCTACCTTGGCTTGAGCCCGCCTGCAGTCTGTCACAGTGCTGTTAGCCAATCAGAGGTGAGTCATTTAAATATTCATGAGTAAGAGCCAAAATCCTGTTGTTCCTGTTCCTGCCCCCCCCCCCCCCCCCCCCCCCCCCCCACACACACACACACACACACACACACACACACACACACCTCCTTCACCAAACTGGCTACGCCTGAAACAAGAGCACCAGGGCATTTTCTTCACCAAAACCGGCTCACAGGGCATTCATTAATACTTTATTAATAATATTAATATTAATATTAATGCATTAATACTCGAGACCAACGCAAAATTAATGAAATAACGATGCAATGACACCTTAACAATTTTTAAGCCAATAAGGCAGCATATCCTCAGGCTAATACTCTCTAGGTATGAAGACTAAGCTATTGGAAGAAAACAGGCATATCTACATTCCTAGATCATTAATATTCTACAATTATTACGTAACTCAAGAATCAACAAAGTACTGAAACAGATTTATTTCGCTGTGTGTATTTACATCACTTTTTTTTTTCACTCAAACATTCAAACTTTAACATTGGACCTTACACATGCAAAATGGAGCCAGTTGGCACTTTACATTATAAAGAAACAGACTAAAATACAATAGTTTGAATGCGTGTTGCATTAAGGACAACGAAAAGAAATAAAGAAACAAACCTGTTGAGGAGAAGTTATCGTTTCTTGTACAAAATCATGAAGCTACGATAACGAATCACATGTGTAAGTTTCGTTTCCATGAAATGTCGTCACTTGCTGTGTTGTTTGTAAGCCGCTTATACAGACCAGCCCTTCTGGCCTGGAAACCCGGCCGGAGTGGGGCGGGGATCACCGGAAGGTAGGGCTGAGACTAGAGTCCTTTAGAGAGAATTTAGAGAGAAGGACTCTCTAAAGGACTCTGAGACAAACAGCACCATCATTTGATTGGCAGGGCTATCAAATAATGGTGCTGTTTGTCTCAGCCTAATGACAAACAGCACCATCCAGTGGGCAACTGTAGGAAGTACAAGTACAAATTGACATGCAACAAAATGGTTATATTTTGAACAACCCTAACCCCTAACCCCTAACCCAGCCCTAACCCTAACCCGAAATCCTAACCCTACCCTGTTCCTAACCTAGTCCTAACCCCTAAACCTACCCGAATCCCATCCCCTATTCCCTAAACCTACCCTAACCCTTAACCCTAACCCTAAACCCTAACCCTTAACCCTACCACTACCCTTAACTGCCCTAACCTAACCCTAACTATATACACTATATATAATCAGTGTTGGGAACAGTAAAGAATTTGGACCCCACCTCCAACCCTCTTTAAAATCATTTAAAATGCATGTGCATGTTCAATTATCGATGATAACTTCTGTAATCCACCTGCAGGTGGATTACAGACTTCCTGTCTGACAGGAAGCAGCATGTGAAGCTGGGAAAACGCATCTCCGACTCACAGACCATCAGCACCGGTTCCCCCCAGGGCTGTGTTCTTTCTCCTCTGCTCTTCTCCCTGTACACAAACAGCTGCACCTCCAGTCACCAGTCCGTCAAGCTTCTGAAGTTTGCGGATGACACCACCCTCATTGGACTCATTTCTTATGGTGATGAGTCTGACTACAGGTGGGAGGTAGACCATCTGGTGACATGGTGCAGCCGAAACAACCTAGAGCTCAACGCTCTAAAGACAGTGGAGATGGTTGTGGACTTCAGGAAGTACTCAGCCTCACCTGCCCCCATCACCCTCTGCGACTACACAATTGACACTGTGGAGTCTTTCCGCTTCCTGGGAACTGTCATCTCCCAGGATCTCAAGTGGGAGCTGAACATCAGCTCCCTCATCAAGAAAGCGCAGCAGAGGATGTACTTCCTTAGGCAGCTGAAAAAATTCAACCTGCCCAGGACAATGATGGTGCACTTCTACTCCTCCATCATTGAGTCCATCCTCACCTCCTCCATCACCATCTGGTTCGCTGCTGCCACCGCCAAGGATAAGGGCAGACTGCAGCGCATCATTCCGTCTGCAGAGAAGGTGATTGGCTGCAATCTGCCGTCGCTCCAGGAACTGTACACCTCCAGGACCCTGAGACGTGCAGGTAAGATTATGGCCGACCCCTCCCACCCCGGACACCATCTCTTTGCATCACTCCCCTCTGGCAGGAGGCTGCGGTCCATCAGGACCAAAACCTCACGGCATAAGAACAGTTTTTTCCCGTCTGCTTTTTTCTTTTGTCAACAAGGCCCGGAGCCCCCCCTGACACTGACTCTCTCCCTCCCCCCACACAGTCCTACATGCTACATCAACGTGGCATCTTCAGATCGTCTGTGTTACATTTTAATGCACAGTGTGTACAGTGTGCACTCATTTGGGTCCACCATTTTTCTCTGCATGTACTACTGCTCTGTATTCCATATTCCTATTCATATTCATATTCATTGTACATATATATATATATATATATATATATATATATATATATATATATATATATATATATATATATATTTATAGTTATTTAACTTTTTTACTTGCTTATATTTTTAATACTGTTTTTTCTCTTGCACCAATTGCACCAAGTCAAATTCCTTGTAGGTGCAAACCTACTTGGCAATAAACTTATTTCTGATTCTGATTCTGATAAATCTGATTATAATGAAATGGACAGTAAGTAAAATAAATAACTAACAGAAACAGTGTAGGCTTAGACAAATCTAAACTATTTTAATGTTGCTGTGGGATGAGAGTCCCACAGTGAGTCTAGCCACCAATCAAATTTCATGCATTATTATATATATATATATATATATTATAACTACTATGTTTACATAGCGGCACAATAAAAATAACACAATAGACGTTTTAGAACTTTTGATCAATAGGCCACAACTGGCCATCAAAAAAATCACAATTGAAGTATGCTTTTCAAGCAATGTACCAAAAAAAATAACTAACACATACAAAATATGAAATAAATCAAATAAGTCCTATTGTCAACAACTGTTACATAACTGACAACTGGTAGACATTCTGTACTTCAAGTATTTTCTTCACTGAAAAAGTAAACAGTTTAACAATATGAAATGCTTTCAATATTATCAAAACTAAGGCATTCGAATGCAGGGTGGACGGTGTACAGGGGAGAATTGGGCGACGCACTACTGGGAGAAAGAGGATGTGTTTTCTAACTAATTCCAAAGATCCTTAAATGTAATATTCAAAGCACAAAATGTTCACTCACTTGTCAAGCTAACATAACGCCTGAACCAAAGCGTCATCCATCATCGTGGTGCCTCTCCTCACCGGCCCATAGCAACAGAGCAGACGCCAGACCCGGTACAACACTGCCACCAAGTGGCAGCCATAGAAAGAATACTAAGTATTAAATATAGCTCTTTACACATTTCTCTTCGCTGCTCTTTAATAAGTTTGCGGTTTGACCCCCTTAACATCGACAACAAATGGACGTGTTAACATGTCATGTAGACGTTCGTGTAGACGTTCATGTAGATGTTGTTCAAATAAAGACGATCGTGTTTTTCCTCATCAAAGCTGATTTTTGTCCTCATCTTCCGATGTTGCTACTGTCATACATTCCCTAAATATGTCAATAAGACAAAAAGTTCTGCCGCGGCATCACCAAGTTTCTTTAAACATCAACGTCCCGCTGAAAGTTTGAATTGGCTTCTCCCACACCACAACTCGCCACAACACACCACAACTACCACAACTCGCCTTAGTTTCCACGTCATTTCCTCTGCGGTCCGTTAGACTTGGAGGATCATGCAGCACGTGGAGCAGACCCCCATCAGTCATGTGCATAACGTCCGTAATTCAGGAACAACTTGCTCCCTTGCATTATTGGTCAACATAATTTGTTTTATCATAGTTTGAATGCAAACAATATGTACATAAAACAATGATAATACATACCAAGACCGTGGCGTCAGAAGGTCCCTGGAAGGGCTGTGCCACCAGGAGTGGTCCGAGGAAGCTCTTCAAGTAACATAATTTTGTGGTGCCGAGTCAGGGGTTAGACTGTCTGAAATGTGCTACTTTGTGGAAGCTTCTTATCGAAAAGTCATGTGTTACTCTGGTCTAGCCCTAATAGTTACAGACCGAAGAGCAACATTACAACAAACACCACACAAGAAGTCATGATGCAGTTTAACTAAAACTATACTAACTAATGTAAACTAAACGAGCTGAGACCATTTTATGGCCCCCTCTTGCAACCAGCATAATCCATTTAAATTGGGAGGTAAATACAAATTATTGGATGCATTTCTATAATGATGTCAGTTTGCGTGGTGCACGATAAATAGTTTTCAGCACTATAACATCATTGTCGGATGCTTACACTCTGGCATCATCTTCTCTGCAGTGTGGCTTAGGTCTAATCACCCCCGGCTGGGTTGCCTGGGCGAGGGTGTCTGATGTTGAGAGACCCGAAACACCCTATGACCTCAGGTTACATCACTGATGATGTGTCTAGGTTGCACCAGAGGATGTATATTAAACCAATGGTATCTAGTGAACACTAATGGCAGGTTGAAATGCATTCACTGTGTCTACACTTGAGATAAATATTTATAGTTTTCTTTTATCACAGACATATATTGGTAGATGTTATTTTCTTCACCTTGACATGTTTCGACGGACAAACTTCCGTCTTCAACATTAACTTTAACTTCAACGTTAACATCAGATGATAAGAATGCGTCACACTAAAACACCCGTGTGACCTTCTGATGAAGACGGAAGTATGTCCGTCGAAACATGTCAAGGTCAAGAAAATAACATCTACCAATATATGTGTCTGTGATAAAAGAAAACTATAAATATGTTACTAATGGCAGGTCATTAACTCAGTCCATTAACATAACGAGGGTTTAATCCTGTTTGCCAGAAAAAAAAAAAATTCATTTGAAAACTCTCTGTAGCCCTTGAACTCTTCACTTTATCCTACTGGGCTGTCGTGAAATCTCATTGCAGTTTCTATGTTGTTTATGGTTTAAGAAGGTAAGGCCAAGGGTGAGTAGTGCAGAATCTTTAATGTAGTTAGCCGTTACAGTTGTAATGCTTATTATTAAAACAGAGGTGTACACAAATGAGGAAAGAAGAGGAATAGATTGAGGTTAGTTCATATTTAGGTCATAACTCAGTCCATTCGCCCAGTGAGTGGACTGGGTTTCAACCCGACCTCACCCTCTGTCCTCCTAAAAGGGGAGACGACTCCCTGCTTTGGTCTCTGGAAGGCTGCGGTGGAAACATAGTTATCTCTTCTTTGGCCTCCCCCTGGGCCGAGGGCGTCCACGGCGGCTTTGTGGTTGACAGGCTGGAGTTGAAGGAGAAGCAAAGGCGTGGTCCACTGGGCCCCTGGCCCCTGACTGGCCAGAAGGTGGAGGAGGAGCAAAGGCGTGGTCCGCTGGGCCCCTGGCCCCTGACTGGCCAGAAGGTGGAGGAGGAGCAAAGGCGTGGTCCGCTGGGCCCCTGGCCCCTGACTGGCCAGAAGGTGGAGGAGGAGCAAAGGCGTGGTCCGCTGGGCCCCTGGCCCCTGACTGGCCAGGAGGTGGAGGAGGAGCAAAGGCGTGGTCCGCTGGGCCCCTGGCCCCTGACTGGCCAGAAGGTGGAGGAGGAGCTGAGGCGGGAGACCTTTGTAAAAAGAGCATAAAGTAGCATCAGTTCCCTTAATGCATGGCCTTCGTTCACGCTTTCAAACTTGTTGAAACGAATAACAACAAAAGTTCAAATGTTCATCTCCTAACACTATTGCTGAGTGACATATGGACACACAGTGTTGTGATGAGCACCAACAAGTTGGACGAAACTACAACTTGTTTGAAGTAGGACTCATCTCAAGCCTCTCACACGTTCATCATGTGAGGAGAACCAGACCCCTGAGCGCGCCTTGGAAAACAGCGATTTCAGGTTCATTCTGGGGCTGTCGGCTCTGCAGTAAACCCATATCAGCCCATCACCGGTTCTGCATGCAGTATCATGTGTTTAACCGGGAGATGACGTGATCACAGTACAAACCATTGTACAAGTGGTGTTGGGATTTGGTTCTCCCGTAACCTTGGGGATGTAGGGCGAGACAAACCTGGGGATGTGTTTGATTGGCTAGTATTTGATTGGTACCCTCGACTGAACCTCACCTTTTCCCCTGTTGGACAGGACTGATGGTAAGATCTCCATCATCAGATGAAGATCTTTGGCTGAAGAAGGGGTAGATGCTGGTTCTGGGGTCGTAGGGGACTCTGCTGAACAGGGAGGCGTTGAAGGTGCAGCTGCTGAAGCAGTAAATCAGGTTCCTGGTGTCCACGTCGTAAAAGGAGACACTGCCCTTGTCGTAGTCCACAGACACCCCCACCGTCTGGGGCTGGTGTCCCAGGTAGAGGGCTGTGGGGGGACTGGTGTTGGCCTGGTACCGGCCCTGGTAAAGACTCAGTGACCAGGTGCCATCCTCCGGCATCAGGTTGAAACAGAGACCCTTACTTTTGATGGAGTCCCTGACCACACCTATCGCCCACCCCTTCTTGGCCCCCACCTCCACCTGGAAGTAGAAACACCCACTGGAGTAGCTGTTCTGGGCCAGAAACCAGTGGTGGAAGTCAGACCTTTTGGGGTTGCTGGGGAGGTTCTGTGTCGCCAGCTGTCCCTCTCTAACTACTTTCTCATCTAAGGAGAGGACCAGGCAGGGGTGGGCTGTGTCGGTGTCCAGCTCCACCTCTACCCAGTGCTCCTGCTGGACCTTCAGCTCATCTTCCTCAACCCCCAGGATCCTCTGCATCTCCCTGCTCAGAGTCTGCTCCACCCTCTCCACCACCGTCTCAACCTCTGCGGCACACAGCGGCTGCTGTGTGCCTGAGGGGGGGGAATAGTAGGTGAGGGGGAGCCAGGAGGCGGAGGAGCAGCCGAGGAGCTGGGGATCCTTGGTCTGCGAGAGCGCCTCTAACTCTTTGCTCTTCTGCTGCAGCTCCGCTAGCTCTAAGTTGAGTTTTTTGACTAGATATGTAACCTTCATCTCCTCTGACCTCTGCCTCTCCCTCATCACCTTCAGCATCTGCACCATGTAGGCCTGAGTAGACACAACCAGGCCTTGAAGAAGCGCCACGCTCTCTTGTGTGTCTTCTTGCACAGCCCTACTTCTTTCCTTTGAGGACCGGTTTGCTTCTTGAATCTCAACGGCTTTATGTTCTCCCTCTTGTTTCACCTGGAGCATCACATTCCCCAGACATATTTTCCTGCCCACTACCTCTTCCTTCAAAGAGACGGTCTTGTGATTCAGGTGTTCCTCTTTCAGACACAGGACGCAGATGGATACCTGGTCGTTCCTGCAGAACAACTCAAACACCTTGTGGTGCTTCTGACACACATGGTCGGCCAGGTTCGCCAGAGGCTCCTGCAGCTGGTGTTTCATCAGGCTGGGCACCCTGTGGTGGGGCTCCAGGTGGAAGTAGCAGTAGGACACCAGGCACACCAGGCAGGTCTTCAAGGCCTTGTGCTTGGAGCCCGGGCAGACGTCACACAGGACCTCTCCAGGCCGGGCCTCAGACCCCACCTCTGCTGCCCGGCTCTTGAAATGATCCACGATGTCCCGGAGGCCGGTGTTGACCCGTATCTCCGCGGGTCTGCAAGTCTCCCAGCAGCAGGGGCACTGGCGCTCGGTCTGGTTAGTCCAGAAGCCGCGGATGCAGGACTTGCAGAAGTTGTGACCGCATGGCATGAAGACGGGCTCAGTGAAGACAGACAGACAGATGGGACACTGAAGCCAGTCCTCAAACAGAGCACCAGGGAGGGAAGACATGACTGGACAGGAGAGGGGACAAAGGAAGAGGAGAGGGGAGTGGAGGAGGACTAGTGTTATCATACTTTAAAGGTGTCCTTCCCCGAAAACCTATTTAGTACTTGAACTTTTGAAATACAATAGGTCACTCCGAGTTGCATATGCATGCTTGCACGTGAAAATGTTCTACTACCCCTATTGCATGCATTAGCCAATGTAAGAAAATAGACGATAAACAAGCAAATCAGAAAAGCCTTACCAAACTGGCTAAGCCTGAAACAAGAGCACCAGAGCATTTTCTTCACCAAAACAGGCTCACAGGGCATTTATTAATCCTCAAGACCAACGCAAAATTAATGAAATAACGATGCAATGACACCTTGAACATTTTTAAGCCAATAAGGCAGCATATCCTCAGGCTAATAGTCTCTAGGTATGAAGACTAAACTATTGGAAGATAACAGGCATATCTACATCCTAGATCATTAATATTCTACAATTATTACGTAACTCAAGAGTCAACAAAGTACTGAAACGGATTCATTTCGCTGTGTGTATTTACATCACTATCTTTGTTTTCACTCAAACATTCAAACTTTAACATTGGACCTTACACATGCAAAATGGAGCCAGTTGGCACTTTAAATTAAAAAGAAACAGACTAAAAGACAATAGTTTGAATTTTGAGTGTTGTATTAAGGACAACGAAAAGAAATAAACAAACAAACCTGTTGAGGAGAAGTTATCGTTTCTTGTACAAAATCATGAGGCTTCCATAATGAATCACAGATGTAAGTTTCGTTTCCATGAGATGTCCTCACTTGCTGTGTTGTTTACAGACCAGCCCTTTTGGCCTGGAAACCCGGTGTCGTGCCAAATAGTCATCCCCGATAGAATTTGTATCCCCTGGCCGCGGGAGCGCGCATACACTCAGGGAGGTGGAGCTACGTTTCTTCGCTTCGGTTTATCAACAATGTTTTTATTCTGCTGTATGATACTATGTGTTAACGTAAAAGTTATACTATTCCGTGTTCTACATCTGACAGTTGTATTTAACCACGTAGGCTAGACGATTACTTAAGCTGTGAATTCAAGATCACATTGACTCGAAATGTATGCTACATTAAACCATAAAGGTAATAAAAGGCTGGTCTTTTGTTTTGTGAATATTTCAGGTCATGTCTAGTAATTGGTGAGTATGGAGAGGTTTACTCTATTCTAGCTCAAGTTACAGGGGGAATACTTATTATTTCGGGCTGAAATAATAAGTTCCCCCCCCCCCTGAAATAATGAGTATCCCCCCTCTAACTTGAGCTAGGATAGAGTAAACCTCTCCATACTCACCAGTGTTACTAAACATGACCTGAAATACTCACAAAATGAAACACAAGATGATAGTGCCTCATCTGTCTAGTGTGGGGGGGGGGGGGGATACTTATTATTTCAGCCCGAAATAATAAGTATCCCCCCTGTAACTTGAGCTAGAATAGAGTAAACCTCTCCATACTCACCAGTGTTACTAGACATGACCTGAAATATTCACAAAACAAAAGACAAAAGACCAGCCTTTTATTACCTTTATGGTTTAATGTAGCATACATTTCGAGTCAATGTGATCTTGAATTCACAGCTTAAGTAATCGTCTAGCCTACGTGGTTAAATACAACTGTCAGATGTGGAACACGGAATAGTATAAATTTACGTTAACACATAGTATCATACAGCAGAATAAAAACCGAAGCGAAGAAACGTAGCTCCACCTCCCTGAGTGTATGCGCGCTCCCGCTGCCAGGGGATACAAATTCTATCGGGGGTAATGGTACGTTTTATTATGGTGCGTTTTATTATTCTCTGCGAACCGTCTCGGACCTCGGTGGTGACGTCACTTCTACACTTCAAGCGTTTTATTATTGTTCCGCACAAAGTTCGTTGGAGAAAAACGTTTTATTATCCGAGCAGGGGTTCCGAGACAGAATTTACGATGGCTGCGCCCAGTGTCACCTGTTATGTGGCGTCCGTTTCTATGGAGACGGATAGTAATGCTATCTAGATAGCATGCCAAAATGGTCTACTATCGAGCGACTCCAACGCTTTCACTTCACTAATATACTGAAATATGAACATACATTCTGCGTCTAGTGTACTGTTCCTGGAATTCTTCCTCAAGGTTGAGTAGGTGAAGCTCATGCGACTACCGCGACAATAGCTTTCCGGGTGGCGTCCATGTTTTTCTCCAACGAACTTTGCGCGGAACAATAATAAAACGCTTGAAGTGTAGAAGTGACGTCACCACCGAGGTCCGAGACGGAACCATAACTAACCAAACTAACCAAAACGCACCATAACTACCTTGGCACGACACCTGTCTCGTGCCTGAAAGTGATTGCCTGCCAGAGTAAGGAGCGCACACAGCAGCCCGTTGAGCGGTAGCGCAGAAACGTCTGCTTTTCTCTGGATTAAACAGTCATAATATGCAGATACACACAACTGTATTATAATGTAGTTATAGCTTAGGCATGTGTCTTCGAAAGTTTAACGGTTGTTGTTACGTAATTGTTACAACTGTGGCCAAAAGAAGTGTAGTTTGTAGCGAAATCAGACATGGCAATTACGTGATTGACACGTCTATGTGCTTGGTACGTATGTCTGATGACTTTGTGTAGCCCTGTCTTTGGAAATGAGACAATAATGGATATGATTTATAGGTGAGTTTTCAATAAAGATATAATAACTTTTGCAATGATCCTCGTGACACTGCATTGTTTTTATCTGATCTGGGCCCTACGTAGCATTTGCCTTCCATGTTTGGGTGTGTTTTGCAGTTTTCAATCAGTTTTCACCTCTCAAAAACTGATTGAAGGCATAGTATAGTTACTGAGAGGTTATTTCTGCCTAAATATGACTTCATTTTATTCATGAGTTTCATAATATAAGCACTAGAGGTCACAGGACAGCTTGGAATCCTTTTAAAGGATCATTACAACACTAAATAGGCATTTTCACCTGCCAAAAAATTATTGAAGGCCAAATATAGTAAATGAAAGGTTATTTCTGCCTAAATATGACTTCATCTCATTCATAAGCTTCATAATATAAACACTAGAGCTCACAGGACAGCTTCAAATCATTTTAACTGTATTTGGCCTTAGGTCATGAACTTCCACCAGCAGCATCCATCTGACAGACGTTAGTTATCAGTGGTATCTAGTGAACACTAATGGCAGGGTACCATCTACTGTCAGTTCTGTCCTCGGCCCATTAACATAACGAGGGTTTAATCCTGTTTGCCCAACAAAAAAAAAATAATTTGAAAACATTCTGGTAGCCCTTGAAGTCTTCACTTCATCCTACTGGGCTGTCGTCAAATCCCATTGCAGTTTCTATGTTGTTTATGGTTTAAAGAAGGTGAGGCCAAGGGTGAGTAGTGCAGAATCTTTAATGTAGTTAGCCGTAACATTTGTAATGCTTATTATTGAAACAGAGGTGTACACAAATGAGGAAGGAATATGATTAGAGTGAGGATAGTTCACCCTCACCCCCATCACCAGGACCAAATACCGCACCATAGGGGACAGAGCCGTTGCCATGGCCGCCCATACCCTCTGGAACTCCATCCCCCTTGTCATCCGTAACTCTGATTCACTGCCGTCTTTCACAAGTCATCTCAAAACCCATCTCTTCAACACCACTTACACCACTTACAACACCTGACAAACACTTTCCACCCTCTCTCTTTCTTATTTTTTTTTCTCGTTTTTGTTTTGTGTTTTTGTAAAGCGTCTTTGGGTACCAAGAAAAGTGCTATAGAAAACCTATGTATTATTATTATTTTTATTATTATTAGTTAGGTCAAGCCCAGCTAGTGTGTCTGTGTGGTACCTTCACAACAAACACACATCTCTCAGTGTCCCGTGAGTGGACTGGGTTTCAACCCGACCTCACCCTCTGTCCTCCTAAAAGGGGAGACGGCTCCCTGCTTTGGTCTCTGGAAGGCCGCAGTGGAAACATAGTTATCTATTCTCTGGCCTCCCCCTGGGCCAAGGGCGTCCCCGGTGGCTTTGTGGGTGACAGGCTGGAGGTGGAGGAGGAGCAAAGGCGTGGTCCGCTGGGCCCCTGGCCCCTGACTGGCCAGAAGGTGGAGGAGGAGCTGAGGCGGGAGACCTTTGTAAAAAGAGCATAAAGTAGCATCAGTTCCCTTAATGCATGGCCTTCGTTCACACTTTCAAACGAAATAATAAATAAGTTGAAACGAATAATAACAATGGATAATGTTCATCTCCTAACACTATTGCTGAGTGACATATGGACACACAGGGATAGTGTGATGAGCATCAACAAGTTGGACGAAACTACAACTTGTTTGAAGTAGGACTCATCTCAAGCCTCTCACACGTTCATCATGTGAGGAGAACCAGACCCCTGAGCTCGCCTTGGAAAACAGCGATTTCAGGTTTTGTTCATTCTGGGGCTGTCAGCTCTGCCGTAAACCCATATCAGCCCATCACCGGTTCTGCATGCAGTGTCATGTGTTTAACCGGGAGATGACGTGATCACAGTACAAACCATTGTACAAGTGGTGTTGGGATTTGGTTCTCCCGTAACGTTGGGGATGTAGGGCGAGACAAACCTGGGGATGTGATTTGATTGGCACCCTCCACTGAACCTCAATTTTTCTCCTGTTGGACAGGACTGATGGTAAGATCTCCATGATCAGATTGGTCACTTGGGTGGAGGAAGGGGTAGATGCTGGTTCTGGGGTAGAAAGGGACTATTCTGAACAGGGAGGTGTTGAAGGTGCAGCCGCTGAAGCAGTAAATCAGGTGCCTGGTGTCCACGTCGTAAAAGGAGACACTGCCCTTGTCGTAGTCCACAGACACCCCAACCTTCTGGGGCTGGTGTCCCAGGTAGAGGGTTGTGGGGGGACTGGTGTTGGCCTGGTACCGGCCCTGGTAAAGACCCAGTGTCCAGATGCCATGCTCGGGCATCAGGTTGATACAGTGACTCTTCCTCTGGATGAAGTCCCTGACCACCCCTATCGCCCACCCCTTCTGGTCTCCCACCTCCACCTGGAAGTAGAAACGCCCACTGGAGTAGCTTTTCTTGGCCAGAACCCAGTGGTGGAAGTCAAACCTTTTGGGGTTGCTGGGGACGTTCTGCGTCGCCAGCTGTCCCACTCTAACTCCTTTCTCATCTTGGGAGAGGACCAGGCAGGGGTGGGCCGTGTCAGCATCCAGCTCCACCTCTACCCAGTGCTGCTGCTGGACCTTCAGCTCATCTTCCTCAACCCCCAGGATCCTCTGCATCTCCTTGCTCAGAGTCTCCTTCAACCTCTTCACCACCGCCTTCAGCTCTGCAGCACACAGTGGCTGCTGTGTGCCTGGGGGGGGGGAATAGCAGGTGGAAGGGGGGCAGGAGGCGGAGGAGCTGTTGAGGATGAGCTGGGGATCATTGGTCTGCCAGAGCGCCTCTAACTCTTTGCTCTTCTGCTGCAGCTGCGCTAGCTCCACGTGGAGTTTTATGAGTAGATCTGTAACCTTCATCTCCTCTGACCTCTGCCTCACCTTCATCACTTTAGGCATCTGCACCATGTAGGCCTGAGTAGACACAACCAGGCCTTGAAGAAGTGCCACGCTCTTCTTTGTGTCTTCCTGCACAGCCCTAATTCTTTCCTTTGAGGACCGGTTTGCTTCGTAAATCTCAGTGGCTTTATGTTCTCCCTGTTTTTTCACCTGGAGCATCGCTTTCCCCAGACGTAATTTCCTGTCCTCTGCCTCTTCCTTCAAAGAGACGGTCTTGTGAGTCAGGTGTTCCTCTTTCAGACACAGGATGCAGACAGACACCTGGTCGTCCCTGCAGAACAACTCAAACACCTTGTCGTGCTTCTGACACACATGGTCGGCCAGGTTCACCAGAGGCTCCTGCAGCTGGTGTTTCATCAGGCTGGGCACCCTGTGGTGGGGCTCCAGGTGGTGGTAGCAGTAGGACACCAGGCACACCAGGCAGGTCTTCAAGGCCTTGTGCTTGGAGCCCGGGCAGACGTCACACGGGACCTCTCCAGGCCGGGCTTCAGACCCCACCTCTGCTGCCCGGATCTTGAAATGATCCACGATGTCCCGGAGGCCGGTGTTGACCCGTATCTCCGCGGGTCTGCAAGTCTCCCGGCAGCAGGGGCACTTGGGGGCGGTGTGGTTGGTCCAGAAGCCCTGGATGCAGGCCTTGCAGAAGTTGTGACCGCATGGTGTGGAGACAGGCTCAGTGAAGACAGACAGACAGATGGGACACTGGAGCTGGTCCTCAGACAGAGCACCAGAGGGGGAAGACATGACTGGACAGGAGAGGGGAGAGAGGAAGGGTCAAGGGGAGGAGTTGGACTCGTGTTATAATATGTACGTGTTAACATACGTTAACAAGCCAATAAGGACAGACAGACAGACAGACAGACAGGCAGCATATCCTCAGGCTAATACTCTCTAGGTAGTGGAGACTACTAGAAAACAGACATATCTACATTCCTAGATCATTAATATTCTACAATTATTGCGTAACTCAAGAATCAACAAAGTACTGAAACAGATGTATTTCGCTGTGTGTATTTACATCGCTATGTTTGATTTCACATTCGACCTTTCTCTCGGGGCGGCAGTCGCTCAGTGGTGGGTGGACAGAGCGGGTCGTCTACTAACCGTAGGGTCGGCGGTTCGACCCCCTTGATCCCCCTCCTCCAACTGTCCACATGTCGAACCCCACAAATGTAGGCCTACTGATTGTACTGATTCCAAAGTCGCTTTGGAAAAAAGCGTCTGCTAAATGCCGCTTTATTTAACTTTAACATGCTGAGTAGGCTATTGTATTAAGGACAACGACAAGAAATAAGCAAACAAACCTGTTGAAGAGAAGTTATCGTTTCTTGTATAAAGTCCTGAGGCTACGACAACGAATCAATGCTGTGAGTTTCGTTTCCATGAAATGTCGTCACTTGCTGTGTTGTTACACAGACTAGAGTCTTTTAGTCCTAAAGGAACACAGACCAGCCCTTCTGGCCTGGAAACCTGGAAACCCATATATGGAAACCCGGCCGGAGTGGGGCGGGGATCACCTGAAGGCAGGGCTGATCTCTGATTGGCAGGGCTATCAAATGATGGTGCTGTTTGTCTCAGCCTAATGAGACAAACAGCACCATTTAGTGGGCAACTGTAGGAAGTACAAGTACAAATTAATACGCAACCCACAGTCTATGTACGCAACTAAATGGTTTTATTTTGAACACCCCTAACCCTAACATAACCCTAACCCCTTACCCTAACCCTAACCCTGCCCGAACCCCTTACCCTAACCCTAACCCCTGATCTAACCCTACTAACCCTGTAGTGTTGGGAACATCAAATAATTTGGACCCCACCTCCAATCCTCTTTAAAAGAATTTGAAATGCATGTGAATATTCAATTATTTATGATCATCTGAATATTATAATGAAATGGACAGTAAATATAATAAAATACTAACAGAAACAGTGTAGGCCTACACAAATCTAAACTATTTTAATGTTGCTGTGGGACGAGTCTAGAATTCCATGCATTATTCGTCGTTTATTTTTAACCCCGTTATTCCCATCACTGTTTTTAATGTAGGCCAATACTGTATAAGTCGATTCAATCAGTTGCTCATCATATGTAGACAGAGAGAGAGAGAGAGAGAGAGAGAGAGAGAGAGAGAGAGAGAGAGAGAGAGAGAGAGAGAGAGAGAGAGAGAAGAGAGAGAGAGAGAGAGAGAGAGAGAGAGTGAGTGAGAGAGAGAGAGAGAGAGAGAGAGAGAGAGAGAGAGAGAGTCCAGCAGATGGCAGTCGCCATACGATCTGTACCGTTTATTTGGACAATAAGAGGGTGTGGTAGCTCAACCAAATATCCCCAACAGGAGTTCAACGAAAATGTTCTTTCGTTCTACCACGTAGGCTGTGTATAACCTCATGATCATTCACCTCGTCAAGTGATTCTGAAGTTGCATTGATCTCCCCCCTCCTCCGAGGTTGAACACAACATGACTCACCGTGACGCAGGCAGGGAGAGAGGAGGGGTAGGAGAGAGACAGAGCATCCCGTCAGTCTCCGGCCATCATTGGAGCATCGTGTCCGGAGTCCGACGTTAGTCCGACCGAATAGCCGCGAGCCATCGACCCCTGCAGGCTTGTTTTCCAGGTAGGCTTGATCCTGACTGACGGAGCCGGACGGGTGTTGTGGTGCTCCGGGTGTTGTTTCTGGGGTATGCACCTGACGCCCTTGTTTGTTTTTATCAGAGACGGGCCATCTCTGAAGCGTTTCATCACTAGATGTAGACGACCTACGTTTATGATGTAGGCTGACGCCGCACCGCAACAACGCGGCATTAAACGTGCGTTTTCACGCGTGTTATAACTGCGTCGTTTTTCGTTTGAATCGCCTATCCTGTCCTGCGTCGCATTTCACGCCCTCCATCCTACTACGCACATCGGGACACGGTCTCCACACAGCGGGGTCTCCACACCGCCCCCTACTCCCCTGTAACACCGACCAGCACCTCGCTGTGGTGATGCGTGTGTGTTGTGTCGGTGTGTATTGTGTCGTTGTGTGTTGTTTCGGTGTGTGTTGAGTGTTTGTTTGTGTTGGCTGTGTGTGTGTGTGTGTGTGTGTGTGTGTGTGTGTGTGTGTGTGTGTGTGTGTGTGTGTGTGTGTGTGTGTATAAGATGGAGGTCGGTAGGCCTCCGCCACGCCTGCACGGTCCTACCGAGACGGAGATGGCCCAGTGCTCTCTCCCCCCCCCCCCCCCCCCCCCCCCCCCCCCCCCCCCCCCCCCCCCCCCCCCCCCCCCCCCCCCCCACCCCAAGTAGGCGACAGCATTAGTTTACATTTCGAGTAAAATTCGTTTTTGTTCCTAATGAAAAAGCTGATAGGCCAGCAGGCCGCCATCATTACGCAAGAAACGTTAATTTAGTAAAAGGGATGCGTACGCAGAACAGCCTACATTGTTACTCTGCTGTGCTGTGTCCCCTCATCACATTTGATATTTCATATTTTATATTTCATTCATTTATGTATTGCTGTCGGCCATCTTGGTGGGATGTGTTGTGTTTTCTGTCAATGAGAGGAAATTAAACATGAATAGCCTATTATTATTGGAAGTGCAAATGTGAGGTATGAAGTCATTTAAGGGGTAGATGAAGCAATGTCAAAAATAAATATGTTGTGTTGAGATAAAGACAGCAGAAACGTCGTACTCTCCATTCAGTGTCCTTCCCTCATCATTTCAAGTCAGAGAATAACACACATGAGTTGTAGTTCATAATACACTCTTGTTATAAACTAATGCACTCTGGAATATCAAAGGTTTGAACTTGGAATAGAGGCAAGAGACCTTGGAGGGTAGGATAGAGATCCAGTAGGGTAGGATAGATATATTATAGGGTAGGATGGAGCTCCAGTAGGATATCATGGATATATTGGTAGGATAGAGCTCCAGTAGGGTAGGATAGAGATCTTGTTGGGTAGGGAAGAGATCCAGGGTTGTATTGATGAAACTAGCCTGCTAAATGACTTATTCCTAACTGGTTTACTGGGTTTGTTTTCTAAGATTCAAAGATTCAAAGCTTTTTATTGTCATGTGTGCAGTAAAGAAACACGTTTCCCTGAACAATGAAATGCTTACTTTGCTGCCCACACTGGATGCCAAAAGAGTATATATAAATAATGTATAAAATCTAAATAGAATATAATAACTGTACAAATAAAAATATAAAATAAAATAATAAAATAAAATAGAAATATAAAAATATAAAATATAAAAGATGTGAATGAAATGAAATTGTAAATGTGCATTGTGCATCAGCAGCTGTAAACATTAAACATTATTGTGCAATTAGTGCAAGAACATGGTAAAGTGTCCAGTGAGGATGTCCATGGGGGGGGGGGGGGGCGCTCTGTCCTTAAGGGGGTTCAGCTGTTGTTGTTTGGTTGTGGTTGTGGTTCTGTTGTATTCTGGATGCAGACAAATGTTTAACACTTTACTGCTCTGTGTTGCTGTTCTCCTCCTCCTGCTGCTCCTCCAGGCCGAGGTATGACTAAAGAGGAGAACCAAGAGGAGCAGCGCGAGGAGCGCGGTCAGCAAGAGGAGGCACAGGCCCAGAGAGAGGAAGAGGAGCGCTTCACAGAGGAGGAGGAGGAGGGAGAGGGAGAGGGAGAAGGAGATGACTATGAGCTAGAAGAGGAGGAGGAGGTGGAGAAGGAGGAGAGAGCAGAGGATGAAGAGGAGGAGCAGGAGGAGGAGGACGGCAGGAGACAGGAGGAGGAGGAGGAGGCAGTGGAGGAGAGGGAGGTTCCAGAACCTGGAGGAGAGCAGGAGGTGGTGACAGACTACAGGAGTCCTATCCAGGAGGCGCGCCGCAGGCCCATCATTCACCCCTCTGCTCAGGCACCCCTCCCCAAGGACTACGGTAAACATGATGCACATCTGGATCTATAGGGCACGCCTTTAAATGGAGCAATATGTATATATATATATATCACATTCAATGTAAACTACCTTCAATATAGACCATCTAAATATATGAATATATACATATATATATATATATATATATTTATATATATTTATATATATATATATATATATATATATATATATATATATATATATATATATATATATACAGTATATATACAGTATATACACCATACACACCAATCTTTACGTGATGTCCATGCCCCCCCTTCCAGCTTTCACCTTCTTCGACCCAAACGACCCGGCCTGCCAGCAGATCCTGGTGAACCCGGACACCTCAGTCCCAGAGCTGTTCGCTATCATCAGGCAGTGGGTCCCCCAAGTCCAACACAAGATACACATCATAGGGAACGAGGTACACACACACACACACACACACACACACACCCTTTTACCTCTTCCTACATACCTACATACACCCTTATCTCCTCTCTCCTCTACTAGATCCTGAAGCGTGGTTGCCATGTCAACGACCGAGATGGGCTGACTGACATGACACTGCTTCACTACAGCTGTAAGGCTGGGGCCCACGGAGTAGGTAAGACAGGTACACGGATAGAGAGACAGGCAGACAGTCATGCGGGTAGAGAGATGGATGACTAAGGAGAGAGACAGACATACAGATGTACAGGTAGAAACAGACGGGACAGACAAATTGTGAAGTACAGGCAGGTGAGATATACAGACAGACGGGTATACAGACAAACAGGTTTGCAGACAGACAGGTTTACTGTGAGTCAGACAGATGGACAGGTGTACAATGCGTCACACAGGTGTGCCATGTGTCTCCAGGGGACCCCGCCTCAGCTCTGCTGCTGGCCAGCCAGCTCATCTCTCTGGGGGCCGACGTGAGTCTGAGGAGTCGCTGGACCAGCATGAACGCCCTGCACTACGCAGCCTACTTCGATGTTCCCCAGCTCATCAGGGTGCTGCTGAGGGCCGCCAGCCCCAGAGGTGAGACACTCACTCACTCACTCACTCACTCACTCACTCACTCACTCACACACAGTGTGCAGTGTGTACAACCAGCGTGTATTGTTGTGTGTGCAGTGCTGAACTCCACCTGCAGTGACTTCCACCATGGCACAGCGCTACACATCGCTGCCTCCAACCTCTGTCTGGGCTCCGTGAAGTGTCTCCTGGAGCATGGAGCCAGCCCCATCGTCAGGGTACTGAGACACCTCTCGGACATAATCCTTTGCTCCTCTAGTGGCTTGCTTTTCTTTTGAAAGCAGCGCGGTCAACATGAATCTCCTCCCTCTCTCCATGTCCCGCTCCTCCCTCTCTTCATTTCTCCTCACTCCCTCTCCCCTCTCTCCTCCCTCCCTCCAGAACGATAAGGGCCAGGGCCCGGCCGACGTGGTCCCAGACCCCATGGACATGAGCCTGGACAAGGCAGAGGCTGCGCTGGTGGCCAAGGAGCTGAAGATGCTGCTGCTGGACTCGGTGCCTCTGAGCTGCAACCTGCCCCGGGCCACGCTGCCCAACTACGATAACATCCCTGGGAACGTCATGCTGTCCTCCCTGGGCCTCAAGCTGGGGGATCGCGTCCTTCTGGACGACCTGAAGGTCAGAGGGCCGGGGTTAGGGTGGGGTTAGGTGTTTGGCTGGGATACAGTGAGGGTAGTGTCTAGGTGTTGTGCTCATGAGACACAGATTAGGGTAGTTGTTGGGGGTTGAGGTGGGGTTGGGGAAGGACTAGGAGTGGTAGGGTCTGAGTAGAATAGGGTTAGGAGGGCAAGGTTAGGAGGTTAGGGGTTAGGGTTAGGAGGGCAAGGTTAGGAGGTTAGGTGTTAGGGTTAGGAGGGCAGCGTTAAGAGGTTAGGTGTTAGGGTTAGGAGGGCAGGGTAAAGAGGTTAGGTGTTAGGGTTATGAGGTTAGGTGTTAGGGTAAGGAGGTGAGGGGTTAGGGTTAGGTGTTAGGGTTAGGGTTAGAGGGGTTAGCCTGTCCAGATCCCCTCTCACTAGCCCTGCATGATCAACCCCAAGAAATGTAGATTCAATCCAATCCATTCCGATTAAATTGTATTACATTTGATTCTATTCGAGTAAATTAAAGTGACTACAATCTCTCTAAAGTGACTACACTGATTAAATTCAATTTGATTCTAGTGTATTCCATTCAAGTTCATTGAATTATAGTGAATTCAATTAATTGAATTAAATCCGACATGTGCGTTTGATTTGATACGCATACAAGTATAGTTCACCTGAAATGGCATGGGTAAAGCTCAGCCCCCTGCAGGGCATTCTTGAGTCTGACGCCACACCCACAAGATAGCATTGCTATGTTACCATGGTCACATGATCCTTATTCCATATTCCTATCAATATATTTATCTTACTTTCCATTTTTTATTTACGCATTTTGTGTCTGATCTCTTAAGCGTTATGTAAATGTAGATTTCTTAGCTCACTAATCAGAATGTCCAAATGTTTCGGCAGCCGTCTAGAGAGTCAGGCGCTTGTTGCTATAGTAACCATGGTGTTGTTCTGAACGGTGTTTCTTACTACGTAGCCCCGTAGCAACCCGAACACAGGCGATTGCATCTCGTCTACAAAACCCCCCAGACAGGTGGGTGGGCCTGTTGCCCGCAGTTACAGAAACCGTTCCCGTGGAGACCTAGAAGCATCCATCTTCCATTTGTTTGTTTTTTAATTTGAAATTAGCCTCTGAAATCTGAAAAAAACTTGACACATTCTTCTCAAAATTGTATTTGTTAATGAATAAAAGTTAGTTAACCCCTGCAACGTTCCCTAACCAACACCTAGCTACACCAGCTAGCCTCAGCTAACCACGATCACAGTGCTAACAAGGCCCTCAGCCTTCACCAATACACATTGTACCTGGCA
The DNA here is from genome assembly GCA_036785325.1 of Urophycis tenuis. Lineage (NCBI taxonomy): Eukaryota > Metazoa > Chordata > Actinopteri > Gadiformes > Phycidae > Urophycis > Urophycis tenuis. Next base: position 6,188,328 of record JAXIVH010000011.1, read on the forward strand.
GGGCGGGTCAGGTCCCTATATACACTGAAGGACAACCCTGCTCAAGGGTTTGGGTCAGCTCTCTCCCCTCTGTCCTCACCTCTGCTCCTCGTCTCTCCTCTCTGTCCTCACCTCTGCTTCTCCTCTCCTCTCTGTCCTCACCGCTGCTCCTCCTCTCCTCTCTGTCCTCATCTCTGCTCCTTCTCTCTCCTGTGTCCAGCCGGGGACCCTGCGGTTCTGTGGGACCACAGAGTTTGCGAGCGGCCAGTGGGCGGGCGTGGAGCTGGACCGACCGGAGGGGAAGAACGACGGCAGTGTGGGCGGAGTCCGCTACTTCATCTGCCCCCCTAAGCTAGGTACTACAGTCTGAATACTGCAATACTACTCATTAATGCTGTATTGCTACTCATTAGTACTGCAATACTAACCAAGCTAGGTACCATAGTCTGAATGCTGCAATACTACTCATTAATACTGCAATACTAACCAAGCTAGGTACCACAGTCTGAATACTGCAATACTACTCATTAATACTGCAATATTAACCAAGCTAGGTACTACAGTCTGAAGGCTGCAATACTATCCAAGCTTGGTACTACAGTCTGAATGCTGCAATAGAATAGGATAGGATAAAAACTTTATTATTCCCCTAAGGGAAATTGGGTTGCCATAGCAGCCAGGGCACAAATAAATATAAATACAATACAAAAAATATAAATAAAATAAAAATAGAGAAATAAAATAAATAAATACAACAAATGCAGTGTTGTACAAAAAATGCAGCGTTGACAATTTTGCTAAAAATACAATACATCAGTGACAGGTTGATTTAATCCAGTTCTGGGATGTGTGGATCTTACAGAGGCAGATGAGTTGTAAAGTCTTATTGCAGTGCGGAGGAACGATTTTCTGTATCGTTCCTTCTTGCAGCGGGGTTGAATGAGTCTGTTGCTGAAGCTGCACTTTAGCTTGTCCAGTGTGTTGTGGAGGGGGTGGGAAGGATTATCCATGATTGCCAGCAGTTTTGCCAGCATCCTCTCCTCCACCACCTCCTCCACTCCTCCTCCTCCTCCACAATACTAACCAAGCTAGGTACCACAGTCTGAATACTGCAATACCACTCATTGATACTGCAATACTAACCAAGCTAGGTACTACAGTCTGAATACTGCAATACTACTCATTAATACTGCAATGCTAACCAAACTAGGTACTACAGTCTGAATACTGCAATACTACTCATTAATACTGCAATACTACTCATTAATACTGCAATACTAACCCACAAAGTACTACTGAAAAAAACTAACCAAGCTCTGTACTACTGCAATAATACTGAAGTAATGTTACAATATTACTGTAAAACTTCTGCAATACTAACCAAGCTAGGTACTACTGTTAATCTACTGCACTACTGCTACAATACTACAGGTATATTTCACAGGTATATTAAAGTTCTCCATGGTATGTTTCACATGTATAATTATGGTTCCCCAGGTATATTTGCACCAGTATCCAAGATATCGAAGGCAGTGGAGCAGCCTCCCTCCTCGGTCATCTCCACACCATGCACCCCCCGCGTGGACCTGGCCTCCCGCATCTCCAGCAAGACCAAGAAGGACAAGAAGAGGGAGAAGGAGAGAGAGAAGGAGAGGGAGAAGGAGAGGGAGAAAGGTAAGGCTTGTAGCAGATGACATGTGTCCTCCAACATCCATCGGTTTGGCCACGCACCGTGGTTGCCAAGGGTGTCCATGGAGACCAGTGGGCATCCATGGAGACCAGTCGGTGTCCATGGAGACGTGGAATCCGGAAGTTAATAATGTAATTCAGAGATACAGTGCCTGCTTCACCTCTCGTGATGTGGCACCACCAGGCAGTGAACACTGTAGTGATGTGGCACCACCCAGGCAGTGAACACTAGTGATGTGGCACCACCCAGGCAGTGAACACTGTAGTGATGTGGCACCACCAGGCAGTGAAAACTGTAGTACCACAGCATCACCTCCACCCAGGCAGTGAACACTGTAGTGATGTGGCACCACCCAGGCAGTGAACACTGTAGTGATGTGGCACCACCAGGCAGTGACCACTGTGGTACAACAGCATCACCTCTAGTGATGTGGCACCACCAGGCAGTGACCACTGTGGTACAACAGCATCACCTCTAGTGATGTGGCACCACCAGGCAGTGAACACTGTAGTACCACAGCATCACCTCTAGTGATGTGGCACCACCAGGCAGTGAAAACTGTTGTACAACAGCATCACCTCGAGTGATGTGTGGAGATTAACTATTTGGATGAACTAAATCTTGGAAAGGAAAGGCTAGTGATCTGGGTGTGGGACTCCTAGCTGTAAAGTTCTTGGTTCAATCTCCAACTTCCACAGTCTGCTTGTAGTCATCCTAGACTGAGGCAGATGACCCTGAAGCCTACCTGCTCCTTATTGACGTTGTTCTACTGTCTAACCCCTACCTGTTCCTCATTGACTTGTTGCTACTGTCTAACCCCTGCCTGCTCCTCAATGACATGGATCTGAAGTCACTGTGAAGACTGATTCACTTCCTGTTCCTTAAGCCAGACTTAGCCCTGAAGAGGAAGGCCTGTAGGCATCAGTATTAGTTTTAGTGAATGTATAACTATTGTGACTCCCCAGCACTGAAGAAGAAGTGTTCAGAGGAGCTCTTGGACCCAGAAGGCCTCAATGTGGATCTGGGAGACCAGGTCCTGGTGGCTGGCCAGAAGATTGGCACAGTCAGGTTCTATGGAAAAACAGACTTTGCACCCGGTGAGGAATAGATGTCTCTAATATATATATTTCTGCAATAACTCTGTGTACAGAACCAGTCTATGCATAATGTAACATGTTTTTAGTGGTAGTATTAGTCTGACCACCAGGGGTGCTGTCTCCCGCAGGCTACTGGTTTGGGGTGGAGCTAGAAATGCCCACAGGTAAACACGACGGCTCTGTCTTTGGCGTGCGCTACTTCAACTGCCTGCCCAAATATGGTGTGTTCGCCCCGCCCTCGCGGGTCCAGAGGTCAGTGACTCACAACACAGTTTTTATTTTTATTTACTTACTAACTTTTCCTGATGTGTTCTCTATTTATGTAAATGTTTTATTTTTATTTATTTTCATGTATTTACTTTTTAGTTTTTGGGGTAGGATTTGTATTATTTTTGTAATAATTTAGCTACTAATCTCATTATGAAATAGTTTCTGTCCCAATTGCTTTGCTTAAAATAGAAAGGATTTATACAACGTAAAAATAAGAAAATTAAAGGATACAATATAAAACACTAGTAAGGCAGGCATACATGTGATAAAGAGTCTTTAATACAACTGAGAGGCTTTGATACTGGTAATAGAGTCTTTGATGCAGGTGATAGTCTTTGATACAGATGATAGAGTCTTTGATGCAAATTAGAGTCATTGATGAAAATTGGAGTCTTTGATACATGTTTTGGTGAGACAGTCTTTGATGCAAATGAGAGTCTTTGATGCTGGTTTTGATGAGACAGTCTTTGATAAATGTGATCCAGAATCTGTTTTCCAGAGTCTTTGATGCAAATGAGTCTTTGTTGCAGGTTTTTGTAATATTTGATACAGGGATAGATGGTGTTTAATACAGGTGGTCAACAGTCTTTGACACAGGGATATAGGATTTAGGCGACAAAAGATACAGATGATGCACTAAACAGTTTATTTTCCTGCTTCATTAGAATTGGAGGACCAAAGGAAGGCTCCCAGAATGACAACTCCACAGTGAAGAAAGTTCACCAGGTCACCAGTAAGTATGCTAATGTGTTGTACCTGAACTGTTCTGGGTATTTCACAGGTTAAAGATTATGAGGTTATAACCAAACACATGTCAGTACCTGAAGTTCTGAACATGTGCTCCTGGTCATGTGTTTCAGTGTCTCAACCAAAACGTAACTTCAACACCGTGCGCTCTGCTAAAGACCTGAGCTCGGAGAACTCCATCTCCAGGTAGGTTGAGCACTCGCACTCACACACACACACACACACACACACACACACACACACACACACACGCACACACATTCACACACACACACTTATACAAACTTAGACACACTTACACACACACACACACACTCTTTTAACTATTCCTCCCTTTTTTAACCTGAAGGCTTATCTACTGCTCCCCCTCCTCCTCTTTTTTGTCATTTCCTCTTCTTGCCTCCTTCTTCTTTCTCTCCTCTTTCCCTCTCCTCCTCTTCCTCCTCATCACCTTTCCCTCTCCTCTCCAGGTTGCTCTTCTGCTGTTGGTTCCCGTGGATGCTGCGTGCCGAGATGCAGTCCTAATCACTCCTTTATCTTCTCCCTCTCCTCTCCTCCCTCTCTCCCTCACTCTCTCTGTCTCTTCTCGCTGTTGCAGTTATACATTCAAATTCTTGTCATTGTTATTCACTTTCAAGCTCCCTCCCCCTCTCCCTCCCTCATAGCAGATCCTAGTGCCTTGTGTCGCTCACTGAACCCTCCTGTATTACATCACACTAAATACAATCTCAGATGAACTCTGACTCCCAAGCTGGGTGACATCATGTGACCCTAAAAAGCCTTTTTTGGTTCAGTCCTCACCGTGCTCTCCGTGTGTGGAGGTCAGAGGTCAACATGATGCTAATGCTACGCGTGTAGTTTGAGCTGCTTTGGGTCTCATGTAGCTTTTGCATCTTACTTTAAGTGTTGGGTTACGCTGCCTGGCCGTTTTAGTTGTACCACACAGCAGAGTACTGCACCCTGCTGAGTGTAAACCCTCCTCATCCTCCTGTAACAAACAGACAGTATTACACGCCTGCACTCAGATCTTTGGAAGAAAACTAAAGTATGAAAGTAAATCACATTCAGACATTTAGTCTCAACTTGAGGTGTAACCTGGTGATGTTGCTTTACGCTCTTATTCGTTATGGGCATAAAAATTATAGGAATATCTGTGCTTTAAGTGGGAACAAATGCCCCTGAAGTGATGATTTAATGGATCACTTCTTCAGGATGGGAAGAATAAATCCCTGTATTAACCCTCACTAGTCCAACCTCCTGCTCCAGACTAAGTCTAAAGGTTATGTTTCCTCCATTGCTAAATGTCCCAGACGTCAGCAGAAGGTTTCTGGACAGCCCCTGAGTCAGTCACACAAAGAGAGCTCATCTCTCAACGTACACCGTCATGCAAATATGAACCCCAACACATGCCAAAGAAAGTCCCTTCATTTTTTTTCATTTGACACATCATACAAGTCCAAGTGCAAGAGGGCGGGGCAAGCCGTTCCAACCAATAGCAGCAGGGATGGGAAAGACATGTTTGGTATTGTTTGGGGAAAAATAAACCTGTTTTCTCTTTGTTTTCCGAGGAGAATTAAACGTGTGCCACAGCAGTGAGAACACTAAGATGAATCTTCTCCATACTTACAAGCATCCAGTTAGAAAGGCATGGAACCCAGAACACTGAGCTACAGCACAGCTCCGTGCTCTGGCTCACAGAACGTAGGGAGGCGTAGGAAGATGAGGAGGCTGTTACTTTTCAAGTCTCATACTTGGCTTTGGCTGCTCTCAACCACCTGGTTGACAACCGTTAACCTCGCTTGGAAGTGAATATTTGAAATATTTTACACTCATGTCATCGTTTATTTCAATAACCAGTGAGGTGTGTTGCCGTTCATATGGTTTTGAATTAGTTGTTTGGTGTAATACTAATCATAATAGATGCATATATAGATATGTAGACCCCATGGAGGAGGGTTTGTTCCATCTTGTTCTTCTCCCTTCTACTCCTCTATCCATCCTTTTCTCCTCCTCTCTTCTTCCTCCCTCCATCACGTGAAGGAGTGTAATCAAACCACTGATATATAGCCATATGTAAACTGTGTATGTGTGTGGAGATGCTGGTAATGTCGATGCTCTTAAATACACTGACATGTGCGCACACACACACAAACACACCTCTAGCTATCTGAGACGACCGTGTGAATGAACCACTTGGAAACAGGGAAGGCTTGTATGCGTCATATCATATAACTCATTTAGACAGGAATCAAGATCAATATCTCACCAGTTGGCTAACTAGAAGACATTTCAGCTCTCTGTGTTCTAGAGACTTGTCTCTTGGCTGCGCTATGTCGTATGAACTAGTCGCACACACTAGTTACAACTTGTTAATGAACTATAAATGTTGCTATTAAATCTAACAACTCCCCAAGGAGATTAATGTTCATTCCTACGTGAGTTGATGCCGACAGCACCTGCTGTTACCGTAGCGTAGTGCTGGTCCGGCCAACAGGGGGCGCCAGGGACCTAGCGGTGGTTATCATGAAGATGACTATCCTTTTATTACGTTAACTTAATGTTTGTTGTTGCTGGTTTGACAAACTGAAGTTATCGGTCAAACTCATTCTGATTATATTATTCTGAACATGTATAAATGTACCGTTTTACTGATGCTCATACCGTTGTCCTGAACACAGTGGCCTCTCTGTTGTGGTAGTTCACTAAGTGTACTTTATCATTTACTTCGGTTGTAGTTTGTTTCACTTTGGGCCGTGTTGAGTTGTATAGAGAGAAGGGGAGACGCCGAGAGGAGAGGACAATTATTGTGTTCAGTGTTGAAATCTCACTGCATGCTCTCTCTCTCCCTCTCTCCCTCAATGTATCTCTCTAACTCATTTTTTTCTAGCTGTCTCAATTCTCTCTCTCTCTCTCTCTCTCTCTCTCTCTCTCTCTCTCTCTCTCTCTCTCTCTCTCTCTCTCTCTCTCTCTCTCTCTCTCTCTCTCTCTCTCTCTCTCTCTCTCTCTCTCTCTCTCTCTCTCTCTCTCTCTCTCTCTCTCTCTCTCTCTCTCTGTCTGTCTCTCCAATCTCTGATTATTTTCAATGACAGTGTTGTCATATTGTCCGCATGAAACTGCTCCTAAAATCGGTGACGACTTTATGAATATAATAATAATAAATAATTGATGTGGTTTTCTATACGTCCTGTCTTGTGTTTTATTTAAAACTGGCTCCTTGCGCTGGTGAAACAGCGCCATATAAGGGGCAATGGTTGTAACGATAAAAACAGAACAGGTCCCAGACACATCGGTGCTCGTCGATAGTGCATCGTGTTCCCCCCAAATAACACGAAGTTAACCCTGAAACCATCACTAAGTCAATGTAGCTTTTACACCTAACAATCCTATGTACATCCCCCCCCCCCCCCCCCAAAAAAAAAAAAAAACGAATTATTACAAATTATTTCCAAAATCTGCAGTTTCTAAATGAAGTGCTTGTAAAGGGGCTGTCATACACAGCTCTCAAAATGCCCGAGTAATGTAATATTTCAGTTTGATGATTAAGAAAAAAATAATAAGACCCCGAGAAAAAACATTTCTTCATAACAAGATACTTTTATTTAGATTGAGCTGTAAACGTACATGCGTAGTCCGTGCGTAAAACCATCTTTGTTATCCTTTCCAGTAAAAAAAAAACAAAGACGCTAAAATAGTCCATATATTAAATACCAAATAACATAAATAGAATGGCAATGATCGAGTGAAGGTGTGGACGCGCTCAGAGGACCGCGGGCCGATGGGTGTCTCTGGGCTTCAGGGGCCCGAGGGATCCGCGGAAGGGCAGCTGGGCCTTAGGTCTGCTCTTCTGCTTCTTCTGCCTGGCGCGCCGGTTCTTAAACCAGACCTTGAGAGAGGACAACGGTGTGGTTGGTTAGGCGCGACAAGGTAGGCATAGGTGGATGTCCAACATTGACTTTGCAGCGGTTTGAATGATCATGTTTGTAAAAATAAAAAATAAAAATAAAAAAAACGAATGTATGACATTTTGTTGAAATATTTCAAAGATTACAAATATATCTGATGCTATATTTATATTCCTAGGTATTTTGAACTATAAGACCTATAATATCCATCAACGTTGAGATGAACTTACGCGCTTGTAAAAAGGACATTGTAATAACACGGAGACCTATCGAATGTGTGTCATGAAATGTAATCACACTAATGGAGTGTACATATAAATATATACGGATGAGGAGGATGAGATACTGACCCTGACGGTCTCTTCCGTGAGGCCGCTGCTGACAGCCAGCGCGGCACGTGCGTCCGCCGCCGGGTAGTCGGTGACGTGGAAGAGGCGCTCGAGCTGCTGGGTCTGGCTGGAGGTGAACACCGTGCGGCTTCTCTGGATCCCCGCGGCGGGTGCTGGCGGACACAACGTGTTACGATACATGTCATGTTTTACTTTGTTCTCGTCTTGTCTAAGTGGTTGTCAAAGTCTTCCTGTTATGAAGACGAACTCCCTGACATATTATCCAACAACGCAGATCAATAAGTTGTTAATTGGTAAGTTGTTCATACGGATGAAAGAATAATTGTAGGTCTACAAATGTTGCTATAGACCTGACAATGATGTTAGATTACATTTTACATGTACACACGTGAGACCAAATGTTTCCATTAAACAAGAGAATGTTCTTACCGGTGTCCCTGACTTGGTGCCGGGGGTAAAAGGCCAGGTCTGGGCGGTAAAGGGTCCATTCTAGGGGGTGAAAGGTCACGTCTGGGGGGTACAGGTCTTGACGGAACCCTCCATACGAGAAGATGCTGCTGGTTGCTGGGCCCAGCCCGTCCGGGACGCACAGCAACACGGCCCCCCCTGGGCCCGCCCGGCACGAGTCCGCGTAACAAAGTGCCTCCGGTACTCTGTGGAGGTAGGCCTCCCCGGGAGGAGCAGAGGTTCTTAGGTCCCCGGGGTTCTTAGAAGAACCAGCAGAATGCGGGAAGTCCGAGGACAGGATGTGGTCGATGCTGAAGTCGGTGACTCTGGGTCCGGTCATCTCTCAGGGATACTCCGAAGGTTTCAGTGCGTCAAACGTTGTTGTGCTGTCTCTGTCTCTGTCCAGATGCAGACTGACTCCTGAGCTCCAGGTGTTGTCCAGTGTCAGGTCTTATAGGCCAGGTGGAGGATGAGCAGAAGACGGAGCATCACCGTCAACATGAAGGCGCGGGTCCATTAATGGCTCATTAGCATAAGAGTCTGATGGAATGACTTCACATCAAACAACTCACTTTGATTTGGAATCAAACATGAACCCGCTCCTGAGATGGACGGTCCGTAACGGGTCCCCAGGGTAAAGTTCATTCAAGCTGGAGTATCAATCCGGAAGAAAAGTGGAAAATAAATCACGATATGAACTCACATGTTTGTATTCATTTATTAGGTTTGTATTGATAATCGTAGTCTGAAAGTTAAATGAGAGAACTTCGTTGTAACTTCATGAGAAGATGTCTCGGGTGGGTCTCATAACTGAAGTGATAGAGACTAAATAAATTGTAATAAAAATAGAAATAACCTTTAAACACCATCAAAGCTATTGGACAACGATATAGTAGAGATACAAATAACACTTCAATTCAAATAGAAGATTGAATGAAGGATTTGTTGCGTTGGAGACAGAATAGTAGGCCTAACAGTTAGTTCTGTGTTGGTCGTCGATACATCGTCAGCAGCCGATACAAGATCAATCACTGATCATTAACATGACTTCAGAAAGAGAACCAGGATTCCCTAACATCCCATGATATCCCCAGAAGATGAAAGACACACGGCCCTTGAAGTTCATTCAGAACCCTTCGTCCTTTGTCTGAGTGTTAATCGACTTGGACTGCATTTCAAACAGTAGCACCTTGAGAACAGAGCCAACGAATATGCATTCATTTAATGTACACGTTTAGAGCTCATGGACACACGCACACAGAGAAACACATCTAAACCAACCGCTTGTTGAGAAATCCTATTTACATGGAATCATCAAGCAGATCCGAGACGTTCAAGTGAGGCTGTGGACCATTGAAGAGCATCATTAGACTTGCAGAATATGTACAGTTTGAGAAGCCGGATTGCATATTCAAAGTTAGGCCTACGCTTATACGCTTATATA
>JAXIVH010000011.1:6200753-6218253 GCA_036785325.1 Urophycis tenuis
CTCTCCTTTCTTCTCCTCTTCCCTATCTTCTCTCCTCTCTCCTAAACACTCACTCTTCCCTCCTAATTATCAATGACATTGCTCCCATCTCCTTAGCGCCATGACAATGTGGCCCTACTGAGGGTAATCATCCACCCTCTCTGTAGGCCTCCCTGAGGTATTATGGTGGTTTCAGCAGAGTGACGAGGACTCCACAGAGCTTAACACACACTGACCCTCCTCCTCAACCCCCGGTCCAGTACTGACAGCATCAAGCACCAATCACAGAAGACCCACAGAAGACCCCTATGTAAAGCCATTTCATTAGTAATGTATAGATGTGTTTGATGGATAACCATTGGATCAATTCATCACTGAGGAGGCAGGAAACAATAAAGGCCTGAATAAACCATGTGACTGAGAGAAACAGGTCCAACATGGCGCTAAGGTCCTCCATCTTGGAGCCTCTTGTCTCATGTCCTGGGGGGCAGCTCCCATGGCCTCATTTACATCTACTCAAATCAGCCAGCCTACGCACACAGGTGGCGCACAACAGGACAGCACACACATGTTTAAAATGCTTTGTTTTGTTGTGTGTGTGTGTGCGTGTGCACGTAGCTCCTGTCTCCCCAGTAACATTCATCAAGATTGTATTTTAATGTTTTATTTCATAGTTTATAGTTTTATCACATAGTTCAGCAAGATAGCAACACAGCTAAACAAAACACTACAGTCTCCAAACAAGCGGTCAGTGTGTGTGTGTGTGTGTGTGTGTGACCTTTGAACCCGTGGACATGGTTGTGTGTGTGTGTGTGTGTGTGTGTGTGTGTGTGTGTGTGTGTGTGTGTGTGTGTGTGTGTGTGTGTGTGTGTGTGTGTGTGTGTGTGTGTGTGGAACCAGACTGTCAACAAGGGCGTGTTCCGCCGTCTCTCCCGAGGAACAAATCGGTCAAATGAACACGAATATACGTCATCCCGGAGAAGTACAGATATGATGTCGCTCACGTGACCATTAACCTATATACTGAAAGGAGAACAGAAACACGAGCTCTGTTCGTTCTCTCGGCGCAAAACACAGAAGGTACTGTTGTTCACAGGAGAACGGAGGGTGTGTGCGGTGTGCGGCAGGTTGTTTGAAGGGGGCGTGGCTTCACTCTACCTGCACAGGTCGTGTTACCTGTCGCTCGTGGGGACTCGATGGAGATTTCTCACGCGACATTGTGTTGAACTCGGAGCAAGGAAGCAGAGTGATGAGAGGATCCACCACTGGCTCACATCCCGTATGATAGTGGAGCTTGGAGTGGACCCTCCAGTCCCACTCTGCCCACACCGCGACAACATTGGGGGTGAGTAGTAACGCCCGCTTGACGACGTGTGCCGCTGAGTCTCCGTTGGGTTGAATAGTAACGCTGCTTTACGTGCTGATGAGTCGTGAACCCGGCTTCACTGGTCTTCGGCCTCAGGTGTGTACACTGTAGGTGAGCTGGTGTGTCCGTCTGGACGTTGTTCAGCTTTTCTACTGTTTCAGTTTTCTCACAACTCTTGTTGTCAGAGTCTAGACACCATGATCTGTGTGGGAGGTTTGGAGGGTGTCATTTGGACTAAAGACGAACCGAAACGGTCCCTGCGTGCGTGTGAACGGAAGCGCGTGCGTGTTGTCAGTAAAAGAGCAGGTGTAGCGTGTCTCCCCTCGGGGGGCGACTTTAGACCTCTCTTTCTCTTGCTCCCTCTTCCTGTTTCTCTCTCTCTCTCTCTCTCTCTCTCTCTCTCTCTCTCTCTCTCTCTCTCTCTCTCTCTCTCTCTCTCTCTCTCTCTCTCTCTCTCTCTCTCTCTCTCAAACATCCAACCATTTAGTAGACTAAAGTCTACTGTGTTCTTATTTGTATATACTTCTCTAGTTTGCACTAGTTTTCACTGCTGCAACACCTGACTGTCCGTTCATGGATTAATGATGATACACTAAGTCTTATCTGATTCACGTACTCATAGTCCAGGGAGCATTTGCTTAAGCATCAGGTTTGGACCCACTGCATTGTGGGAACATTTGACTTGTCTAAAGAGAGGCTGCACACAGTAGGGGAGAGAGGGAGGGCAGATGAGAGTCTATAGGAGTTGTAAATGTGTGCTGTATGCTCTGTGTTGGGAGAGGCCAGTGGTGTTTAGTTACTGTGAAGATCAGATTCTGGACTCACAGAGTGTAGTTTGTTATGAGTACAGTTACAGAATACCACACACACACTCCTTGCCATGTATAGGTACACACTACACCCCTAACCCTGTATAGGTACACACTACACTCCTGACCATCTACAGGTACACACAACGCCCCTGACCCTGTATAGACATGACACCCCTGACCCTATACAGGTACACACTACACCCCTAACCCTGTATATACTGTATCCACACTACATCCCTAACCCTGGATAGGTACACACTACACCCCGAACCCTGTATAGATACACACTCCTACACCCCTAACCCTATATAGGTACACACTTCTACACTCCTAACCCTGTATAGGTACACACTACACCTTGGACTCAAGTCCGGATTCGAGACGTTTTTGCTATGATCATGGACTTGTCTTGGACTCGCTGGTATTTGGACTTGGACTTGTCTTGGTCTCTGCCACTGGTCTTGCCAAATAAGGCTTTTGGTCTCGACCGAGTCTAGGTGTCTTTATTATGTTTAGAACACTGGCCACTTGATACCCAATCACACAATTGTTTATCTTTGCGCGCCCTGCATCTGCGTGCCCTGCTAACGTAACGTTATTGTCATTCATTTTCACTTATTCACACACACTGACAAATGAAGATGTCCGCCAATTCTGCCATAATAAAATTTGGTTGTATAAATCACCAGGAGTTTCTCAGCACTGTGTTAAAAAAGAAACACACGGCAGACTGCAAATTCTGCAAAACTACCATTTCGGAAACCTGTGGGACAACGTCAAACTTCATCAGACACCTGCAGAGGCATCGCGGTAAATTAACTGCAGAGCTAGGGGGTGCTTAGCCTTATCTATGTGTTAACGTTAACATAAGCTAACATAGCAGGAGATAAAGGTAATGTGTTCTTGCACATATGAAATATATAATATATATTTCATGCATGCGACTTGTCCTGGACTCGGTTTTGACTCGGACTCGAATATTTTTGGACTCGGTCTTGTCTTGGACTCAAACCTCTTTGCACTCGGTCATGATTTGGTCTCTTGGACTCGACAAAGGTGTTCTTGACTACAGCCTTGCCCCTAACCCTGTATAGATACAAGCTACACCCCTAATCCTGTATAGATACACAGTGCACCCCTAACCCTGTATAGATACAACCCCAACCAATATGATCTCACTGTGGCCCCACATAGTGACCCTATAGATATACAGTATATACACACATTGATAATTATTCTTCGGACACTTCTGGAGACTGTGTAGAGGTTAGAATTGAGGGGTCAACTCAAGGTCATATGACACCTGTTACACACCTGACTAATTTCTACTCTGACCCTAACCCTGAGGTCTCAGTCCGGGGGTTAGAGGTTAGTTTGGCAAGGTATTACCGTGAGACTGACCACACACACACAGTGGGACATGTTTATATTGGATGAAAATGCATCAAACCTTAAACCAATCAGATTTCCGCCAGACTATCCATCCAATTCAAATCCAGTGTTTCTTCAGTCTGTGACAATGATAACAACTGTAAGAGCCAAGTGTTTTTCTCTCTCTCTAATGGGCCCATCACCATTTGAGTGACTTTTAAATAACGTGTGTCTAGTTTCTGTGTGTTACAATCCTGAACTAACTGTCAGTGTAGACTCTCCCCCTCTCACCGCTAACCCTGTCATAGTGATCTTCAATCTAATTACTGAACCCTTATTGAAGTCCTGGAGGTGGAGGACAGGTGATGTCAGGTGGGCTCCACCCCTGCCCCCCACCAACCAGGAAGAGAGATGTCTAACCAGGAAGTAAGGAGCTCACAAGAGTTTGGGCAGGGCTCGGATTGGCCGGTTTCCCCGCCCATCTCCCTGACTGAGGAGGAGGAGAGCAGCTCCAGCCAAGATGGAGACCTGGCTCTACAGTGAGTCAACCTGCAGGAGGCCTGCTTACCACCATAAACATTACATTACAACTGGCCTCCCCCCTCCCCCCCACTCAAACGTCTGTCTGTCTGTCTGTCTGTCTGTCTGTCTGTCTGTCTCTCTCTCTCTCTCTCTCTCTCTCTCTCTCTCTCTCTCTCTCTCTCTCTCTCTCTCTCTCTCTCTCTCTCTCTCTCTCTCTCTCTCTCTCTCTCTCTCTCTCTCTCTCTCTAGTCTGGACAAGCGGTGGGTTGCGTGGCATCAATTTATGAAGGAGCACACCCATCTGGATGCCTGGCTGCGATTGGCTGAGCAGGTTGCCGGATCCTGTAGCTCCACCCATGTGACCTACGACATGGCCAAGGAGAAGCTGAGGATGGTTGAGGTGGGAAAAGATAATGTCACTTCCTGTCTGGGTAAAACAATTGGCATGAAGTTACACCTTCTAGATTTGTGCACATTACAGAATAGCTGTTTTGTGTGTGTGTGTGTGCGTGTGCGTGTGCGTGTGCGTGTGTGCGTGCGGTGCGTCTCCCAGAGGCTGCAGTACGAGGCCGGTCTTCGACTGGCAGAACTGGACGCCCTGACCCATCAGAACCGTCTTCTGGGCCGAGTGTTCGATGGCGCCATGCGGTCCCGCCTCCTGGCACTGACCCGTGATGTGGGCCTGCGCTGGGACGTCCTGGCCGGGAGACTGGACGCCCACACCCGCGCACTCCAGGTGCTCACAGCGTCATGCAGCGGTCCCCCCCAGCTGCTCGGGGGGGAGGGGGGGGGGGGGGGGAACCGCTGGGCTCACGGCACAATGAGATTTATAAGATATAACTATTTGATTATCTATATTTTTATGAGAAATATTGATTGCTAATATTGTTTTGTTAATGTGGTATTTTATTTGTATTGTGCTTTTGTAGAATGTGGTGTCAGAGAGGGAGGAGTTTGAGGCAGAGGGGGCGGAGCTAGGCCTGTGGTTGGCTGATGTGGATGCCCGTCTGTCGGAGCTGGAGCACCAGACAGGAAACAGCTGCAGCAAGATGAAGGAACTGCAGGTGTGTGTGTGTGCGTGTGCGTGTGTGTGTGTGATGTATAATAGAGATGCGCGGATGGGCTATTATTTCCTCCGCAACCACGTCACAAAACGCATCATCCGTCCGCCATCCATCTGCACCAACGCTTTTTGACCAATTTTCAAAACCGCACTCACCGGCCATTTGCTGGTTGTTTTTAGGTCTATAGGCGATGCAAGGCGCTGCTGACGCCAGGCTAGAAAGTTATTGCCTGTTGTTGAAAGGATATAGGTAGCGATATTTAACAATGTGTATATATTTAAAAAAATAATAATAATTCACGTCATCCGCCTGATCCGCGGCTGCAACCGCCAACCGTGCATCGCTAACGTATAAGCACGTTTATGTGAATCTGACGTACTGTAAAATACATACTGTGTGTGTGTGTGTGCAGTCGTTCCAGGCGTGCGTGTGCGTGAACTCCCAGCGTGTCGGCGTGCTGCTGGAGCGCGGGGAGGCCATGATGCAACGCTGTGCTGCGCCGGACGCACAGGAAGTTGAATCATCTCTGCTCCACCTGCTGCACCGCTGCACCCGCACCTTCAGCAGGATCACCTCCACGCACACGCGGCTGCTCAGCATGAGACTGGTACCCCCGACCCCCTGTCTGTCTAGCCTACTGGTCTGTTTCTCCTCCCCGTCTCTCTGTCTAACTGACCTATCTGTCTGTCTCTCTAACCTAGAGTACCTATCTGTCTGTCTCTCTATCCTACCTGTCTGTTTCCCCTCCCTGTCTCTCTCTAACCTACAGTACCTATCTGTCTGTTTCTCTAACCTACCTGTCTGTTTCCCCTCCCTGTCTCTCTCTAACCTACCTATCTATCTGTCTCTCTAACCTACCTGTCTGTGCCTCCTCCCTGTCTCTCTCTAACCTACCTATCTGTCTGTCTCTCTAACCTACCTGTCTGTGCCTCCTCCCTGTCTCTCTCTAACCTACCTATCTGTCTGTCTCTCTAACCTACCTGTCTGTGCCTCCTCCCTGTCTCTCTGACACCCCGTCGCCGGGAGAGGACCCTGAGGGTAACGTCTTGACCTGAGCGGCGTTCACGTAGCGCGAGGACCAATCACAAGACTCTGCCGAGGACGTGATTGAGTCCACTGCTACTTATGTTAACGAGCCAAAGCTCCTGGGTGACCCAAAGACCCAAAGCTCTTTTTCAATCATTTGTGGAAATTGGACCGGTTCCTCCATGAAGGGAGCTCAGTGTGAGTTCATCTGGTGTCCATAAGGGTTGCACCACCTCACTGCTGCACCACCTCACTGCTGCACCGTCACTCGTCACTGGGCCATACTCAGGCATCGCTCCACCATGTGTGAACACACACGAGACAGTAATGGTGCTGAATGCGGCAGCCTGCGTGAATACTGCAAATCACTAGTGGAGCCACGCAATGTTATTTAAAGGGAACCATGTGTGAAAGGGGCTTATCCTACCTGTCTGTCTCTCTAACCTACCTGTCTGTTTCTCTACGTGTGTGTGTGTGTGTGTGTGTGTGTGTGTGTGTGTGTGTGTGTGTGTGTGTGTGTGTGTGTGTGTGTGTGTGTGTGTGTGTGTGTGTGTGTGTGTGTGTGTGTGTGTGTGTGTGTGTGTGTGTGTGTGTGTGTGTGTGTGTGTGTGTAGGTGTTTGAGGACGACTGCATCCTGCCTCCCTCTACAGACTCCGGCTGTCCGTCTGAAGCTCTGCTGGATGAGGAGGGTCCCCTCCTGGACCCCCGCACCTCCACCCTCCTGGACCCCCGCACCTCCACCCTCCTGGACCCCCGCACCTCCACCCTCCAGTCCACTGGGCTCGGTGGGTCTTTTTTTTGGAGCACGGAGTCTCAGGCTATTAAACATCTCATCCATGTGTTCATCTTCATGGGATTTGATGCGTCACTGAATGTTGGTGTTATGATGACTTGAACAAACTTTTAAAGTCATCGAGAGGCTAGGTGAGGGAGCATTGCACTGCTGAATCGCTGCACAAACAACAAGGCCATTTCCGTGGTTTTCGACTGTGTCCAGTTTTATTATAAACAGCAAACAAACAGGCAAAGCAAGGCAAGGCGAGATGGTAAAATACCCAGTTTTGGTTATTTTGAGCGGTCAACAAAAAATACTACTCACCCCCCCTACTCCATACGACTCACCCTACTCACCCCCTCTCCATGCAGCCGCCACGGTGAACTGGTGTGTATAAGTTCATTCATTCAATCATTCAATCAGCACTCCTTGACCACACCCCGTGACATGAGTGACAGGTGTCAAACTGACAGCTAATGCCCAGCACAAACACAAACATCTCAGGTAATGACAGCATATGGCACCTACAGTTGGTCTTTTCAAACCAATCGTTTTCATCAGTATTCAGGTATTCCTGAGTGATGTTGTTAGGGATAATTACAGATCATTCTAAACATTTGTTCCATCCTTACTCTGTAAATAGATGTTTTTATTAACATAGAATTAACCTAGAATTTTTGAGCGATTTGGACTACACCATTTTATATTTAAAAGATTAACTAATAGTGAATATTTTATCCTCATTCTTCTCCCAACCAATCACAGAGCTCGATCATAACATCACTTCCTGCCGGGATCCTACCCATGAGCACCTGGGGCTGGAGTGGGACCCATCAGTGGACATTGGTCGCTCCGTAACCCACGACAACGAAGACTCGTATTTCAGCCTTAACCCTGGTGGGTCCCCACCTCCTCATCATATTACTGTCTCATTACATGACGCTGAAGAGCTGTGGTGTATGTGTGTGTGCAGGTGTGTGTGTGTGTGCAGGTGTGTGTGTGTGTGCAGGTGTGTGTGTGTGTGCAGGTGCATGTGTGTGTGCAGGTGCATGTGTGTGTGCAGGTGTGTGTTCCAGGCTCCCGTCTCCCTCCAGGGGAGAGGGGCCGCCGAGGCGGCAGCGACGCCCCAGTTCTCTGGGCTCCTGGTCTGATGTCATTGATGACATCACTAACCAGGAAGTGAACTTGGTATGTTTTAGAGGCAGAAGACACAAACACACACACACACACACACACACACGTCTCTGTGTTCAGCTGCAAATATAGCTGAGCATAGAGTTATCTTGTGGTAGAGAGGTGAGAGGGAGGGAGGAGAGAGGGAAGAAGAGTGGGTAAGGGTAGAGAGAAGGGGGGGAGGAATGGAGGAGGAAAGGATTAGATAGATAAAGGAAGAGAGAAATAGAGGAGGGAGGAAGTGAGGGAGGATAGAGGACAGGAGGAGGGAGGGAGGGGAGGAGCAGAAGCAGAAGGAGGGACATTATGAATCGTGTGTAGTGTTCTCCTTATCTCCATTGAACTTCTCTTCAACTCTTATCATGAGATCTCGTGATCCATGTGTCTCCTCTCTAACTCTGTGTCTCAGTGACTCTGCTGACTCCTGGTGGGGGAACTGTTTGAGCACAGATCATGTTCCAAACTCTGGTTGACAATGAAGAACATGTATTGATTGCTGTAGTCTGCTGGTAACCTTGTTAGCCTCACCAGCCAATGGTCTTCTGATACCTGACCAACAGGTCCATGAGCCAATCAGCTTCGACGGTGGACGGGTGAGGGCATGGCTTGGCATCCAGAGTTCTACCCCTTCACAGAGGACTTCCTGTTCCAGAGGCGTCCAGACTGACAGCCAGTCGCTTTCCTGTCGCCATGAAAACAACCCCCTCTATGACAACACGCTCCCCTCTGGCCACGCCCACCAGCGCGCTCTCAGGTCACCTGACCCCAGGGTGCCCCAAAGGGATTGGATGAGGTCCCGCTGTCAAACAAGTATCCAGGTGACTTTGGAGTTATCCTGAGCAGTAGGAGAGGTGATGGAGCATGGCTGTTATGCACTGTCATGACTGTGTCTGTGTGTCTGTGTGTCTGTGTGTCTTTCAGTCCAAAGAAGACCCCTTGTGTTCTGATGGCACCAAGGATGTTACAGCACTAACTCCTCATCAGTGGTGAGGAAACACACACACACACACACACACACACACACACACACACACACACACACACACACACACACACACACACACACACACACACACACACACACACACACACACACACACACACACACACACACACACACACACACACACACACACACACACACACACACACACACACACACACACACACACACACACTGACGGCCTCCTGTGCTCCACCCCCAATCAAAGCTCCAGGCAGCGGGGCCTCTCCTCTCTTGTTGGCCCGGCCCTCCCGTACCTGCTCCTGGCCGTGGCTCTAACTCTACTGGCCTGTCTGCTCCTCTGGGGCTTCTATGAGACCCCCTGTCACCACGGCAACAGGTTCCCACTGGGCAGCCTGGTGCTGACGTACGTCAACGGACCACCCCCCACCTAAACCAACCGTTTGTCTGTCCGTCAGGGGGCGCCCGTCCGTCTGTCCGTTTAGGAAGTGTGGGTCTGAGGCTGAACTCTACCATGTAGTCCTGTCCTCCTCTGTAATCCCAACCTAATCCCAGAGGGATTAGGAGTGTGTGAAATGCCATATGCTATCCGCCTTCATTCAACACCTCTCGTCATCCCGGGCCGCGGCCACTCAGCACGGCAGGGGGCATTTGAGGACCTGGGAGAGGCCAGCAGCAGTCTGATCTGCCGGTAGCTCTACTGTACAGAAACGGATGTTACTTCAGCATCTAGAATCTAATAATCTATTTTCTCTACTGTAGTTCAGATTAACTATTTAGTCATGGGGGGTTCTATAATGTAAATATTCAATATTAATCATGAATCATACCTATAACCCACCTATTTAACCTTAAAGTTTGATAGGGTTACATTGTCATATAAAACATATTTTTCCTAATTAGCATCACAAGTGAAGAAGACAATGGTGACATCACAGCTTTATGGGAAAGGTTGTTCTTCAAATATGTGTAAATGGAAACATGTGTGGAAACAAATGTTGGTTTCTGTTAAAGTCTTCAGTTCATTTGTTACCAGTCTGCATTCCATCCATGCTTCGAGGGAACATCGTGTGTGTGTGTGTGTGTGTGTGTGTGTGTGTGTGTGTGTGTGTGTGTGTGTGTGTGTGTGTGTGTGTGTGTGTGTGTGTGTGTGTGTGTGTGTGTGTGTGTGTGTGTGTGTGTGTGTGTGTGTGTGTGTGTGTGTGCGCGCGCGCGCGTATTCTAGCTGTATGTTGTTGGGTCATACAGAGTTGTTGTTTATTGTGTGCTTTTTGTATACTTGTCATACACAAAATAAATGTTTAAAGACATTCTTTTCATTTGAAATAAACTTATTTGAACAGATAACATATAATTGAAAGCGTTTTAAGATATTTTAAATGCATTTTGGAAAATAGCTGCTATCAAGATGGGGTTTGTGAAGCAACACAATCTCACAGTTTAAAACGGATCATCTCTCGCTGTCTCTCTCTTTCTCTCCCTATCTCTCTCTCGCTGTTTGTCTCTCTGCATTTGTCCCTCTCGTGCTGTGAGTCTGGAGCCCGTCTCTGCGTCTCCCTCCACGGTGGCTGAATGCTCCGCTGCCCGGCCGGGCTCTCCTGAATGGGGACGCCGTGGAGCAGTCAGATGTACGACTTGCGTGTAGCCAGCGTGTGGCGTGCAGGGAGGCGTGTCGCCCCGGCATGAGAACCAACTGCAGAACCACACGTCCTGAAGGAGAACCTTTGTTTCACACCAAGAGAAATGCCACAGAGGGAAAAAAACCTCGAAAGATTTAATTAGAGCAAAAAATGAGAATGGAATTCAGAGACGGAAGTTTGTAAGTTTTCCCTGGGAGAGAGCAGCGGGTGGAGGGGAGGAGGGAGAGAACAGTGTAGCGGTCTGAGGTGGCCCATTTCTCTAGGCTCCGCACCCTGTGACCCAGAAGTGGATCAGCGGAACAGCGTGAACGGGCCCTAACTGGCTCCAGATCTGGATCCTAAAGCTCCGGTCGTAAGGTGAACACGGCACCTCTTCACGCCGGCCCGGTCTGGGGCGAGCTGGACCGGACTCAAGACCACTGGCCCGAAACCAGAGCTTTGGGGCTTTGTCGTAGTGGCTGTGCTTTGCTGTCTCCTTTTGTCATGTCGTTCTAGCAGCCAATCTGTTCCCTCGTTGGTCTGAAAGATCAGCGGTTCAGAACACGGCGTTCATCGAGTTCTCAGCTCGATAACCCTCAGGTCACGCTGGTGAGGACGTACATCTCAGCGTTCTTCTGCATCTGTTGGCCACCCCGTCCTGGTCCACAGCAGGGTCTCTCTGGCGCTGCACTCCAGGGAAACCAACACTCCAAGCAAACGGGGTGAAGGCTCCTCAGATCTACTGCCCTGGGCTCCACATATCAAATACTACTGGAACATGATGTTAGATGTTAGACGGACACAATGAGTGTACCTCTCTGTCAGTGCTGCATACCGTGTCCTTCTCTAAAGCATGAAAACGTTTCAGTAATACTGTGGTACTGTTACTATCTGAGTTCTCTCTCTCAACCAGTTTGTCAGACAGATGTGCTAACCTGTCCCCTGGGGCATTGTGGGTAAACAGCTTATTATGGTCTTTATCGATTGCTGGACGACACACAAGGGAACACATCTTTGTGTGTGTGTGTGTGTGTGTGACACAGATACGCGACTGACTGCTTTCCAGAGACAGACAGACTGACAGATAAATAGATGGATGGATGACAGATGGATGATAATGAATGGAAGGATGGATGTTTTTAGGGCAGACCTCAATGTTCCATTTCATGAAAATATAGAGCTCATTAAGATGAACGTGTGTGTGCGTGTGTCTAATCGAGTGTGTGTTTTCTATTTCCTCTTTCTCTTCCTCTCCTTTTCTCTCTCCCTTTCTCTCACTCTCACACCTAAATGCCCCAGCTAAGCCCCGCCTCTAGAACCCTTAACACAGCCACATGGTTTAGCCCAGGGAGGGCTGAGGAGGAGTAAAGCCACCCTGAATGTAAACACAAGTGCAAGTCACAACACACACGCACACACACACACACACACACACACACACACACATACATAATTCCAGAATAACCCTTTGACCTTTCGAGCCTTTAGGGTCAAGGTGGGGGTTGAGGAGGAAAAGTGATCTTGGGATCAGGATGAGGATGAACAGGTGAGAGGTGAGCAAGGTGAACCCATACTCTAGCACATGGGTGTCAAACATACGGCCCGCGGGCCAGAACCGGCCCGCTAAAAGAAAAAGAACCGCCCTTCACTCTTTTTCATCATTTTTTAATCAGTGCAGTAACGCTCCGATTAGTAACGGTCTTCCTCTTCCTCGACCATACTATTCATATGCGACTTGCCAAAATGGTATGTCAAACCAAGCTCAGAGAGAAGGGCAATGACTTCCCTGTACTCTCTGGGTCCTTCTCTACTGTATATGTTTGGGGAAATAGTTCACATATACGGCTTTTTCCCACAATTTTATGCTCAGTGGACCGTTGGTGAAACATTTTTCTGAGAAATATGTTTATCCTGTAGGTGCACTGCGATCTGTAAATTGTAATGGTAAACTGAGGCATAATATTGTCAAATTTCCATTTAATTTTCTTAAGAAATGTCAGGTTCCTAATGTTTTGTAAAAATATAGTTAACTAAATGTGAGTGTGTGAATTTGTGAATTTTCTGAATGTACTTGCAGTATTTTGCTCTAAAACACGTCGTTATTTGTGGTTTTTATGCTATGGCTTTACTGGTCTGGCCCACTTGAGATCAAATTGGGCTGTATGTGACCCCTGAACTAAAATGAGTTTGACATCCCTGCTCTAGCAGCTACATTAGCAGCTGCAGTGCAGGGCAGTACCAGACAGAACAGCAGCAGTAGTAGGGATGGTGTAGCTTCATGTTGTATTGGTATAGGCCGGGAGGCAGGTCCACCCCTCAGAATGTTTTTTGCTGTTTTTTTCAATATTATTTCCTATTATCTTATACCTTGAGCCATCACAAGTTGATAATGACCACCCCCAACTCGGCCCCGTTTGGTCTCAGGGGCCAAAAAACAAACAAATTGTGAAAATCTTCTGGTGAAATGATGTAATTGTAAATATTTAGGTACTGCAACTGCATAAATGGTCATATAACCCTAAAGTTTTGCATGATGTATCCTGACACATAGGGGAAACTGGCAGCAAAAAGATTCTGGGGATTGCTGCACTTTTACTGTCCAATATCACTTTCAACATACCCCAAAAGACAAAAAAATGTCTGTCCGCCTGACACATTGTCATCAAAAGGGATAATTTTCAAGCATCTCTAGCATATCTAGAGGATTACAGCTGCTATGACCAAAGTTCTCCCACTGTACCTCAAATCAGAGAACTTTCAAGCATTACCATTCAATATGGGATCAAGCATATTTTTTTTGCATATGAACAATATATATATATATATATATATATATATATATATATATATATATATATATATATATATATATAAGTAAATTACCTTACAAGTGGACTGGGGTCTGGGTGTAAAAAAATTGGTAACCAGGTTACACACAGAAACACAGTAACCAACCAACACACTAAATCAACTACCTAACCTTTCATGTCACATCCAAGTTTTTCAGCAAAGACAATTTGTTGGTAAGTTTATGTTTTTTTCTGGTTATAGAAAGATATTGATTCTGTTGGGAGATTGGTGCCCTATATTTTTCTACATGTAAGGCGCTCACTCTACTTCTAGATTGATAACTTTAGCAAACTTGTCAGATTGTTAGCAGCATAGCCAGCCACATGTGGCAAGATAGTGAGAGCAGGAGTGGGAGACTAGCTAGAGCAGAAGTGGGAGAGAAATGATGGTGTGTGTGTGTGTGTGTGTGTGTGTGTGTGTGTGTGTGTGTGTGTGTGTGTGTGTGTGTGTGTGTGTGTGTGTGTGTGTGTGTGTGTGTGTGTGTGTGTGTGTGTGTGTGTGCATACGTGTGTGCACGTATATGTATGTCACTGTTGTAATTATACTGATTTTCTGACAAAACAATAGAGGAGACAGCTATGAAATGGCTCAAGTCAAACTCATGGTCTGGCACATATTCTGCTGGGAATTCTTATGAAGTGAGCCAACGTCATATCCTGACTGCCCATGCTAAAGGAGAGTTTGTAGAAGCCATGTGGGAAATGACAAGTGGCCGAGGCGAAAATACAGAGAGGCAACAAAGAGTTCTCAGTCCACGTGAAATCACTCGGTCTGAAGAGCAAGTGTAGCAACCAGTAGAAGCTTTTCAGAGTTTTATCAACCCATTTCAGCTTCAGACTTCTCAGCCCTTGACAAGTTTGAGTTTAGGGAGCAGCTATGCCAGAAGAGGTGCGCTATGATGTGCTGAATGCCCTGAAAAATGGCAAAACTCAAAAAGAGAAGTTCATCCGTGATCGACTTCAAACAAAAAAGGTCCTTTTCTTTGAACCCATTAAGAGGAACAGATTCAAGACAATGTCGTCTAGACAGACAGACAGACAGACATACCTTAATGATTCCTGAGGGAAATTGAAGAAGAGACAGACACTCTACGTATAGTAGAGTATTAGAATATATAAATATATAATATGTAAAATATAAACCTATGTAATACAATATACACAAAATATACATAAAGACATATAAAAATATACATAAATGTACATACATCCAGGCACTGGATGTATGTAAGAGGTAATAGTATACACAAAGATGAAGCGTGTCGGATTTTTATGTGGTAAAAAAAAACAGTTGTGCAGAGAGATGACCAGTTATGTAGTGAAATGAAATTACCAGTTAAACCACACCTAAAAGGAAGCTTGTGGCATCAAACCAGAAAGTGATCCAGTACAAGGCCACAAGTGGGTTCATCTTTTAAATCTTCATCAAATCACAAGAACTTAAGTCACAAATAAGCATCTCGAACCTAATTACCTATCCCTTGACTCTGACGTCATACTCAATCTCAACAATCGATGGCTATTTCGCAAAAAACAACAAAGCAAAAGGAATGAATCACATGATCAAAGATGCTGAGAATGCAAAACTTCCTTCTCCAAGCCAATGTGCTCTCATTCAAGATGGAAACTTCTCATTCTACATGCGCGATGTACCAAAGACAATGAAGACTACATCAGAGCGCACCTTCAAAAGTCTACCTTCTGCAGCTGAAACAGTATTCAGCACAGACACTTACCTTGACTGTCTTTATTCACCAAAATCAGCTGAGAGAGATTGCAGAGGTTGTGGTGAACGCTTTATAGTTAATGGGCTGAACATTCATCGCCCCGCTGATTGGAATGGTTTTCTCATAAACGATAAAAACAAGAAGGCACTCATTCATTTACTTCTGGATCACTGGAGCTCTCGTGATATGATGGCCTGTCATTTTCATAGAAGCTGGTAAGCTTTCAAGATAAAATGCAATGCTGGAGTTATGTCAAAAGAACTTCTACCAGAGATATGTTCAAAACATGAGGAAACAGATGAGGGTGATTATTTACATGCAGTATATCCAAACCAAAATGCCTCACATCAGAAAAGTTAGAGTCAGAGCAAAAGACTCTGACATTTTCTTCATCCTCCTGTATTATGCCAAGTCATCAACTGTCAACATCATATTTGACATGGGAGGTAGACTAATCAACATCAATCAGCTGGCTGAAGATTATTCACAGGAACACATTTCAGCTCTTCTGGCCTTGCATGCATTCACTGGTGCTGACTGCACTTCAGCATTCAAAGGCAAAGGGAAGGTCTATCCAATGAAGATTCTTAATCAGAATTCAAAGTTTATTCAGATCTTTGCTAAAGTGGGGAACTCTTGGGAGCTTGATGAACAGATTCTCAGCGGTGTTCAAGAGTTCACCTGTCGTCTCTATGGTTTCAATCGTCGAATCAAGAATGTGGATGAGGCAAGAGAGATTAAAGTCAAGAAGATGTGTGGCTCAAGCCTGGAGCTTCGACAGGATCTCTCCGTTGACCTCTCAACCTTCTCACCTTGCAAGAGGGTCCTCTTACAGCACATGAATAGAGTAAACCTTCAAGTATGCACCTCAAAGAGGTCTCATGAGCATTACCCGGAAATCCCAAGCCTGCTCGACCATGGATTTCACATAAACACAGAGACAGGCAAGCCACTATGGTTTGAGGGCGACGTCATCCCCAAAGCCTTCGTTGATATCTTGGCAGAAAAGGATTCAGATGAAGATGACTTGACTGATGAAATCCATATGAATATAGTTGACGATGAGGAAGAGGAGGAAAATGATGATTGAGAGTTCATATTTTACTCCTACACAATACAGTAACATGACCAGTTGTCGAAGTACAGCATGGATAAGCAACAAAAAGATCTAAGAACCAAATAAATGTTTTCTATTTTATGTTTGAGCTGTATTATTGTTTCGGCATTAGGCTGCAAAGAACGTTTACTCTATTGAAGGTTGGCTTTTTGATAACAGACTGAACACTAGAGTCATCTTTATTCACTTAGCAGTACATAACTCAAGTCTCAACTCTAGTTAACGACATTGTTCAAATGCAAAAAAAATATGATTGAGCAGCTGTAATCCTCTAGATAGAAAGGTCATCTTGGACTTAAAATGAAGCTTATAAACTCATGAAGTTTTTCATGTACATTAGAGGCAGTGATATGTATGATAAAATGCTTGAAAATGATCACTTTTGATGACAATGTGTCATGTGACATTTTTTTGTCTTTTTGGGTATGTTGAAAGTGATATTGGAAAGTAAAAGGGCAGCAATCCCCAAAATCTTTTTCTGCCAGTTTCCCCTATGTGTCAGGATACACAATACAACATCTTAGGGTTATATGACCATTTATGCAGTTGCAGTACCTAAATATTTACAATTACATCATTTCCCCAGAAGATTTTCACAATTTGTTTGTTTTTTGGCCCCTGACACCAAACGGGGCCGAGTTGGGGGTGGTCATTATCAACTTGTGATGGCTCAAGGTATAAGATAATAGGAAATAATAGTGAAAAAAACATAGCAAAAACCATTCTGAGGGGTGGACCTGGCTCCGGCCTAGTAGGGGTACTACATATGGGCCAGTAGGGGGTAAGGCGATATGAATTAAGGGATCGTCTGACCCCCGGTGGTCATGGGGTTGCAGGGCCAGGAGGCAGGTGAGAGGTCAGAGGTCAGGATCTCGTCCTTGCTCTCTTCCGTCCCCTCCAGTCTGTCTGAACAGATGTTATGAATACTGTATGTGTGAGTAATAATGGCATGTGATGCTAAGTTGTAGATAATTGGCTCATTGCAATTCTGTAATTTATATTAACCAATACCTACAATCTATAACCTACTCCATGGAGGGAGTTAATAACTTATTCTATCATCTTCCTTCTTAATCATCCATCATCATCATCATCATCATCATCATCCATCATCATTTTCCAGCCATAATCCATA
>JAXIVH010000011.1:6222774-6240274 GCA_036785325.1 Urophycis tenuis
GTGTCCGGTCAGCGGATAGGTTTTTGTTGGGGGGGGGGGGGGGGGGGGGGATTTGGGCGCCCTGTGCGCTTGGAGCGGCGGTGACCGTCCGGGGTCTCGCGGGCTCGGCGAGCTGGGGGGGGGGGGGGGGCGTGACGCGCCTCCTCGCGCGGTAAACACAACATGGTGGGGCTTTGTTTACGACCCCCGAGAACAACAACACGAAAACAACCGGAATCTTTCGGGATTCAATGCGCGCGCAAGACAGAGAGAGAGAGACAGAGAGAGAGAGAGAGAGAGAGAGAGAGAGAGAGAGAAAGGGGCTCGGGGCTCTTTCAGCGATTCTACCGACCACACACACACACACGCACGCACGCACACACACACATGCACGCGGGCGCCAGACAGACAGACGGGGCTCCATGTGTGAATCCGAACGAGGTCATGATTCCTCCTCACACGGGGGAGGAGTGGGGGGGGGGGGCTCAACCTTGATGCACTCCTCTGTGTGTCTGCTCCTCTCCTTCTCTCTCCCCTCTTGCTCCTCTCTCTGTCTCATACTCCTCTCTTCCTCCCTCCCTCCCTCCTGTCCATTTCTCTCTTCACCAGACACAAGGCTTGTTTGTCGCGGGTTCTTTTTGCTCAATGAACCTCCTCTGTCTGATCAACTACACGAGACTGTCAGAGCTACAACTCTGTGTGTGTGTGTGTGTGTGTGTGTGTGTGTGTGTGTGTGTGTGTGTGACGACCGTGCAACGCGTCACTGATTGTTCAATTGACAGCCGACTGTTGTGTTGTATAAGTGGAGGTGAATTTGTTCCACCTTTTTAATCGATTAATCATCGAGGGGTTGGGGGAGGCGGGGAGGGGGGAGGGAAGGAGAAGAGAGCGAGGCGTCCATGTTGAGGGTCTGTTTGTTGCTTCCCGAAATGGGGGCGTGGTCTCAGTGGAGCTCATTAGCAATTCAAATGAGCGTTTTTTTGAATCGGGCTCGGGCACCTGCTTCCTCGGGCATGCGCGCTGGCGCGTGCTCGCCCCCCAAGCGCGCTCCAGTCTCATTATGCTCCACTTCTGCGGCGCGCGATTGGAGCTCCACGGATAAGCTGGGGGGTGGGGGGGGGGGGGGGGGGGCGCTGCTTAGCATGACAAAGGAAGGCGAGGGGGGGAGAGGAGAGGGAAAGAGGGGAGACAGAGAGGGGCTAAAAGGCCGCGATTGTTCTGGTGGCGGTCGTGCACGGTGTAGAATGAACGTGCACGCGCACGACATGCATGCAAGCAGCAAAACCGCGAAAATCAGATGGGATGGAGGAGAACATCATGCGTGGTCTCGTGGGCTTTGCGTGCATCCCAACACACACGAACGGGACGCAAATTACGCACGCAAAACAACGCATGTTCTCCATCACATGTGGTGCCACGGCCATGAGTGCGCCACTTTAATCCAACATGGCGTACTGTGCGCTGTGCTGCGCCAATGTTTTAAATGTCGCGCAGCAGAGAAGAGCTTATTGGAGCCGGGAGACTGTGCAGGACTTAGCAGATAAGATCAACTCAGCATTAAGCGAGCAGATAGCAACGTGGGCCTGGATACATTATTTAGCTCTCCGCGCACGGCAAGTGTGTGCATGTGTGTTTTACTGAGGTTAACCATGTCTGTTTGCCTGCTCAAAAGAGTGTGTGTGAAAAAGGGAGAGAATGAAGGAAAGACAGAGAGCACATGATGGGCAGATAAAGGCTTGTCTGTCTGGAGGAGAGGAGAGAGGCTGTGGGATAAAGAGAGCTCTGTGCTGAGGGGACAGACAGAAGCAAGGCATTTAGGGCCAGAGTTGTACCCTGGAACGTGGCCCCTGGAAGGCCTCTGGGAGAGAGAGAGAGAGAGAGAGAGAGAGAGAGAGAGGGCCACAGGGGTTTAAGAGGGGCAGGGTCCTGAACACCTCATGGCAGAAGGTTCCAGAAGAGGGGGCTGCAGTGTTTTCTTGGTGAACACATTAAGTCCCTTAAAGTGCTGATGACGAGGAGGCCGGCTAGTGAATACAAGTGTGGGCTGTTTGTGGGGAAATCAATAAAGATTGGATTACATTTGATCCAAGCTGATGGAATGGAAATAAAAGACCTTTGTGATTAAGTTTGGAGTTTCGGTGTGTGTGTGTGTGTGTGGAGCTACTTGAATATTCTGTTGGACTGATGTTTCAACGGCACCCGGAGGACTAATATCGAAATTATGTGATGTTTCATATTCCATTCATAAAGTTCACTCAAAACTGTTGGTTGATGATACAACTGGTACTAGTACACATACAACAAGTAATCAAATCACCTAACAGATTTCTCGTTAGGAATTAGTTGATGGTTAATAGTAGATCAAGGTAGGCTTAGATGGTAGGGTGCTGGGGCGGCATAGCTCAGTGTGTGGAGCGGGTCGTCCACTCAGCAGAGGGTTGCCGGTTTGATCCCCACCTCCAACTGTCCACATGCTCCAATGTCCCATTGTAAGTGCCTTTGGACAGAAGTGTCTGCTGAATGCCCTTCAGAGACAAGGTAACAGTGCGTTGCGTGGGCTGGTTGGTGGGCTTAGATGGCAGGATGTAGAGCAACGATGTGTGTTCCACAGAGGGTCCAGAGGGGCTGGGTGGACTACGGAGGAGCACGGCTCTCTGTGGGCTTCCCCTTGGAAACGAACCCCAGGCTCAACATGGCAGATTACACGCCATTTTGTCCGTTCTAGATACAAACTGTAGCTGTAAAATGGTGATGGTTTAGATAGAAAAACGTCTACACAAATATGGACTAGAGCCCCCCGATTTTGTTTGGATATGTAAAACTTAAAAGAGAAAGTTGTTTCAGTGGAAGGGCAGCATAGGGAAAGTCCTCTGCCACCCAGCCAGGCCTGAGGGCAGCCTCTCTGCTTTGTTCTGTGGATTAAAAGGCCTTGCACACAAAGAGAAGCTCTGTCCAGTGTGTTGTAGTGTGCAGAACGGGGTCATCACATCTCCAAACCTGAACCTCGAAATTGATTGATTGATTGATTGATTGATTGATGGACTGTTGATTGGTGGACGAACAGTGGACTGATTTGTGTTGATAATACGGTTGAGTTGTTGGTTCTGTGGGTTTCAGAGGGCCTTGCCCCTGCAAGGCCCTCTGAAAAGCCCCCTCTCCTTATGCTGCTGCATACCACAAATACCTAAATCATACTTTCTTTCTGTATCTTGATATCCTGTTCCTTCTTGATATCCACAAGCCTAAACATTGAGCAGCAGAATGTTTTGTTTAATTCACTGTTGAGCTCATTCTAAGTAATGTTGAATGCAAAATGCATCAGTGTTTATTTATGATTTGGACTAATCTGTAGAACAAACTAGATGAACACAGTGATGGAGATTAGATGTTTCTAATGTGTGAAAAACAATAGAAATGTATGATACGGGGCTTTTATTCTGAAGGTGTTTCGTCAGAGTGTGAGGTAGCGTCTGTGTTTGGTTGACTAGCTCAGAGGCAGGGCTGGAAGGGGCGATCACAGATAGACTACAGTGGATCCCAGACACTCCCAGACCCTGACCATGGCCATGTGAGGGCCTACAGCGCAGAGAGCGAGAGGTAAAGGTACTGTCTACTGAAGCCTAGTTCACACCTGGCTTGAACACCTTGGTAATCCGCCCCCTAGTGGACATCTCTCAGCACCACAGGTCACGTCTGCAGGACCCACTGTCACTCCACACGTGGACTCAGAGCTGTCCACATGGGATCTGATCACGCAAGATGAATGCTAATGCCAGGTGGGCCAGAGAGAGAGAGCTGGAGATGCAGTTTAGAGACAGGGAATGAGAGGGAGAGAGAGAGAGAGAATCCAGTTTAAATTGGCTGTTGTCCTGGTGTAGATTAACACTGATCTTAATACCTTGACACTAAAAGGCCTTACGGTTCCCCAGCTCTGGCTAATCCACAACAACAACATCAACACCAGCGGTCTCCATCCCGTGCTGGATGATCCTGATCATATCACTAACCCTTATATGGGGCGGGGAGAGGGGGGGCATAATAAAGGGATCTCAACATGTTTGGGCTCAGTAGTGTATGGTGTAGCCATAGTGTATGGTGGGCTCAGTAGTGTATGGTGTAGCCATAGTTTATGGTGGGCTCAGTAGTGTATGGTGTAGCCCATCTGCTGGTCCTTGAGGAGCAGGTAGGGGTGTGGGGTTCACATAGCCTACCAGACGGGGTGTGAGGGAAATCTCGCTCACAGCCTACAGGTAGTGGCGTGAACATGGGGGATCGAAACCGGTTCCTGCTAAAGTGATGCCCTCACATCACAGCCGACGCTGCATGTGAGGCTGACGAGTTGCAGAGTGAAGCGATGGGGTCTCAGTGGTCAGGGTCTCAGGTTTGACTCCCTCTTCCTCAGCACAACAAATGAGTCTGGTGAGAGTAGCACTAGCTAGACAGAGTGCGGGGGTGATTTGATTGGTCGTAGGTTGATGTGATTGGTCGGTAATGTGACGATGGGCTGTTTTTTGTTTGTTTTTTTTCTCACAACTGTAGAAGAGAGAAAGACTGAAAAACAGGAACACTGAGACAGCTTAAAGAGGTAGAGAGACAGACAGGTTTGTAGAGGTAGAGAGACAAATGGAAACATGTTATACAGACAGAGAGAGAGAGAAGTTATAGAGGAAGAGATGGGGGAAACATGTTATACAGAAAGAGAGAGAGACAGGTTATAGAGGTAGAGAGACAGAGGGAAACATGATATACAGGGAGAGAGAGAGACAGGTTATAGAGGTAGAGAGACAGAGGGAAACATGATATACAGGGAGAGAGAGACAGGTCATAGAGGTAGAGAGACAGAGGGAAACATGTTATACGGAGAGAGAGACAGGCCTTAAAGACAGAGAGAGGTTGTTGAGGCAGAGGAGAAGTTAGAGGTTTTATGGAGAAAAATAAGATGAATGAAAAAAAACTCCATAGTGGGATACTGCCTCCCTCTGTCTCCCCTGTCTAGCACTCGCCCTCTCCTTATGCCTCTCTCTTTCTCTCTCTCTCCCTTCTTATGTCTCTCTTGTTATCTCTCGCTTGGTCTCTCCCCCTCTCTCCTTATGTCTCTCTCCCTCTCTCCTTATGTCTCCCTCTCTCCTTATATATCTCTCTCCTGCTCTCCTTATGTCTCTCTCTCTCTCTCCTTATGTCTCTCTTTCTCCTTATGTCTCTCTCCCTCCATTTTGTGTCTGGTCTCTGAAGGTGTTCTTTCTGCTGATCATTCTGTTGTCTGCAAACTCCCGCCAAAACGCCACAGAGGCGCTACCAGGCACTAAATGCTAGCCAGGGGCTTAGCGCCAGGCGCTAAATGTTAGCAGGGCGCGAAACGTTAGCCCGCCAAGGTGTTAGCTAACAGTTTCATCATATGGGGTCAAGATGAGAGGGTGAAATGGTGACCAGCTCCAGCATCCTCACCCCTTCACGTCCTCACAGGCTACCTCATGTCTCTCTCTCTCTCTCTCTCTCTCTCTCTCTCTCTCTCTCTCTCTCTCTCTCTCTCTCTCTCTCTCTCTCTCTCTCTCTCTCTCTCTCTCTCTCTCTCTCTCTCACACACACTCAATAAGAAATTCATCAATTCACCCACAGACATAATAATTACATGAACATTCATACATATTCTCTCTCTCTCACACACACACTCAGTAAGAAATTCATCCATTCACCCACAGACTCAATAATTACATGAACATTCATACAAATTCTCTCAGTCTCTCTCTCTCTCTCGTACTCTGCCATCCTCCATGTGCACTATGCATCGATTGATTCATCAATGGATTGATTGATTGATGAAGAATGAACCAGTATATTTGTAAGTTTGTGTGGATGTTTCAGGCTCTGTTATGTAACATCAGACCGCACCACCCTCTCTGTATTTCATTCAGACTATTAACCATCTGTCCCCTCCCCCCCCCCCCCCTCCCTTTTACTATCTCTCTCTCTCCCTCCTCTCTGTCTCCTCTCTCTCCAACCCACCTGTGTGTCCCCCCCCCCCGCTTCAGGAGTGAGTTAGGAGGAAGCATAGGATGAACTCCCTGACCTGAGAGTCCAGAGTCCGACCGGCCCATCAGAGAAGAGAGAGCAGAGAGAGAAGACAGAGAGCAGAGTGGGCCTGGGACAGAAGGGCTTCCTATTCACTTCATTCATTAATTTACCTTTTTCAAGATGGCGGCAACTGAAGCCAGCGCGGCTCCGGTTGTCCAGGAAGACGGAAAGGCGGCAGAAACCACGGCAACAGAGCTGGAAACCAAGGCAACGGAAGCGGAGCCGGCGGTCCCCGCCCACTCAGAGACTGTGAGCGGGGGGGAGGAGGGGAAGGATGGGGGGGTGGCTGAGGTCGCCGCCGGCAACGCCACAGAGAACACAGAGAGTGTGGCCAATGACACAGCGGCAGCAGCAGAAGGAGGAGGAGAAGGAGGAGGCGAGGAGGCACCCACCTCCCCAGAGAACACCTCCTCCTCCACAGAGCCCAAGACCTCCTTCCTGGACTCCTTCCTGAACAAGAGCGGTCTGGGGAAGGTGATGAGCGGACGGAGGAAGAAGGAGGAGGCTGGAGCCGACAAGGAGCAGGAGAAAGGAGCAGAGGAGGTGCAGCAGGGGGCAGAGGGCGGGGCAGAGGGCGGGACCGAGGGCGATGGAGCAGTGGTAGAGAATGCACCGGAGAGCGGGGACAAGGAGGAGAAGGAGGAGAAGAAGGAGGAGCAGAAGGAGGAGAAGGCCAGGTCCTCAGTGAGGGACCTCATTCGCAATCCGGTCGCACGTATCTTCTCCCACCGCAGCACTGACAAGAAGGAAGGAGGAGCAGAAGAGGCCCAGCCCAAACCTCTGACTGTCAGGTCCAAGTCCCTGGACCGCCTGGAGGACCCGGAGGCCCTCAACGCCACCTCCTCAGACGTACCGGCGGCAGAAGGAGGCACAGATGAGGAGCAGAAGGCCTCCTCCTCCACCACCCCCTCCTCTTCCACAAAGCACATGAAGCGTTGGCACTCCTTTAAGAAACTCATGGCTCAGAAGACCCACAAGAAGGGAGCAGCCGGGTCAGTAGGAGAGGAGGTGAAGGAGGAGGAAGGAGAGGGAGGCGGAGGGGACTCTTCAACACTGGACTCAAAGGACTCGGGTCAGAAGAGGTGGAAGCTGAAGCGCTCCTGGACCTTCCAGGGCCTGAAGAGAGACCCCTCCATGGTGGGCCTCAGCAGCAAGACCAAGGACCAGGAGGAGACCCCCGCAGGGGCCGAGGGAGCGGAGGAGGCCAAGCCAGAGGACGGAGGAGAGGAGAAGACAGACGGAGGTGAGGAGGCCAAGGCGGAGGGAGGAGAGGAGAAAGCAGCGGGAGCAGAGGAGGCCAAGACGGAAGGAGCGGAGGAGAAAGCCGGCGCGTCAGGAGGAGGTACGGTGACTCAGCACGCCAACGAGATCTGGACCTCCTTCAAGAAGCGGGTCATCCCCAAGTCCAAGCGGGCCAACACGGAGTGCGCCCCCGGCGGGGAGGAGGACGCGGCCGCGGCCCACACAGGTGAGGGCGTGTTGGCAACAGTTAGGATGTTACAGGCTAGTGTGTGTGTGTGTGTGGCTAGTGCGGCGGCTGAAAGGGTAATGGGTTTGATTCCCCCACTGGCTGCAGTCTAACCGGTGTGCTTCCTAGAGCGCTAACCCAGTGGAGCCCAACTGAACCTCCTACGTTATGGGGATCTACTCTGCTGTGATAATATAATATAATAATGTAATACTGCTGTGATATTATAATATAATAATGTAATACTGCTGTGATGTCTTCCTGAGCCTAAGACAGGAAACACTGCTGTGGCCCTATGACATACTGACATGTACAGCATGTAGTGATATGTACAACGTGTGATGACATGTACAGCATGTAGTGATATGTACAACGTGTGATGACATGTACAGCATGTGATGACATGTAAGGATATGTACAACGTGTAATGACATGTACAGCATGTAGCGACATGTAAGGATATGTACAACGTGTAATGACATGTACAGCATGTGATGACATGTAAGGATATGTACAACGTGTAATGACATGTACAGCATGTGATGACATGTAAGGATATGTACAACGTGTAATGACATGTACAGCATGTGATGACATGTAAGGATATGTACAACGTGTAATGACATGTACAGCATGTAGCGACATGTAAGGATATGTACAACGTGTAATGACATGTACAGCATGTGATGACATGTAAGGATATGTACAGCATGTAATGACATGTAATGACATGTAAGGATATGTACAGCATGTAATGACATGTACAGCATGTACTGTCATGTACAACATGTAATGACATGCACTGCCAGTGACGATGCCTGCTTGATAAGTGAAAGGCTGAGGCTAACTGCGTCCCCGTGTCCAGGCGAGGAGGCGGCGGCGGAGGAGGCGAAGGACGGGAAGTCGGCCAAGGCCAAGCGCTCCACGTTCGGCCGCGCCGTCTCCCTGAAGAACTTCATCATGAGGAAGGGCAAGTCGTCAAGCGTGGACCTGGGCGAGGGAGCGAAGGAGGACGAGGAGGAAGGAGACGCGGCCAAGGAGGAGGAGCCGGCCGACGGAGAGGCTGCGCCCGCAGAAACCAACGACAAGCCCGCATCGGGGGAACCGGTCGCCGACGAGACGCCAGAGAGCGGGGCGGAGCCGGCGAAGGAGGCGGAGCCAGTG
This sequence comes from Urophycis tenuis, assembly GCA_036785325.1. Lineage (NCBI taxonomy): Eukaryota > Metazoa > Chordata > Actinopteri > Gadiformes > Phycidae > Urophycis > Urophycis tenuis. The sequence continues at coordinate 6,231,458 of JAXIVH010000011.1, forward strand.
AAGGAGGCGGAGCCTGTGAAGGAGACGGAGCCAGAGAAGCCAGCCAAGGTGTCCGAAACCCCGGTGACCAACGGAGAGAATGGCTGTACCAACGGTGACGACCACGCCCCTCACAATCACCATGACGACGGGCAGGAGGAGGAGAACAAGGCCAGCCCCGTGAAGAAGGGCAAGGAGGACGCCAAGGCTCAGATCATCAGCACCACGGCCAACAGTGGTGAGTCACAGCGCCCCCGCCAGGATGGGAAGGGGGTACCGCACCACATCCTCTGCAAAGAAGAGCTAACTAACAGCAGCTCTGAACCAGAGCCCTGCTCCCAGACTGACACGCAGGCTAGCGCAGGACTGGTAGCTGTCGCGGTAGCGCTGGCGGCTAACGAGGAGATGGTGGGGGGGGAGTTAGCATGTGGGGAAAGGGCGGGCGGTTGCCCGGGCGATATAGACTCATGGGGAGAGGGGGAGGAGGAGGGGGAACACGTGGTGAAAAAGAAGCTGCGTGAGGTGGCAGCGGCCGTCGTACAGGATGTGATGTCAGCAGCAGCAGAACAACTAGAGCAGGAGCTGCGTGTGATGTCATGTGATGAGCTGTATGATGTCAGCGAGCTGAATGGCTGCTCAGAGCATCAGCAGCTACAGACATGAGATACTGAGACCACACACACACACATGCGCACACACACATAGACACACACGCACACACACACACACACACACTCACTTTGCCACCCCAGAAAATAAAAGCTACAACTTCAGCATACACTGATCGCTTAACCTTTGGGCACATTTCTAGTTTCATAAAGTAGTACTTAAAGACATCCATTTTATTTAACCTTCATTTATCCACGTTGACATTTAAATCTCTTCTGCCGGAGTGACCTGGCCAAAAGCACACCAGTGCAGAAACACACACACATGCTACTTGAAAGCAAACGCACACACGCACACACGCACACACACACACAACTTCTAAATATACACAGACAGACAAAGAGGCAGTGATGTCTTTAAGTATTGGCATGAATTTAAGTTCAACTCAATGACCCTCAAGAGACTTCCATCTGAAGTACACTATACTGATTTCTATATGGTACAATAAATATGCACTTCTATCTGGTACTATATGTTGACTTCTATAGTGTGCCATATATTGACTTATATATTGTGTGCATGAGTTTTTGTGTGTCAGTGTATTTGTGTGTGTTGGTGTGTGTGTCTGTGTTTGTGTCTGTCTGTGTGTTTGTGTGTGTGTGTGTGACATGTTCTAGTGGTAGTGGGGCTCTTAGCACCCATCAGGGTGAACATCCAGTGAGAAAAACAAACCTGTGTTAGCATATCATAGCGTAGCATAGCATAGTAGCCTATCTTCCTACAGATCTGTGTTAGCCGAGCGGAGAAAAGTTTAGCACAGCATAGAAACAGCCAAGCTACCTAGCAGGTAGCTGCAGGCTGCTGGCTTCATGCTCCGTGCTACACACTAGTTACACGCCTTGCACTTCATTGATGTCAGCGAATTACGCCTCCGGGGAGTTAGCCTACTAGCTCTAACTAGCTCTAGCTTAGCTACTTAACCCCCCTGCGTTCTGCCTGGATGAGGAAAGATGGTTGAATGGCCATCAGTAGCGTTGAGTCCATCAAGGGATTAGCAGCGAATCAAAGCGTTACAGCGCTAACACTAGCTCTAGTCGCTCAGCCCTAGCAACCCGGCTTAGCAGGAGAGAAACAGTTGAGATAAGCATCCAGCTAGGAGCACAATTTAACCAAAAAGCCAAAGTATTGAAAACACACACACTTGCACTAACCTGGATACGTGTCTGTACCTTAAATACTTAAAGGTTTCAGTGTATTGTCGTACAGGAGGAACTTTAGAGTCTTCTTCCATTTCATTGACAGACTAACTAACTCATAAAACACATGCTGGTTCATGTATGTGTGTCCATATTGTGGTCTTTCTTAGTTCATATTTATAACTAACCTGTGTTTTGTTTGCATGTTGAAGTTAGAAATCACATAGAAGTAAAGATAGTCAACAGACATTTATCAACTCACCTTGTTGTACTCAACACATGCAATAAGCCTTTTTGATTTGAATATGAGTTATTGTTATTATTATCTCATCTTCCCGATAAATTTTTAATATATTTTCAATGTCTTCTGTTATTATTTACCAGACCAAAAGGCGGGAAACGTGTGAGGCTACAAAGAGGATTAAAACGGCCCAGGATTCGCTGAGCAAGGATCTCTGGCCCCGCCCCTAACCCCACCCCCGGCCCCGTCGCCCCTCCTCCCTCTGAATATAAAGGAGTAATCATGTAAACGCCACCGGTCGTCATGGTGACAGAGATGCAATCCATGTAGATGAAGAAAAAAAAAAGGAAGAATTACTCAGAAAGCAATAATTCAACCATCCCTCCCCCTCCTCCCCCTCCCTCGTCCATCCATGTACATTTTATTTGTAATTTTTTTGTATAATTTTCTTGCTTGTCTAGTGAGGTTTTATATTTGTCTGAGAAGAAGAAAAATGCAGAAATGTAAAAAAAACAAAAACAGAATCATTCCAGCCTCTCGGCCCGGGCGACCGAGGAGCACACCGCAAGCGAGAGAGAGAGAGACTGTTAGTTTTCTATCGGAGGCCATTTTGCTTTGTAGACCCTGACCCCTGACCCCACGACCCCAGTAGATGTTTGATGGAGTGCTCCAGGATCACTACAGTATAACCTGCCCCGGGGGCCGCGCCCCCCTGCCCCCCCCACCCCCACCCCCTCACACGGTGTGTGATATCACACTGCCAACTCTGTGTTCAATGTTTTTAGACTGTTCAAGTTGTGTACACGAAGGAAGAACAAGCTAAGAACGGCCCCCATTCCACGTGGAAGGCAGATGTTTTTAGTTGTTATTTTTGTGGTTTTGTTTTTTAAAACACATCTCACCGTATCGCAGTCTTGACGATATCATGTAATGACAAAAAAAAAGAAGATGTTTTGTTGGTCAAGTTTTCACGTTCACTAGCAAATTGTCCCCAAAACAGTAGTACAATAAAGATTCCAATGAGTGAGTGATTTGTGTGTGTGTTATTGTATATCTATCATTCTATCTTCTTCTCATCCAGAGCAGGAAATAGGAAGGAGGCGATGAAGGACAGGAGCTCTCTAACACCACTGGTGGACATTAATCTGAGTATTGATAATCTCATCCCGTTATGTAAGGCTGGAATAACTCCAGCTTCCTCCGTATGACACCACATGGTATCTGGTGCAGCACAACGCCACCAAGTCATCATTGGAATTTGCATATTTAGTCAGAATAATTCAAACGAAAACTTTTTAAGGTTGTTTGTATTCCCTCTGATTATTCCAATTCTGAGGCCTTCGGAGCTAACAGTTGCCTTGTTTATGTCAGTTCTTCCCTGGTCTCTTCATGGTGGATCAGAGTATCTAAGAGGGTATGAAGTAAACGGTAAAGGGGCATTTAGCAGGCGCTTTTGTCCAAAGCGACTTACAATCAGTACATTTGTGGGGTTTGACATGTGGACAGTTGGAGGAGGGGGATCAAGGGGATTGAACCGCTGACCCTACGTTTAGCGGACAACCCGCTCTGTCCATCCGCTCTACCTAATGAGCTACTGCCGCCCCCAAAGTGAAGTAAGAAGTAATGAAGTAATTTATCAGTACTTCAGGCTAGAAATTATCTTTTTATGATTCACTATTTATCACGATCACTCAATCTATATCACTCTATCTATCAATCACTTTATTTATCGATCACTATCACTTTGTGTATACAATTTGTTGCTATCCTGTGTAGTTTTTTATGTTCGAATCATTAATAACTCGTTTCTATTCGTCTGTTAACATCCAAATGATATGTACATCAGTACTTTTAGTATAGTCGCTATCCTGACCGCTACAGTAAGGTACATCGTGTGGATGCTTTAACAGGATGAACCGTCAGACAGCGTCCCTTCAGAACCCGGCTGGCGCCCCCTGCTGGGAGCGCGGGCCCTCGGCTGGACGTCCCTCTAAATCCTGGCGGCTGAAACAGCGAGCATACTGTCCTCCTGTCTGGCCTCAAGGATTATGTTATTACAGCGGTAATGCCAGTGTGCTGGCACACACACACACACACACACACACACGCATGTGCTAGCATACACACACATGTCAAGGAGAGGGGGTTGGGGGGTCCTGAATCCCCTTTAGGAGTGAGACAGTGAATAGAGCGATAGATAAAATGATAGTGATAGATAGTGACAGTGATAGATAGAAATAGAAAGAGTGATACAGTGATATTTAGAGTGATAGACGGAAATATATAGATAGTGATAGAGCAATAGACAGAATATTTTTCCAAAAGATGAAAAGCATAGAAGATATCATTTTTTATTAATTATATTTATTTACACTACACGCAAGATAAAATTCTACTTTATCAAACGTTGTCATTTTACAAACGTTGTGCAACAGTTGGTCTGCATCAGCACAAAACGGCCAACAATAAAAATACAGTAAAAAATAAATCCATTATTGTACATGTTTTCCCACAGGTAAAAATACATTTTAAAAAAAACAACACATAACCTTTTTCTAAAATTAAAACAAGGTGCTGAAGGTCAGATTTACAGGTCGCTCTTTGGTTGGAAAAACAGCCCAGAGAATCTTTAAGATCTGGTGAGCCCTACAGTAACACATACCACGCACACACACACACACACACACACACACACACACAATACACAATACACATACACGCACACATGAAAGTGCAGCAATCTGTGCTTTCACTGAAAACACAATGTGTGTGTGTGTGTGTGTGTGTGTGTGTGTGTGTATGTGTATGTGTATGTGTGTGTGTGTGTGTGTGTGTGTGTGTGTGTGTGTGTGTGTGTGTGTGTGTGTGATATATTTCAGTAACACGTGACCAGGCTTGGACAGGAGCATGGGATAAGGTGTACTCATCAAACTCCTCATGAAACACCTGCTGTTCCTGATGGGGTGGCCTCCCACACCCCAGTCTCTCCCCTCTCCCATCTTCAGAGTATGCACTCATCCATCACTCCATCATTCATCCCTTCTTCCATCATCCATCCCACTATTGTCAGAGTGTTCTCTGAAGACACTCTGCCCCTCTACTCCATCTTGGACATCTCAAATTTGGTTGTCATGATTTCCTGCGGACAGAGAGCACATGGAGATGCTGTGAGTTTGACCTGTTGCCATGACACTTACTGGAGGATGAATGACTCCTAGCTAACTCCTACCTGCTCCTTAATGACCAGTCTCTGTACTGTCTAACCCCAATGAACAGTCTCTGTACTGTCTAACCCTCCCTACCTGCTCCTTAATGACCAGTCTCTGTACTGTCTAACCCATACCTACTCCTAAATGACCAGTCTCTGTACTGTCTAACCCCTACCTACTCCTAAATGACCAGTCTCTGTACTGTCTAACCCCTACCTACTCCTTAATAACCTGTCTCTGTACTATCTATCCCCTACCTGTCGACCCGTCTCTGTGCTGTCTAACCCCAAACTACTCCGTAATGACCTAACTCCAGTAGGTGTTATGTAAAAATGTAAATGAGTAAAATGCAAATGAATAAAGAATGTTAAATGTGCTAAATATTCCAACAAGCTATCCACCAGGTTCTGTTTTTTTCTGAAAAGAAGGTTTTTATTGGCTGTCCGGGAAACCAATCAGAGGCCTCCTCTTCTTTAGTTGGTCTTTGTTCCTCGTAAACAAGAGGAAGAGGTGATGTCATGTTTTTTAACAAGGAGTAGAGCGGATGTCTTCATGAATGAAGAACCGCATATTCTCCCATTACGAATAATCGTGTAATAAACTCCTATTATAATTAGAAATACAATCATCTTCATCTTATCACTGACCCACGTTTGAATGTCTAAATATAAACTCTAATTATTTCCTTTACTGAACAACGATTTTACATTGTTACAATTAGAATATAGGCCTACAGTATATAAGTATATCTTTAAACGCATACTTTATAAGAAATGTCTTCCCCTCCCCCCAACACGTGAGCTCCTCCGTCTTCTATTGTTCTCCGGTACCCGTCACCATAACAACACAAGGACGAACAACAGTCTGACGTAACCCGTGGTAACCAACCGACTGGTGTTCAGCTGGCGCCCTCTGCTGTTCACTTCAGGACACCGCACGTCATGGGAACATTTTACACAGCGGGCACATTTCGGACCTGATTCATCCGTATTTCCCTGCCGCTATTCGAGTTTAGAAACTTTACATTGGACGAGAGCATAGGGCTAGGCGTGTATACACATCTGGACTGTGTTTTCCTGTGCATGTTCTGCTGGATGTATTGTGTGTATAGTTCTAACAAGGGTTATATAGGCCTATGGCAGTCATATTCTTTCTCACCCTTATTTCTATACGCTTTGGGGATTAATTGTATATATAAAATTGAACATCGAATATAGAATTATTTCATATTTTTTATGTTGGCCTTGGTGTACTTATGTACTATCCTGTACTACATATTTTATATATTCTATTTCTTTTCCAGAGCAGAGCAATGGTAACAGAAACTATTTCTAACTTCTAACTGTTTCGAGACCTGTTCATCACAGCGCTGGCTGCTGTGACGTGGTGAATTTGCTCAGACTCACCACGCCCCTCATGTATGATCACTCTCTCCTATGTTATGTGAACACAGTCTCACTCCCAGAACATCAAATAGCGACGTGTTGGGCTTTAGCGTCAGTCACTGACAGAAATGGTACCCTTCCGCGTCGTCTGCAGACGGAGAGGGGGTTCAATTCACTATAATGTGATGCCGTCTTCGGCGATATTTGACGTTCAGAGCGTGTGCTCCAGCAGCCCACTCACTCCTGTATTAGGGTTATTAGGGACAGCATCACATTGTAGTGAATTGAACCCCCTCTCCGTCTGCAGACGACGTTGAAGGGTACTTTTTCCATCAGTGACTGACGCTAAAGCCCAACACGTCGCTATTTGACGTTCTGGGAGTGAGACTGTGTTGGTTATGTTGTCATGAGGAGCCTGGGTGTCTGCGGTGGGCCTGTTGTCAGCATGGTGACCATCTTACCTCATCGGAGTCCAGGAGTGGGGGCAGGGCACTGGGGGGAAACAGAACAGGAACAGGATCAGGGGTGATAACGGACCAGGATCTGAATCTGGCTCTCAGAGACGAGACTTACACTTCTGCCATCGTCGAGGGAATGTTCTCCTCCACCCAGCGCAGGTCCTCGTCCTGCAAAAAGCCCTGTACTGTAGTACCATGTACTCTACTGTAGTATAGTCCTGTAGTACCATGTACTGTAGTATAGTCCTGTAGTACCATGTACTGTAGTATAGTCCTGTAGTACCATGTACTGTAGTATAGTCCTGTAGTACCATGTACTGTAGTATAGTCCTGTAGTACCATGTACTGTAGTATAGTCCTGTAGTACCATGTACTGTAGTATAGTCCTGTAGTACCATGTACTGTAGTATAGTCCTGTAGTACCATGTACTGTAGTATAGTCCTGTAGTACCATGTACTGTAGTATAGTCCTGTAGTACCATGTACTGTAGTATAGTCCTGTAGTACCATGTACTGTAGTATAGTCCTGTAGTACCATGTACTGTAGTATAGTCCTGTAGTACCATGTACTGTAGTATAGTCCTGTAGTACCATGTACTGTAGTATAGTCCTGTAGTACCATGTACTGTAGTATAGTCCTGTAGTACCATGTACTGTAGTATAGTCCTGTAGTACCATGTACTGTAGTATAGTCCTATAGTACCATGTACTGTACTGTAGTATAGTCCTGTAGTACCATGTACTGCAGTATAGTCCTGTAGTGCCATGTACTCTACTGTAGTATAGTCCTGTAGTACCATGTACTCTACTGTAGTATAGTCCTGTAGTACCATGTACTGTAGTATAGTCCTGTAGTACCATGTACTCTACTGTAGTATAGTCCTGTAGTACCATGTACTGTAGTATAGTCCTGTAGTACCATGTACTCTACTGTAGTATAGTCCTGTAGTACCATGTACTGTAGTATAGTCCTGTAGTACCATGTACTGTACTGTAGTATAGTCCTGTAGTACCATGTACTCTACTGTAGTATAGGCCTGTAGTACAATGTACTGCACTGTAGTATAGTCCTGACCTGTACTACACTTTACTGTAGTGTACTGCACTTTACTGTTGTTACTGTAGTTCCTTCACCTCTACGTGTTATTTACTCACCACCTTGTTGGGTTTGGTGCCGTTTGACTCCGGCTTGGTGCCCCTCATCTTCACACCATCTGCAGACACACAGGAGGAGAAAACTAACACACCCATCGTCAGTCCCCTCTGACATGAGAGTATGAGGGAGCGAGGTCAGGATAGGGGACAGTGGGGAGAGAAAAAGGAGGTAGAGAGGGGATGGAGAGAATACAGCAGCAGCATAGATAATGAAAGGGGAGGGGACAAGGGGGGAGACAAGTGGAGAGGAGAGGACAGAGGGGGGGGGGGGTGGAGATATTGAAACAGAAACTCACCAAAGGCCTCGTTCAACATGGCCTCCTGTTCCTCTTCCTCACTCTCTTCATCCACCAGTGGGCTGAAGGCATACCTGAGGACCCATCCATCAGTCAATCAATCAATCATTCACCGATTAGTCCATCTGCCCAGTGATCCCTCAATCAACCAATCAATCATTCACTGATCGGTCCAATCACCCAGTGATAAAGCACAGAGCAGAAGTTTCACATGATCTATTTCTCCCTGAAGTAAAATGCCGCAGCCTCGGACTTTAACTTTTAAATAACTTTCCCAAAAGAGATCCCG
>JAXIVH010000011.1:6245274-6248763 GCA_036785325.1 Urophycis tenuis
CTCGATTGCTTTGATGCAGCAGTCAACTCGAACTCAACATTTTTCAAAACAGTTAACGCACAGGCCGAAACAGTGGCACTCATGGTCAAAATGACACATTTTGTTTGCAACAGGCTCTAACCATGCCAAAACATTGAAAATATGCGACAAAAGCAAATTTTGCCTTCAAACACCACAAATTGCAAACAAGTGTATGAGCTCTTCCAATCGACCATTACACAGTGGACAACAAAATACAAAATACAGCACTCAGTGCGAATCAGTGCAGTGTAGCTTTCATGCCAATGCCATTTGATGTCAAATTTGCCTTCTTGCAAAGAATTGGATCCAGAATCAGAAATGCTCTTTTTTTTTTATTCCATTGATTTTTTTTTTTCAAACTGTGGCTGAAACTGAAATACTAAATATTACACAAAATACATGTAAAGGTAAAGGGGCATTTATATAGCAGACGCTTTTGTCCAAAGGGACTTACAATCAGTACATTTGTGGGGTTCAACATGTAGACAGTTGAAGGAGGGGGATCAAGGTGATGGAGAGGATCGAACCGCCGACCCTACGGTTAGTGGACGACCCACTCTGTCTACCCAATCTATCCACTGAGCTACTGCCGCCCCCAAAATAAAATCTATGGGTGGGGAAAATGTGTCAATCCAATGAGAAAGCGTTAACACATTTGCAAGAGGTGTCTTGTGCTCTGCTGAGACAGTGATGAAAACCGAGTGGATCCTAGTTTCTTTAAGCAGGTCAAAGCAATCGAGAAAAACTATAATATAGAGAGAGGGGGGCGGGGCCAGAACATTATTCATATAGAGAGGAAGGGAGGAGGAGGAGGGGGGGGGGGGGGGGGAGGAGGAGGAGACAGTGTACCTGTAAGTGGAAGACATGGTTGTAGCAGGAGGAGCTCCTCAGGTACCAGGAGACGTTGAGGACGGGAGAGGAGTGCTCACAGCTCTCTGACACCACTACACACACACACACACACACACACACACACACACACACACACACACACACACACAATCAACTGGTGTGTGTGTGTGTGTGTGTGTGTGTGTGTGTGTGTGCGTGTGTGTGTGCGTGTGTGTGGTTGGGGGGTGTACCTCACCTTTCATTTTGATGACACTGTTGTTGAAGAGCGTCTTGGGGAACACAAAATAACTCTTCTCCTTCAGGGTCTCCTAACACACACACACACACACACAGACACACACACACAGACACACACATTATTCTGGTTCTAGAACCTGTTGGTTTGGTTAAAAATGTTGGCAGTCAGGTGGATCCTGGTGAACGACCACACACACACACACACACACACACACACACACACACACACACACACACACACACACACCTGTTGACTGTGTATCTGACTGTGCATGCTCAGCTATGATATGATGACATGATGATATTTAATCATGATAATATGATGCCATGCTTGTCATTGTAATATAGTATTTATATATCCAGTATAATACATGTCTATATGTATACATAGTATAAAATGTAGAGGTTTCTATATCTACAGTCCAGGTCCTGGTCCAGCCTCACCCCGGTCCACCATCACCCTCCACTTCCCTTGTTCAGACACGGCGTCCGCGACCCACGTCGCGTGCAGCAGCACTACCAGAAACAGGACTGAGGACCACCGAGACGACCCCAACCAAGGAGCCCCGTGTTCGGACATGTTCCCCCCGCAGAGGCACTAAGAGCTATCTCTGGCAAGACCCCGGAGCTGACGATCACCAAATAACAAGCGCTCCCTTCCTGCTTCAGGAGCCGCGTCACGGGGAGGCGGTGACATGAGGGCGTTAGATTTGGGAGAGCAACGCGAATGTGATGAAGTGGGGGGGGGGGGGAGGGGGCAAGGGGCTTCTCCGTAGTGTAAAGTTGTGTTGACAGCAGCTCGTTCTCTTTCCACCCCTTGATGCCACAAGAGCTCCGTGTCCTTGTGTTCAGTGCCAGGTATCCGGTCTGACACAGGATACCGAATACATTAATACTCAACAAAACTACAATCGTCCGAGTTCGTTTTTATATAGTTCTAATCATGAAACTATAAATATATCATGTATCACCTATTCTAATGATAACAGGTTTGCTAAGCACATGGTGGAGGCCTGGTTGTAGTAGGTTATAGTCTTTTTTATAGTCGCTGTATATCTGTATATATAGCCTATATATATTGTTTCTGTAGTAGGTTATAGACTTTTATTTTATTCCATTGCTACTTTTATCTTATTGTATTTTGTTTTATCTCTCTGATTCATTCTTCCTACCACGTTGGAACGCGCCTCGTCCAAAACATCTCATTGTACAGTAGGACTGTGATGCCGCACAATTGATAATAAACTACTTCGGTCTACGGTGTCGGCCTGCCTGCCACAATGAGAAACGCAGCAGGGTTTCACCTGAGCAACGGCGCTGGGACCCCGGGCGGCCCGCCGGCAGCAGGTGGTCCTGCGGGCGGGGTGTCGCTGGGCCCTCCTCTGGGCGGGCCGGGCGCGGCCCGATGAGACATGACTGAGGAACTTGTTTCCCTAGTGCGCCGCTCTGGAGTCTCGACTGGAAAACTGAAATTCTGCATTCCGTTCTTCACCCTCGCAGGAGCTGCTCGACTTCTTTTCTCCCCCGCAGAGCAGACCACCGGTAGGACCCCTCGTACTCTCTGGTCTTCGTGTTCGTCGTAAAGTAGTTGTTAGTGGCGTTAGTCCAGGAGGCAAACAGTATCGAGGTTAGTTTGAAGTTTTGGAGTTTGGAGTGAATAGTGTGTCGTTCCTCTTTGCTTGATGTTTGTTTAATCTGTGTGCGTGCGTGTGTGCGTGTGCGTGTGTGCGCGTATGCGCGTATGCGCGCGTGTGTGTGTGTGTGTGTGTGTGTGTGTGTGTGTGTGTGTGTGTGTGTGTGTGTGTGTGTGTGTGTGTGTGTGTGTTTAATGACAACTGATACTCATGTGGTGTTGAACGGCGTAGAGTGGAGTAGGCCTACAGCTCAGCGTAACCCTCTGTTAGAGCAGCCCAACCCAGGGTGAGGGGTTAGGGGGGGTTAGGGATGCTAGCTCAGCACCCAGACCCCACCGCTAACACCAACATGGTGGGGGTGTTGCTGGGTGGACGATCACAAGTTCACCCATGTATGTAAATACATGTGTATATATGTTACAAACCCGATGATCATTCATTCATCTGGGGAAAATACCTTCTGCCCTCCCAAACAGCTTGATTTGCATGTCATTAATATGTCTGTCTGCCTGTCTGTCTATCTCTGTCTGTCTGTCTGTCTGTCTGTCTGTCTGTCTGTCTGTCTCTCTGTCTCTCTGTCTCTCTCTCTCTCTCTCTCTCTCTCTTCTCTCTCGTCTCTCTCTCTCTCTCTCTCTCTCTCCCTCTCTCAGGAAGACAGGAAGATGTTTCTTGCTCAGCAATTAATCAAGGGGCATCATAAAAGTTGTGAGGTGAGGACATGCCCCCATAACCTAAACACATCACC
>JAXIVH010000011.1:6248963-6258963 GCA_036785325.1 Urophycis tenuis
GGAACTGACAACCCAACACAGCACTCTGAATCAGTCACCTGGACCTATAGATATCTATAATGATCATCCAGATGTATACATATCTTTAATGGTCATCTAGCTTGTATAGATATATAATAATCATCTAGATGTATAGATATACAATGATCATAGATATATAGATCTATAATGGTCATCTAGATGTATATAGTTCTAGATGCAGGATGTATCTATAGTATATCGATCAAATACAGGATCTATTATATAGGTATATGATTCATATAGTCATATGCAGAGTCTATTGCTTATATACAATATAATATCAAGTATATAGATGATATAGATGATATGCTGTTGAGTCATATAATATACAATATAATATATGGATAATATAGATTATGTGATGAAGCAGAAAGTACATTTACACTCTGGGATAATCTATACTGCTGCCCTAACCTGCTGCCAAGGACTCTCACACACACACACACACACACACACACACACACACACACACACACACACACACACACACACACACACACACACACAGACACACCTCCCACTTGTCACCTCAACCACACCCAGCACCCTCCTCCTGCTGCCTGTCGCCATTCTCCTCTCTGCTGTGGTTAGAGGATGTTTGCATTCCAAACTCCACCCCGCTCTCTCTCTCTCTCCCTCTCTCCCTCTTGCTCTCTCTCTCCCTTTCTCTTTCTCTCTCTCTCTCTCTCTCTCTCTCTCCGTCACATTATCCCTTGACTGTTTCTTTTTTCTGCCTCTCTTTCTCTACCTTTCTCACTATCTCTTGACCTCTCTCTTTCAAACTCTCTCTAGCTCTTTAGCTTGAAGTATGAACTGTAAACTCTATTTTAAGAGTATCTCTGCTTCCTCAGCTTAGGTCACGTCATGTTGCCCAGCTTGCATATCTGGTCTTCTGCTGGCTCTCTCTCTCTCTCTCTCTCTCTCTCTCTCTCTCTCTCTCTCTCTCTCTCTCTCTCTGTCTCTCTCTCTCTCTCTCTCTCCATTCCTGGGTGTTTGTGAGTCATGTTCTGGGTGTGTAAACCAGTGCGACCAGTTTATAATGACAAGGCCAGAAGTTATCAGAAATATGACGGCTGGTTCTACTGGGAGCTGCTCAGTACAACCACATTCTTCTACTTGTTCTACTGGGAGCTGCCCAGTACACCCACAGTCTGTTACTGGTTCTACTGGGAGCTGCCCAGTACACCCACAGTCTGTTACTGGTTCTACTGGGAGCTGCCCAGTACACCCACAGTCTGTTACTGGTTCTACTGGGAGCTGCCAAGCACACCCACAGTCTGTTACTGGTTCTACTGGGAGCTGCCCAGTACACCCACAGTCTGTTACTGGTTCTACTGGGAGCTGCCCAGTAAAACCACAGCATGTTACTGGTTCTACTGGGAGCTGCCCAGTACAACCACAGTCTGTTACTGGTTCTACTGGGAGCTGCCGAACACACCCATAGCATGCTACTGTTTCTACTGGGAGCTGCCAAGTACAACCACAGCATGTTACTGGTTCTACTGGGAGCTGCCCAGTACAACCACACATAACCGTTGAGCAGCAACAGCTAATGTATTTGTTGTACCTCTGATGATGTTTAGCAACATATTATCTGTTGTTATTTGTTGCTAGATTTTTACTCCTATTTAAGAAATGAATTGTAGCCCCTTCCATGACTTTCATTATATTTCTATTAATTAATTATTCTGATATCATTTTTCTATGATCAGATCAGCTGATTGTTTCATAAGTGGGAGAATAGTTTTAACGTCGCACATTCTTCTGTGTGTGTGCGTGCGTGTGTTATCAGGACATGGAGATCTGTCCTAAAGAGTTGATGGACATCCTCAACAGGATCATTTCCAAAAGTGAGTTTGTATATGTAATGTATTATTGTTGTATATGATTATCGTTGTAGATATTAAATTATTATAGACATTATATGTCATATTAAAATGTTTGTGTTTGTGTATATCATAATTTTTCAAATATTTGTATTGATTCTTCAACATCTGTTATGTTGACAACAATACTCACTCTGAACAATGCCCCCCCCCCCCCACACACACTGTATCACTCTCCCATATTTGGGTGGTGTAGATCTGTGTGTTCTAGATGTCATAAATGGTGGCGTAGATCTACATGTTCTAGAAGTTATAAAAGTGTGGCTGGTTCTCTTCCCCAGACTCTTCCCTGAAGACGGACGGCTTCAGCATTGAGTCCTGCCGTAGCATGGTGGCAGTCATGGACGTATCTTTCCATAATATAGTCCCACCCAGTCCTGTTTATGCCTTCTTAAACGTGTCTGGCCCAAGGGCAGCCTGCCAGAACAATAGAACATCTATTGTGTTTGCCCTTTAACCTTTGACCCTCAGAGTGACAGCACAGGGAAACTTGGCTTCCATGAGTTCAAATTCCTCTGGAACAACATCAAGAGGTGGCAGGTAGGCCTCGCTCTCTCTCTCTATATATATATATACACAAACACACACATCCTTATTGACTCTGTGTGTGTGTGTGTGTGTGTGTGTGTGTGTGTGTGTGTGTGTGTGTGTGTGTGTGTGTGTTTGCGTGTGTGTGTGTGCAGACCTGTTATATGAAGTTTGATAGGGATGGATCAGGTGTGATCTCCTCAAGAGAACTTCCAGGGGCCTTCCAGAGTGCTGGTGAGGTTGGCTGGCTTACTGACTGGTTGATTTTGATGTCCAGCAGAAACACAAAACAACAAATACATCCTAAATATATATCTATATACACTATATGAGTAAAGATGTATAGATCGATAGATATAAAAGTCAGTACAATTCAGTGTATCACTGTCAGTATAACTGAGTCATGAGTAAGAGGATGAGTAAGTGTATCTTATGCTGCTATATATATATATATATATATATATATATATATATATATATATATATATATATATATATATATGTACTGTACTGTATAGACTTGCTTTGGTAAAGTACCTGATCATATATTTGGTCTGTGTGTGTGTCTGTGTGTGTGTGTGTGTGTATGTGTGTAGGGTTCCCTCTTAACGAACAGCTCTCCAAGCTGATTGAGCGTCGCTATTCCGACGAACATGGTAACATGGACTTTGATAACTATGTTGGCTGCTTGGTCCGCCTGGACGCCATGTGCCGTAAGTATCTGTATGTCTGTCTGTCTGTCTGTCTGTTTGTCTGTCTGTCTGTCTGTATGTCAGTCTATCTGCCTATGCCATTCTTCTTTCAGTAAAAAGTGTGTGTGTGTGTGTGTGTGTGTGTGTGTGTGTGTGTGTGTGTGTGTGTGGTTCAGGAGCGTTTAAAACGCTGGACAAGGATGAAAATGGCTCCATCAGCCTGGATATCAAAGAGGTGAGAAGCACCAATTAACCAATCAGAAGTATTTAATATATTAAGAAATTATTCAATTACATGTATGATTTAAACATCCGTCTCTGTCTCTGTCTCCCCCCCAGTGGCTTCAGTTGACCATGTATTCTTGAAGAAAGGGAGGAGCTGGACAAGTCTACAGATATGTCATTATGACTCCGACATCTCCCCTGCCTCTGGCTTTAATCTTTAGTTGTTTACAAGAATACTTTGGCTTGTTTCATTTAGCGTTGTTTCGGAGCACCGAGGACCATACATATTGTTTATATATTGCAGACCGGTGCTTATATATTGTTTGACCACTGGGTGTCGCTGTTTTACAGACGACGGCTCCCACTTGTTCTAAATCTTCGCTTCCATTCCAGTTTTAAAAAGTGAAAAGTTTCCTAAACTCAGAATAAACTCAACAGTACATCATGATAATTGTTGAGTCTAATGTTGTCTGCTCGTGGTTGCCATAGTAAATAAGGTGTTAAATACATGACACTAGTCTCTCGGCTGGCCTGGGAACGCCTCGGGATCCCCCCGGAAGAGCTGGACGAAGTGGCTGGGGAGAGGGAAGTCTCCCCAGCCACTTCGTAATGCAAATAATGCCCTATCTCATTAAAAATGCTCGAATTTGCATACACACAAAATCAGATCGTGTGATAAAGCCAGGCTCAAAATGATTTTTCCAAGGTAAACACGTATACTTGGGGGGGGCTGAGTTGGTGAAAACCTTTAAGGAACCTGGTAAGGAGGCAGTGTCGACCCATTAAGGCCAAGACAGACCAAGACGACTGCCGATCGTAAATAAAACTCAATGCCAACTTCAGGCCAATCCAGTGTTTTAAAAGGTCCACACCCATTTGGATAGAAAACCTATAGTGTAAAGTGCCCAGAACCTAGTCACAAATTGAGGACATCTAATAAAACCCGGAAAAATATCTGCATTTTTATCCTCTTTGCTCGAAATATGTGGTGCACATACCAAATACTTAGAGGTGGGCTTAACTTTTGAAAAATGCTTTTCAAAATGACAAAACCTACATTAAAGGGCATGTCTAGTTATACAATGTAAGAAAAAAAATGTAATATCAAGTGAATATCTGTTTTTGAGCATAAAAATACAGTTTATATCATATTGTGTGACAAAAAAGTCATATGGTGTGACAAGAAAAACCTGTCACGCACTATGAAATAGTGTCACGCCATATGAGGATTTATGGACTAAACACAACACAGGGCCTTGTCAGAATATGCTACCATCATGACAGAATACTTAATTGAGTATGGTAGCATAGCTGTAGAAGTGATATGAACAAGAAAGTCATTTATTCTGGGCATGTTTTGTAAATAGTGTCACACCAAAAGACACTGAGAATGGGTACTAAAGTGGGAGTTTACACACAATTGGCACTTAAAATATCACAATATACAGTCACACTATGATGTTCATTTTTGGGACAATCTTTTTCTTAGCTTACTCAAAATGTAGGCTAATGTATAGACTTTGAAAATAGCAAACTAACAAATTGATATATGTGTTGTAATTCTGTACTTGAATGAGGAGAGTGCAATGAAATTTCTTAGTTTTAGTCACTTTTAAACTTTGCAAGAAGTACTCGGGACAGTCACACCATATGAGCTTTTTCATGTTTGGGTGACAATTGTGGGAAAGTGAGAGACTTTCCCTATAAACATATTCTGAAACACATTACAAATTTGTTTTTAAAATAAAAATATTATTTAATTGTCATTGACATTGAGGACAAGAAAAAGGCCATATCATGTCACCCAACCATGTAGTTCTTGTGGGTTTGTGCATGCTATATAGTTATTTTGCATAGAGCACTCCGTTCATACGTCAACACTGCCTCCTGACCAGGTTCCTTAAAGGATTTTACCAACTCAGAGACCAAGTATACGTGTGTACCCTTGGAAAAAATATTTTGAGAATGACTTTATCAAACAATCTGATTTTGTCTGTATGCAAATGAGCACATATTTGATGAGATATGACCTCATTTGCATATTTAAACATTAAGATACAAAAAATCATGCAATACATTTTTTTCTCATCTTAACATAAGGAATCAGCTGAGAAAGTTTCCTGGTGATATCTATTATTTAATTTTTTGTACCCTATTCACCTGTACTGTCTCGCCTTAATTGCCTATTTATGCTAATTATGCAAATTGCCCAAAGTGCAACTTTTGGCAACCAAGTTAAATTCCATCCATTAGGCCTATAGATTACTTTTCTGCAATAAAACTTTGACTGCTGTTTAGGAATGTTTCCCAGATATTTAGAAACATTTTTTCCAATGCTGAGTGTCTGTAGCCTTAACTTAGGCAACTATTTTACAGCCTGTTCAATGGCAAGACCTGTTCAAAACAAGTAGGGTTTCGTTATCACAGGATTACTGACATATTCTCACATTATAATCATCTTTCTCTCCAAATAGGGGAAATAATTTTATTGGCATTAAATAAATTAAATTGTATTGCGTAGTCAATGTAATAGGTCACTTTTAAAATCATGTCATATTTTGTATATCCTGCATCAGTGAGCAGGATATACAAAATATGGCATGATTTTAAAAGTGACCTATTAAAAATAATTATTATTGCTGTCTTTCTAAGATGTCAGGAAAAAAACAATTAAGCATCCTTTCATTTGCCGTGAGTGGACATCCCCCTAAAAAGCCCAGGTTAGAGGATGCTGAACAAGATGTGGCAAAAAGAGGAAGAGACAGTGCAGGTGGAAGAGTCTTTTGTTCCACAAATTTGATCAATTACAGTACTCACAATACAACAGCAACAGCAACAACAACACTAATAATAATATTACTAATGAAACACGCCCATTCCTGTGGCCCGTCCAACCCGCGCCCCTTTGAGGGGGGGCGGAGGGGGGGGGCGACGGGCCAAAACTTGAGAGCCCTGCATCTTTCTGATTCTGATTCTGACCATGAGCAGTGATCTAGTCCCTCCAGCGTGTCCTGGGTCTTCCCCGGGGCCGTGCCCGGAACACCTCCCCAGGAAGGCGTCCAGGAGGCATCCTCACTAGATGCCCGAGCCACCGCAACTGGCTCCTCTCGATGCAATACATTTTTCTCATCTTAACATAAGTAACCAACTGATAAAGTTTCATGGTGATATCTATTTTTCTTTTTTTTTACCCTATTCACCTGTACTGTCTCGCCTTAATTGCCTATTTATGCTAATTATGCAAATTGCCCAAAGTGCAACTTTAGGCAACCAGGTTGAATTCCATCCACTAGGCCTATAGATGACATTTCTGCAATAAAACTTTAGGGTACTCAACATTTCTGGGTTTACTATTGGGCCTATGGGGATTACGACTAGACTAATAAATCGAACAGGGTGGAGCCCAGAGGAGAGGAGAGATGAGGAATGAGGGAGGACCAGAGAGGGGGGAGGAGGATAGTAGAGAGGGAGGAGAGAACAAGAGAGGGAGGAGAGAGGAGAGATGCTTTGTGTAACAACAGGCGTTGAGTGGGTTTGTTGTGATGTTTATAAGCATATTGTCGAAAAGGAACTGGGCAGAAAGAGACATTAGTGGCAAGGTAAGATTTCATTCTGTTTAATGAACGCTTGAATTCATGTTTTTCAAGATTTTAAAAAACAGCATAGCATTTGTTCTTACTTCATACCACGTTGGTACAGCGTGGGCTGCCTGCAAGTCAACGCATTAACAACAAAATTTACTTAAAAAGTTAAAAGGCTTCCCGGTTTAGCGAAACATGGCGTAAGTCGCACAAGCGTTTTTAGTTTTTAGGCACCATTTGCTCTTTTTGTTCGATTCACTACTCTTATAAAAAATATGTTATAGAGTTATACCGGTTTATATTAATTACAATGCCGCCAAAAGCCAATAAAGGAAGAAACCATCCAGTCACACCTGCGCCCCCCCCCCCCGTGGTGAATCCACTTCTCTGCTGCGAGCTAACAGCGCACAGCCCACCTGGTAGCCCTGGGTGACAATCTCTCTTTTATTAAGATTGAGCTACTCGCTTTCAAAAGTGATCCAGCATCACTAGCATCCGGCATATCCACTAAACAAAAAAAAAAAAGTACCGTATCGGAAATGGAGCAATCTCTGTCTACATGCACCGACGATATTGTGACCCATCAAACCAAAGTGGAGCACTTGACTCAAGAAATGGTCAAATTATCATTATCATCTCCGTGTTTCCCGACTATACCCTCAAGACGGCACGGGCTCGTGCTGCTTTCAATGAGGTTCGCCGCCTGCTATACGCGACATCGAGGGGGCAGGTTTGGGGTCCCCTATCCGGCGCGGTGGCGCATCGCTTATAACGGTGTGCAGCTCACCTGAGGAGGCGAAGACATTTATTGGGGCGGCAGTAGCTCAGTGGGTGGAGCGGGTGGACAGAGCTGGTCGTCCACTAACCGTAGGTCGGCGGTTCGATCCCCTTGATCCCCCTCCTGCAACTGTTCACATGTCGAACCCTCACAAATATACTGATTGTAAGTCGCTTTGGACAAAAGCGTCTGCTGAATGCCCCTTTATTTATTAAAACGCTCTCCAGATAAGGACGTAAGCCTGTGCGTTTAATCGCTGCTATGCCTTCTTCTCTCCATGTATATTTTACAAGAGTTATTCAGGTCCTGGTGAGTTGTACAACCTTCCCTTATAACCTAGATGCTGGTCATTTTATGCTGGAATTATTATGATTTTTGCTGTATATGTGTGTGTGTGTAAATATAAGTTTTCTTTTATTTATGTCTTCACGTATCACCTACTCATTTTGTTGATTGCATTGAAAACGTTGGCATATCTCCAAGACCACCGTGGACAGTTCTGCACTTTGAGTGACTTCTATACTTGCACTTTATTTTTCTATTGAACTGACTTAGTGTGGAGCAGGTATACAATTCTTAAGTTGTTGTGCCCAATAGGTTTTCCTTAATGGTATACGTTACATGCTGTTAACGTAATTGTTCTATTTTTTAATCATATTTCATAGTTTTTTTTTCCTCTAATACAGACACTGGTTGTCTGTTGTGTTATCACACTACGGTTATGTGTTATCACACTATGGTCATTACTAGTGCCTTCTATTCAATATTTGCCTATTCAATTCTATTCAATATTTTAATGTGTCTGTGCACTTCTGTCTTTCCAGAAAAGTTCGTAAAAGTCCTCTTCAACTATACTACTATATATTGTGAGTTTTGAAGAGGACTTTTAGGAACTTTTCCGGAAAGACGGAAGTGATGTCGACGCAGCGGTAGCCTTAGCAACAGAGAGTTGAAGCTATCAGGAAAGTGCTCTTTTAAATAAACTCCTGGTGTACTTACAAACTTTACAATGCCTCGTTTTGTGAGTACAGACCATATATGTACTACTACAGAAGTTGGGTAACAATCCATGCATTATTAGTGGGGTAATTTATGAGATGTACACACTGTACCATTCACTCCAGTACTAAGCCATTCGGCTGATACCCCTAAACTTGATAAATATTGACCGTCGCTAAAAATTCATCTGAGGGGGTATTTGGCTGGATTATTGGTGGAAATTACCTCAGGGTGAATTTTACTCCGAACCATCACTTTAAGCAATCCAAGGTTCTCTCCCATTTGAAGCACTTAAAAGCCCATGGACTCAAAAGCCCATGGATCAATGATATTTTTCACTCAACTTTTGATTTAAAGCTAGCGAAGTAGCCATTTTGGTTAATAGAAGGGTTCATTGTATCACCACTACTGATGGGAATGGCAGATATTTAATTGTAGCAGGCCGTTTATCCCACAATCCAGTTTTATTAGTATATGTTTATGCTCCAAATTTCGACTATATATATATATATACATTTTGCACCCTCCCCTTCTTGGACACCCATTTCTTAATTCTTGCTGGGAATTTGAACTGTGTGATAAACCTAACCTTGGACCGCTCTAATCCTCGCACTCCCACCCGTCTTCCATGTCTAAAGCTATTTCAGATTTTATGCTCCAGAATGGGTTTGTGGACCCTTGGAGATTTTACAACCCCCAAACTAAGGCAAATTCCTTTTTGTCTCACATGCACCAATCTTACTCCTGAATTGATCCCTTTTTCGTCGATGGTGCTCTAGTCCCCAAAGTGACTGCCTCTGAATATCAGTCAATTGTCCTTTCTGATCATGCTCCTCTAAGTCTTAGTATTAGATTCTCAAGCCAACCTCGTTATTCCTCACCCTGGAGGTTTAATACTCTGCTGCTGTCTGATAATGCATTCAATGTCTTTATTGAGTCCTCAATTGATGACTTTATAACTCATCATGGCTCTTGACACTCATTCGGCTCTCAAAAACACTATCAGAAATACTTGTGAGCTTGGGACTAATCTAACCAGAACCAGAATCTTACCTAATCAGTTTTGAGATAAAGCTGTACATTGTATATGCTCAACTTGTATGTGCTAGGCTACAACTTATACAGTTCAAAGTACTACACTGAGTCCATTTCAGAAAATTGAGTCCATCTAAAATTAAAGTATGCCATGCCTCTGCATGTCATTTAAGCCATATGTTCTTCTTATGTCCCATGTTACACAAATTTTGGACTGACTTCTTTATGATCTTGACAAAGCTATAGGGGCCCAAA
>JAXIVH010000011.1:6263963-6295593 GCA_036785325.1 Urophycis tenuis
GCAAAAACAAGACATTTTTGAAAAAAACAAACCAAAAGACAAAAACAATTTGGTCATGTCTGACCCAGACCCATCTCAAAGTGCATATAAAAACAAACAAAAAATAGCTTTTATTGCACAGTCCTATTATAGTAGCCTAGCCATAAGATTTTGTTTTATATAGCTATATATCAGTGTCATCAAAAGTGCTAACAGTAATTAACGCACACATAACCAATGATCACAAACAAAACATCATCCAGGCCAAACAACACAAATCATTAGCATTATGTAGCCTAGTAAACAAACACAGAAAATGCACATACCTCTCCCATACAAAAGGAGAGAGGCAGGAAGGAAAGGAAAGGAGGAGGGAACAAAACTTTTGGGGTCGCACAGAAATAAACATCTGAATAAACAAAAACACCTTCCACCTTAACCGAAGGTGAAACTAGTCAGATATGTAACACAATGAAATTACCATACATTGGATAATAAAAGTGATAATATCATAACTATAATAACTCTGTTACAACGTCTCCAACGGAGAAAGAGAGAACATAATTTTGTGTTTAAACCGCTACATTAGCAATGGCTTTTTAGACATGCCACATTATGTACACATTTACCCTTACTTTTTTAGTGAGAGAAGTGACATATTTTCCTCTGAACAAGTGCTTTGACTTTTGGCTCATAAGATGTCAATGCAATCCGAAGGCATTGCTGGAGTGTTTTGTCAGTCATGCTGCGAGCGCTGCTTTTAATTGCATTCATGTGCGAAAAGCTTGATTCACATGTGTATGTTGAGCGAAACATGCTCAGCACGATGATTGAAACTTTTTTCGCGTTAGGGAACAGATGAACGTTGACATCACTCCAAAACTTTGCAGGCCCGTTAGTGCGAAGCTCCTGTGCTTTGGCTGTGGATGACTGCATGTCGACAACTTCGAGTATGAATTTTCCCTCGTCGATGGAAGGGACCACTTCCTTGGCTCTGGTGGACAAGCCACCTTCTGTAGCAACAGTGAACGGGTCTACGACAAATCCCATCACCTCTGTGGGAAGATTAAGTCTGTCTAATCGGCCGGCAAAGTTCTCTTTCAACTTCGCAATAAAGTCTGTCATCACAGCTGTAATATGCGCTGGGGATGAGATGCGTTTGCGGAGCGTTGGAAAGTGCAGCATCCTGCCTGTGCTCAAGTCAGTTGCAAAAGTTGCAAACAGGTTCAATTTGACTTGGAACGCGCGCATCTGCTCCAGAAGATCAATGACAGTTTTGTCTCTACCTTGTAGTCCCTCATTCAGGTCATTCAGATGTTTGAATATGTCGCTCAGAAAGCACACATCAGCCATAAAGTTGCAGTCCAGAAGGCGATTCAGGTGTGTTTCTGCCTTCTTTAGCTTTGTGCTGCGGAGGAATGTTGTGATCTCCTCATTTAGATCACAGAAACGCTCCAGTGCTTTGCCTTTGCAGCCACCTGACATCATTGTGCAAAAGAAGATCACGGTGCTCAGCAGACATGTTTAACAGTAGCTTGCGGAATAAACGATGTTGGAGGCTTAATGTGGAGCGAATGAAGTTAATTGTAGCCATCACACTGTCCATTGTTGTTTTAAGCTCACCGCTCAGTTTTGCGCACAGGACAGTTTGATGCACAATGCAGTGCAAAGACATCATATGAGGTGCAACATCAGACCAACGTGCTCCCAAGCCGTTCACTTTTCCAGCCATGGATGGAGCCCCATCCATGACAAGCATACACACACGCCTCATATCTAGACCATTGTCTTTAAAAAATGCTGAAATTTTCTCAAAGAGAATCTCGCCTGTTGTGTGTCCCTCTAACGACAATAAGCCCAGCAATTCTTCTCGGAAGCATTTGCCGTCAAAAAACGGACATATATGCACAGCTGGGCAGTGTCGGTCCTGTCTGTGGATTCGTCAACTGCCACAGACATGACATCAGCTTTCTTTAGTTCTTCCAGCAGTGTTTCAAACACATCTGTAGCAAGAATTTCAATCCTGCGTATATTTGATGTGTCTGACAGGGGTACGTTTCTGATTGCAGATGTCACGCTTGTTTTAATTTTCTCGTCATTTATTACCTCATCCACGACTGCCAACATGCATTCTTTCACTGTTTCAGAATATGTGAATGGCCTTTTTTTCTTCGCCAGGATCCAGGACACACGGAGGGATGCTGCTGTAGCGCTCTCTTGGGCTGTGCATGACTTCACCATTGTAATATACAGCTCCGGTTATAAGAAGCGACTAAACTTTGTACTTTAGCAGCCCTTTCCTGTGATCCTTCGGGGAAGTTTGTTTGGAAGGTGCGGTGTTTTTCAAAGTGGTGCCTCCGAACGTTATAATCTTTGAACACCGCAACACGCTCGTTGCATAATAAACACATCGGTTTGGCGCTCGGAGTGGATGGCAAAATAAATAGATATTTGTCAGTCCAAGCAGGGTTAAACTCATTTTCAATTTTCCGTTTCAGGGTCGAGAGAGACATGTTTGACAGTGGGCTACAGGTTGTATGATGCTAGCCAGCGTTGCTAGGTTACTTAATGTTGCATTCACGATCTGAAGTACTGTAGGAATTTCTATAGAAACATCTGCAGACTCGCCGGGCCACTTTGCGACACCCTTTTACAGTGTGACGTCACAAAGTTGCGCACGCAATTTGGTAACAGAACAAAATGGTAGCCCAGATCTCTACAGAGAACACAGAAGAGGTAGCAAACATTTAACGATAAAGACTTTTCCCAGCATCAAAATGTCTGGCTGTTGCGTAAACGGTTGTCAGAATCGGTATTCCACCGGCGGACTAAAGTTTTACAGGATTCCGACAGGATCACGACCGTTTCAGAGCAACCGGCGTCGTCTGTGGTTACAGGCGATTAAGCGTGTTGACTGGAATGAGGACATAATAAAAAATGCTCGCATCTGCAGCGCCCACTTCATATCAGGTAAGGTTATTTATCTACTCTTTGACTTCCCCGGATAACGTTAGTGATTGTCTGTACAATGTAGAATAATAATCAAATGCAGCTAACGTTTGATAAGCTGGTGTGTGATCGTGTGATTTGGATAGCGGCTAGCAGGCTAGTCTAGTAAACAAAAACGTACGTGTGTTTCATTTACAGGTGAGGTGTCATTGGATTCTAGTAGTCCTGATTTCGTGCCTTCTGTGTTTGTGTACACAAAACAAAGCCAGAACCCTGATGCAAAGATGGACAGGTAAAAATAATTAGAGTTGCCCCCCTGTCAGTCGTTTTTTTCTTTTAGTTTGTTTTCCTCTCTTGCATAAGCTTTGGTTCATGCAGCTGTTGTTTTGGGATATGGAACAGTCTATCTGTAAATGTCTGCCGTACTGTAGGTACCATAGGAAAATGAGGAGAGATGACAGACCTAACACTTCAGCAAATCAATCTTTTCCTTCTGAAACTGAAGAATGCAGCATGGATCTTTGTCCTGGTATGAATATATTTCATCTTACGTTTAACTGATTGATTGTAAGGGTTCCCACCGTCATGAAATTCCAGGAGAAGTTATTTATGTAGCCCTCCCACCAATGATATAGCTCACGTTGTCTAGGGGAAATGTTCAAACAATTCACATGGGAAAGAAAAACGTATTCTATCCCGGACGATGCCCCCACCAATGATAAAGCTCACGTTGTCTAGGGGAAATTAGTTAGCCTACGTTGGTGGGATGCACATTAAACATTACCTTTCCCTTACCCAAATCAGACACTTTTAAATTCGGATTATCAATCTACGTCACTCTACGTCACTCCCAGCTCTACCGCGCATGTCGTTTGCAGAAAGAGACGAGCGGACATCATGTCTTGTTGTGCTGTTGGTTGCAAAAACCGTTTTCATAAGTTGAACAAAACTCGGAAGTTCTATCGTATACCATCAACTCGCACCCCATTTAAGGAAAACAGGAGACGTCTTTGGTTACAAGCTATCGGAAGAAGCGATTGGAACGAGCAGATGATTAAAAATGCAACAATCTGCAGCGATCACTTCATATCAGGTAAGCTAACAAGCTAATCAGTACGTTTGGTTTTACAATAAACACAATTATTGAGTCCTACACATATATAAACATGTTAATAATGAACGATTTTAAGTAATAGAATAATCGTTCAAATTGGAGTAGACCTATCTTGAAAGCTAATGTTGTGTAAGGAAAAAGTTAGTGAATTCAACACTCCATCTAATTTCAAGTATTCAATTATTCCAGTTGTCAATACATTTCGATGGAGTGTTGAATTCACTAACCTTTTCCTTACACTTGTGAGTTTTGAAGAGGACTTTTACGAACTTATCCGGAAAGACAGAAGAGACGTCGACGCAGCGGTAGCCTTAGCAACAGCTAGTTGAAGCTACCAGAAAAGTGCTCTTTTAAATAAACTCCTGGTGTACTTTCAAACTTTAAAATGCCTCGTTTTGTGAGTACAGACCATATATGTACTACTACAGAAGTTGGGTAACAATCCATGCAATTTTAGTAGAGTCATTGACGAGATGTACCCACTGTACCGGCACTCCAGTACGAAGTCTTTCGGCTGATAACCCTAAACTTGATAAATATTGACCGTCGCTAAAAATGCATCCGAGGGGGTATTTAGCATGACTATTGGTGTAAATTACCTCAGGGTGAATTTCACTCCGAACCATCACTTTAATGTAATGCTAATTCAGTGTTGCTAAATTGCGTTGCTGAACTTTTGTAACTGTTTCTAACCGATGTAGGCTACCACATGCTAGGCCAGTGACATCTAGCCAACCGTGGGGTGTTATCATTACCTTAAGTCACTGGAATACACTTTATTTGTACAGGAGAGGCATCTGACGACTTCGACAGTCCAGACTTTGTCCCGTCAATCTTCCCCTACTCAACCCAGTCCGTCAAAGACGTCGATACAAAATTGGAGCGGTAAATATGATCACTTAGCGTGTGATTTGTTGTTGACTGATCAACAAGCATGACTCGACTTGTATAGTTGGGAGTGCAAAGAAGAACTGTTGAGTGATTTAATGTAACTATATTTGTTATAAGGGTTAAATGTCGGGCCATATAGTTTGTTATGGGGAGCAGAGCTTTCAGCCGCTCTGCCCCCAAACTGGAACTCACTCCCATCTGACATCCGAAATATCGTCTCCCTCCCTCAGTTCAAATCCTCTCTTAAAACCCACCTTTTCAGGACAGACAGACACAGACATACATACTTTATTGATCCCTGAGGGAAATTGCGTTCGTAACAATATTCCAGGAGAAGAAAGAGGACACTCTACGTATAGTAGAGTGTTAGAATATATAAATATATAATGTAAACCTATGTAAAAATATAAACCTATGTAATAAAATATACAAAAATGTACATAAAGAAATGATAATATACATAAATGTACATACATCCAGGCATACACTACGAGGTAATAGCATACACAAGGATGTAGCATGTCGGATTTTTGTACAACCAGTTATGTAGTGATATTACAGTGAAATGAAATTACAGTCATGTAATAAGAATTGATACCTATTATGCAGATGACAGTGACAAATTGTAAAGTTTGAGGACAGCTTTCTCACTATAGTTTTCATGTTGGTTTTACTTGCACTTTTAATGTTTTTTTATTATTATTTGCTTGATCTTAATTTGTAAAGTGTCATTGAGTGACGTGAAAGGCGCTTCCAAATAAAATGTAATATTATGTTATGTCTACATCATCTCTAAGCTCATTGAGACATGATATTGGATATGTACACTTGAATTAAGGATGTAATAAACCTGTGGTTAACTGCTTTCTTTGTACTAAATGATTGCTCTCTTCTGTGTGTTACAGATATAAGAGAAAAGGACAAAGGGATGAAACCCCCCGCAGATGTCCAGACAATGGACATCAGTCTATATCCACTTCCCTCTCTCCAAATGATTGTAAAATGGAGCCTGGTGCTGATCTTTGTACTGGTAAGAACTCTTAACACTATATATTTGTTGTGAAGGAGTATTTAGCCATGATTATGTTTGGCACAGTCTGAATGATCACCCAGATTGTAAGTTTGCTAGATATGAAAAATAGATGCGGGTTGTCTGGATGTACAACAAGACCGCAGAGCTCCACATTGAAGTTTTGATGACGTTCTCTCATTGTTTCAGTGTAGAATTTTCTGGCAGTGGGCTCATGTTCTCTTCCCCAATGTATTGCATTTACACCAGACAAGTCTTTGTTGTCATAGTGCATGATCTGTTTCACTAGGTTTGTGTTAGCTGTCTCAGCTCTAACAGTGCATACACGATGTAGGGTGGTGCTAGTTATGCGTCCTATTCTGTGTGTTTGCCAAGCCTGTGATTGGGCCTGATTTTTAGTGACGCATTCAAGTTCATCTCAATGATAACTACAAAGTATGTTTACCTACCAACTGCACTGTCCACCTCAATGATGACTACCAGGTAAGCTCATCCACCAATTGCACTGTCCATCTCAATGATGATTACTATGTATGCATATAGGTTCTCACTTTTTCACCGACCTGACTTTAAGAGCTCGCATTTAATTTAATCTAATCATGTCTAGGTAAATCTATTTATTGTTTGTCTATAGTCAGGTTTTTATTGCACTCATCTATCCCCTTGTACTGCTGGTCACTGTGAATTTCTCCTAAGGGGGATTAATAAAGGAATATCTTATCTTATCTTAAGGTTCTCACACTTCTCCTGTGTCATTTCCTTCCTCAGTCTGGAAAATGTTTCATCACTCTTCTCCTGTAATTCAGTTGAGGAGAGGCCTCTCAGATTCTCATCATACAGGGCCGCCAGTGGCTCCAGCAGGTCTTCGTTCTCTTTGTCCGATTCTGATGCGGTATCTGTGTCACTGCAGTCCTGACTAGTGAGCACAGCTGCCTTGGGTTCTAGTAGTTTTAGTTTCTTGATGTGTTCATCTGTCACCTCTAAATACATAATACAATAAATGTTGGATAACACATGAAAACAAATTGTGTAGGACACAACATAGTACTGTAGTATAATAGCGATAATATAAAAATAATAATTGCCTATTTTAAAAATAAAAAAATCATACCTTTGACATTGACCTTTTGACATTTTCCTTTGGCTGGTTGCAGTAAGCCGGTGTCCGCCCACTTTGGCCTTCTAACACAGATTTCACTCAATCTGGCTGCCTTTACCTCTCTTCTGGATGTGAGAAGCCACTGGTTTGTCCCTGAGGTACAAGCCTGCTCGGTCTTTCCATACCTGACCCATAGCTCGACTTTTAGCATCAGTGCTGCAGCATGCCTACAGCATGACCCCAAGCTGAGAGAACAAAGAACATTGGTATTACTTTTGAGCAATATAATGTGTTAGACACATTGATTTGAATGGTGATAAAGCTAGAAATGCCCAAATGCACAGCTGTATAGTTGAATAAATGAGTTGTGAAATGTTTACAATAACGACAATGACTGGCGCTGGAATGCGATAAACCGGCGGACCAATTGCATTACATTAATTGGGGACATTACACCCCTACATTGACACCCCTGTAATAGGCTATTATAATACTGTATAAATATAAATTGATAGATATATTATCAATTACATACCCAGCCATGCAGGTGCAGTTCGCTGTCAGGATGCAGTTGTTTTTCTTATTCAGAATGACCCAGACGTTGTACATCTCCGTCCTCTTCCCTTGTCTTTGACTAGACAGCACCTTGGTCTTCGGAGTCATGAAGTTTCAATTTTGTAGTCATGTAAAAGTATGTCCTGAACATGATTGTCAGTGACATAGCTGTAGGCATCCAGTGTCGTGTAGGACTTCAGGCTCTCTCGGGAATAGAGACTTTGGTGTCTCGATCAGGTATGAATGGATGTCGGGCCACTGAAGTCGGGGCCACTTTTTCTCATCATTTATCCACTCACCTGCCCCTAACGCGTATGGGTCATTAAGACGTATCCCATTCACTAATGTTAATTTATCCATAACCAATTTTATCGCTCGCTGATAGAATGTTGTAGTAAGCTGACAACATCGCTAATTACCGGTAACACCGCAACTGCAAGCTAACCAAACAGGTAACCATGGCAACCGGTAAAACGTTTTTCTTTCTGCAGTCATGCTGCACGCGCATCCGCCGTGTTGATAAACAAATAATCCCTATATTTATGTGACGGGTGGGAGTGGGAGACGTTTTCAAGTCATCTAATTAGTGACGCCTAACCAGGAACACGGCTAGAATTGACGTTGCGTAGGTCACCTGACATTTAATCGTCGCACGTTAGAAGGAAATGCAGGTAGATTAGTCCAGCCGGTAACACGGGCACACTCTTTGATTGAAACCGAACAGTGCAGCAGTGGTGAGAGCACTGTTGGCGTGCAGGGTTTGCCGGCGGTGATACATAGAGCGGTTCCCTGACTCACGCGACTACTGGTATGCAATTGTTTTTAGTTAATCGTGCCAAAGCCTGTTCTAGTCGGTATGGTATGACACCAGCGCCACCATGCACATTAACCTACATGTATTTTATAAATATTGTGTCGATGAACAGGTGATTAAGTAATTGTTTGTTCATTGTATGAACAACAACAACAACATTGTATGTATGTTGAGCCTATTGTTTACGGTGTACAACCACCTCAACTTTTGTTTAATGAAAAACGGAGAGAAAACAAAATAAATTTATACACAACCTTTACCAAATCATCCTGCTCACAGTGCCAAAATGTAACCTGAACAACCTGGTGTTGATCTTAGGTCAAAATAGATGAGTGCATAAACTATTCCCCGCTAAGGTTATTCAACTGAATGAATAGAACACAAGGCTGTGTACAAAAATAAAATGCTTTAATTGATGTATTTTTTGTTTAAGTTGGCAATAATGAGCAGAGATCCCAAGCACTGCAACCAGCCAAGCCACACGGTTGATGCGAGTTAGATTATAAAACAAGCACAACAAACTAAACACACAAATCATTCAACTAAACCAATAAGAAAAAAGCAAAGCAAAAGAAAACAATAAGAATCGCCCCCATAAGGGCACACAGTATAAGAGGCGAGGGGGGGGGGGAAATGAATAAACAAAATCAATTAAACAAAAGTGGAGGTGGTTGTACACCGTAAGACAAGGCTGTCTTTAAATGCTGCGAGCATTTAATGTAAATCTTATAGAGGGAAAAACAGTGGCTACAATAGGCTCCTGCAATGAACAAACAATTAATTAATCACCTGTTCATCGACACAATATTTATAAAATACATGTAGGTTAATGTGCATAAAACATTAATTAGGCTACTGGTGGCGCTGGTGTCATACCATAGACCATTTTCGAAGCCAGTCCAGCCGGTAACACGAGTGTGCCCGTGTTACCGGCTGGACTAATCTACCTGCATTTCCTTCTAACGTGCGACGATTAAATGTCAGGTGACCTACGCAACGTCAATTCTAGCCGTGTTCCTGGTTAGGCGTCACTAATTAGATGACTTGAAAACGTCTCCCACTCCCACCCGTCACATTTATTTAAGAGTTTAAGAGAACACTAATTATGGCCTCCACGCATGTGGGGTTGTTCTCATGTGACCGAGTGACAATATGCATTATTAAAACGTGCCCATTGGGTGTAGATGTCGTTATAAAGGCCTGCTATGCAGGCTTATTTGGCAAATCTGTGTTGTGGTTAACAACCACGAAAAAAATAACGATTTGTCTGGAGTGAACGAACTCATAGCTGTTCGTTTTGTTCCCGTGTTGCCGCGTGGAGCGCTGTGTGGGGGTCTGTTTCGTGAATAGGACCCTTGACAGCGGAGGACTGTGAGGTTTGTGGGGGTCTGGGCCGTGAATGGGACCCCTGACAGTGGAGGACAGAGGGGTTTGCGACTGAAGGGTCAAGACTTCGTGCTTGGTGACGTTAGAGGAGACCGCAGAGGGGACGCGCGCCGTTCTGCAAAAAAGGTTGCGCGTTCACGAAAAAATCCAGCGCGCAACAGAAGAGTGTGCGCAGCCGCAGACCCTTTCTGCCCGTCACTGCGAACTTTCGGAGCGCTGCGGAGGACGAGGGAAAATACGTCATTAAAAGCGGTAATTATTTCATTCGCGCACACACGAAATGCACACATTGAGATGCAGGTGCACCACACGACCACGGTGTGTCTTGGTACGTCGCGGGGGCGGGTTAAAAGTTAAAGTTAAGTCATCGTTTATCGCCACAATGCGAAGAACGAGTGATGTGAGGCTAGCCGACATTTCGCGTTTCTCTGTCCAGGCCAGCAGCGGGTTGCAATTCGTGTCCCAAAGTCGCAGTCCGTTCAAAACGGCAACCGCAACAAGCAAACGTAATCCATGGTAACTCCTCTGGTTCTTTATCATGGAACTTCTACTTAAATATCGGGTTCGATGCGCTTAGTCGCGGTTGGAAGCGAGCTGCATTGCAAACAACCCGAAATGGCGGAGTGGCGATGGAGAGGAGAGTGCAACAAAGGGGCGCGGAGCCCCGCTGATTGGCCCGCTGGCGTCACGTGGTCCGTGAACCCTGCTGATTGGTTCGCTGGTGCAACGTGGTCAGCTGGCAAGTTGCGTGTCACGTGACTGAATGACACAATTTAGTAAACCGTATTACAACATATTTATGAATTAGTCATTCGGGCTACGTGTACTCATACGGCCAAAATACTGCAGATTTGACTCCTAGAAACTAAGTATTGTTGCCAAATCAACAAGAAGAGACTTTTCCTCTGGTCTGGCCCACAGAGTGCCCTCATAATACAGCGGTACATTCAGAACACACAGTTCTTCACCCGGCCGCCAGGATTACCGCAGAAACTGTTCAGCACGTTGCTTGGTGGTTTGGGTCTTTGATCATAACTCATCATCATTCATCGTATTTGATCACTCTTTTTGCTATTCTACTTGCATTGCAGTTGTTTATCAACAATTTATTCATTCAGTCAGGAGAGTATGCTAGTTATATATATATATATATGGAATGTCAACATTTAGTAGTGCTGTACAAAATTTGTACAAATCTGGCCCCCTTTATATTTAAGTACTTAATACCCAAAATGCACCATAAAAGCAGTGTTTAGCTGATCTTTCTGTGTATATTCCATGATGCATTCCAGCACTGAAGTAGCTTCTGAAAACCCTGCATTACTGGTTCCCTCAACACGATGTAATGATGAGGGGACGAGTGGGCTGCGAGGAGCCTTCAGACACAGCCCTGTTCTACATCTCTACATGTGTGTTCCCTAAAGACAGCAGTGATGTGGGTCTACACGAGAAACAACCTGTCATTCGTTAAATAGGCACTACTCAATTTGTAGCATCGTTCATGTTTTTCACGTTTCTCAGGGCCTCAATTTGTTTCTACAAACTGATGATACGTCAGCATTCACTAAGTGAACTACTAACCAAAGTCCCAAGTTGACCTTCGAGACCGAGTGAGACACAAAAAACATGCAGGACAGCCCCCACTGCTCCACTGCTGGTTCTGATGGCCCAAACGCAGCGGGCCCGTGGCCCGAGCCTCTTCTGTTAGTGGGCCGGGTTTTCTGCATCCGTCTTGCTGAGAATGGACGGACGGGGAGCCTACTGGCTCAGGTTCTGTGTGCCCCACGTGTTCTTCGGTGCGTCCGGAAGGTTGTGTGTCGTCGTCCCCCCCCCCTCCCCGCGCCTGCTTACACCCACCGGCCTGGGTCGGTGTGGGGGGGCATGAATGGGAACATGTTGGTGTTAAAAGATGGGGTCACAGCCAGGTCAATACTCACTGGTATCCCCCCCCCCCCCCCCCGCCACCCATCCAGCTGGTCCGGTCCAGGAGAGACCAGCGGAGAGCAGCGACTACATGGACTCCTCGTGGATGGAAGTAAAGGAGGAGGAGGACCTAGAGATGCCCTTTAGGTTCGAGGGGCTGCGGGGCAAAACCCGCTTCTCCTTTGCAGAGATCAAGCTGCTCCTGGAGGAGGTGAAGAACAACCGCTTCGTCGTCCTCAGTGAGTCTTGTGTGTGTGTGTGTGTGTGTCTGTTTTGTATCTTGTATATTTTAATTAGAGAACGTATCCTGGATGTTATCTTAATGGTGAATTTCTCTCTGACTTAATAACCAAACAACATATAATAGTCTTTTCTTTTTTGGTCTGTCTGTCTACCTGTGTTTATGTGTGTGTGTGTGTGTGTAGAGAAGTTTAATGCAGGTGTATCCTCCGACACGAAGAAACAGACATGGGCTGAGATCACAGATAAAGTTAACAGTCTGGGAGTCACCTGCAGAGAGGTGAGTACTTTTTACAACTAGTATTTCCACAGTACCACCCCTAGTACCACAGTCCTACCACTAGTACTACAGTATTACCAATAGTACTACAGTAGTACCATTCAATACTACTAATACTACCAGCACTACCTACTTGAATACTAGGTCTTCATGGGGGTGCAAGACATTGTTACATAGTAAATAAAACAAATGCTACATCCGCATGTCCTACCACTGTGTGTGTATAATGTATGTGTGTGTATAACGTGTGTGTGTCTTTGCAGGTGCGTCAGATCATGAAGAAGTGGGCTGACCTGAAGTGTGACGCGAGGAGGCGCATGCTGGCCATGCGGGCCCCCAAGGGCCACAAGAAGACCCTGGGCCCCGTAGAGGTCATGGTGCAGAAAATCCTGCTGATGGCTCCTGGCAAGGGTGAGACTGCTGCTCCTCTCTCCCCTTATTTCTCCACAGCGTTGTGTAGTCCTCTGAGCTCTTGGTCTGTGTAGATGATGGAGAGTTGGACCTCAGCAGCATCGAAGAGATCAGCCGGCGGAGACCACGAGCCAAGCCCCGCGGACGACCCCGTCGCCACTCCCTCTCCTCCCCCAATAAGGAGCCCGCAGGTAGGACCTCCTCCTCTCAGCCTCCACCCCCTTCCCTCCACACCTCTACCTCAGCTTCCACCTCCTCCACGCTCCAACCTCCCCTCAACCCCCCCACCCCCACCAGACCTCCTCCTCTTAGCCAGTTGATGTTAAAAGTGTTTCTCTGATATGTTCCAGAAGAATTCTACCAGTCTTCCCCTGAGATTAACTTTGACCTGATCAACGATGAGAGTAAGAAGCTTTTAAACTAAACAACATGATGACTTCATATTGTACTTTATAATATCCTTTATAATATACTTTATAATGTACCCTGTACTCGATAATGTAGGTTTTAATGTATCCAGGGCCGTGTTCCGATATCCATACTTCATGAGTACACTTAAATGTAGTGCACTATCCGCACTCACTAAGTTTGCAGATTTTCATATGTTAGTGTTGTTCCAAATCCAATACTCTGTGGTGCACCTTCCGGAAATTACTATCAGCTGCTCGGCCGCGTCACCCGCCAAACACATGTGAATCCATTACACCCACTGATGTCTAGCCATTTTCGAACTGAGCGCGGCTCAGCCTCGCTCCGTCTCTTCTGCTATGTAGCTAAGATGGCTACCGTTGAGTACGGAAAGTGTACACCGATGCACACTCAGCGTACTAACCGTTTTGAGGGCAACAGTAGGGTCCTTTAAGTACACTTATTTTCATGGCGATCATAATCGGAACACCCTACGTACTCAAACTAAGTATAGTACGGAAAGTATAGATATTGGAACACGGCCCTGTGGAGGTGGAGGTGATAATATGATGACATGCTTCATGAGGTGAGCTGACCCTGAGGAGCCACTAACCTTGTGTTCCTCCTCCAGCCATGCCCATAGACTTTGAGGAGGACGAGCAGCCCGTCCCTGACAGCAGGCTCTACTCCAGCTCCTCCTCCTTCCCTCCTCCCCCCCCGTCTCCTTACCCATCTTCCTCCAACGGAACCTCCATCTTCCACCCTACCCCCTCTTCCTCCTCGTCCATTATGCCGCCTCCCCTTCTTTTTCCTCCTCCTCCTCGACATGCGCCTCCTCTGTCCTCCTTCGCTCCTCCTCCCGTGCCCCCTCCCTCTGAGAGCCCTGGGGGGAGTGCCCAGGAGCGCCTGGCCCGCGTCGCGGCCCAGAGCCTGCAGCAGCAACAGGTGGGCGGGGCTTTGCTGGGGTCCGTGTCCCGGTCCCTGGAGCTGCTGGCCCAGGCGGTGCAGCAGCTGGTGGAGACCCAGCAGGACTTCATCCAGGAGTCTCTGGACCAGCAGCGCCACACGCTGGAAATCCTGAAGGACTTCTCCCACAACGCCCTCACCCTGCTCCGGGACAAACCCTCAGCCCATGGCAAACACCCCCACACACACACACCGCCGTCCGGCCCACAACCAGCTCCTACGACCAGCACCCTACCAGCACCTGGTCCACAACCAGCAGCTGGACCAGAATTACCAGCTGGACCAGACCAGCACTACCTCCAACAAAATATAGAAACACTAAAGGTTGAACTACAGAAGCCACCGACAGACAACCCAGAAACACAGGAACCAGAACTACGTAACCCAGAACCACAGGAACCACAAGTATGTGACCCAGAACTACAGACTCTGACACCTCAGCCCATGGAGGTACAAGACGCGCGACTAGAAACCCAGAGGGAACCGAACCCAGGGAGTCCGGACCCTGGGAAATCCAGCCTCGAGCTCCAAAACCCAGAAATACCAAACACAATTCAGCAGAACCCAGATCTAACTAACCCAGGACCAGAGAACCCTGGCCCACCCCAATAGACTAACCCAGGACCAGTGAACCCTGGCCCACAATAATAGAACGCAGGCCAATAGAACCTAACCTGTGTCAAAAGAACCCAAGACAAAATAATCTAACCCAGGACAGCAGAACCAAACCCAAGCCAATAGACTAATCCAGGACAGTAGAACCTAACGCAGGATAGTAGAACCAGGGGTCTACTGGTCAATGTAAACATCGGCCATGAAATTAACTCTTCTCGTCTTGGAAAACAGGAACATGGCTGGACTGGGTGACCTAGGTGACCTAGAGGTCACACAAACCCACTGGATTCCGTGATCACGGAAATATGTCAGACCTTTTTAACTAAATCAAACACTGTATTGTACTTTATGACTGAAGATTGTTCCCTTAATATAGGAACTGATGTGGAGTAAATTGAAATGCTTTTACTTTGAAGGAGACTAAGACTACATTACCCATGATGCCTGGTGCCTTGGCACAGAGAGCTATTTTAACTGTAGGGTGCTGGTTGTAGTTTTGTTTTTATTAACTATATCTGCCAGTTGTCATAGATTTTACAGCCAGATATTAGATATTTTACACATGGGTTTGATTTATTACTAGAGTTAACCCGATAACTGCTGTATGAACCAACCTCAAATAAAGTAGAACTGCTGGAGACAGCTGTGGTCATTATAGTGTTTCAAGACTTTTGTCATGGACTCCCATTGGACTCCCTGTCTACCATTAGACATAGACTACCATTATAAACGAAGACTGCTGTATTTGTGTACCCTACCGTGATGTCATTGTGTGTCTGTGTGTGTCACTTTTCCAGCCGGAGCTGTGTATGTGTGTGTGTGTGAAACCTGACTGGCTCTATCAATAAATGATGGACAGTCTCATCGTTTGGTGACCTAGCCCCGCCCCCTTTTGTTCTCCACACACACACACACACACAGGATCGTAGACACACACGTTACCTGTGTGCTCTACATAAACTTGTTTGCTGGTCTCCTTGTCTCCTCACCTCGTCCCCTAGTGTTCTTGCCTGCTAGCTTCCTCATCTGCAGGTCTCTGCTGGTCTCCACTCCAAGATGACTCCAGAGTAGTAAGAATGATCCTTCCTTTGTTTTTTTCTCAAAGACCCTGAACTAGTCTAGCTTTGTGGTTTAAAAATATCAATGCAAGCCTAATGTGGGCTCAGGTCGTCAGTGTCTGAAGACACCAGACCACTGGGTGACCACACGATAGAGATACTCGTCATGTCCCCGGTGTAGCCCGACAGCTACCCTGTGGGACTGGCTGTGGACCCCCGCTGGGTACACAGAAGGGTCAGGGCATGAACAGGTTACGCCTTCTCCATGTGGCCATATGTGTGGTTAGAGGAAGTAGAGACGATGGGTACTTTATTATTAATAACTACTGAATGTCTGACTACTAACAAACCACTAACTTCTTCTAATTTACCAGTATTATCTACTGCCCGTTGATGCTTTTATTTTGTTTAATGATCTTCCCAGCAGCCATGTTGGCTCCACCATGACTGTTGCTATAAAAGGTTTCCATGCTGCCATATAATGTGTGTGTGTGTGTTCTCAGTGACTACCTTTTCAAGCTTCTGTTGATCGGGGATTCAGGAGTTGGGAAGTCATGTCTGCTGCTTCGCTTTGCGGTAGCGAACACACACCTGCATGCACGGGGTTAGTTAGGCGTTAGGTTATACATGGTTAGTTTAGGAGTTGGGTTACACATGGTTAGTTTAGGAGTGAGGTTATAGTTTAGGCCTTGAGTTACACATGGTTAGTTTAGGAGTTAGGATAAACATGGCTAGATTAGGAGTTGGGTTACACATTGTTAGATTAGGAGTTGGGTTACACATGGTTAGATTAGGAGTTGGGTTACACGTGGTTAAATTAGGTATTAGTTAAAGATGGTTAGTTTAGGTATTTGTTAGAGATGGTTAGTTGAGGATTTAGTTAGAGATGGTTAGATTAAATATTAGTTACAGATGATTAGTTTAGGAATTAGGTTACAGATGGTTAGTTCGGGTGTTAGGTTACAGGTGGTTAGTTGGAGATCTGAGCCTAACCTCTCCCCTCCCAGGACAACACATACACTGAGACCTACATCTCCACCATCGGAGTGGACTTCAAGATCAGAACCATCGTCATGGACAGAAAGACTGTCAAACTCCAGATTGTATGTCTGGTTATTATGGCTTACCCAATGTATATTGTGATTCTCTCAAGCTCTCGACATTGACAACATTGATAATTCATAATCTGTATTGGTATCTCTCTGTCTCTCTCTATTATATATATAATTATATTGTGTGTGTGTGTGTGTGTGTTTGTGTGTGTGCATGTGTCAGTGGGACACGGCAGGGCAGGAGAGGTTTCGAACCATCACCTCCAGCTACTATAGAGGAGCCCACGGCATCATCATAGTCTATGATGTCACAGAACAGGTAGGCTGTTTGGTCCGTTTGTACTGTTATCAATAATAACTATCTATATAGCTATACACACACAGACATCTTGGGAACATGAGAACCATATATGAACTCCTCCTTCTCCTCTGCTCACTACATTGTCAACTCTCCTTCTTTCTCCTTCTCCTTGTCCTCTCTCCTCCTCTAACAGGAGTCCTACAGTAACATCACTCTGTGGCTCCAGGAGATCAAACGCTACGCCTGCGAAAACGTCTCCAGGCTGTTGCTAGGCAACAAGTCCGACCTCGTCTCCAAGAAGGTGGTCGACACCTCCACAGCCCAGGTAGACACAGACTCCGCCCACCCAGTACCACCAGTCTGCTACTGCTTCTTCTGGTAGCTGCCCGGTACCAACACAGTCCTCTCGCTCTCGCTCTCACTCTCTCTCAGGAGTTTGCCTGTTCTCTCCACATCCCCTTCCTGGAGACTAGTGCCAGGAGCTCAGATAACGTCGAGCGGGCCTTCCTTACCATGGCGGCGGAGATCCACCGCCGGCTGGCCAACGAAGGCGGACTGCAAGCCGAGGCTGCCAGAGCCCGCGGTGCCAAGATCGACAGCGCCCCCCTGTGGCCGCCCGGCGAACCGCAGCCCCGACCGAAGGACGCTGGTGGCTGTTGCTAGAGACTGTTCATTAGGAATTCAGTAAAACGTTTCAGCAACCACAACCCCGGGGTCTACACGTGTATGCCTACTTGTTGGGTGTTGTTTGGCAAGTGATGAGGTTTGAGTTTTAGCTTTGACTTTTTGCTCACAGCTTAACAAATATTGTTTGGTGGAAATATAAGATTAGTTTGGTCCTTGTCTATTAAAGAGAGACAGGAGAGACTGATATGTTTTCACATTTTAAACTGTTGCTAGTTATGTTCTTGTTGATTGATGGCGGAATAAATGTAAGATGTTAATTTAGTTCATTTTTCAACTTTCATCATTCATTTTATCCTTTATTTAGCTAGGAAATCCCACTTGAGATACAAGATCTCTTCTTCCATGGAGTTATTGGTCAAGACGGCAGCAAACAGTTCCACATAAACTACGTAAACTATTCACCACCTACAAGGAACGACTAAAAACGACATGAAAGTTACACAAAAGAAGATACACGTAAAGGAAGTAAAGCATAAGGCTTTCGATGTCCCATACACACTCTCAAGACGAGGTTGTAAAACAGAAGAATGTTTCCTTCAGGAGTGCTTGTCGAATAGCTTTGAAGGAGTTCAGAGAGCTTCTCAGGGAGTGATGCTCTACCAGGCGCTGACGTCACCTAGGGACAGTGTACACTACCTATAGGTAGTAGGACTAAAGGATGTTATATAACGATAGAATGTAGATAGGTAACCATAGACTATATTGGATATAAAGATAAACCTAAAGGCTATAGTAAATAGAGGTTTGTATTTGTATGATAGAGAACTATATTTCTATATTGAAATAAATCAATGACGCCC
Source organism: Urophycis tenuis (assembly GCA_036785325.1). Classification (NCBI taxonomy): domain Eukaryota; kingdom Metazoa; phylum Chordata; class Actinopteri; order Gadiformes; family Phycidae; genus Urophycis; species Urophycis tenuis. The sequence continues at coordinate 6,282,522 of JAXIVH010000011.1, forward strand.
GCGCCGCACATTCGAAGGTCAGTAAAAAAAAACTAAATCCGAAGGTCAACGGAATCTCGACGGTGATTAGCTAAGCAAGTTCAAACTCCGCCCACTTTCTTCCGCCACCGCCTCTGGTTCGCCCCTCCTTATTGTCAGTCAGCAGAGGCCAGCCAATCAGATGCGTTCGACCTTATCCCTCGTCACATTCGCCGGCTGGCGGCATCGTCTACTCCCCCGTGCAAGATGTCGACCTCGGCGTTGCTCCCCATGTGTGTCCGGGCCAGCCGCGGCCTCCTGCGGCTAAGGCCCGGGATTGACAGCGGTACCCCGGCCACGCAGGTCGTTTTACGGGCGAGATTGACGACGCAGAGTGGAGAGAGTGGAGGAGGAGGCGGCCTGACTCAAGCTGTCCTCCAGGACCAGCTGAAGACACACACAGCCCAGGTGAGTCCCGGAGGAGCGCTCGGTTCGTTTGTCACTGAGCTGCCGGTCCGGCGATGCTTCGCGTGGTGCATAGGGGTGTGTGTGCGTGTGTCTATGTGGGTGTAGAACTAAAAAACCCGCTGCCACGAACACCTCCAGTTGGTGAAACGAGCGTCCCAAGCTAGCTAGCGCTAGCCACCTCTGCTAGCCTGTCAAACACACACAGGACTGGGCTGTTTTGTCTTTTATGAACATGACATGGATCTACGTTGTTTAATGTTCAATGAGGAACACCAGTTGAGCTGGTGTGGAGACCCTGAAGTGTTGGATACATGAACATGGCATGTTATCACCTCACCATGCGTACTGTGATGAACCTGTCCGACACGCTGAGCTGGTGGCTCGTCTGGATTCTTCTTCCCCGTTTAGTCTGAGGAGCCTTGGGCTGATGATGTCAAGTCCCCATATTATTATTCAACAAGTGTTATTTGACATACAGTTGTACTATAATACAACTGTATCTAACAATGTCGTCCTATGATGCAATATAGTTGTCCTAATATACAACTATATGAAATATAGTTGTCCTGTAATAGTGGTCCTATCTTACTCATGTTATTCTGTGTGCTAATGTAGATGTTCTAGTGAAGGTCAAAGCATTGTGTCCCTGAGCTAAGCCCACCAGTGTGAACAGGACAGGAAGCAGTTAACCAGTCAGCTTGTGTACAGGTCAGGGTGTCATGGCCGGTAAAGCTGGGCTCTGGTCGGGCCACAACGACCACTATGTGTGTGTATATATATATATATATATATATATATATATATATATATATCTATATATATATATATATATATTGACATATATATATATATATTGACATATATGGACATATACTTCTATAATCGACCAGCTGGGTTATGTAAGATGTATTGAGTGTTGGATCACTAACATTTTAATGAACTATAACTGTCAACCTGGAATCTAGTGATGAACTAGTGACACAAGTCACTAGAACAGGAGGGGCACCAGTCACTAGAACAGGAGTTGCACCAGTCACTAGAACAGGAGCGGCACCAGTCACTAGAACAGGAGGGGCACCAGTCACTAGAACAGGAGTTGCACCAGTCACTAGAACAGGAGGGGCACCAGTCACTAGAACAGGTATCTCCACTGATAAAGGTGACCATTGTGTGTGTTGTGCTGCTCGACAGGGGGAGGGGGATGGGGAGGAGAAGAAGAAGGAGGAGAAGCAGAAGGAGAACACAGCGTATGCGAAGAAGATGATGCTCCGCTTGGCCGGCCTGATGGGCATGGGCGGGGCTGTGGGCGTGGTCTACGTCTTTGGTGAGTCTACTGTTCCTCTGGTTTTAAAAACAAACACACCCTGACTCTCAGGCCAGCTTCATCTCGGAATTGCACTCACTCCCCTCTTTCTCTCTGTCTTTCTCCCCCCTCTCTCCTTCTCTCTGTCACCCTCATGTCCTCTCTCATTTTGTCTCTCTCCCTCTCTGTGCAGGTAGCAATTCAGTGGACGAGCAAGGAAATAAGGTATGTTGTGTTTCACTCACACACGCATGTGCTGACACCCAATATGCTACCATAGTGCCCCATATCATGGGTGCCAAGTTGGACTTGCTTATTTGGTTTTGTCTGGTCTGCCTCAGCTGGATTCGCCAACTGTTCGATCCCTTAACACCGCGGTGGGCGTAAAGTAAACATGTTGGCTTGCTAATTGGTACACTCATTTGAGCTCGGCTGACAAATCTGTTCAGCCTCATTTTAGAGCTCAACAAGACCAAAATGACTCCTTGAGAAACACTACCACTAATAATAATAATAATATTGGATAGTGGATATCATATTTTTGTGATTTATATATGGACCTGTAACCGTAAACCAGGACCTGTTGTTTCCTTTGTGCTTAATTCTTCAACTGTTTTGCCTGCCAAGTTTACTTTCCACACCAATAAAGCTCTTGAATTTAGAGCTGTGGGTTGGACTCTGAAGGAGAGCTTCAAAGGAAAGGTCTTCTAGGAGGAGGAGGAGGTATCTTTATGAGCCAGAGGAGCTCTGTGCTGTGTGGCACTGGCACACTTGTTCCCGTCTGGGTGGGACGAGGCTGCTGAGCTGTGACGTGCTGAAAGCCCCCCGACACCCCACCTCCTCCCCCCCCCACCACTGGCACCGTTCTGAGAGGAGCTAACCCCTCCCTGATCGCTGGCGCCGTTCTGAGAGGAGCTAACCTCTCCCTGATCGCTGGTGCCCTTTCTGAGAGGAGCTAGCCTCCCCCAGACCGCTGTTACCCTTCCCAGAGGAGCTAACCTCCCCCTGATCGCTGGCGCCCTTCTGGGGGAGCTAGCCTCCCTCAGACCACTGGCACCCTTCTGAGAGGAGCTAACCTCCCCCTGATCGCTGCTAGGGCTGTCATATATGTTGCACATATGTTGGGAAAAGAATAAGAATAACAGACTTGTTGTTTTGCCCATTCAAATTTATGTTCGAACATTTCTGTTTAAGTATATTTAGCACATTAGTATCTTCTAAATTGTTGTAAGAGTGAACTGATTTCATGATTTCTTCACGAGTGAATCACTGTTTATTTGCTCATGAATTGGTATTCCCGTGTTGGCAAGGTGTGTGTGGTGTAATGCGTCCATGTGTCCTCTCCAGGCCAGCTCCTGCTAACTGCTTCCTTATGAGGCACACTTCCTCTCACCTCGTTGTGGGAGTGTGTCATCCTCTCTTGTCAAATGCTTCCTTACAGGGCACACTTTGCTCTCACCTTGTTGCGTGGGAGTGTGTGTCTGGGAGCGAGTGGGGTCTGCTCCACACTTCTCTCACCTCCGTCTTTTGTGAGGACCTTCAAAGGTCCTCACAAAAGGTGGGAGAAGCGGAGGGTATGTGTGGGAGAAGTGTGCCAGCCGACTCTTATTAGCATATGGTCTGGTCCTGACGGCTGCTCCGCTACCGGACTACTGCCCCCACTATGGCTGTCATGTGGAGGATCACGGAGGCCTGGCTCTCCACAGGCTGGCCGCTCACTGGACATAGGAGACGAGGCTCCTGGGTCAGCTGGTAGCAGTGCTGCGGCGGCAGCGTTGTGGTCAGTCGCTTTGGACAGCCTCATCCATGTTGAGTTCCTACACGTCATCACTACAGAACCCTGTGGACTTAGGAGAAGGGGGTCTGTTTTCTGAGGGGGGGGGGGGGGGGGGGGCGTGGGAACAGACTCCTCTCCTCACCTCTGGCTGGATACGACCCTTCAGTCTCCTGTCACGCAGTAAAGACCCCAGCCCCATCCTGTCCACAAGACGGTCGGGCCAGAGCACTTCAAAGAGCACCAGACCCCACCCCCCACCACCACCTCTCCAGAGGATCAGAGGAGGAGGAGGCGGAGGTGTTGTGTCAAATCTTCATCATAAAGCACCTCCTTCTGTAAGGCGCCTGCTAGGGGGGGGGAGGTCTGCCCCAGCGTGGGAAAGTTCTCAACCATCTCCTCAGCCTTCTCATCTCAGAAGAATGGAAAGCAGTCGCAAAAGGTTTCATGGCCAGCCTGCAAGAGGATCTCCTGACTCTCCTTAATTTGAACCAAAGCCAATGTGATAATGACATGTTATACATAACATTATATACAGTATATGACATGGTATACATGCCATTATCCCAGGATGAAAAGTTGAAAAGGTGAAAAGTTTCTTGATGAAATGCTAGCTGGCTGGAGAACAGCTACCACACAATGCGTTCCCCCTTAACCGCCTACTGGACATGAATGGGTCTTGAGTGACACGTGAGCATTCCCAATCATGGGCTGTACCCCGGGACCAAGTACCACCAGAGAAGCATCATGCCTGTTTTATGTTTCGGTGGTCATCAGGACCCAGGAGATCAGAACACTGAAATTGGATCAGAACACTGGATCACGTCTTCAGCCCCTGGAACAGCTGCATGCCGTCGTAGTACCACCAGAAGTAACACCTGAACACAAAAAGTTTCTGGTTTTGATCCCCAGCATCCGCATCCTTCCCATCGGCGCTCTTGCTTCTTCATTTGTTTTCGCTGTCTGTTACTTTGGATTGAAGTGTTCGTAAATCACAGCATAGAAGCTTCCTTTCATTGCCCGGTCTCATGCTCTATGATTCAGAAAGCTTCACTCTGCTCCATGTACAACAACATCAAATATTACAATGTATACAGTTTTGTAGAATGGACCGGTGGATGTTGGTCTTGTGTGGTTGGATCTGGGAGGACCACTGATTTGGTTCTGGGTCTGACGTATGGGATTATAAAGGCACATGGTGGCGTAGCGACCACCAGGTGGAGCTCTGAGCACAGTCTTCAGCTCTCTGTTCCTGGCGCTCTTCGACTGTCTTAACTGAAATCAAACGTTTCTGTTTTCCAGGCAGTGTGATAAAAGCAACAAACAACAAAACTAGAAAAACTGCTCCGTTAAATGTTGGTGCCAGACATCTTGTGAACCAAAACTATGTCATCATAGTTTTCAATGTTTTCTGTCACTGTTCACTTTCAGTTTGAGCTGCAGTCTTATATCCTGTTATTGCGTTCAGATGGTCTGTTATCAGTAATCTGACCTACAGCTGGACTCGTTAATAACTGACTGGTGCAATAGATGTGACTGACTGACTGGTCGTGAAAGACTAATCTGTGACTCATGTCTGATGTCCCTTAGTAAGCTTCTTCCAACAGATTGACTTGACTCTTTTTTTGTAGCCAAGGTTTTTTTTTACTGATCCTTATCTTTCTCTCTCCAGATTCAAGATGACTTTGATGGTGGTAAGTTTTTCACATTTCTTTCTCTCATTCCTTACACACACACACACACACACACACACACACACACACACACACACACACACACACACACACACACACACACACACACACACACACACACACACACATTCACTCACTCACAGGTTTTCATGTCACTGGTCTGGTGTTTCCCGTAATTCAGCAGTACTTCCTGTTTGCCTGTTTGAGCTAACCTTTAGGGAGCATGGTGGCAGCCGGGCCCGTCTGCCCTGTTGTGTTCTCCACTGCGCCACTACACTCGTGGTGTGTGCGCGGGCCTGAGAGTTGACAGCTGTGGTGGGTTCTTCCTTAAACGAGTTCTGATCGCCTGCTGGTCAATAATCCTCTCTCCTGAGTCCTGCTCAACTTTCTGCCTGTTTCTCACCCATCCGTCCATCACCTCACCCATTCCCTCCCTCCCTCCCTCCCTCCGTTCACGCGTTCTCTCGTGGGCTGCCCAGCCCCCTCCTCACGTCTCTATCTTTATGATCCCTCTCCTCTCCTCCTGTCTGTCCATCTGTCTGTGACACTACTGTAGGGGTCAGAGGTCATAAACATGTGTCCACCCTGATCCAGTAGGAGGGGCCCAGAACGCCCCTGCCACCCCAGGGAGCATGTTGATCTAACGAATCCTACACTTTACCTGTGGTGTTATCACGGACAACATTACAACAACAGCACTGCCATAATCTGAGGAATGACAAATATGGAGGTTCAGCTTCTATAGAGTCCTCCACTCCTCCCTCTATTCAAGCCTTCCTTCATCCTTAGCCCAGCCTCTCCTCATGTCTCCTCCTCATGTCTCTGTGTTATGACCCCACTCCTCGTGTCTCTCTTCATGACCCCTCACCTCTCCTCCTCGTGTCTGTGTTATGACCCCTCTCCTCTTCGTGTCTCTCGTCATGACCCCTCACCTCTCCTCCTCATGTCTCTGTGTTATGACCCCTCACCTCTCCTCCTCATGTCTCTGTGTTATGACCACCTCTCCTCCTTGTGTCTCTCGTCATGACCCCTCACCTCTCCTCCTCATGTCTCTGTGTTATGACCCCTCACCTCTCCTCCTCATGTCTCTGCTGTATGACCCCTCTCCTCCTAACGTCGAGGATATGTTAACATGTTGTACATCTCGCTTTAATCTCACTACTGTCCTGTCCGCTCTGCGGGTGGCCTGACATCCTGTTTTGTGATGATGGCTCCACATCGTGCTCTTGTTCAGAGTCGCTCCGTAAGATCTGTATTCCTGCAATCGGACGATGAGCTGGAGACCGTTTGCACTGAGGAGAAGCCCTAGGAAAGGTCCACACATTTGCTCGTCACCATCCCTTGGCTGCTCAAAGCATAAGACGCAGGAGGGCGTCCAGCGAGCCCTGCTGATAGCACTAGCAAGTTAGCATGCAGAGGTAATTCACCCTGGCCAGTCCCAGATCTAAGCTAATTAAAACAACCATTGGCAGCATGTTGGCCAGTAAGGCAGAACCACCATCCCGAGGCTTGGGTTGTGAGTGACAGCTGTGGCGTGTTCTCCCCTAAACGAGTTCTGATCGCCCGCTGATTCTGCTGATCACTTGATCAATATCTCTCTCTCCTGAGCCCTGCCTGTCTCTCATCCGTCATGCCTGCCTCCATCCATCATGCTCCATCCCTCCCAACCATGCTGCTGTTTATTTCCTCCAGCTCCCCTCCTCCACCCCCCTCTCTCTCCTCCTCCACCCCTCTATCCCCCTCCTCCACCCTCTCTCTTCCTCCAATCTTTCATTACATTCTATTTTCATTTTGTCTTAATGATCCGTCTGTCTGCCTGTCGGTCTGCCTGTCACACAGCTAAAGAGCTGACGCTGCTATTGACAGCCAATAAAGTGTGTTTGGGTATTTTGTAATGGTCCTCTCAGCTGAACGAGTTGTGATCGCCTGATGATCAGACTCATCACTTGATCAATAACTTTCCCCTGGGGTCCCACCATTCACTCTCTGACTGGCTCACCTTCCCCTCGGCCCTCCGCCCATCCCTTCCTTCAGTCCATCCCTTTCACTCTGTCTTCTGTGTGTCCGTGGTCAAGAGGGCTGCCTTGTGGCTCACCAATAGCAGGGGACAGTGAGCCACTGCCTCCAGCCAGTGGGGGGAGAGAGATGGGACCCTTTATGGCAGCGTGCCTGTTCCAAGGGTAAAGAACCTGCGTGGTCTGTACCTGCCTTCTCGGCAGGTACAGACCAGGTTGTCACGTGGGGTCTGGACCTTGACCGGTGTGCTTCTTCCTAGCAGTAAAACCCTTGCGGGTCAAACCCTTCACCACAAGTCACCAGCATTCCCTGGAGGTCCGGTGGTAGGGGGGATGTTGTAGCCCAGTGGTTCCGACAGATGTGGGGGAGTGAGTTCTGTACATCCATCAGGCCAGTGGTAACAGCACAGCCCTCCTCCACACTCCTGTTCTCTATTATGAGGGAGTGAGGTGTCCTCCCTGATGGGTTTAGAGACCATGTTCGAATGAATGATCCCAGTGGAAGATCTCGGCTCCTTACTCCTCCTCACTCCTTCTTTATCTCCTCAGCTCTCCTCTGATCATCTCTATCTGTGCGTGACTCATATCTTCAGCACATCTTTAGCACCCACAAACACACACACTTCCTTTCTTCCACGAAATGTGCCCTATGACATCAAGAATGTGGTTGAATTTCTTCATAATTTCCAACAAATTGAACTCTTTAACTCTTTCACATACTCGGATCCATTTAATTGTCTGTATGCCTTGGTGAATTAATGTATATGTATGCCTTTTATTATTTAATGATGTATATAGAACTTTGAGGCCGAACCTGTTAGAACCTCATTCAACAGAACCAGGATAGGGCTGCCTTAGAGAGAAGCCTCTCTCTCTCTCCTCCTTGCTGGGAGTGACAGAAGGCCAGTGAGAGAGCAATGAGGGACCAATAGTTCCCTGGGGAGACCGAGCGGAGGTGCGTGTGTGCGTGTGTGCGCGTGTGCGCGTGCGTGTGTGTGTGTGTGTGTGCGCGTGTGCGTGCATGGTGTCAGAGGTGTGATGTGTGTACACACTGACGCCTGTACACTGCTGCAGTGTACAGATCATTAACGTGAGAGTTATAATTAACCCTCTATGATCACATCAGGGAGTAAACACTCTGCTCAGCCCGGGTGGAGGCTCTCAGTGTGTGTGGATCCTGGACACTGCTAGACCGGACATCACTGTCATTCCCCAGCATGGGGTCTTGACCCTGGGCCCCCTCTGCAGACTATTATGGGCTGTGGAGTCCCACTGGTGGCTTCTGTTTTACGCTCACATAACTGGGTCTGTTAGAACTTAACGCACCAAGCATTACGGAATATAAGAACGGCACGCATTGCGGGCTGTACACAACAAACACAAGCTAACGGGCAGAGACGGGCCGGCAATGAACACTACTATTGCGAGCTCTCCTCGTGAACAGGAGTGCAGGTTATATTTCAAACTGGTCTGTCATGTTTGTAGCATGTCCAGTTGTCTCTCTGCTCAGCTCCATATATCCTAAATCTGAAACTGAAACTATGCTGATTGTAACTAATGCTCTTTGTGTTGAGATGGAATGAAACGCAACCAGAGCTGCCAGCTTAGCTTGTTGATTCTAGGTGACACTTTTCAGTCAAAAGGAGATACCAGAAACACATTTTAATTCACATTTTAAAACACATTGTAATTCATAATCTGGTATTGGTAATTTTCTTCTTTCTCTGCACACTCTATGACCTCACCAACTTCCTCAAGAGTACCTCTCTCTCTCTCTCTCTCTCTCTCTCTCTCTCTCTCTCTCTCTCTCTCTCTCTCTCTCTCTCTCTCTCCTCTTCTCTCTCTCTCTCTCTCTCTCTCTCTCTCTCTCTCTCTCTCTCTCTCTCTCTCTCTCTCTCTCTCTCTCTCTCTCTCTCCTCTCTCTCTCTCTCTCTCTCTCTCTCTCTCCTCTCTCTCTCTCTCTGTGTGTGTGTAAACTGTGTGTGTGTAAACTATCTTGAAGGATTCTACGTCTCTTTCCTTGATTTACGAAGTGTAACGCCAATCATATTGTGTTTAGAAGTCTTGTTAAAGAAAAAAAATGACGTTATTAACCGGTTACCATTATTTTAGGGGAGCGATTCTGATCCGAAAGATAAAAGAATGTTAAGTTTCTGGTTTCGTTTCTGTTACTTGAACCGGTTCAAAGCCTTGATCCTAACACACACACACCGTTAGTACTATCTACACACAGAACACAAACATGACCTGAGTCTCCCCGTGTGTGTGTGTGCGTGTGTAGCTCGCTACAGGCTGGAGGTTTAAGAAGTGTCCAGGTATAGATCTCTCGCTCTCGCTCTCTCTAATATGGTAAGTGTTATGGCTGTGTGGTACTCCCAGGGGAGTACTTCAGACAAACACATTACTTACACTCCCTGTGTGTGTGTTTAACACCCCCCTCCCATCAGTGCATCAGCGTCACGATGTGGCAGGATGGTCCGAGCTTCCTGCTTCCCCACGCAGCTATGACCTCTGGGGGATAGAGTCTCCAGGAAACCCCAGGGGAGGTTTGGGGGGGTGCCGTGGGCTCTGTCCGCGGTAATGAGTGCCAGGAGTGTGGACAGTCATTTAGATGTAGTGGTATGATTATTTGTTAGTTAGGACAGATAGGTCGGGCAGCAGTAGCTCAGTGTATGGAGCCGGTCGTCCACTAAACGAAGGGTCGGCGGTTTGATCCCCTCGACCACCCCCCCCCCCCCCTCCTCCAACTGTCCACATATCAAACCCCACAAATGTACTGATTGCAAAGGTGTCTGCTAAATTCCCCTTTACCCTTTAGATGGGTTCTGTGATGCACACATGCAGAGCGTACAGACACACCGTGTACACATACAGACTGTACACAGCACAGTGCAGCACCCTGCGTATGATATGACACACTACATATCTTAATAGATAGAATATTTAGAATGCCTAATGTACGATACAGAGAGCGTAGAGCCACTTTGATCGTCTTCAATGGTCTGGGAATGCTGCACAACTTGAGTGGGTTCTTGAGCGGTCCGGTGAGGTTGTGTGGATGCTACCGGGTCAGTTCCTGGGGGCCCCAGCAGCGCTCCCTTCTTCCAGCGTGTCCTCCTGCACTGCGGGCCCTCCCCGCAGTGCTCTGGGAGCCGGCTGGCTCTCTGGCTCCTAGCTTCTCCCCTGTAGGCCTTCTGTCGGCCCTCAGCCTACTAATCTCCTTGCGGAGGACTGTGGTTCCACTGGCGATATCCACGAAATGCTAACTTTCATGGTACTGTGACGGACACTATGGTAGTTGTGCTTCTCGTTGTGTGGAGGTCTCTTAAACTCAACCACCGATTTAAAGCTCTGGTAGTTTTTTTTTTTTTTTTAGATAATAGTTTGATTTTAAAGCTCTAGTAATTTGATTTCCGAGCTCTCATGGTTTGATTTTTAAAGCTCTAGTAGCCTGATTTTAAAGCTTTTCATTTAAAAACTCTTTTAAAGCTCTAAAACTCTTGTTCCAGATGCACCTGTCATCCAGCAGCTGCGGAGAACCTTTAAGTACTTCAAAGATTACCGCCAGGTGAGTGTTTCTGTCAGGTGGCCTTGTATAGCCAACCTGGTTGGCTGTGAAGTCTGAAAGGTTGTGATTGGTTGACAGTATATGGAAACCATTGCCTTTTATGGTGCTTATCTAGTGCTTGTTTGGTCGTGGGAAATGGCATTAGTGAACGAGCAGTGATGGGAAAGAGTGTGTGTAATGTTTGTGGTTGCGTGTGGGGGGATGAGTTTTATAATGTTTGTGTGTGTGTGTGTGTGTGTGTGTGCATCAGATGATCATGGAGCCCACCAGTCCCAAGCTCCTCCCTGAGCCCCTGAAAGGAGCCGTACTACCAGCCCCCCTACACTCTGGTGCTGGAGCTCACCGACGTTCTGCTGCACCCAGACGTGGTCGGTGAGTGTCCATGACGACCACAGGACCTGTACCTGTCTGCCCCCCCCCCCCCCCCCCTCTCTGTCTGTCTGGGTGGGGTTGGCACACCTGTCCACTTCTGCCAGCTCTTAAGTCAAGTGGTGTGTCCTCCTAACCAGGGCTTTGAACCAGAATTTTTCTCCCAATTGGTTCGTTCCAAACAGAAACAGTATTTTAACGTTTCCGGTTTTCGGTTCTGCCCTAAAATTGACGTTCCTGAAACGGTTAATGACGTTCCATGTCAGCTGCAGAATGCCGGCTGCCCATGTATTCTGACCGCTCCGTTTAAGTAAACTATCTTGAAGGATTCTATGTCTCTTTCCTTGTTTACGAATGTAACGCCAATCATATTGGCCCTCATTTATCAAACAAACGTAGAAATGAGCGCAAATCTGAACGCATGATTCATCTTACGATAGGACCCACGTGAGATTTACGAAACTTTCGTATCACACCAATCCCAGCGTACGAAGGAGCTTGGTGTTGATAAATACGGCGGCTTGAGATCGATCGTAATTAACGTAACACGCCCCCTATAAAGAGAAGTCTCGCCCCTAACTTTTACGACATGGAGAAACATCCAACGGCAAAGAAGAAGCGGATTTTTCAGAAACAAATGGAGACACTTTGTCACTTGTTGATGCGCCCGCCCCCCCCCCCCCCAAGGACACTCACCCCCTGCCACCCAGCACCCCCACCCCTCACCCCCCCTGGACATACTTCATATTATTTAAAGTAATGTTATTTATTGTATTATTTATCTCAACTGCCGTTGCACCCCCCACCCCAATATCCATACAATCCACATTCATCTGTTGTACCCGTTCCGTGGTATTGCACTAGCGCACTATTGCACCACCTGTACACTTCTTGTATTATATTACTATTTCTCGCACTACCTGCACATTGTTTACGATTTTTTTATTTATATTTTTTTTATACTATTTACAGCCTGTTTCTGCTTGTGTTAGTAACCGTTTACTACCTTAACGATCACTACCTCCACCTGCACTGTTTACTGTCACTTTAATAACTACCGTTAATTACCGTCACTTTAATAACTACTGCCACTTTTCATGTTTTTCAAGTTTGCACTCTGCACCTTATTCTGCATTTCAACCCGCACCTTTATCGCTCATTTGCACTTTCTGGTTAGAACGCCAACTGCATTTCGTTGTCCCTGTACTTGTACTCTGCACAATGACAATAAAGTTGAATCTAATCTAATCTAATTAAGGGCAAGCAAAAAAAACGCTATATGGAAACAAATCACTGTTGCAGTCAACAGTGTGCCCCATGTTCAGCGGGCTACGGAAGAGGTAAATAATTAATTGAATAATTAATTAAATGTAAAATTGATGTTAAATTGATCCAGCTTAAAACATTTCACATTTGACCTATAGGCTATTGTTTGCATTGCGTTAAAGTTATTTTATTCCGAATAAGGTGAAGAAAAAGTTGTCCGACTCTTGCGGATATATGTCGTACGCTCGTTTGATAAATGAGGGCCATTGTGTTTAGAAGTCTTGTTAAAGAAAGAAAAAAATGACGATATTAACCGGTTACCATTATTTTAGGGGAGCGATTCTCGATCCGAAAGATAAAAGAATGTTAAGTTTCTGGTTTCGTTTCTGTTACTTGACAACCGGTTCAAAGCCTTGCTCCTAACACACACACACACACACACACCTTAGTACTATCTACACACAGAACACAAACATGACCCGAGTTCTCCCTGTGTGTGTGTTTTTGTGGGCGTGTGTGTGTGTGCGTTTTTGTGGGCGTGTGTGTGGTGTGCGTGTGTAGCTCGCTACAGGCCTGGAGGTTTAAGAAGCGTCCAGGTATAGATTACTTGTTCCAGGCAGCTGACGCCGCTTTATGAGATCGTCATCTTCACAGCAG
>JAXIVH010000011.1:6295793-6353293 GCA_036785325.1 Urophycis tenuis
CATTAAAGCTTTAATTAAAGCTTTAATTATATTGATCACAATTATTCAAATGTCATAAATGACTACATAACATTGCGGGCACAAATAAAATAATTCGATGAGGTCTATATCCAATAAGCCCAGCTCTCTCACACCGTTAATCAGCGTAGAATCAACCCAGGTTCTAAACATTCGCTGGTCTGAGGAAGCAGGAAAGTGAGTAGGACTTATAATGAGGGCTGTCCTACCGCTGTTGCCCTAGTAGCCAGATCAGACATGAGAGTCCTGACAGGTGATGTTGTCATTTTCCCAGACCTGAACTACTGCACCAACCACAAGCCCTGCCAGAACCAGGCGGCCTGCACCAACACGGGCCAGGGCAGCTACACCTGCTCCTGCCGGCCAGGGTTCCACGGGAAGGACTGTGAGCTGGAGGTCAACGAGTGCGACAGCTCCCCCTGCAGGAACGGAGGCAGCTGCAACGTGAGTTCACAACTAGCCCCACCACAATACAAAGAGGGTCGCGTGTCTTCACGATACCAGCTGTACCAGTATCTGATATCTAACGTGCATCCACCTGATCCCGTAGGACCTGGAGGGAGGCTTCTCCTGCTCCTGTCCGCAGGGGTTTCTACGGCAGCACGTGTGAGGTCAGCGCCATGCCGTGCGGTGACACTCAGTGCTTCAACGGGGGGGTGTGCGGGCCGGACGGGGCCGGGGTCATGCGGTGCCGGTGTCCTGCCGGCTACACGGGGTCCAACTGTGAGAAGAAACTGGACCGCTGTGCCAGCTCCCCCTGCGCCAACGGTACGCACCTCGCAGGCCTGCCCAGAGTACTACCGAGTACTACAGAGTACTACAGAGTATTACAGAGGACTACAGAGCACTACAGAGCATTACAGAGTACTACAGAGCACTACAGAGTACTACCAAGTACTACAGAGCACTACAGAGTACTACCGAGTACTACAGACTAGGGTTGCACAGACTAGTCGACTAGTCGACTAGTCGACTTTAAGAACTACAATGACGTTTTGCGTGTGACGTCGACTAGTCGGCGATCGTGTGACTTTGGCCGTGTTCCGAACTGGAGGCTGCGACTCGCTAGAGCACTTCCTTGTGAGTCGCGATCTATGGAGCGTTCTTGGGAGTCGAGGCTGAGTGCTGCCTAGCATTCGTGAACGTTCGGAGGTGGAACGACTTCCTAGTGTGTGGAGCGCTCCCGCTTTTTATACTGCGCTTCCGCTTTTATTCTGCGCTTTTCTTTCGAAGAAAATAAAAAGAATGGATGCGGCTGCTGTCGAGCTGTTCTTTTTATTGTACATGGCGTACATGTCAATTAATACAGGTCGTTGCAAAACATTCCCTCCTCCTGTGATTTTGATTATGACGAAAAATATGAATGACGTCATCAGCGACTAGTCGACGTCGACTCGACTTTCATCACATTAGAGTCGACTTTAAAAAATCTGAAGTCATGCAACCCCTACTACAGACTGCAACCGAGTACTACAGAGCACTACAGAGTACTACTGAGCACTACAGTATACTACCGAGTACTACAGAGCAATACAGAATACTACAGAGTACAACAGAGTACTAGCGAGTAATACAGAGTACAACAGAGAACTACTGAGTTCTGCAGAGAGTACTTGCTGTGTGCTATGAGTCACAAGTCAAAGGCCATGTTCTTGTTTATTCTCTTCATTGAAAGGGTTTTGAGTTGAACTGTTTCAGGATCCCCTCTGGAGTCCCGAGTAGCAGGGCTAACCTCTCCGTCCTTAGGAGGTGAGACTGTTGGTTAGCGGAGGCCTTCCATGACCTCTGAGCCAGGCAGAGTGTGGCCAGCTGTGGTTCTGAACATGCTCAGCCGTTATGTTGTAACCGCAAGATAAACAAGCAGACGCACGCATACAGGAAAACACACTCAACTTTCCCGCTCAGGGACATATACTGTTTATCTGGCCTCCCTCTGCTCCTCATTACTGCTATCTGTACCAATCTCACTTCTCCATGTTGGCATTGGGCTATGACATCCAAGACACAGACCATTCCTGTACTGGCATGCTCTGCTCCTTCCTTCTGTCCTCTCCTTCACTCTCCTCCTCCTCCTTTACTCTCCTCCTCTCCTCCTCCTGTCCTCCCTCTCTCCCCCCTCTCCCATCATACCCACCTTCCCGGGGTGTCCCTGGCCGTGGGACAACATTCCTTTCCTGTTCATTAACCCTTTAGTCCGCATCGCCCCCCCCCCCCCGTCCCCCCTATCCAGTGTGTAGGCGTTTGCAGAAAGTGTTTCACAACCCCCACCCTCCTCCGCCCTCCTCCGCCCCCGCTGTACATGTGTCCTGTGTGCTGTGATGAGGCTGACCGGGTGTGTCTCTGCAGGGGGCCAGTGCCTGGACCGCGGCGCCCGTGTGACTTGTCACTGCCGGCCGGGCTTCAGCGGGCCGTTCTGCCAGGTCAACGTGGACGACTGCGCCCGCGGCCCCTGCCTCAAACGCCGGCACCTGCGTGGACGGCGTGAACGGGTTCAAGTGCATATGCGCTCTGGGCTTCACGGGGAAGGACTGCTCGGTGCGTGCCGCGGCCTGCGCCCTCTGCCCTGCCTGAACGGAGGAACCTGCTACACGCACATTAGCGGCCCGGTGTGCCGCTGTCCCGCCGGCTACATGGGCGACCGCTGCCAGCACGTCGTGGGGACCACGCCCCCCCCCACCCCCCCCCACCACCGCCAGTGGCGGTGGCGGTGTGCATGGCGCTGGGCCTCCTCACCCTGGGCCTGCTCCTCGCCGCCGCAGTCTTCTTCCTGCGCCAGCTGCACCGCGGGGGGAAGCTGGCGCTGGCCGCTGTGAAAAACGACCTGGAGGTCTTCAACAACCAGCCCCCCGCCAGGGAGAAGCAATCCTTTCTGCTGCCCGGCGCACCCAGCAAAGTGTCCAATAAGGACGCAGCGCTGGACCAAATGGCCCTCTTCAAGAACAAGATGGCGGACTACAACCTGGCCAGGGAGGAGGACAATCGCAGCAAGAACAAGTTTGACCTGTGAGAACATCACATGATTATCACCCTGTCTGTCAGTCTGTCTGTCTGTTTGTTTGTTCTACTGTTTATCCTGCTGCCTGTGTGTTTATATGTCTGAGCAGGCCAGATCATGTGTGTTTCTGTCATCGGTTCTCATCAAGATAATTCAGAGCGTGAAAGAAATGCAGACACAGAATTCCGATGCTGTTGTTTTCATGATGGCTAACTCTCTCTCTCTCTCTCTCTCTCTCTCTCTCTCTCTCTCTCTCTCTCTCTCTCTCTCTCTCTCTCTCTCTCTCTCTCTCTCTCTCTCTCTCTCTCTCTCTCTCTCTCTCTCCCTCTCTCTCTCTCTCTCTCTCTCTCTCTCTCTCTCTCTCTCTCTCTCTTTAGTAACAAGTGTGACTCGTCCATCATGGTTCGCTCTGTGGGGGTGAAGGACAGTCTGTACCAGCCCGTCTTCATTCTTCCTGAGCCTACAGTGCAGTGTGTGTTAGCTACTGAGGTAAGACCACACACACACACGCATGTACGCACACGCTCTCTCTCTCTCTCTCTCTCTTTCTCTCTCTCTCTCTCTCTCTCTCTCTCTCACACACACACACACATAGTGTGAGTACACATATAGTTAGCATAGAGTTAGAGATAGTGAGAGATCGAATTAGAGATAGTTAGTGAAAGAGATGGAGTTAGAGATAGTTAGAGTTAGAGATAGAGATGGGGTTGGATGAGAGGGGGGCAGGTATTCCAATCAACCCCTAACTTAGATGAATCCCAGGGTCATAAACATTAAGTTTAGGGGAGTTAAGGACTTGAAGGAATGATGACGGTGTGTTTAAGTTATCAAGGCTCCTGTGCTATGATGTCATGCTGTATACTGAGCACCCTGCTGTGTGTCTGCCCAGGTCTGACCTCCAGAGGAGCCCCCTCGCCAGCCAAGGCTCACGTTTACAGCCTCCTCCTTCCGCAAGAGGAATCTTTTGACAATGTTTCGCCCACATATAGTTATTTAATATTTATTATCGCTGCTCGCCAACCCAAGTAAAGACGATATAACCTCAACGCTCTGGACCTGGGGACATTGAGACGGAATGTCTAATGCCATTTGCACTATTTATCTCTTTGCCTTTAAATCTTTATATCAATCATGTATTTGTCTCTTTACAAATATAAATTTGTAAAGAGGAAGTATCCAATCAAAAATGCCAGTGCCTCTGCCTTCCTCTGCCTATCTTCCTCGACACCAACGGTCGGTCCCCTCACAGACTAGGTCTGTCCTTCACAGACTAGGTCGGTCCCCTCACAGACTAGGTCTGTCCCCTCACAGACTGGGTCTGTCCCTTCACAGATTGCATCTGTCCCATCAGAAACTGTCCTTCAGCACCAGAACCCACCCAGGAGGGGGCTGAGCCACTACGCCTCTGACCGGGTCAAGAAGCCCAGCGCCCGGGGGACACGACCAATCACACTGGCACATAAGATACGAGAGGACATTGTCCTGTTTCGAAGAGCCTGTTTAATCACAACATCTGCCAGCCAATCAAGAAGAGTCCACCCAGCATTGAAATTCAACTTCCTGTTGAATTGGAAATGAGGTTTCCAGTTTCCTGTTGGCCTGACTATCGTTTAGATTTTATATGAAATGAAAGATTTTTACTATTTCTATTTTTTTATTTGTTTGTTCTTTTCCACATTTGATGCCAAAGATGTTTGTTTGTCCCTTCTTGTTAATTTAAGAACTTGATGCAATGTGTACATGCTCTCTATTTAATGACCTGTAAATAATGCCGCGTATTTATAAAACACCTAATTATTATTATTGTCTCAAAGTCAGAATATATTTTTTCATGAATAAAAAAAGAAATATCAATTTGTTTTGCCGTTCATTCAGAGTGTGTGTGTGCGTCGTAAAGGCTGTTCATGTTACGTCACATGCATGTTCATGACACCATGTTAACCCCCCCCCCCATCTGTGGATGAAAGAATTAACTCTGTACACACCGTAAGGCTTTCTCTATCTCTCCCTCCCCCTCTCTACCTCCCCCTCTACACACACTCTATCTCTCTATGCACACCAATGTACACACACACCTATGCACATGCACACAAACACCTGCATATTTCCATGAGGATAAACAGATGAAAAGAGAAAGATGGAGGGGGGAGGGAGAAGGGAGGACGTGGAAAGACATGAATCAAGTGGAAGTGAAGCCCTTGTGTTGGCCAGCAGACGGGGGAGGGAGGATGATGGAATGATGACAGCTGGGTCACTCCCTCTGCACTGTTTCACCCCAACTCTTCCTCTCTCTCACCCCGCTCTCTTCTCCTTACCCTACCCACCTCTGCGTGCGTTCATGTGTGTGTGTGTATGTGCATGTATGTGCATGTGTGTGTTCCATGCCTCTGGTTCCTCTGTGTCTTAGTTAAAGGATGTATTTGCTCTAATATGCCATTCATGTTTCCCATGTTTCACATTCCCATTGAAGTTGACAATGTACTGTATGTTACTAAATGAGTAATCTATCTATCTATCTATCTATCTATCTATCTATCTATCTATCTATCTATCTATCTATCTATCTATCTATCTATCTATCTATCTATCTATCTATCTATCTATCTATCTATCTATCTATCTATCTATCTATCTATCTATCTATCTATCTATCTATCTATCTATCTATCTATCTATCTATCTATCTATCTATCTCTCTGTCTCCCCCTGTTCTCCTCACCAACCCTAAGGGTTGATCTCTGACCTTGCTCATCGTGGGAATGTGTTGGAGTTGCCGTGACGACCGGATGACTACTATTACCACGGTGATGATGAGTCTAGCAGAACTAGAACACACACACACACACCTGTCTACCTCTCTCTCTCTCTCTCTCATCACACACACACACACACACACACACACACACACACACACAGAAAGTTTGTGGATGAAACAGCTGATACAAGAGAGAGTAGAGCGAGTTAGTAGAGGTAGAGAGAGAGAAAAAGAGAGAGAACGAGAGAGAAAGAGAGAGGGAGAGAGAGAGGTAGAGAGATAGAATGATAATTTTTCTTCCAACTATCTGTTTGTCTTTCTCTCTCTCTCTCTCTCTCTCTCTCTCTCTCTCTCTCTCTCTCTCTCTCTGATTTAGTTGTTGATGTGGACATTTCTTGTAAGACAAACAAATATTTTAGTTTTGTTTTGTAGAAAATTAATCACTCCACCAGTCCCCCCCCCCCCCCCTCTCTCTCTCTCTCCTGCTCACTCGCGCTCTCTCTCTCTCTCTCTCCGGGAAATGTGTCCGATTGCTGCACCAGATGTTTATCATTACCCAATGACACCTATCTACTTCCTGTGTTCCCACAGAGCTATTTTACCACACACACACACACACACACACACACACACAACACACACACACACACACACACACACACACACACATACAGGCAGGTATTAGTGGGAGATTTATGTTTTGATTGATGTCTAAACCATCTGTCGTCATGTTAGAGAGAGAGTGAGAGAGAGACAGAGAGAGAAGGGGGGAGAGAGGGGGGAGCGAAAGAGAGAGAGGTCGAGAGAGAGACAGGGAGAGAGAGGGAGAGAGGGAGAGAGAGAGACAGAGAGGGAGAGAGAGAGAGAGGGAGAGAGGGAGGAGAGAGAGAGAGAGAGAGAGAGACAAGAGAGGAGAGAGAGAGAGATGAGAGAGAGAGAGAGAGAGAGAGAGAGAGAGAGAGAGAGAGATGTATTTATTGAGAAGAGTTGTATTCACCCTCCTGTGGGTTCCGTGAATGTTTAGAAATGAGTTGAGATCTAAATTGTCTCATACAGAGGCAGGCATTACATAAAATACTGTATATAATATATTACACATTACATATATCATATATTGCAAGTATCATGTTTAATATATTGCATCTATCATGTATAACTATACATATATCATGTCATTGGTATCTGATGACAAGTGGTAACATGATGGTGTTTTTTTATTCAGATAACACATAACCTTTCTACTAGTATTGTTTACAGGCTAGGCTTGGCCTCTCCAAAATGGCAGCAATGTTGATGTATCTCAGCAACAAATCAGTTAATGTGGCGTCTGTGTATGCCTCTATGTATACACATGTAGACAAAGACATGTATACATGTACAGTATACTGTACATGTCTGTGTATGCCTATATGTACCATATACATAGACATGTAGACCTAGACATACAATATGTCTAGGTCTACATGTCTATGGGCAGGGCGTAGTCAACTAGAACAGATATTCTCACAGTGCTTTTCATGCACTAATAGCTGATAGATACATAATTTCATTGAAATAATAATTCTTAATCTTATCTAGCACCTTTAAATGAGTTGAAAGTTTGACGGCCCTCATTTGTGTTTCTAAAGAGGGTCTAAGAGCTCAACGCCTGGAAGACACCCACTTCCTGTCCGAAGCAATTTTCTCTCCTGTTTGTGATGGTGGACTTCCTGGGGGGATCTGGAGCTGAACAAAAACATTAATCACAGCAAAGCCATCGCCAAAACATTCCTGCTCTGCAGAGCCTGCTCTTCCACTTCCCTTCATGCTTCTGGTCAGTTTGGGTAAGATCAGTGATTAGGTTCAACATGGTTATTATTGGTGGTGGTTAACCCTCAGCCTTGTATCCAAGCGTTTTAAAGCTGAGAACTGCCAGGCTGCCATCACCCTGTCAACACCATGAAAACCTGAAAAACTCATCCATGCTTTCAATGTGAACTAAGAAAGCATGCAGGGGTCCAGTAGGAGGTGTGCAGGGGTTCAGTAGGCTGTGTAGGGGTTCAGTAGGGGGTGTTGTAGAGGTTCAGTAGGGTGTGTAGGGGTTCAGTGTGAGGTGTGTAGGGGGTCAGTAGTGGGTGTGTAGGGGTTCAGTAGGGGGGTGTGTAGGGGTTCAGTAGGCTGTGTAGGGGTTCAGTAGGGGGTGTGTAGAGGGTTCAGTAGGGTGTGTAGGGGTTCAGTAGGGTGTGTAGGGGTTCAGTGTGAGGTGTGTAGGGGGTCAGTAGTGGGTGTGTAGGGGTTCAGTAGGGGGGTGTGTAGGGGTTCAGTAGGGTGTGTAGGGGGTTCAGTAGGGGGTTGTGTAGGGGTTCAGTAGGGTGTGTAGGGGTTCAGTAGGGTGTGTAGGGGTTCAGTGTGAGGTGTGTAGGGGTTCAGTAGGGGGTGTGTAGGGGTTCAGTAGGGTGTGTAGGGGTTCAGTAGGGTGTGTAGGGGTTCAGTGTGAGGTGTGTAGGGGTTCAGTAGGGTGTATAGTGGGTCAGTGTGAGGTGTGTAAGGGGTTCAGTAGGGTGTGTAGGGGTTCAGTGTGAGGTGTGTAGGGGTTCAGTGTGAGGTGTGTAGGGGGTCAGTAGTGGGTGTGTAGACGTTCAGTAGGGGGTGTGTAGGATTTCAGTAGGGTGTGTAGGGGTTCAGTATAGGGGTTAAGTAGGGGGTGTGTAGGGGTTCAGTGTGAGGTGTTTAGGGGTTCAGTAGAGTGTGTAGGGGTTCAGTAGGGTGTGTAGGGTTCAGTAGGGGGTGTGTAGGGGTTCAGTGTGAGGTGTGTAGGGGTTCAGTAGAGTGTGTAGGGGTTCAGTAGGGTGTGTGTAGGGGTTCAGTAGGGTGTATAGTGGGTCAGTTGTGAGGTGTGTAGGGGGTCAGTAGGGTGTGAAGGGGTTCAGTGTGAGGTGTGTAGGGTTCAGTAGGGTGTGTAGGACGTTCAGTAGGGGGGTGTGTAGCGGTTCAGTCGGAGGTAAGTAATTCACAGATCAAAATACGAATAAATGACAGCAAAATGATGATTCTTATTATTATAACTATAATTAATAGATCCCAATTATATCATAATGATAAAAAACAGTAATACTAATAATTATTATCATTATTATTATTATTGAGAATAATTATTATGAACAGGGTGGCAGTAGCTCAGTGGGTAGAGCGGGTCGTCCACTAACCGGAGGATTGGCGGTTCGATCCCCGACCCTCCAAATGTCCACATGTCGAATCCCACAAATGTACTGATTGTAAGTTGCTCCGGACAAAAGTGTCTGCTAAATGCCCAAGCGATAATAGTAATAATAATAAGAAGAAATATTATTGTTTATGATAATTATAATAATTAATAATCAGTCACTGTAAAACAGAAGGGGGGGGGGGGATTCTTCTTCTCTTCACCCCATGCAGGGCCACTAATGATGACATCATCATAATGAGGTGGAAGTGGACCAGACCCACACTGACCCCCAGGCTCCATTCAGGTCGTCAGATCACACCTCAGTAGCTCCCAGGTATTCACCTCCCCTGCTGGGAGAGGAGGAGGAGGAGATAGAGAGGAGGAGGAGGAGTTAGAGAGTAGGAGGAGGAGGAGGAGTCTAACTTCTCCTCAGTCCTGTTGCAGTATTCCCTCCCTGCTGTCAGACTAACTTTGCTCAGGGGGAGGAGAGAAGAGAGCAGAGGAGGGTCGAGTAAAGGAGTGGAGGAGAGAGGAGAGGAGGAGAGGAGGAGAAAGGAGATGAGGAGCGATACCGTTTTAAAAAGACCTACTTATCTTCTCCAGAGAAAAATGGATTTGATAAGAAACAGTGTGTTCAGCAGACACATGTCTGCATATCTACATGATAACCTTTACCAACAACCGTTCCTAACAATCCAGCCAGGAAGTGTGTGTGGGGGTGGGATTCCTCAGGTCCATTTGTCACAACCAGTCAAGTTCTGCATAGTGTTTACTAGAAACGATTTCTGACTGCTCAGTTTGATATGGCTAACAATCACAGGAAACAGTCAGGGAAGTACTAATTTGCTCTCTCTCTCTCTCTCTCTCTCTCTCTCTCTCTCTCTCTCTCTCTCTCTCTCTCTCTCTCTCTCTCTCTCTCTCTCTCTCTCTCTCTCTCTCTCTCTCTCTCTCTACGCAAGTCTCTGTTTATGTGTGTACAATGTTTGCATAGTGATCATGTGTGTACTGGTGTGTGGGTGCACTGGTGTGTTGGTGTACTGGTGAGTGGGTGTACTGGTGAGTGGGTGTACTGGTGTGTGGGTGTACTGGTGAGTGGATGTACTGGTGTGTTGGTGTACTGGTCTGTTGGTGAACTGTGTATGTGTGTACTGGTGAGTGGGTATACTGGTATGTGGTTGTATTGGTGAGTTGGTGTACTGGTGTGTTGGTGTACTGGTGTGTTGGTGTACTGGTATGTTGATGTACTGGTGTGTTGGTGTACTGGTGTGTTGGTGAACAGTGTGTATGTGTGTACTGGTGAGTGGGTGTACTGGTGTGTGGGTGTACTGGTGAGTTGGTGTACAGGTGTGTTGGTGTACTGGTGTGTGGGTGTACTGGTGAGTTGGTGTACAGGTGTGTTGGTGTACTGGTGTGTGGGTGTACTGGTGAGTTGGTGTACAGGTGTGTTGGTGTACTGGTGTGTGGGTGTACTGGTGTGTTCCACAATTTTTTGTATTGTTAATTGGATCAGAAGTAAGGCGTGGGATCGATGTTTTCCGATCCCCTCTCTTGAGTGCCAGCCTGCCACCAGTAGGTCGAGACAGACAGTAGTTTAACTCAAGTAGTCATGTGAGGACACAGGCCAGCGGGGCACCCAGCACAGGCCATCCCAGCAGTAAAAGCACTAGTTACAATAGCAGTCGTGGTCATATAAAGATAACAGGGACATGGCAAGCAACACACACGTCAACGGCATTAGCAATAAGATATCAACCTATCAACACAGACAAGTCTACCAACCTAATTGCGAGTACAGTCTGAGGGCCAGTCTAAGGGCCGGCCTGAGAGTCCAGTCTGAGAGGTGATCTGAGGGCCGGTCTGGGGGCAGGTCTGAAGGCAGGTCTGAGGGCCGGTCTGAGGGCAGGTCTGAGGGCAGGTCTGAGGGCAGGTCTGAGGACAGGTCAGCGGGCAGGTCTGAGGGCAGGTCTGAGGGCAGGTCTGAGGGCAGGTCTGAGGGCAGGTCTGAAGGCAGGTCTGAGGACAGGTCTGAGGGCAGGTCTGAGGGCAGGTCTGAGGGCAGGTCTGAGGGTAGGTCTGAGGGTAGGTCTGAGGACAGGTCTGAGGGCAGGACTGCGGGCCGGTCTGGCACACCGTCCAGGTGGACTCCCTGTGGCACTGTGCTGTCCACATCAAACCAAGCATCCACAGAGGGGTCCTGGAGCGATGTCCCTCTGTGGTCTGGCAGGTTAACAACAGCGTGCCTCTGGGACCAGAGCCATCTGAGTCATTTGATTACTCACTGGATTACACACATCAAGGCCTCCGTTTTGTTAATATTTTACCTAACACTAACTTAAGTACTGAAAATAACCGTCTAAACTAATCATCCTCCTTGCATTGGATTTATTGCTCATCATTTCTGGGCCTTTGGTTTGTGGTTCATCTCTGAGGAGTTCTGAGGGATAGGGACCCGGACCCTCTTGGTGGTCCTGGTGGTCTCAGAAACAAAAGCTCCCCCAGGTGACAGTCACTAGAGCTACGTGTGTCTGCTGTGTGTGTGTGTGTGTGTGTGTGTGTGTGTGTGTGTGTGTGTGTGTGTGTGTGTGTGTGTGTGTACATGTGTGTACAATGTGTGTGTGTGTGTGTGTGTGTATTCCGTGCCTCTGGTTCCTCTGTGTCCTGGATGTATTTGCTCTAATAAGCCATTCATGTTGAAGTTGTCCATTCCCATTGAAGTTGACAATGTGTGTTGGTAAAGTTACACGTTTGTGTGTGTGTGTGTGTGTGAGAGCCTGCCTACTGGATCAGTTCCCAGCCAACTGTTATTTGTTTAAATTTTCTCAGCTGTGACCAGTAACCTGTTTATACACACGTAACTTCACTAACCACTCTCTCTCTCTCTCTCTCTCTCTCTCTCTCTCTCTCTCTCTCTCTCTCTCTCTCCCTCTCTCTCTCTCTCTCATACGTTTTCGATGCAAACAAAGCAGACAGACAGACAGACAGACAGACAGACAGACAGAGAGAGTGAGTGAGAGAGAAAGAGAGAGAGACAGACAGACAGAGAGAGCGAGAGAGAGAGAGAGAGAGACATTCTTGGTACCTCTATGCGAGTCATCGGTTGATGGCTAAACAGGAAGTTGTTGTTTAGGGAACGTTGAGGTGGTCTTTTTACTTCCTGTAACTCAAACATCCTGATGGTGATGGCTAATGGAAAGCCCCTTGGAACCCATGTTTCAGGCACGGAAGTCCAGGCCGTGGCCTGCGTTCCAGACCAGCAGAATGCTGAAGAACCCTGCGGAACACTGACCTAAACAAAAAGAAAATCTAAATCTGTGTGTGTGTGTGTGTGTGTGTGTGTGCGTGTGCGTGTGTGAGATGATTGTAAGGAGGAATGTGATTACATAAGACTGCTGTTTGTTGATAGAAATGAGCTGTGACAGGGAGAGAGAGAGAGAGAGAGAGAGAGAGAGAGAGAGAGAGAGAGAGAGAGAGAGAGAGAGAGAGAGCAAATTAGTACAAAAACATTTTTGAAATAACAAACACAGAAAAAGACATGTTTGTATCATACTTGTTATTAGTAATGTATGTATATGTACAGTAGGCCTACATTGATATTTAGATGTTTATATGTTACAAACTTTACAAACAGAGAGAACTGTTGGTTAACTGATGGTTTTCCTCACTGTGATCTAACAGGATGAGCATCAGGAAGCGCCACACCGAGGCTCTGTTCCTGTAGCAACCCTGACATCTAGTGGTCACACCGAGCATCTTTCTTTTTTTTTTTACAAAAAGTTGATTTTGTGGAAGTCTTTGACCCTTCCAGTTGATTTACATGAACATTGTAATCTCCTACACTTTAAGCTTGCGCTTGATTGTGTCCACAACACACATATATATATATATATATATATATATATATATATATATATATATATATATATATATATATATATATATATATATATATATATATATATACTACCATTCAAAAGTTTGGGGTCACTCAGACAATTTTGTGTTTTCCATGAAACTCCATTACAAATAGAATACCAGCTAGCTGCTTCTTCCCTAAATAGTTTTTGCATAATTTGGAGGCTTTGGGTCATTGTCCTGTTGTAGGAGGAAATTGGCTCCAATCAAGCGCTGTCCACAGGGTATGGCATGGCGTTGCAAAATGGAGTGATAGCCTTCCTTATTCAAAATCCCTTTTACCTTGTACAAATCTCCCACTTTACCAGCACCAAAGCAACCCCAGACCATCACATTACCTCCTGACAGATGGCGTCAGGCACTCTTCCAGCATCTTTTCAGTTGTTCTGCGTCTCACAAATGTTCTTCTGGGTGATCTAAACACCTCAAACTTCGATGTGTCTGTCCATAACACTTTGTTCCAATCTTCCTCTATCCAATGTCTGTTTTCTTTTGCCCATATTAATATTTTCCTTTTATTGGCCAGTCTCATATATGTCTTTTTCTTTGCCACTCTGCCCTGAAGGCCAGCATCCTGGAGTCTTCACTGTAGACGTTGACACTGGCGTTTTGCGGGTACTATTTAATGAAGCTGCCAGTTGAGGACCTGTGAGGCGTCTATTTCTCAAACTAATGACTCTAATGTACTGGTGTTCTTGCTCAGTTGTGCAGCAGGGCCTCCCACTTCTCTTTCTACTCTGGTTAGAGCCTGTTTGTGCTGTTCTCTGAAGGGAGTAGTACACACCGTTGTAGGAAATCTTCAGTTTCTTGGCAATTTCTCGCATGGAATAGCCTTCATTTCTAAGAACAAGAATATTCAATTCAATTCTATTTTATTTATAAAGCGTATTTCATGCACTAGGCAGACTCAATGTGCTTCATAGTAAAAACAGTAAAAACAGTTATATAAAGTAAAACCAGTTAGATAGAAACAGTTATATAAAAGCAGTTATATAAAAATCAATTAGGAATCAATTAAAACAATCAAATAAACAATAATAAGTAAGCCGTCTTCACCACATACACACATACAACTCATACATACGCATCCACTCACACAACCACACTTTGACACATGCACACACACAGTTTAATAGAATGCTGTCGAAAAAAGATAGGTTTTTACTAGGTTTTAAAGATGGCTACTGATGTTGCATGACTAACTGTGTCAGGAGGGTGTTCGATTTTTGTGGGGCATACTGTATACACTAAAAGCTGCCTCCCCTTCCCTGGATCTGGTGCGAGGGATGAGTTAATTGCCACTGCCTGTTGACCGAAGTGTTCTTGCTGAGGTGTAAGTGATGAGCATGTCTGTGATGTACTGAGGTGCAAGGCCATGTTATGCTTTATAAACCAGGAGGAGCAGTATTTTGAAATCGATTCTTGCTCTAACGGGTAACCAGTGCAAAGATTTAAGAACGGGTGTGATGTGTTGATGTTTCCTGGTACCAGTGAGAATACGTGCAGCTGCATTTTGAATTAGTTGTAACCTGTGAATACTTGATTTTGTGAGTCCAGTGAAGAAACCATTACAGTAATCTAATCTACCTGTTATAAATGCGTGGATTAATTTTTCAGAGTCTGATTTTGACAGAAAGCCCCTCAGATTGGAGATATTTTTGAGATGATAGAAAGATGATCTTGTAATGTGGTTGATATGACGTCTGAAATTTAAATTGCTGTCGATAATTACACCCAGATTCCTTGCTTCAGTTTTGCTCTCAGGAGAGAGAGAGTTGAGATGTGCTGCGATTTTCTCTCTCTCTGAGCCTGTGCATCAAAGATTAGTATTTCTGTTTTGTCTTTCTTTAGTTGTAAAAAAAATTCGGACATCCATTGATAAATATCTTTGATACACTGAGTGAGGGATATTATGGGTGATAGGTCATCTGGGTTTGGTGAAATGTAAAGTTGCGAATCGTCTGCGTTATTATGGTAACTAAGATTATGTTTGCGTATGACATGAGAGAGTGGAAGCATGTAGAGATTGAACAGCTGTGGTCCAAGAAGTGATGTTTATTTTGTTGGAGTTGAATTCATCAATGGAGACATAAAACTGCCTGTCATAAAGGTAGGTTCTGAACCAATTTAGAACTGGGCCAGACAAGCCAATCCACCTTTCAAGCCTTTCAAGTAAGATGTTGTGGTCAACGGTGTCAAACGCAGAGCTAAGATCAAGTAGAACAAGAATGGATTTTTTTTTTTTTTTTTGGAGTCTGTGTTTATGTGTAGATCATTTAAAACTTTAATAAATGCAGTTTCTGTGCTATGATGGGGACGAAAACCAGACTGTTAAGTATCTAAAAGGCTATTTGATGCGAGATAATTCGTGAGCTGAATGTAAACTGTCTTTTCAAGTAGTTAGCTAAGGGATGGTAAGTTGGAGATGGGCCTGTAATTTGCAGTGACACTATGATCCAGATTGTTGTTCTTCAGAAATGGTTTGATGACAGCTGTTTTTAGTCATGTGAGAAATATACCTGACTGAAGACACCAGTTAATGATATGTAGAGACAGTTTTAAAAAATGCAGTTGGGAGAGGATCCAGGCAGCAGGTGGAGGAACTGAGCTGACCAAAAATATTGTCAAGTTCTGTCAGATCTAAACTGTTAAAATGAGACATGACACAGGTGGAGTTTCTGGAGAAAGGAAGGGCAAGTGTAGTTGTAGATTTTGGGGCACTGATGTTTTGTCTAATAGTAATGATTTTGTTATTAAAGAAAGAAGCAAATTGATCACATTTTTCACAGGAAAACATTTCTGAAGGACTGGTGGATGGTGGGTTACAAGTCAACAGTGGAGAAAAGCACTTGACTACTTTACGCCGCCGGACGTTATCTTTTTTAGGCCATTTTGAGAGTTTAATCGAACCCACTAATGGGTTTGATTAATGATGCTTCAGATTCTCAACTAGCTCAAAGGAAGGTCAGTTTTATAGCTTCTCTAACCAGCAAAGCTGTTTTCAGCTGTGCTAACATAACAAGGGTTTTCAAGGGTTTTCTAATCATCCATTAGCCTTCTAACGCAATTAGCAAACACAATGTGCCATTATAACACTGGAGTTATGGTTGCTGGAAATGGGCCTCTATACACCTATGTAGATATTGCATTAAAACCAGACGTTTGCTGCTAGAATACTCCTTTACCACAGTAACAATGTATAGAGTGTATTTCTGATTAGTTTAATGTAAGTCTTCATTGAAAAAACAATGATTTTCTTTCAAAAATAAGGAAATTTCTAAGTGACCCCAAACTTTTGAATGGTAGTATCTATATATATATACACACACATAAATGTATGTATTTAATGGATAACTGAGCATGATTGTGTGGTGGTGGTTTCATGTGTAAAAATAAATAGTCCTAGAGAATAAGTAATTGGTTGCGTTTTCTTTCCCTGCGCCGCCACACGATGACGCACCGACCCGTTGTATTCCCTCCACAGGAGAACCTCCTCGGTCGCCGCGGGTCAAGGGGGGTCACTCTGAGGACGTGGATCTGGCGGTAGAGATAACACTCCAGTGGTATGAGATCTTTTGAGGATTATGGCCTTCAGTAGACGGAAATAACGTTGAATGTGAAAATGTTATGCCTACCTCCAACACAATCTCCTCCCCGCCCTACAAAGAGGTCTCCTGAAGAAAGAAAAACCCCAGTTCTGCAAAATCAGCGTGTTCATAATATTCAGTCCAAAGCATTGGACATTTCTAATGTGAATGCTTTTCAAATTCAAGTGGACAGTGAATGAAATTAACTCTGAACTGTTATTTTTACTTTTACGTCAGAAGTTAGAAGTCAGAAAGATGTTTATTGCCAAGTTGGTTTGCACATACAAGGAATTTGACTTGATGGTTGGTGCGTGACAGTAAGCAATAAACTACAGGCAATGGACAAGAACAATAAACATAAATAAACTTAAATAAACAATAAACAGAACAATAAATAATCAACACAGTGCATGATGGCGGAACCTAATATAACAATAAAGTAGAGCTAAGGAACTTAATGTTTTAGTTTTAGTGTGGTAGTGCATTAATGTGCAAATACTTATCTAGGGTAGGATGTGCGTCAATGTGACGCATAATGTCCGGGGTGTGTCAGTGGGGGTCCCAGGTCTTGTTGATAAGGCCAGCTGCATTGCGGAAGAATAAGATTCTTGGGGTGTGAGGTGTTGGTCCTGATGGACCGCAACCTCCTCCCAAACCCCTGGGAGTGTTTCCAAAAGTTTGTGTCCGGGGTGAGAGGGGTCGGCCACAATCTTTGCTGCCCGCCTCAGGGTCCTGGAGGTGTACAGGACCTTGAGGTGTACAGGACCTTGAGGTGTACAGCTCCTGGAGGTATACAGGACCTTGAGGTGTACAGGACCTTGAGGTGTACAGCTCCTGGAGGTGTACAGGACCTTGAGGTGTACAGCTTCTGGAGGTGTACAGGTCCTGGAGGTGTACAGGACCTTGAGGTGTACAGCTCCTGGAGGTGTACAGGTCCTGGAGGTGTACAGGACCTTGAGGTGTACAGCTCCTGGAGGTGTACAGGTCCTGGAGGTGTACAGGACCTTGAGGTGTACAGGTCCTGGAGGTGTACAGGACCTGGAGGTGTACAGGTCCTGGAGGTGTACAGGTCCTGGAGGTGTACAGGTCCTGGAGGTGTACAGGACCTTGAGGTGTACAGCTCCTGGAGGTGTACAGGTCCTGGAGGTGTACAGGTCCTGGAGGTGTACAGGTCCTGGAGGTGTACAGGGCCTGGAGGTGTACATGTCCTGGAGGTGTACAGGACCTGGAGGTGTACAGGTCCTGGAGGTGTACAGGTCCTGGAGGTGTACAGGTCCTGGAGGTGTACAGGGCCTGGAAGGCCGTTCACCTTCTCTCCGCAGAGCGAATGATGCGCTGCAGTCCGCCCTCGCAGTGGCAGCAGCGTGCCAGATGGTGATGGAGGAGGTGAGGATGAGGACTCAATGATGACAGTGTAGAAGTGCACCATCATTTGTCTTTGGCAGGTTGAACTTCTTCAGCTGCCGCAGGTAGTACATCCGCTTTTTTTGACGAGGGAGCTAATGTTCAGCACCCATCTGAGGTCCTGAGTGACGGTGGAGCCCAATAATCGGCAGGACTCCACAGCTTCGACCGGGGAGTCACACGGGATGACGGTGGCAGCTGTGTTCTTCCTTTCCATCTCCACTGTCTTTAGAGCGTTGGGCTCCAGGTGCTTCTGGCCCCCAAAGCCGCGTCTCCATAAAGCACAAAAAGGAGCTTTACAAAAAGGAGCTACTGTTTTTCCCCACCAGTAGCTGAATTCATCCAGTTTGTTGCTCGGTGAACACACATTGGAACTAAAGGGTACGCTGGAGTCGTACCCTTGGTGTCCATGAGCTTATTTCTGCTGAAAGAACTCAAGAGATTTTGTTATTATATCTCTATTCTTATATTTGAAATATTATTTATATATACAGTGCCATGCAAAAGTATTTGCTCCCTTCATGATTTCAGATTTTTCTGCATCCAATTTTAATATGAGACAAATATAACCCGAGTAAAGACAGTTTTTAAATTATGATTTTATTCATTAAGTAAAAACAAAAATCCAAACCTATTGGACCCCATGTGAAAAGTAATTGACCCCTGAACCTAATACCCGGTTGTGTCACCCCCAGCGGCAATACTACTAGAAGAAAGAAGAAGAAGAAGAAGAAGATTTTTACAACGACGCTTTATTTACGGTGTGGATAAGACACTCAATAGTCACGGTTTTACATCACATATTTTTTCTCTCATATTTCCACACATACTTGCACACTAACACACCCATACATAAATAAATAAATAAATAAATAACACTCAATCTTTCAATATATCAGTAAAAACCAGCTCACTATTTACAACAGAACATAAAACATTGCTATGGCACCAAATGTCCGAGAACGCTTCCAGGTTTTTTAAAAGTTTATAAAAAGCAAAGTCCAGCTTGATTCTGCAGCGGACACTACGGCGCCACACTGTGGTCGCATTTGTACTCAGCTGGCCCTCCACCTTGTTTCTCCTGGAAATGTACACAGCCATTTTTGCTTCCCCATCAATAAAATTCAGCAATTGCCACATTCCCTTTTTTTCCTTTTTGTACCCCACCCCATAAATAAAAGTCATTGTTGAAAATGTTTGATTAAAAAGGTTAAAAACACTGGTTAAAAAAACAAAGAACGCTGTGAGCCTAAAACACTCTGTAAACATGTGAAAACTTGTTTCTCTCAAACTACAGAACGGGCACTGGTCGGACACAGCAGGATTTACGATAGAAATAAAAGAGTTGGATGCAATGGCACCATGCAGGATCCTCCACTGCAGGTCACCAACTCTCTTCCTTAAGGGCGGCTTATATATGACCCTCCAGTGTGGAGCAGCTTCCCCCAGCCTCGCAGTCCATGCACAGGGTGCTCTGCCTGCCAAAGTCTTTTTGTTAAGAATCTGCACACATGTCCTATATAGAGTCTTTCTGTGGACAGTGTGCAGGCTGAATGTTGTTTCAGTGAGGAGAGGGCCCTCCTCATCAAAACGAGGGCTCAGGAGGATCTCCGGGCAGGGGTCTGTGGGGTCTGGCTCCACCTGTTCGTTATATTCGCCAAGGAGTTCTTTCTCTCTCTCTCTCAACCTTCCTCTCCAGAGCCACAGCAGCTTCTGGACCACCCTGTCAGACCGGAGGCCCAGTGCACGCCCCAGGGTCTGGGAGTCGGTGAGGGCCGGCCCTGCCAAGTGGACCAGGCGCAGAAGTAAATGGTAAACGGTGCAATGAGTAAATGATAAACATAAATATAAATACAGTGAGAGTAGATTCGGGGATGATAAGTTTGAAGTAAATGAAGTAGACGGGGGGGGGGGGGGGGGAGGGGGGGGGGGGGGGGGGATGAGAGAGGGGGAATTATGCTGAGAATTTTAATTCTCACTCTTCCCCTTTTGTGATCTATTGTACAGTTGGATGGCCATGGGAACAAAGGACCTCTTCAGTCTGTCCGTTTTGCATGGCATTGACAGTAGTCTGAAAATGCTCTTCTGTTTGTGTAAAATCTTGTGAAGCGGGTTACATTCATTGTCCAGAACGACCAGCAACCTGTTCAGTGTCCTCTTCTCTGTTATTGAGGTAATGCACTCTAGCTCCATGCCAATGACAGAGCCCACTTTCCTCACCAGCCTGTCCAGTCGCCCAGAGTCCCTCTTCTTGGTGCTGCCTCCCCAGCACACAACAGCATATGTTTCAAGAGCATTAGCTCAAAATTGAGTCAAACCCGGAACAAATTTGTAACAAGCTGAATTTTTCAGGCTATGTTCAGAATACCTTTAGGAATAACATACTAAAAGTCCCCGTGAACCCCCCTTGTGCTTTCTGAGATATTCAAGATGGCATCCAAAATTGCCGCTATTTGGAGATTTTTCCATATCTCAAGCTTAAAACATAATACAAATGCAATAAAAATGTTAAAATACATGTTTTCTCATACAAGGAATCCAAATTCACCATTGACACACTGCTAAAATTAAAGTTAACCAAGATTACAAGGTCATTAATGTGACAATGACACGAAATTCACATAGTGTACCCATTAAGCCCAGGCACCATTTAAGCCCATTTGTAACTTTGAAGTCATTTTTTAGAAAAAGAGGGGCCTGTCTAATGCTATTCATTATTTTGTCTAATCACACAATGTCTTTATTATATGTTAGTTTTTATTTGGCACCAATCACATTTGTCAATATTGAATAAGGCTCGCTTACATCTGTGCAGTCTGTGATGTGGCCACAGCCACCTACTTACGGAGATGTGTGCCATTGCTACATTGCCTTCATCCTGAAACACTATGGGGCTGGTACTGTAACTGTGTTTGATGGCTACAGCATGATCTCTACCAAGGCAGCAGAGCAACTTTGCAGGGCAAAGAAGTCCACATCCAGTGACATCTTATTTGATCAGAACATGCCAACCACAACAACTCAGGCAGCATTTCTAGCAAATAGCCACAACAAGGAGCGTTTGATAGAGATGCTCAGTGACTTGCTGAGTCAAGCAGGTGTTCAGGTGAAGCAGGCACAAGCTGATGCAGATGCATTGATATTCTCTACTGCTCTGTCATTGGCAGAGTCAATCAAACCAGCTGTTGTTGTTGGAACTGACACTGACCTGCTGGTAATGCTGGTGGCTCAAGCAACCACAAACATGGACCTTTACATGTTATGCTGCAAGAACCCCACAACTGTGTACAGGGTTCATGATGACATTCAAGGGAGCATTGGTACCATCAGTAAATATCTGATGGTGTTACATGCTATAACTGGATGTGACACTGTATCTGCTCTGTATCGCCAAGGGAAGTGTAAGGCATTCAATCTGGTGCATAAGAAGAAAGAGTATGATCTACTTGACATATTCATCAATGCTGCAAGTACTCATCAGCAAGTACAACAAGCAGGTGAAAGCTTCCTCCTGAAGCTGTATGGAGCTTCCAGTTGTGAATCACTGGATCAGTTCCGATACATTGCTTACAACAAGGCAATCAGCAGAACTTCACTTTCCTCATCCTTCCAGTTGACAACTTTGCCTCCAACAAGTGCTGCAGCCAAGCAACATTCATTCAGAACATAACTCATTGTTCAGGAATGGATGGGAAGGCTATTGCAGCCAACAGATTGGGGATGGAAAATGGAGGATATCTTGACTCCAGTTGAAACTGACCACCCCATTGCTCCAGACACTCTGCTCAACATGATCTCTTGTGGCTGCAGAGCAGATGGTGGTGAACAGGACCGGTGAGAGCATAGTCCCCTGGGGTGCTCCAGTGCTGCTGACCACCGTCTCGGAGAGTCAGTCCTTCAGCCTGACGAACTGTGGTCTCCCCGTCAGATAGTCCAGTTATCCAGGATACCAGGTGGGCGTCGACCCTCATCTGCAGAGCTTGTCTCTCAATTTGATGGGCTGGATTGTGTTAAAGGCACTGGAGAAATCAAAAACATGATTCTCACAGCGCCCTTCCCCTTGTCCAAGATTGTGTCCTGTGTAGTAGGTGATGGCATCCTCCACGCCCACCTTCTCCTGGTATGCAAACTGTAAATGTGTGGGAGGGGAGAATAAAGGGCTCTGTCGTAGCGCGTGGTAGGAACACTACCAAGCCCTGCTCGTCCGGATGCCACTGGGCTGACCAGCACGCTGTGACACAAGCGTGACTCAGCCTGCTCGGCTGCTTCCTGCGCCCTCCACTTCCTCCCAGTCCTGATAATGCCAGCCTGGGAGACTTTCGGGTCACTGGATTCCCTGTACTGCAGCACCTCTCTTGCATGGGTAACCATGAACTCCTCATTCAGGCTACTAATCGGGAGCTTCAGTTTGTTGCTCTGCCCATACAGAGCGATGCTGCTCAGGCTTCGTGGCAGGCCCAGCCATCTACGAAGGTAACGGCTGAACCTCCTCTCGAAGCCCTCTACCGATGTTATCGGGAACTCATACACAAGCAGGGGCCACAGAATCCTAGGGAGAACACCATACTGATCCAAACCTTATACTTACCTGGCAGTCCCGACTTTTCCACTGCAGTCAGCCACGCCTCCAGTTCCGATGTGTGGCCTTGATGGATGCAGCCTCCTTCAAGGTGCAATCAAAGGTCTTGCTGAGGCTCCTGATGGGTTTCTCGGTAACCGATGGAATCTGGGTGCCATCCAGAGAGAAGCGGAACTTCTCCGTCACTTTCCCTCTCTTGAGCACCAGGGACCTAGATTTTGCAGGCTTGAAACACATCCGAGCCCAGGTGGTGATCTTCTCCAAGCCCTGGAGAAACCATCGGCACCCCAGCACTGACGACGTTGTAACTGTCAGGTCGTCCATAAAGGCTCTGATGGGGGGCTGATGGACTCCAGACTTGGTGAGTGGACCTCTGCACTCGGCTTCGGCTGACTTAACCAGCATATTCATGGCCAAGGCAAAGAGGATCACCGAAATAGTACATCCAGTGATAATCCCTTTCTCCAGCCGATGCCACTCGGATGTGACTGTCCCAGAGGTGACTCTCAGCTTGAAACTCTTGTAGTAGTCCACAATGAGGTCCCTATACTTACCTGGGACATGGTGCCGATCCAGCGCTGTTTCCACCAGCTTATGGGGAATGGATCCATAAGTGTTAGTGAGGTCGAGCCACAGCACTGCTAGGTCTCCTTTCCTTTCTCTTGCCTCTCTGATCAACTGCGTGACCACACCTGTATGCTCAAGGCATCCTGGAACCTTTGGGATTTCACCCTTCTGTACAGAGGTATCAATGTACTTATTTTCCAGAAGGAACTCAACCGGTGACCAACGGGATAGGATGGCAAAGAAAATCTTCCCCTCAACGCTGAGCAGCGAGATGGTTCTGAACTGCTCAATGTTCTTAGCATCTTCCTCCTTGGGAATCCAGACTCCTTCTGCAAATCTCCATTGTTGGGCTACCTTTCCCCTCCTCCAGATAACCCTCAGGATCTTCCACAGCCGATGAAGAAGTATGGGACACCTCTTGTATACTTTGTAGGGCACTCCGCTTGGTCCAGGGGCTGAACTGGCTCTGGCTGCCTTGAAGACCTCCTGAACCTCCTTCTAACTGGGCTCCTTGCTTGAAGTCCGTGGTGGGTCTTGTGGGGTCTATGAAAGGTTATAGGGACCTACATCTTCCTCCCTAGCCACATCACTGTAGGTGTTGTGGAGATGATGGTCAATCTCCTTTTTGGGACAAACGAGGTGGCCGCTTCGTTTCTGCCCAAGCAACTGCTTGGTGACTCCAAAGGGGTTTGCGATGAAGGCAGACCGTCTCTTGGCTCTCTCTTTCCCCCGCCGTCTATGCCATTCTGCCCTTCGAAGAGTGGAGAGCTTCTTCCTGAGGATGCCGTGCAGTTCTGCTAATGCGTCCCTTTCCTCTTCTCGTGCTTCCTTGTACTGCCGCTTCAGGACCCGCAGCTCCGGCCTTATCTGGCTGATCTTCTCTGCCCTACAATTATTCATGTAGGGGGACTTGTTACGCAACTTCTCCTCTGCACCAAACCTCTCGACAGTAAGGCTGATGATGATGGTTGCCATGGTTTTGAGCTTCCTGTCTGCGTCGCTCTTGGCTGCTGTTCGCTTACTGGTAGGTACTGCAGGTTAGGTTGCTGGCCCTTCCTGCCCTCGTTGCCTTCTCTACGAGGTGTCCACTGTCTCTACAAATAATTATTTAAAAACTGTATTTTGTCTTTACTCAGGTTATCTTTGTCTCATATTAAAATTGGTTTATGATTTAAGTGTGACCAATATGCAAAAAAATCTGAAATCAGGAAGGGATACTTTTGCACGGCTATATATATATATATATATATATATATATATATATATATATATATATATATATATATATAATAGTATATTATATAACAAAAACACACACACTGCTGTGTTCTTTAAGAATGACTCTTGAATCTGACTACTTTTAACTCACTTTATTCTTTATTTTATGATTTATCTGTTCAATAAACTGTGGAGCAAAGGAGGGAATGAGTGCTAAAATATGCGTAGAGATACACCCAGCTTTGTATCCACGAATGCTCTGCCTAAAGTGTTCTACCTATATCGTGTCTGTTCTGGGTTTTTATGCGTACAGAGGAATGTGCTTTAGAGATATGGAAGCGGTACTCCCCATGCACATGGCCTTGGGTGTCCATCTGTTTTAATTGTTTGTGTACAATGTCAATAGGCCACATTATATCTCTGAAACACCTGTGTTATTCCGCGGGATCACATACATAATATTTTACTTTCATGGCACATTGATCAGGACATTCTTAACCTAGCACACCTTATCACATAGCCTGTCATGACCTACATTCATTGTCTTTTTTTCAATATACTTCACACATATACATATACATTCACAACACACACACACATATATATGTCTGTGTGTGTGTGTTTGGTATTATTAAATTCAAAAATATATTTAAAAAAAATATAGATATATAATGCCATTTTAAATATTATATAATATTATAATCAATTATTCTATTAGTCTTCCTTGTTCTCTCCCTAATATGTGGCTCTGTCCTCTCTGCTATATGGCCACACCCATCTGCGGCCACACCTCCTGCTTCTTATTCTGTTGGTATAGGCTGACTCTGTTCAGAGTAAGCTGCCTCCGAGTTGCACATTACAATAATACTACTACTACGACAACTACACAACAACTGCTGCACTACAACTCCAAGAATAGCAACTAATACTACAGGACCACCCCAACTACGATACTACTACAAACACTACAACAGAGGACTACTAGAAGTACTTCAAGAAGTACTACGACAACAACTCCAAATGGACCACCTACGATACTAGAAAACTACAATGACGACCACACAAGGACTGCACCTGTAGCTACTACACAGCTACACCTAGTGACGCTTCCTCTCCCCTCAGTAGGGGTATTACTGGTAGTACTACCAGTATCAGTATTGTTTTTGTGGTTGTTGATGTTTGTAGATGAGCCGGCACAAAGAGGACAACGCTACCCTCGTCACCATGGCGACCAAGACAGACCATCGCTATGGAAGTATGGACAACCAGGTACCAGGTGTTTGTGTGAGTGTGTGTGTGTGTGTGTGTGTGTGTGTTGGTGTGTGGGTGTGAGTATGTTTGTCAGTGTGTGTGGGAGAGAGAGAGAGAGGTGTTGATCGATGTGTCCGGTCTGGGGATGTGAAGCAGGAAGTCCCTCCCTCAGTAATCAGTCGTGTTGGCACCGAGGACATGATGATTCTGATCAACATCTTAGAACAGGCTTAAAGGGGAACCTTACATCTCTTAGAACACCCTTAAAGGAGAACGTTACCTCTCTTATGAAAGCCTTAAAGGGGAACCTTACATCTCTTAGAACAGCCTTAAAGGGGAACACTACATCTCTTAGAAAAGTCTTAAAGGGGAACCTTACATCTCTTATAACAGCCTTAAAGGGGAACCTTACATGTACATCTCTTAGAACAGCCTTAAAGGGGAACCTTACATGTACATTTGTTAGAACAGCCTTAAAGGGGAATGTTACCGCTCTTAGAACAGCCTTAACGGGGAACCTTACATCTCTTAGAACAGCCTTAAAGGGGAACCTTACATCTCTTATTTATTTATTTAATGTTTATTTGTATAGGGACAAGTATGTAGCCTAAAATAATGCCACACACCATAGCATTTATAGCCTAAGCTAATTTGCAATGCCTGTCCCTAGATGGGGCTTTAAAATACATAAATCTCAACAACAAATACACAAAAGACAGTACAAAACACAAACTCAACAATAAATACGAACATTAAAAACACAAAACACAGAACAGCCTTAAAGGGGGACTTTACAACTCTTAGAACAGCCTTAAAGGGGAATGTTACATCTCTTAGAACAGCCTTAAAGGGGAACGTTACATCTCTTAGAACAGCCTTAAAAGGGAACCTTACATCTCTTAGAACAGCCTTAAAGGGGAACCTTACATTGCACGTTACGCACATCGTGAAAACGTTGCACCACTCACTTGGTTTCAGCTGGAGAATTACGGCCATTGACGTCACTGGTCAAAAATTTGCATGATCTAAATCTAAAATCTAGAACTGTGTTCTGATCATGGACTATTGCATCACCATATCCAGAAGCCTCCTGGCCCGGAAGGTGACCAGAACGTGTTTCAGGATGGGGTGACTCCTGTGGGTGAGTACAGCGTCCCCAGTATAGATCCCAAGTGGTTCACATGTTTCCCACGCGGAGGTCGACGGGTTTCACACATGTTGCACCATTAAGGGTGTCACCATTTTGTAGAACTGCCTGAAATTGGAGTGTACAAATCAGGTTCCCTATATAGTGTATTCCTCAATACCCATAATGCAGCATAAAAGAGGTGTCGTAACTAATTTTACGTTGTATATCCCACGATGCACTGCAGTTTTCAGTGTCATTATTCATCCAATCGAGGTCTGCGGGTTCACACTTTGTTTGCTGCAGAGATATTCTTGTGGAGAAAAATAATTTGACGAGTGCATGAGGCTTCAGGGAAGGTTTAACACGTCTAATTACACGCATCACAGAACATGACAACAGCAGCGGCGAAAGCTAAAGGGAGAAAGTGAGCTTGTGTCGCAGGTTAATATGCGTCGGCTTGTTAAGAGACCAATGTGCATGATTGGTATCCTAATTCCTCCTGTAATTGTTCCCTCAAAGGCCTGCTATACAGGGCTCACTGCTGAGGGAGTAGCGAATGAGGGGCTCCGATAAGTAAAGGTTAAGAGTCTGTCTCCTGGTGAGGCGGAGACGGGGTGGCATTTAACACATTGATTCAACTGTGTCAATATTAGCTTCAGCTTAGCATCATTCTCATATCAATATTAGCTTTAGCTTAGCATCATTCTCATACCAATATTAGCTTCAGGACTGACAACATTCTCCATCTGTCTGTCAGCTGACTGTGTTCTGCCTGTGTTCTGTAGACTTTGTGTTGGTGTGGGAGGAGGGTCTGATTGGACAGAAAGAAGAGAAGGAAATGTCTGCCTCTGGCCCCACCCAGAGCATAAAGAGGGAGAGGTTTCTTTCCGGACTCAGAGAGGCAGGATTACTGCTAGAGCAGGTACGTGTCTGTCTGATTATGTTTTCCTGTCTGTCTGTCTGTCTGTCTGTCTGTGTAATTGCTATCACACACAATTGCTGTGTGTGTGTGTGTGTGTGTGTGTGTGTGTGTGTGTGTGTGCAGAGAGAGAGGCTCCAGCTGAAGAGTAAGGTGTGTTTTGTACTACTCAGCGCCCCCTGGCCAGTCCTCTGTTACTATGCAGAGGAACTCAGTCTCCGAGCACCACTACAGGTACCTCATACTAACCCTCACCCTGTTTTCTGCAGTAGTCAAGAGTGATGATTGAGTAACTCCTGAGCACACCCTGATAACCTTGTACTGTGATGAACGTGCTAACTGTTTCATCGCCCAGGTGGTTCAAACACCAAACTACAACTGGTCAGAGAAGATGCTGGATATGCTCTCCATCCCAAACCTGATGAGTCACCACGTCCCTAACGCACCTCCAGACTACTACACCTGCCCCTTCAGGACCACTAAACTGGACAGGTAGACCACCCCTAGCCCTGACTTTCACTAATCCTAACCCTCTCATTCTCAATGTAACTGACCCCGATGCTAACTTGATCTAATCCTGAGCTAACCCTAACCGCTTTCACTATGAGCATCCTCAAGTATTCAAGCATCCTCAAGTATCCAAGATTCAAGATTCAAGTATCTTGTGTATCACACACAATCTTCACGCCCCCGAGCATCCTCAAGTATTCAAGCATCCTCAAGTATCCAAGATTCAAGATTCAAGTATCTTGTGTATCACACACAATCTTCACGCCCCCCGACCCCAGATGCCGGACCCCAGGGACCCTGGAGACTTCCGGGGCCCCTAGGGCCGTCCTGGAGGCGATCCCCCTCGGAGGTCCTCCTGTTCCCTAAAGCACCTGATCTAACCCTAAAGCACCTGATCTACCCTGATCTAACCTTCGGTTACCACCTGCTGCTGGTGTACTGATAGAGATGCCTTGCCCATAGGTTCCTGGACAGTGATAACAAGAAGACATTCTTCAAGAAGACACAGAGACACCAGATGGTAGGTAACCAGACCTGCCAACCTTGAAGACATTTTGAGTACACACATACCCCCCAACATCCCCCTGGCCCCCCGCACGCACCCGACAGATACCTAACAGTTAGGTGTCTCACTGGTGGAGCGTACATTGGCGGTGGGCTGTTGGGTCCGCGCGGGGGGCCTGGGGGATGTTGGGGGCATATGTGAACTCATAAAATGTCTTCAAGGTTGGCAGGTCTGGGTAACCCAGTATACTCAAAGTGACCTACAATACTTGTAGCACTAGTACTAAGTATAGCAGTGGTAGTGGTAGCAGTGGTACCATATATACAAGACCCGGACCCAGACCCAGAGACCCAGTATACTAGTAAAGATCGACTCTACGCATAGTGACACTTGTATACTAGTAGAAGAAGAAAAAGTTAGTGAATTCAACACTCCATCTAATTTCAAGTATTCAATTATTGCAGTTGTCAATACATTTCGATGGAGTGTTGAATTCACTAACCTTTTCCTTACACATGTGAGTTTTGAAGAGGACTTTTACGAACTTGTCCGGAAAGACGGAAGAGACGTCGACGCAGCGGTAGCCTTAGCAACAGAGAGTTGAAGCTATCCGAAAAGTGGTCTTTTAAATAAACTCCTGGTGTATTTACAAACTTTAAAATGCCTCGTTTTGTGAGTACAGATCATATATGGACTACTACAGAAGTTGGGTAACAATCCATGCATTATTAGTAGAGTCATTGACGACATGTACTCACTGTACCATCACTCCAGTACGAAGTCTTTCGGCTGATAACCCTAAACTTGATAAATATTGACCGTCGCTAAAAATGCATCCGAGGGGGTATTTAGCATGACTATTGGTGTAAATTACCTCAGGGTGAATTTCACTCCGAACCATCACTTTAAGGACCAGTAAGGTAAGTTTAGTAAGTTAAGGACCATTGAGTTAAGGACTAGTAAGGTATGAACCCACTAAGGTAAAGACAGACCAGTTAGGTAAGGTTAGTAAGTTAACTGTTGTCTCCATCAGCTCTATGAGATCCTGGCCAGGACTCTGTATGGCGATGCCACCGCAGCGGAGGTGGGCGTTGAGCGACTGCTTTCTGAAGGGGTGTTCTCTGCTGCATACCCCCTGCATGAGGTAGGTGTCTCCTTACCTGTCTGACTCTATCAGACATGTCTGTCTGTCTACCTCTGTCTCTGTCTATGTGTCTAACTGCTCCCCTGTCCCTCCAGGGCTCCTATGAGGTTCCAGGGTGCGTGTCGGCAGACAAGCTGAGCATCAGACAGGTTCTATTCCAGTACTGGGCACGCTGGGGGAGCTGGTACCGCTACCAGCCACTGGACCACATCAGGGACTACTTCGGAGAGAAGATCGCCCTCTACTTCGCCTGGCTCGGTAAACATAGCAACACCACTGGAAGCGTTAGTGTCGACCGCTAGCATACTCTACATAAAAGAGAGAGCATGAAGCATTAGCCTGTGGTATTAGCATTTAGCAGCATATACCATGTCGTATAGGCATTTAGGCTGTAGCAATAGCATGAAATGATGGTCTGTCTGTTCCTGCAGGGTTCTAGCCCAGCATGTAGCATTGGCCTATAGCCAAGGCTCAGCGCTTCTCTGTCCTGTAGGGTTCTAGCCTAGTATGTAGCATTAGCCTGTAGCCCAGGCTCAGCGCTGCCTTGTCTTGCAGGGTTCTAGCCTAGCATGTAGCATTAGCCTGTAGCCCAGGCTCAGCGCTGCTCTGTCTTGCAGGGTTCTAGCCTAGCGTGTAGCATTAGCCTGTAGCCCAGGCTCAGCGCTGCTCTGTCTTGCAGGGTTCTAGCCTAGCATGTAGCATTAGCCTGTAGCCCAGGCTCAGCGCTGCTCTGTCTTGCAGGGTTCTAGCCTAGCATGTAGTATTAGCCTGTAGCCCAGGCTCAGCGCTGCTCTGTCTTGCAGGGTTCTAGCCTAGCATGTAGCATTAGCCTGTAGCCCAGGCTCAGCGCCGCTCTGTCTTGCAGGGTTCTAGCCTAGCATGTAGCATTAGCCTGTATTCCAGGCTCAGCGCTGCTCTGTCCTGTAGGGTTCTAGCCTAGCATGTAGCATTAGCATGTAGCCCAGGCTCAGCGCTAATCTGTCTTGCAGGGTTCTAGCCTAGCATGTAGCATTAGCCTGTAGCCCAGGCTCAGCGCTGCTCTGTCTTGCAGGGTTCTAGCCTAGCATGTAGCATTAGCCTGTAGCCCAGGCTCAGCGCTGCTCTGTCTTGCAGGGTTCTAGCCTAGCATGTAGCATTAGCCTGTAGCCCAGGCTCAGCGCTGCTCTGTCTTGCAGGGTTCTACACTGGCTGGCTGCTGCCGGCTGCCGTTGTTGGGAGCATTGTCTTCCTGTTTGGATTCTGGCTCATCTACACAGACGTCTCTGCGTGAGTGTGTGCACGTGTGTATTTGTGTGTGTGCATGTGCCTGTGTTTCTGTGTGTGTGTGTGTGTGTGTGTGTGTGTGTGTGTGTGTGTGTGTGCATGAGTGTCGTATATTGATTATGTTCAGACTCACTACAATGTTTATTTCATTAGGTTAATTGTAAATGAGCATTGTTTATTTTGGCATGTTAACATGATAACATGTTGACCAAAGCTCTCAATCATGATTTGAATTGAAGCTTGATGATTAGTTGGGTTTAAAATATGTGTGTGTGTGTGTGTGTGTGTGTGTGCAGCAGGGAGCTGTGTGATAGTGACATCATCATGTGTCCTCTCTGTGACATCTGCTCCCGGTGGAACCTGTCTGACATCTGTTTC
Organism: Urophycis tenuis; assembly: GCA_036785325.1. Lineage (NCBI taxonomy): Eukaryota > Metazoa > Chordata > Actinopteri > Gadiformes > Phycidae > Urophycis > Urophycis tenuis. Next base: position 6,327,112 of record JAXIVH010000011.1, read on the forward strand.
ACCTTCAAGGTATTGCCCGTCTGTCTAGCATCTCTCTCACCTCAATTGTAGTCTGTACGTCCACCACCCGTCTCACCCTCACTCAAATATGAGATGAGATGAGATAAAACTTTATTAATCCCCTAAGGGAAATTATAATGTATATATAATGAATAATAAATAATGTATATATAATGAATAATATATGAAAAATATATCTATGATCTAAAATCGAATTAATAATGTAATTTAAGGTATGAATATGATATATAATATATGAATATGATGAGCGGGCTGTTCAGCCCTCACCTTCAACTGTCAAAGTATCCTTGAGGAAGACACTGAACCTTTTGTCAGTCGCTTTGGACAAAAGCGTCTGCTAAACGCCCTAAATTTAAGGATACAAATGTATATTGTGTATAGGTAGGTCTCCTGTTTGACAACAGGGGGACAGTGTTCTTCAGTGTGTTCATGACTCTGTGGTCCGTGACCTTCCTGGAGTTCTGGAAGAGGAGCTCCAGCTGTCTGACCCACCGCTGGGACTGCTCCCAATACCAGGAGGCAGAGGTACACGTACATCACACCGCTGACCACGCATACCCACATGCTTTTGAAGGTACCATGTGCACCTTTGAAGTTGTATTTGTTACTTTATTTTGAGGTTGCGCCTATATTTTGAAGGTAGTATGCACTTTAATTTTGAAGGTAGTATGCACCTTAATTTTGAGGGGATGTACTCGCTGTGTTTCAGGAGCGCCCACGGCCAGAGTTTACGGCCATGGCTCCCATGATGACCAGGAACCCGGTGACCGGAGCAGAGGAACCCTACTTCCCAGAGCGTCTGCGGCGCCACAGAATCATGACTGGCTGCATGGCCATCATCCTCATGGTAGGCTAGGGTTAGTGGTCGGTTAGTGTTGGGTTAGTGTTGGGTTAGGTTAGTGTTAGGTTAGTGTTGGGGTTAGGGTTTAGTTAGGGTTAGAGTTAGAGTTAGAGTTTTTAAGTTTTTAAGTTATTAAGGGCAGGTTTTAGGGTTGGATGTTTGATTCTAAACTTTGGTATGTGGGTTAGTGTTTAGGTTAGTGTTGGGGTTTGTGTTGGGTTAGTGTTCAGGTCAAGTTAGTTTTAGGGTTGTGGTTGGTTAGGTTATTGTTCAGGTCAAGTCAGTTTTAGGGTTGGTGTTGAAGTATCGGTAAGTAATTACATGATGTTAAGATTGATGGATGTTAATGTTGAGGACCATGTTGAACTCTGGCTTGAGGACCTGATTGAGGCCTGTGCTCCAGGTGTCCATGGTGTTGATGTTCCTGATCGCCATCATCCTGTACAGAACCATCATCAGTGTCATCCTCTACAGAGCTCAGAGCAAATTCCTCCTCTTATCTGTGAGACAGACACACACCCACACACATGCACACACACACACACTCAGACACACACACACACACACACACACACACACACACACACACACACACACACACACACACACACACATATATATATTTTAAACCCAACTAATCATCAAGCTTCAATTCAAATCATGATTGAGAGCTTTGGTCAACATGTTATCACACACACACACACACACACACACACACACACACAATAGTAAAACATATATATACACTGTATATATGTAATAATTAGAATGTACATTTCTGTCTGTAGGTAGGATTAATATAATGCATATATTTTTATCTGTCCATAGCCCAGTCGGATCGCCAGTCTCACAGGGTCGGTGTTGAACCTGCTGGTGATTCTGTTGCTTTCTAGAATCTACATCGCACTGGCCAATATCCTGACCCGCTGGGGTACACACACACACACACACACACACACAGAATGATGGTGGGATGATAGAGGAGAGGCAGAATGATGGAGAGATGATAGAGGACAGACAGAATGATGGAGGATGATAGAGGAGAGACAGAATGATGGAGGATGATAGAGGACAGACAGAATGATGGAGGATGATAGAGGAGAGACAGAATGATGGAGGGATGATAGAGGACAGACAGAATGATGGAGGGATGATAGAGGAGAGACAGAATGATGGAGGGATGATAGAGGAGAGGCAGAATGATGGAGAGATGATAGAGGACAGACAGAATGATGGAGGATGATAGAGGAGAGACAGAATGATGGAGGGATGATAGAGGACAGACAGAATGATGGAGGATGATAGAGGACAGACAGAATGATGGAGGGATGATAGAGGACAGACAGAATGATGGAGGATGATAGAGGAGAGACAGAATGATAGAGGGATGATAGAGGACAGACAGAATGATGGAGGGATGATAGAGGACAGACAGAATGATGGAGGGATGATAGAGGAGAGACAGAATGATAGAGGGATGATAGAGGAGAGACAGAATGATGGAGGATGATAGAGGAGAGACAGAATGATGGAGGGATGATAGAGGAGAGACAGAATGATGGAGGGATGATAGAGGAGAGACAGAATGATGGAGGATGATAGAGGAGAGACAGAATGATGGAGGATGATAGAGGAGAGACAGAATGATAGAGGGATGATAGAGGACAGACAGAATGATGGAGGGATGATAGAGGACAGACAGAATGACGGAGGGATGATGGAGTGACTTGTGTTTCAGAGATGCATCGGACTCAGTCTAAATATGAAGACATGTTCATCCTTAAAGTTTTCATCTTCCAGTTCGTCAACTTCTACTCTTCTCCTGTCTACATCGCCTTCTTCAAAGGAAGGTGAGCTGACACACTCATGCACACTAACTAACACTGACCTTACACTAATTAACACACACACCACTTAATCACACGTGGTTGTTCTTCATGGAAGCACGGCTCCTGATCTCTGTCCTGCAGGTTTGTTTTGTTCACATTCACTCACGTTTACTTTGTCCATAAAAAGGAAGATATAAATGTTTCAGGCTCAGGACAGAAGAATACATGATATTCTGCTAATAATCTTCTTTGGTGGTTGGTGCCTTAAATAGAAACAGGAAACTCTGACCTGGTGTCTCACCCACTGGCCATCTCATGGGCTTCTTAAGATGTTAAGAACAACCTTATTATTACAAAGGAGATTAACGAGCGTGCGTTTCAGGTTCTTCGGTTGGTTACCATGGAGATAAACGAGTGTGTTTCAAGTTAGTCGGTTACCGTGGAGATTAACAAGTGTGTGTTTCAGGTTTGCCGGATATCCAGGAAACTTTACCAGTCTGTTTGGAGTACGCAATGAAGACGTGAGTCGTGCTCATCCTCATTGCTTAGTACTCAAATTCAACTTCAAACAATACCTGTATGTATATGTCTATGTATATATGTATGCGTGTGTGTGTGTGTGTGTGTGTGTGTGTGTGTGTGTGTGTGTGTGTCAGTGTGGGCCAGGTGGATGTCTAATTGAACTGGCCCAGGAGCTACTGGTCATTATGGTAGGAAAACAGCTCATCAACAACGTACAGGAGTTCATCAGCCCGTAAGCCACGTTTAAATATTACATGCTAATATGTACACACACACGCACACTCGATGTTAACGTACAGCCACACATGTACAGCCATCAGCAAGTCCAGAGCACAGCCCAGAGCACATTGACACATGCACACAAGCTGCACGTGTCAATGTGCTCAGTCTTGTTTTGTATGTGCTATCTTTAGAACAGTATATCTAGAACAGTATTCTTAAGGTTTGAGGTAAATACTCAATATTGACTCAAGAACTTGATCCATCACACACACATTACATGATATGGTTGGATCTAATGCATGTGGCCCTCGCTAACAGGCTGAACGTCCACAGTGTCAGCACTCAAGTGTCCATGCGGTGTCTGCTCTGACAGGAAGCTGAAGGCCTGGTGGCAGGCTTGGAAGGGACGGGAGGAGGACGGAGGGGGGGGAGAGCCGCTGTTTCCGTGGGAGATGGACTACCAGCTGTTGGAGTGTGAGGGGCTGTTCAGCGAGTACCTGGAGATGGGTGGGTTGCCACTCTTTCTGATTCACTCGTCACTTCCTGAATGTCTTTGATTGGCTGGTCACCTTCTGATGCTCCCTGGTGGCCGTCTTGTCACATGACGGCTGTATGTTGACAGTGATAACGTAGAGAGTTACAACATAGTCCTTTACTTCCATTTCCCATCACCTCACTCTGCCTTCCTCATGTTGCACCTCACCCCACTCTGCTTCTCCTCCTCCAGTCCTCCAGTTTGGGTTCATCACTATCTTTGTGGCAGCCTGTCCCCTGGCTCCTCTCTTCGCTCTCTTCAACAACTGGCTGGAGATCCGTCTGGACGCCAATAAGTTTGTGTGCGAGTACCGGCGGCCGGTGGCGGAGCGCGTCCAGAACATAGGAATCTGGTTCACCATCCTGCAGCTCATCACCCACCTGGCCGTGCTCAGCAATGTAGGTACACAGACAGCTGGGAGAGAGACAGGTAAACAGACAGGTAGGGAGAGACGGGTAGGGAAACAAGACATTAGACAGAAAGACAGACAGAATCAAGTAGAGAGTGAGACCTGAATAGAGAGACTAACTGTCTGTGTGTGTGTGTGTGTGTGTGTGTGTGTGTGTGTGTGTGTGTGTGTGTGTGTGTGTGTGTGTGTGTGTGTGTGTGTGTGTGTGTGTGTGTGTGTGTGTGTGTGTGTGTGTGTGTGTGTGTGTGTGTGTAGGCCTTCATGATAGCCTTCAGCACGTCCTTCGTACCAAAGCTGTACTACAGCTCAATACACCAAGGCAGCCTCACAGGATACATCAACTTCACCCTCTCCTATGCTACCAACACCACCGACCAATCAACCCCCCCCTGCAGGTCTGAAGCCCCACCCCCTACTGGCACACACGCACACAGTACATCAAATTCTGTGAACCTGATTCACTGTGTTTCTGTGCTGCAGGTATCGGGGCTACAGAGACATTAAGGGAAACCTCCTGCCAGAGTTCTACCACTTGTTGGCCCTGAGGCTCGCCTTCGTCATCGTCTTTGAAGCAAGTTGAAAGGAGGAAGGGAGGAAGAAGGGAAGGAAGGAAGAAGGAGGACGCAGCTAGGGTTAGACAGTACAGAGAAGGGTTATTAACCATAAGGAGCAGCTAGGGTTAGACAGTACAGAGACAGGACAAGAAGGAGCGGGTAGGGTTAGACAGTACAGACACAGGTCAATAAGGAGCAGGTAGGGTTAGACAGTACAGAGACAGTTCAATAAGGAGCAGGTAGGGTTAGACAGTACAGACACAGGTCAATAAGGAGCAGGTAGGGTTAGACAGTACAGACACAGGTCAATAAGGAGCAGCTAAGGTTAGACAGTACAGAGACAGGTATCAAAAGGCAGGTAAGGTTAGAGAGTACAGAGACAGGTCAATAAGAAGCAGGTAGGGTCAGACAGTACAGATACAGGTCAATAAGGAGCAGCTAAGGTTAGACAGTACAGAGACAGGAATCAAAGGGCAGGTAAGGTAAGACAGTACAGAGACGGGTCCATAACGAGCAGGTAGGGTCAGACAGTGCCAGTAGGGGGTAGAGTAGGTGGAGATGGTCTTACTGAATGTTCCTCCATCCTCTTCCCAGCATGTGGTGTTCCTGAGCAGCCATATGATCGACATTATTGTACCTGATGTCCCGGAGGAGGTGGAGATGAAGATCAAGAGAGAGAGCTACATGGCCAAGCAAGCTCTGGCTGAGAACCAGGTAACACCGCCAGGGGAAGGGACTGGAAACCTTGGGACTCAAACACGGATCCTCTGTCCTTCCGCCAGTGGTAGCACAAGGCCACTAGAGGGGGGCGGCTCAGACACCTGGTTCTGGTCGTCTTGGTTCTCCTCCATGCTGGTTCTGTTTGTGTTTCAGTCGGCCGACAGAACGCTGATCCCAGGACAGATTGAGACGGACGGTCTGCGTCGGCGGGGGATAGATCCCTCTCTCCAGACCAGCCTCAGGAACCTCCTCAAGTCCTACTCAGACCAGTCAGAGCAGGACTCCAAATAACCTCTAACTACCTATACCGAACTTTGTAATGCATCAAATTAAATATATCTATACCATTCATATGCACAACTCTGCTCTTTTGTTCTCACTCCTTCCCCTGGCCTAATGGCTCCACCCACTACCCATACCGCCCAGCTAACATCAAAGCTCCTCCCACCACACCATAGATGACATCATTAGAGACAGTAGATTACATCAGTAGATAATGGATGACATAATTAGATAGTAGAGATCATTAGAGACAGTAAGACCATTTTAGCCCTGATGCCATATCACCCACAGTAATATTAAAATATAAACATCTTAATGACCTCATAAAAGACACCAACCCTGCCCTCACTGAGATGGTAGACACCTCACTTGGAGAGACCATATGATTGATATGATAGCTGGTGGCAGCAGCATGACATAACACAGAATATCAGATGGACAAAACAATATACAACATTTTTTATTAACCATGTGAACAGAATGCCCTGCAGAAAATAGCTCTTTGGTTTAAAGGATGAAGGAAGATTTTAGTGAAAAATATTAAAAAAAAAAAAAAAAAAAAAAAAATTACAGAACTACTCACCCACAAGCCAAAATGGCCGCCTCCCATGCGTCTGGGAGAGAGCGGCCCTCTAGGGCTGAGGGGGGACGGGGATACAGGCCAACGGTTGTTAACTTGTGTTTGGAGTTATTGCGATAAGCTTTCAGCACATACTTCAGAGTGTCTGGGGGTCATTTAGAAATCAGGAAGGGTCCACTATCAAAGGACACTGCAGTGACAAGTCCTGTATCCCTGGACACGGGAAGCCCTCAAAAAGTCCCCAGGTCCAAAAGTCCAGAGGAAATCGTTCTTCACAGCAGGTCCTGGTCTTGTCCTGTTGAAGCCAAGAGATTAGATATATCATTATGGGATAGAACAGTCCTGTTGAAACCATGATAGCTGCTTCATTTCACACACACACACACATTATATAGTGCGTGTGTGTGGTTAATAGAACAGTACCATGTATAGAGTATGTGTGGTTATTAGAACAGTACCATGTATAGAGAGTGTGTGTGGTTAATAGAACAGTACCATGTATAGAAAGTGTGTGTGGTTAATAGAACAGTACCGTGTATAGAGAGTGTGTGTGTGGTTAATAGAACAGTACCGTGTATAGAGAGTGTGTGTGTGGTTAATAGAACAGTACCGTGTATAGAGAGTGTGTGTGTGGTTAATAGAACAGTACCGTGTATAGAGAGTGTGTGTGTGGTTAATAGAACAGTACCGTGTATAGAGAGTGTGTGTGTGGTTAATAGAACAGTACCGTGTATAGAGAGTGTGTGTGTGGTTAATAGAACAGTACCGTGTATAGAGAGTGTGTGTGTGGTTAATAGAACAGTACCATGTATAGAAGGTGTATGTGGTTAATAGAACAGTACCGTGTATAGAGAGTGTGTGTGTGGTTAATAGAACAGTACTGTGTATAGAGAGTGTGTGTGTGGTTAATAGAACAGTACCGTGTATAGAGAGTGTGTGTGGTTAATAGAACAGTACCGTGTATAGAGAGTGTGTGTGTGGTTAATAGAACAGTACCGTGTATAGAGAGTGTGTGTGGTTAATAGAACAGTACCGTGTATAGAGAGTGTGTGTGTGGTTAATAGAACAGTACCGTGTAGAGAGTGTGTGTGTGGATAATAGAACAGTACCATGTATAGAAGGTGTGTGTGGTTAATAGAACAGTACCGTGTATAGAGAGTGTGTGTGGTTAATAGAACAGTACCGTGTATAGAGAGTGTGTGTGTGGATAATAGAACAGTACCATGTATAGAAGGTGTGTGTGGTTAATAGAACAGTACCGTGTATAGAGAATGTGTGTGGTTAATAGAACAGTACCGTGTATAGAGAGTGTGTGTGTGGTTAATAGAACAGTACCATGTATAGAGTGTGTGTGTGGTTAATAGAACAGTACCGTGTATAGAGAGTGTGTGTGGTTAATAGAACAGTACCATGTATAGAGAGTGTGTGTGTGGTTAATAGAACAGTACCGTGTATAGAGAGTGTGTGCGTGGTTAATAGAACAGTACCGTGTATAGAGAGTGTGTGTGTGGTTAATAGAACAGTACCATGTATAGAGAGTGTGTGTGGTTAATAGAACAGTACCGTGTACACACGTACCCAGTGTGGTACCGCGGGCCTCAGGAGCGGAACACGTGCACGGCCCGGACCACGTACTGGCGACAGATGGGACACTCGGCCATCCTCTTGCCGCACTTGGTGCAGGTGACCATGTGACCGCACTCCAGGAGGACGCAGTCGATGGGGGAGTCCATGCACACCCTGCAGAGGATGTCCTCCCCCGGGAGGTTCCCCGTGTCCGGACACACTACAACACACACAGTATCATACGCACTTTACAATGCGACCATACACACAATATAACGCACATAAAGGGATAGGGTGTAACTCTAGTCAGTGGGAGGGGCAGTAAATGCTAGCCCAGCGGCCTCCCCGCTGGACCCACAACAATGAGTTTGAATGAAACAACTCGTCTGAATCTGGTGACACCATTTACAGATATGTCAGCATCCTTTTATACACACACACACACACACACCCACACACACATTCAGAAAATACTCTTTATCAAACATCATGAGACACACCTTCACCAGGCCTGGTCTGCCATCTACATAGGACTAGCAACTCCGCAGCTTATGACTCGTTAGTCAGACAGAGCCTAGTAACTGGGCCAAGTTATGTTAGTAACAACCGAGCCTACTGACCCTGGTTGTGCAGGTCCAGGTGAGTAACTACCCAGCCTACTGACCCTGGTTGTGCAGGTCCAGGTGAGTAACTACCCAGCCTACTGACCCTGGTTGTGCAGGTCCAGGTGAGTAACTACCCAGTCAACTGACCCTGGTTGTGGAGGTCCAGGTGAGTAACTACCCAGCCTACTGACCCTGGTTGTGGAGGTCCAGGTGAGTAACTACCCAGCCTACTGACCCTGGTTGTGGAGGTCCAGGTGAGTAACTACCCAGCCTACTGACCCTGGTTGTGGAGGTCCAGGTGAGTAACTACCCAGCCTACTGACCCTGGTTGTGGAGGTCCAGGTGAGTAACTACCCAGCCTACTGACCCTGGTTGTGGAGGTCCAGGTGAGTAACTACCCAGCCTACTGACCCTGGTTGTGGAGGTCCAGGTGAGTAACTACCCAGCCTACTGACCCTGGTTGTGGAGGTCCAGGTGAGTAACTACCCAGTCTACTGACCCTGGTTGTGGAGGTCCAGGTGAGTAACTACCCAGTCTACTGACCCTGGTTGTGGAGGTCCAGGTGAGTAACTACCCAGCCTACTGACCCTGGTTGTGGAGGTCCAGGTGAGTAACTACCAAGCCTACTGACCCTGGTTGTGGAGGTCCAGGTGAGTAACTACCCAGTCTACTGACCCTGGTTGTGGAGGTCCAGGTGAGTAACTACCCAGTCTACTGACCCTGGTTGTGGAGGTCCAGGTGAGTAACTACCCAGCCTACTGACCCTGGTTGTGGAGGTCCAGGTGAGTAACTACCCAGCCTACTGACCCTGGTTGTGCAGGTCCAGGTGAGTAACTACCCAGCCTACTGACCCTGGTTGTGGAGGTCCAGGTGAGTAACTACCCAGTCTACTGACCCTGGTTGTGGAGGTCCAGATGGTTCTGGTAGAGCCGGGTCACCCTCTCCATAAGCTCCCACTTCTCGCAGCATCCCTTATAGTTGACAAAGTTCCGGGCCAGGATCTCCTTCAGCTGGCGGACACTGAGCTGCTCGATGTCGTCCAGCGAGGACAAGTCTGAGAGGGACGCCCTGCGTCCGGGGGGCGCCACCTCCTCAGAGTCTGACCACTGGGGGGAGACACACGTCATGGATACACACCAAGGGGCAAGCATTGTGTGTAGGGCTGTAGCGTAGGGCAGAGTGTTTGTGTGTGTGTATGTGTGTGTGTGTGTGTGTGTGTACCTCCTGCTGTCCAGTGAGGCTCTCGGAGTCAGACCCCTACAAACACACACACACACACACACACACACACACACACACACACGCGATGGTTGCATCAATGCACTTTAACAAAGTACAGTATAAAATGACATGGTGTACCGTACAACATGACATACTGTACAGTACAACATCAGTCTGCTGGTCCTCACCTCCTCTGTGCTCTGGCCCGTCCCGCTGGGCGCTGTGTCTGGAGGGGCTGTGGGTGAGGAGGCATCAGTGTGGAGGGTCGTGGTCTCTGTGGGAGATGTGTCCGTGTCCGTGGATGGCGTGTGTGAGGGTGTTGAGGGCGTATCTGTGGTATGGGTGGGCTCCGTGTGGGTGTGTGTGTATGGTAAGTCTGTGGGTGCTGTATGTATGTTGTATGTTGTGTCTGTAGGTGCTGTGTGCGTGGGTGTAGTGTGTTGGTCCGGGGGGAAGGGGGGGGTTTCGGAGGCGGGGCTGAGTGGGCTGGTGCTGCTGGGCGTTGGGGTCTGCTGCCCTAAGACCAGCTCCACCAGCTCCTCCTGGAACACAACCAAACACAAGCTTCCTCACTCTCTGATCACACCTGCATGTGGGCATCAAGCCCCCTGCAGTCATCAAACCTCTTCTGAAGTTATCAAGCCTCTTATACTTATCAAGTCTCTTGTCGTTACCAACCCTCTCCTATAGTCATCAAGCGTCTGCTGTAGTCATCAAGCCTCTCCTGTAGTCATCAAGCCTCTTGCAGTTATCAAGCCTCTTGCAGTTATCATGCCTCTCCTGTAGTCATCAAGCCTCTTGGAGTTATCAAGCCAAGCCTCTCCTGTCCTTATCAAGTCTCTACCCTAGTCATCAAGCCTCTTGTACTTATCAAGCCTCTCTGCAGAGCTGAGTGGAGTCAGTCTGAGTGTATGTATTGTAGTATTACTATATGTTTTGTAGTATTACTCTATGTTTTGTAGTATTACTGTACCTTCTCTCTGCGGAGCTGAGTGGAGGCAGTCTGAGTGTATATATTGTAGTATTACTTTGTAGTATTGCTCTATGTTTTGTAGTATTACTGTACCTTCTCTCTGCAAAGCTGGGTGGGGACCTCGTGCAGGTGGAGGTAGTCCCGGAGGTCCTTCACCTTCAGCTTCATCAGTTCAGCTGGCTCCAGCAGGTTTCCGTAGAAACGCTGGCATGTGTGGCAGAGGCGGGGCCTGGGGTCGGTCTGGGCGGAGCAGCTGCTGCAGTAGTCTTTCTTACAGTCCACACACACATGCTGAGAGAGAGATATCCACACACACACAGAGGGGGGGAGAGAGAGAGAGATCGAGAGAGAGACATAGACACACACACACACACACACACACACACACACACACACAGAGGGGGACACAGAGAGAGAGGCACACAAAGAGAAAGAGAAAATGGGAAGGAGAGATAGAGAGACAGACAGTTTACTCCAGTGGCTTCCTGTTTTGAGAATGACAGTAAAGTTGAGTATAATAGTTTCTAATAGTTCATAAGGCTGACAGGGTGCATCTCTGCATGTTACCCCCTAGGTTACAACATGCAGTGAAGAAGCTTATAGTTTGACCCACCACCACGTATCTGGACTGACACTCTAGTGTACTCTCCCACCACAGATCTACAACTAACGTCTAGCTTCTATCGGACGTAGATCTACAACTAACATCTAGCTTCTATCAGACGTAGATCTACAACTAACGACTAGCTTCTATCTGACGTAGATCTACAACTAACATCTAGCTTCTATCGGACATAGATCTACAACTAACGTCTAGCTTCTATCGGACGTAGATCTACAACTAACGTCTAGCTTCTGTCGGACGTAGATCTACCACTAACGTCTAGCTTCTATCGGACGTAGATCTACAACTAATGTCTAGCTTCTATCGGACGTAGACCTACAACTAACGTCTAGCTTCTATCGGACGTAGATCTACAACTAACGTCTAGCTTCTATCGGACATAGATCTACAACTAACGTCTAGCTTCTATCTGACGTAGACCTACAACTAACGTATAGCTTCTATCTGATGTAGATCTACAACTATCATCTAGCTTCTATCTGACGTAGACCTACAACTAACGTCTAGCTTCTATCTGATGTAGATCTACAACTATCATCTAGCTTCTATCTGACACAGATCAGAAACTAAGTCTGTGCACCTCAACACTTCCTTCTTTTAAATCAGGGGTCACAACTTTCCCCAGACTTGTACTCAAATGCACGTCCACTGTGCTACAGTCATCTGAATAATATTTGTGTGTAGTGTGTACTACCAGCCACCTGTGCTAGAGAAGGTTCCAGAGATATACTGGTCAGGTATATTGGTAGAGGAGTATAAAGGTGATTAAGTGATTAAGTAATTGATGAGGGTATGTCAGCAGTGTAGTAAAAGGCATTGAAATCTGTTTGATGGAGCAGCGATCAATGTCCACTATGTAGAGAATAGTCTATTAGTTGGCACACCAGCTGTTAGCCTAGTTCAGAGACCTGAATATTATTTGGCAATTTGTAATTAAAGTCATAATGTGTACCATTTCAACTAGCTGGTAACTTATAATGACCAGCAGGCATCTGTAATCAACGCTGATCGATGTTGACTTTAATTATGTTATCAATAAAATCATATCTTATAACTGGTCAATTCTACTCATTCAAAATCCTGGCCTCCGTCTTTGTTTGCAAACAACTTTCCTATCGACTACAGGACTCCGGTTGTGTAAACCAGGCTGTTCCTAAACGGTTCCTGCTTAATGAAGGTTAACTAATAGGCTGAAACAGATGGTGACCATCAGGCTGGTTAATAAAGGTTAACCAGTCAGGGTTAGAGGTCTCCATGGTTACCTTGCGGGCAGGGGCGTGGAACCCGTCCCCGCAGGCCTTACAGCGAGGCTGCTGGTTGGCCGAGGGCTGGCTGTTGTAGCCAGAGTTGGTGTAGGCCTGACGGCAGCGCCCCCCGCTGGCAGGCTCCGGGGACGGAGCGTCATCCACACAGCTCCAGCTGCAGCACGACCACATGGACCTGACACACACACACACACACACACACACACCGTTATTGAGGGGCCGGTGACACACACACACTGTAACTGAGGGACCTGACACACACACTGTGACTGAGGGACCTGACACACACACTGTGACTGAGGGGCCGGTGGCACACACTGTAACTGAGGGACCTGACACACACACATCGTTACTGAGGGGCCGGTGGCACACACACTGTAACTGAGGGACCTGACACACACACTGTGACTAAGGGGCCGGTGGCACACACACTGTAACTGAGGGGCTGGTGGCACATACACTGTGACTGAGGGACCTGACACACACACTGTGACTAAGGGGCCGGTGGCACACACACTGTAACTGAGGGACCTGACACACACACACTGTGACTGAGGGGCCGGTGGCACACACTGTAACTGAGGGACCTGACACACACACACACACTGTTACTGAGGGGTGGTACACACAGTTACAGAGGGACTGGTCGTACACACACTGTTAGTCAACTTTATTGTCAGTTTTCATGAATGTTCAGGACATACACAAAAACCGAAATGCCGTTTCCCTCGATCCCCGGTGCTAGACACGCATGCAGAATATAAGTTACTGAGGGACCTTAAACACACACGCACACTGTTACTGAGGGACCTGACACACACACAAACACACACTGCATGCATAAAATATCAGCTTGTGTGTACTAATAGACTGTAAAAAAACACTACCACTATGAATAGCTGCTTATACAGTATTTGTGTGTGTGCGTGTGCGAGAGAGAGAGAGAGAGAGAGAGAGAGAGAGAGTGAGAGAGAGACTGTGTACTAATAATTAATTTAAAGCGTTAGCCAAGTGACATCCTATATCCCACCAGCTACCTGTGGTACCATGTTAGCACTGTGTCCTGCTATGTCACTATGCTATTACTGTGGTAACAGGTCAGTATTGTGGTATATGTTAATGTTATGGTACCATGTTAGTACACTGGTACTAAGGCATGAATGGAATACTGTGGTGCTGTGTTAATCTGCTAGAGTTCCTGTTTATGCAGCAATAATACGTTTGTCAACTACTGTAAAATGAGCCACGATAAGAGTCAACAGAAGAGAAAGGGAAACAACTGACGTCAGAGTATGTGTTCAGACCCAATTATCCAGACCATAATCTGTCACTTCATCGTCATCTCCCCGAAACTCATTCACTGTAACTAGAGCACAAGGAAATAAACACCAAGTACATGGAAACCTGGAAACGTGGTGGTAAACCGTCTACCATCGACAAGTAAACAGGTAACCAGTAACCAGTACAGCTACATGGGGTAGTTTATATTACATTTAGATGACATTTAGATTCTAGGTAGACAGGTGACAGTACAGCTAGATTTGGTTGTGTTGCCAACTTATTTTTATACTTCAACTTAGTTTAAAACAAAATAAAGCGCAACATAATGACAAAGTAAAAGTTAAACAAAGTAGGTCACTGTGTGTAAAGAGGTATTACAGGCTTCACAGCACCCTAACTAGTGATACTGCAATATAAGTACACAGATGTACTTCACAGCAGTCTTACCTGAAGCGGCGGCAACAAGTCGGAGGGAAGCTCGTCGTTCTTCCACCGGTGGTCGAAAGTAAGTCGCCTAGTCAACGATACTTGATTAACTAGTTTTGTAAATATCACAATATGAACAACGTGTCATTAAAACGACCGCAGAGTAAAGTTAGTCTAACTTTTTAGAAAGCGACATCTCTGTTGTTGGGTTCAACCAGGAAGAGACATGGCACGGGACTCCTCCCCCTCCCGGACCCGCCCCCTGGCGGCCGACAACAGCAAGACACTTACCTGGTTACCGTAATCCCTAACTTGTGACCTAGTTACCTCCTGACATGGACAGCTCTTGTAGTACCCAACTAGTAACCCGGTTACCTCCTGACACGGATAGTTACGTAGTACCCACCTAGTTACCTCCTGACACGGACAGTTACCGTAGTCCCTAACTAGTTACCTAGTTACCTCCTGACACGGACACTTACCGTAGTCCATAACTAGTTACCTCCTGACATGGAGTTACCCGTAGTCCATAACTAGTTACCTCCTGACACGGACAGTTACCGTAGTCCATAACTAGTTACCTCCTGACGTGGACAGTTACCGTAGCCCTTAACTAGTCACCTCCTGACATGGACAGTTTCCGTAGTCCATAACTAGTTGCCTCCTGACATGGACAGTTACCGTAGGCTACTCCCTAACTAGTTAGCTACAAACTGTTACCTAGAGTTAGACCTACTTAGCAATGTAACCTATAGTATAGTCAACTATGTAAGCTATATAACTAGTTACCTTGAATTACCTTGAGTTGAGGCTAGTTTACTAACTTACCTATATCCTAGTTGCGTAGTTACAATAGGTATAATTATAGGTAATATTTGTCAAGTTACCCATATAACTAGTTATCATTAGTCACCATAAATCCATGAATAGGTGCCTGTATAACTAGTTACCTACACAACTGGTTACCTATATTAGTGGATACCTACTGTATATAAGCAGTTACACTATATAGTTAAATATACTGAGACCTTCAGTCACCTGGCTTGTGAACTAATATTAATTATGTTGCATGTCCTTAATCTGATTGTTGAATGTGTGTGTGTCTGTGTGTATATATATGTACACAAACACCTCTTTACAGATCTTATGGGGTTAAGTGGGGCTTCAAGTCAAGCAAGTCAATGTTTAAACATTGACCATCGCATACATCAGTTAGAACGATACGCACGCATCGGTTCCTTCCCTGCTGCCTTCATGTCCCAACTAGAGCTCCCCTGCACAACAGTACGGGGGGGGGGGGGGGGGGGGGGGGGCTGCAGGGGGGCGCCGGGCTCAGGAACACATTGCTGTGAAACTAAGTGGGGGCGTTTTGTCCCCGGCGCCCCCCCCCCCCCAGCAGAAAGGCTGTCCTGGTGGGGACGCCGCGGGGCGAGTCAAATCACGCTAGCAGGGAGAGCAGCAGGGCAGTCAGGCTGATGTACAGAACAAACTTTATTCTCCACTTCCGCTTCATTTTGAAGGAAACTTCACAACACAACGCCTCGCTTCCCAAAATGTAAACACATTCGTAATAATGTCAGATGGTACATTTTTATTGCCATAAACCGTGTAGGAAACAAATTAACCCAAAATAATAAAAACAGCTGTTCTTTCTATAGTACAGTAAGAAAAGGTTTCACGTTCCCAATCTCGTTTCCAGTAAAACGTCAAATAAAAATGGTTCTTGCAACACACAAAATGTTCAGAAAGCATCTAGAGTTGGTCTATGGAGGAGCGTGAGGCTGGGCCGCGGCCCGCTGAGCATCTGTTGGTGGAGAGAGGTGGCTAGCCCATCAGTGACCCCACATTATTCCAGGAAGCCAGGACACCCGAGCTCAAAAATCTTTCAAACAGAGGAGCTGGTAACTCTGGGCAGGGCCTCGCTGAAGACCCGCCCCTACAGCAGCTTTAACCAATCGGCTGCTTGAAATAAAGCCACATGGAGGAGGGGGACCAATGGCTGACCCAGCCAGCCAGCTCACTTTGGGGGGGAAGGGGGGGATGGAGTCTTTGAAAGATTTTTGTTGTGGAGAAGTGGATCCGGGCTTGCTTCCAGAATAATGAAGGTTACTCGTCACTCTTTAAGAAAGCACAAACAAGGCCAGAGTTAGAAGGAGCCAGCAGCTCTAGATCAACATCTAACAGCTTTAATGAGCAAACACAGGAACCATAACAACAACTACAAGTGGGCTCATAGTTCAATGATTGACAAGTAACTCAAGATATGACATGCTTGATTAGGTAGATGAAGCACGTCATGCACCCAGGAGGACCACTGGCCCTGGGAGGAGCCCAGAGCAACACACCAATCACAACAGAGACATCACATCATGACCCTCCCCTAAGAGCTGTCAACCAAGCCACATCTGTCCTTTCAGGCTACCCCAGTGGACTGGTTCAAACCTGTAGGATTACCATTTAGTCAGACACTCCCATACAAAGAGACCTACAGTGAGTTGCATGTGGTGCAGGAGCAGGTAGGGGTTAGGGGTCATCTTGCTCTAGGATGCCTACAGGTAGACTGTGGTTATTGGGAGTGGAGCCCAGAACCTTTCAGCTGGGAGTCCAAGCCCCCAACCACTAGACTGTCCTGCCACCCCCTGCATGACCAGCTGGTCTTCTGTTATGTTTAGGGGAGAGGGTTAACTGAAGTCTGGAGACAATAGACGGCTCAGGGGTGTAGGGTAGGAGCTAGACACGCCCCTACAGCCCTGCTCCTACCTACGACCCCTACGGTCAAACCTGCTGTAGGTCTGACCGTAGGGGTCGTAGGTTGGCCCTACCGAACCACCTGACCCAGACACTAGATCAGAACGGGTAGCTGTGAGCATGCATTCAGAAGCTGTTGTGTTGTTGGAAAAGAGTGTGTGTGTATGTGTGTGTTTAGCCGAGGAGTAGAGGGAGGCTTCATGGTTGACAGAAGGTTCTGGTTGCCATGGTAACACATGGGTCCTCCCCCCACGTCTCCCCCCCAGCCCGCCAGTCTCTCTCCCTAAGCCTTCTCCTGGGGGGTTACCTCCTCTCTGGGCCTCGCCCCGCCGAAGATAGCCGAGTTGGGGTTGGCCACCTGGTTCAGAGGCCCGGCCACCGTGCGCGGCTTCAGCTGGAGGCGGGGCCTCTGGGCACGTTCCTCTGGAGAACACACAGGACACGTTGCTGCACGACATGATGCATGACTACACAAACATGACCACGCCTCCCGGCAGCAAGCGGGTCCTGTAGGACCAATTGTCATCGCCGCGCGGCTGTGCGGAGTCACTTGTACCGGCGGGTGCGATGTGAGCAGCGTTATACGTGTGCGTGTTTCTGTGGTGCGTGCGCCTCACCGTCTGAAGGTTCTCTGAAGTCTGTGGGGGGTCCTCCACGAGGTGGTCCATCTCTAAAGCGACCCATCCCCCCACCTCCTCCTTGTGCTGCTCCGGCCCTCCGGTCACTAGGGCGCCCGGCTCCTCGGCTACGGTCCCCCATGAAGTCGTCCTCCCTAAAGCCTACACAAACACGCAGAAACACACAAACACGGAGACACACACACACACACACACTTATCTTTCTGAACCTCATTCAACAAAAACCCTGGATCGCTTCTTTAGGATGATGTCATGGGGTGAGGGGGTGATATGTAGGGGGGGGGAGGGGCCTGCAGAAAGTATGGAACCAGACGGGGGGGTAGCTCGGACCCCCACGCCGCTACAAGCCTGATGAAGTCATCACCGAACAAACAGTAACTATAAGGACCCTAGTGAACCCAGACCAGGAGACCCAGACATCACGCGGCCAGCGGCCCCCTACACCCTGTCCTGATCGCACCTCCTCCTGAGTGCTCAAAGTCGTCCTGGCCTCCTCTCGGCGGTCCTCGTAAACCTCCTCCTCCTGGTCCTCGTGCAGGACCCCCTGCAGGGAACAGCCTTAGTTAAAATACAACGGGGAGGACAGAAGAGAGGAGGGAGAGAGGAGAAGGGGGGGGGGCGAGAAGAGAGGAGAAACAGAGTAGGAAGAGGAGAGACAGAGTAGGAAGAGAGGAGAGACAGTAGGAAGAGAGGAAGAAGAGAGGAGAGACAGAGTAGGAAGAGAGGAAGAAGAGAGGAGACAGAGGAGGGGGAGAGAAGAGAGGAGAAACCTGAGAGGACAAACAGGAGGAGGGAGAGAAGAGGAGAGGAGAAACAGAGCAGGAAGAGAGGAGGAAGGAGGGGGGAGAGAAGGAGCAACGAAGAGGAGAGGAGAAACAGAGTAAGAAGAGAGGAGGAAGGAGGGGGGAGAGAAGGAGCAACAAAGAGGAGAGGAGGAAGGACGACATGAAGCAAATGAGGCTCTTCACACAGAGGGGAGGACCTGTGAGTGGAGGCTTTGTTCCACTACAACTAACCCAGCACCCCGAGTGCAGGTACCACAGCACACAAAGCTTTAGCACACAGGTTAGGGCCACACATCTAGCCAGAAGCAGAATGGGAAACTAAGGGAGCTGAGAGGGAGATGGGGTGAGGATGAAGGTGAATATGAGGTGAAGGTGAGCAGTTGGACTTCATAGTAGCCATTACTTTAGCTGGAGGAAAAAAAACAAGGGTTAGTTGTAGGCCGCGAGTTAGAGACCACTAGCCACCACCCTAGAGGATGCTTGTGGCTAGTAGAGCTGGATAGAGGCTGATAGGTCTGACCGTAGGGGTCGTAGGTTGGCCCTACCGAACCACCTGACCCAGACACTAGATCAGAACGGGTAGCTGTGAGCATGCATTCAGAAGCTGTTGTGTTTTTGGAAAAGAGTGTGTGTGTGCGTGTTTAGCCGAGGAGTAGAGGGAGGCTTCATGGTTGACAGAAGGTTCTGGTGTGTGTGTGTTCCATTCGGCCTAAAAATGTAATGTTTTTTTTATTTACCACAGACAATTTTCGATTTAAACCTTCTTTTTTTTTCTTTTCCATTCTAAAACAATCCAAAAAGAGGAGCATATTTGGTCCATCGGTTGCAGTCTCATGAAGCCCTAATGTCTTCTCCCATGCTACATGTCCCTGCATGAGGCCAGCTATGCTCATGACGACACCACGAGGGAGACCGGCGGTCTGAGGGATGTGTGGACGCGTAGCGCTCCGTGCGGGCAGCGGTTGAAGGCTGCGCTCGAGACAGAGGAGGCGGGGCTCCTCTGAACCACGGTACAGCGCCAGTGGCGTGCGGCTATGTGGAGCTCCGTGTGAGAAGCGGTTTGTTTACGTCGGCGTCTGAGCCAGGGTGAAGCTTCTCTGGGTCACGGTGTGTGTGTGTGTGTGTGTGTGTGTGTGTGTGTGTGTGTGTGTGTGTGTGTGTGTGTGTGTGTGGTGCATTAACAGACGGCTCATTAGAACGCTCGCTAGCGGTTAGCTAGAGGCTGCTAGCTGCTAGTGGTTAGCTAGAGGCTGCTAGCTAGTGACTCCTAGCCACTAGCTAGAGGCTGGAAGACACTAGTTAAAGGCTGGCAGAGGCTAGTTAGGAGGCTGGTAGCCGCTAGCTGCTGCTGCTTAACTAGCCAGGTAGTTACCTCTGTCGTCTTTCCTGTAGCCAAAGCCGCCCGCTGACCTCTCCTGCCTCCGGCCCTCGGCAATGTCCACCCTCAGCGACCTGTCTTCCAGGAGCTGAAGGGTCAAGGTTAAAAGGTCAGAGGGCATTGTACGTACCTGTACATATGATGCTACATGTGAGGCTACATATGAAGCACATGTAGAGATGTTCACTTCACTCACCGCTCCGTCGTACGTCAGGGCTTCCTTCAGGGACTCCAAGTCCTCAAACTCCACGTAACAGAAACCTGCAACACACACAACACTCACATAACACAAACAACACACACCAGACTACAAATAGCAGGTGGTGTACCACTGTGTTTGTTTACCAAGTGTGTTTGTGTACCAAGAGTGTTAGTGTACCAAGTGTGTAACGGTTCACGATCATCAACGTACAGGACGACTGAAAAGGTACAAAAGACTTATAATATTTACAACCAGTGATACGTGACAGAGCCGTTACTATACTACTATACACACAGCCAGTAACATGAGCAGCACCGTGACATCAGTAGAGAACAAGAGGAGCAGGTGACCTCGGCGTCCTCAGGCCTGGCCCCCCCAGGACTCAGACCATCCTGGACGTGCATCATAGGCCTTGAGCTTGCTATGGCTCCACTAGGTCACACTACAGCATGCTACGGCATGCTATGGCTCTACTAGCTCACCCTACAGCATGCTATGGCTCCACTAGCTTACACTACAGCATGCTACGGCTCCACTAGCTCACACTATAGCATGCTACGGCTCCACTAGCTCACACTACAGCATGCTACGGCTCCACTAGCTTACACTACAGCATGCTACGGCTGCACTAGCTAACACTATAGCATGCTATGGTTCCACTCGCTCACCCTACAGCATGCTATGGCTCCACTAGCTCAAACTACAGCATGCTCTGACTCTGCTCGCTCACAACTACAGCATGCTATGGCTCCACTAGTTCACACCACAGCATGCTATGGCTCCACTAGCTCACACTACAGCATGCTATAGCCCCACTAGCTCACATTGCAGAACTTTAAGGTGTTCTGATGGTTAGTGTGGATTGCAGGTGATCCCATGGTCACATCAGTGCCAGTAAAATGTAAATATATACATGGTAGTTATCCTCAAAGGATGCAGCGGTGGCACTGTGCCATGCTGGTCTCCCTCCAACTAGGGCTGCTGAGACCGGACGCTAGTCAACGCCTGCCTTTTCCCCACTGTCATTTGGAAAATGTTGTATTGGAGCAACACCAAGAAAAAGGACAACACCACGAGTATGTGCTGTGTCGGGCTCTCACTGCGTTACAGCAGAGCCCCCGAATGGAAACACGACCAGTGGGAAGACGCATGCCAGGTGTCGTTCCTCATTTAGTACGGTGGGCGTGGTGAAGGTGTGGAGCAGTGCTGGATGCTACAGGGCAGCGCCATCGCTGGACCCACACGCCGTCACGGTCCAGCTGAGATCAAGACAGAGGGTGCTTGGCACACTGTGAAAAGTGTCAGGGAAACTGGAGAGCAGCACGAGTGCTGTTCAAGATATGAGAATGAAATACACGCACCATTCAGGATGACTGATAAAAGATTCCTCCTAACTGGAGCACATCACCTAATTAGCAGCCTGTTATTATTAGTAGATACACTTATTATACAGTGAGGGGGGGTGTGAAGAGTTGGTTCTGGGGGAAGGCACTGGCAGCAATGGAAAAGACTACCAATGCAATCAAAACATTTCACAAGCGATGTAGGGTCAGTCTGTTAAATGAATGTACAGATGGTTCATCACAAAGGACATGCTTCTGCTGCCATCAAATTTGTTGGGATGCCACAAATGTAAAGGTTAGTGACACCAGCGCTGCAGGCGCACCCCGTTAGTGCGGCTATAGGTTTTTCTAGATCACATGTGGCGGTATAAACATACAGCAGGTGTGTGTATAGAGCATGCTATGCACCTTTAAACTTGTCCGTGTCTTTGTCTCTGACCAGGCGCACACTGCGGACGCTCAGATCCTTGAAGATGTTGTCGATGTCTCCCTGCACCGTCTTGAAGGGCAGGTTTCCTATGTAGGCCGTGAAGGGGGGCTCGTTGGGCAGCTCCTTCTTGCGGCCCGCTGGCGCATCCCTGCGAGGTCTGCACGCGCGTACACACACACACACACACACACACACACACACACACACACACACACACACACACACACACACACACACACACACACACACACACACACACACACACACACACACACACACACACACACACACACACACACACACACACAGAGTGACTTTTCAGACTGGGGTTGGACGCGCTTTACTGCCCCTTGTGTACAGGTCACCGCGAGAGGGGGGGGGGGGGGGGGGGGGGGGGGGTATGGGCTCTGCGTGGGGTCTCTGTGTGCAGTAGCTAGGGCTGAACGTACGTACCACACCCCCCAGGGTAAGCTACAGATGTTGGCCACTAGCTACGTATTCCAGCAGGAGAAAACAGGGGCGGCGTCACAACAGACTAGCAACTACGAGTGACAGGATTCGTCTGATTGGCCACGAGAACTCTCCTCCTGGTCAGGTGTTCCCATCCTTAAATAGAGAAACTAGTCCTAGCTTTTCCCATCATGTATGATTTGTCTCTGGATATGTAAAAAGGTATAATCTAAAAAAGGAGGCCAACATCACGTCGTTAAGATGACATTAGAACATTGCTTCAACAACAATATTAGTCTGTATGGTAATTTCGAGTAGTGAGCTACTAGTGATTTACTTACTACTTGTGATTTACTTGTAAGTACTTGTACTTATACTCTGCACAATGACAATAAAGTTGAATCTAATCTAATCTAATCTTGTGCAAAGGCTGAATCAGGTCCGTCTGTGATCAATGAATGATCTTGTATCATAACATTGTTTATCAGCTTATCATCAAGAGTCTGCTGGACACACGCGCTGTCGGCAGCAGCAGGACCCTTATACAGGATCACTTATGTTTTAGAACAGCCACAGAGCCATACTGATGGAAACAAGGCCAAGCAACTCAATTATGCACAAAAACATAAGACCTGGGGAGCTGAAAAATGGCAGCAGGTGCTCTGGACTGATGAGTCAAAATCTGAAATATTTGGCTGTTGCAGAAGGCAGTTTGTCTGCCGAAGGGCTGGAGAGCAGTACAAAAATTAGGCAACAGTGAAGCATGGTGAAGGTTTCTTGCAAGTTTGGGGCATTTCTGCAAATGGAGTTGGAGATTTGGTCTGGATTAACGGTGGCCTCAATGCTGAGAAATATAGGCATATACTAATCCATCATGCAACACCATCAGGGAGGCATATGATAGGCCCAAAATGTATTAACAACTAATGTCATCAAGAACTATCTTCAGTGTAAAGAAGAACATTAAGTCCTGGAAATTATGGTATGGCCCCAAAGAGCCCTGATCTTCAACATCATCTAGTCTGTCTGGGATTACATGAAGGGACAGAAATATTTGAGGAGGCCTACATCCACTGAAGATCTGTGGTTAGTTCTCCAAGGTGTTTGGAATAACCAGCTGAGTTCTTTCAAAAACTGTGTGCTAAGTGTACCTTGAAGGATTGAAGGATTGCTGTTTTGAATGGAATGCAAAGTGAGTTCACACCAAATAAAGATTTGATTTAGATTAATCTTCTGTTCATTCACTCATTCAAGGCGTGTCTACTGTTGAAACAAATGTGAGTCCAATACTGATCCAAAACCACATGCACATTCTGTTTTATTCTTAACGATCTAGTTTGACAAAATTATCAATGTGTCTGGAAGGTGAGTCTAATAGCCTACTGATGCATGTCAATGTAATAATACTAGTCTTGCTCTTGTGTTTTTTTTTTTTGTATTTAGGGATGTTTGTTGTCCTGTGATAAATAGGACCCTGCTGCCGACAGCGCATGCGTGAAACCAAATCCTGGGGTGGTCTGCAATCTGCGCACTGGCGACTTTATAAAATACGCGTATGCGGACTTTGTTTACAAGCGTGTAGTGTCTAATAACGCCGTGCCTACTAATAGATGGTCACCAACGATAGCCTGATAGACGCATCTAAGCAGATAACACGCACTGCAGCATGCAGTCAGACTCTCTGCCAGCAGAGTTCCGTTGTCCACACGTGGACCGGTGGGCTGCTATGTTCCTCTATGTAGCGCCATTCAACTAATCAACTAATCATGCATTCCCGTAATCATCCAATACAACCATTCCGTGTACTCGCTGGGTTTTCCAAAAAAAAACTGAAAACAGGCGGGATACACCCCCCCCCCCCCCCCCACCCCAACACACACACAGCTCCAGGCCCACACGGGACAACACTGGCCTGGCGCTGAGCATGGTCCCTGCTTGTCCACTCATACCGCCGCCATCTGCCTTCAGATGAAGCAGAGGCTAAGGTTGTGCGTCGATGTGCTGACAACAGTACATGTGGCGGTTCTCTGGGGATCCAAGCCGCCCTCCACTGCACCGCTGGTTTCGGCTCGACGGGCCCTGGTCTCCTGCTAGACCATCACCTCAACCCCTCCGACATTAACAGAACATGTTATGGATGTGCTGCGGACTGGCTGCTGTTGCTGACCGACTGAGGTACAGGCTGCACGGATGTCGGCAACAATGTGCACCATGTGGGCTGAGCAGCCCCAGCCTCTCTCAAACCGCAGCGGTTATACCTCCCTCTCCCCGGATGGTCTACTCGTAGACGCCTTCTGGATTACTGTCTGAATAGTCAACGAGTTGTCCGGCATGCTTCTAAGAAATGTTCAATGATCGCAGGCCGACCAAGCATCGACAAACCCTCCAGTTATCGCCTAGCTAGCTACCGCTGCTAACTAGCTCGGAGCCACGGTGTTTCGTGATCCCTCGCGCCGACCTCCCGCACCCCTTGAACGTCGTGGACAAGAGACCACAGTCAGGAGGAGGCCCGGCCTTCACGCACACTCTCTCCACCGAAACAAATCAAATCCGCCAGCGAATCAACGCGACACTGCAGCTTTGGCTTACCGCTACTGCGGAACACACAGATGTGTAGCACCCCAACCCGGGTATTACTCTTACCCTCGGCTGCCCCGGCTTCCACCGAAAGCCCGGTCGTCGTAGCTGTCGTATTCCGCCATCACTGCCAGTGTGTGAACAGGAGGGTCCTGTTCTACATACACACAGCAGGGTTTAGCTGTCCCGCAGCTGCCTGTGCCAAGCCCTATCTAGCAATCCAGATGCAGCAACCCTTCTATCTTACACTTTATATTCATTCTTATCTTGCGTCTCACTAACATGCATAACGCGCACCAATGTGTTTTATAACGTTTGCATTGTATGTAGTATTCTCTTTATATGTGGCCCAAATATGGTCAAATTATTACATTACAGCGTACTGTTATTGAAGGTGTAAAATATAAGCATTGAACATAGTAGTCTAGTGGTCTGTGGCTGACATACCACCACACAACAAACACCAAAATAGTCACATAGTACCACAGTTCTCACAGTACCATAATACTGTACATACTGACATATTACACGGACGACAGGACTCCACATGTGTCCTCAAATCTTTAATTTCCTATCCTAAAAGTAATAATATATAATAATCACTAAATAATAATACATTCTGAATCACAACATAGTTCTACTGGTGCCTTCCAGAATTCCTTGGCAGGAGCCCAAATACCAATACCAACCTACTGTTGGTACTTCACATAGTAATACTACATAAGTACTACGTCGTATCACTTATGTTTTAGAACTACAGTAGGCCTACAGCCACAAAGCCATACCTCCGACATGGAAACAAGGCCAAGCGACTCAATTATGCACACAAACATAGGACTTGGAGCGCCGAAAAATGGCAGCAGGTGCTCTGGACTGATGAGTCAAAATTTGAAATATTTGTCTGTTGCAGAAGGCAGTTGGTTCGCCGAAAGGCTGGAGAGTGGTACAATAACGAGTGAAGTATGAACAGTGAACAGTGAAGCATGGTGGAGGTTCCTTGCAAGTTTGGAGCTGCATTTCTGCAAATGGAGTTGGAGATTTGGTCAGGATTAATGGTGTCCTTAATGCTGAGAAAGACAGACAGTACTTTTGTCTTCTACGCATTATAGAAGACAAAAGTTATAGAAATAGAAAAGGCATTGCTGCGCCCCCTA
>JAXIVH010000011.1:6358293-6415793 GCA_036785325.1 Urophycis tenuis
ATACTACCGGTCATCAGATACCATCCCTCCATCACACACTCCAGCCACCAGGGGAGAGGGCCAGGCCCAGACCAGAAGACCTGCCCTGCCCAGAAGCCAGACCAGAAACTAGACAAGAAGGCAGCAGATTCCAAGATATCTGCTGGAAGAGGAGGGAAAAATAACATCATACTACCGGTCATCAGATACCATCCCTCCATCACACACTCCAGCCACCAGGGGAGAGGGCCAGGCCCAGACCATAAGACCTGCCCTGCCCAGAACCCAGACCAGAAACTAGACAAGAAGCCAACCCAGAACCCAGACCAGAAACTAGACAAGAAGCCAGCCCAGAAGATTCAAGATTCAAAACTCAGAAGTCAGAAGTCAGAAAGCTGTTTATTGCCAAGTAGGTTTGCACTTATGAGAAATTTGTCTTGGTGATTTGTGTGCAACACTAAACAATCAACAAACAACAATAACAATAGACAATGACAAACAACAATCAACACAATGGCAGGCCTAGTATTTTTTTTAAGTAATGTTGAGGTAATAATAATAATAATAATAATAATAATAATAGATTGAATTTATATAGCACCTTTCAAGGAACTCAAGGTCGCTTCACAAAAAGTGGGAAGTAAGAGTGTGTATGTAAAGTGAGTCAGTGTAAATGCACAGGCATTAGGGTAGGGTAGTGTGTGTGTGTGTACACAGTAGGGGGGGGGGGGGGGGGGGGGTCAGAGGCCATAGGCCTCTGAGAATAGGTGTGCCTTCAGTAGCTTCTTGAAGGACTCCACTGAAGTGGCACAGTGGGGGGCGCTGACGCACAGAAGGCCCTGTCCCCAAAGGTCTTGAGTCTGGTGCGGGGGGTTGCCAGCTGGTCATTAGCAGAGGACCTGAGTGACCGCAGGGGGGTGTAAGGATGGAGGAGGTCAGAGAGGTAGCGGGGGGCCAGAGCATGTAGGGACTTGTAGGTGAGTAGGAGGATTTTGAACTTGATCCGGGATTTGACTGGTAACCAGTGGAGCTGCATCAGGGTGGGGGTGATGTGCTGCCAGGGCTTAGTGCCAGTTAAAACCCTGGCAGCTGAGTTCTGAACATATTGCAGTCGGTCCAAGGTATTGGAGGGGAGACCTGTGAGGATGGCATTACAATAGTCCAGACGGGTGGAGATGAAACAGTGGATGAGGGTTTCAGTGACTGAGGCTGAGAGTGAGGGTCGGAGTCTTGCGATGTTTCTCAGGTGGTAGAATGCAGATCTAGTGATGTTGGTGATATGGGACTGAAATGACGGGTGGGGGGTGGGGTCGAGGATGACACCCAGGTTGCGGAAAGCGGGGGATGGGGTGATGGAGCAGCCATCCACTTCCAGAAGAAGATCCCCAACCTTCCTAAGCAGTAGCTTAGGGGCCACGACCATGAGCTCAGTTTTATTGCTGTTCAATTTGAGTAGGTTAGAGGTCATCCAGGTTTTCAGTTCTTGCAGACAGTTGATGAGTGGAGCAGGTGGAAGCTGAGTTGAGGGTTTGGTGCTGATGTAAAGTTGGGTATCATCAGCGTAGCAGTGGAAACTGAGACCGTGGTGATGAATAATCTGACCAAGGGGGAGCATGTAAATGGTGAAGAGTAGAGGGCCGAGCACAGATCCCTGGGGAACACCGTGGTTGACTGGTGCCAGGGTGAAGGTGGCATCATTAAGAGTGACATATTGTTGGCGGTTGGTGAGGTAAGACTGAAACCAAGAGAGGGCTGAGCCACTGAGTCCAATGAGTTCAGCAAGACGGGTGAGGAGGATGGAATGGGATACTGTGTCAAAGACTGCTGAGAGATCGAGGAGGATGAGAATGGAGATGAGGCCATTGTCGGCGGCAGTGAGGAGGTCGTTAGTGATTTTGATGAGGGCAGTCTCGGTACTATGGTGGATTCTGAAGCCAGACTGAAGGGTTCAAAGAGCTCATGGTGGGCCATGCGGTGTTGGAGCTGGGAAGCCACTGCTCTTTCCAGGATTTTACTTAGGAAAGGAAGGTTGGAGATTGAGCGATAGTTGTTGGGGTCGTTGGGGTCCAGACCGGGCTTTTTTATGGTGGGAATGACTGCTGCAGTTTTTAAGCCTGTGGGCACCACACCCGAATCCAGCGAGCAATTGATGATGTCAGCAATGAAGGGGCAGATAACAGGTAGGCAGGTTTTCACCAGGGAGGTAGGCATGGGGTCCAGCTTGCAGGAAGAGGACTTAGCTTTGGACACTAAGTCATGCACCTGGTCAGCGTCCGGTGTGACAAATGAGGAGAGACAGCACTGCAGGGTGTCGGCACCAAGATGATGGGCAGTGTGAGAGAGTGACGTAGAGTGTTGGAGGAGGTGGTTGTGAATGGTTTCCACTTTGTTGTTGAAAAAGTCCAGGAACCTGGAGCACAGGTCCACTGCGTCAGAGGGTTGGGGAGCGTCGGGGGGGGGGGGGGGGGGGGGGGGGGGGGGGGGGCGCACAGGAGACGGTTGATGGTTGTGAAAAGTTTTTTGGGGTGGTTTTGTTGGTTATTGATAAGCTTGGAGTAGTAGAGTGTCTTTGCCTTTAGAGTGCAGTAGTGCATCAGAATCAGAAATCAGAAACAGTTTTATTGCAAAGAAGATGAATAAAGATTGGTATGTAGGTATGAATGTAATGTAATGCCTACAGTAAAATTCAAGGGCGGTGGAGGGATTGAGTCCAAGGGTGCAAAGAGTGCAAAGAGTCAGTGACGTCGTCAGCGGGGGTGGGGGAGGGGGTGAGGGGGGTCCCGGGACTTGTTCATGATCCCAACTTCAGCAGGGAAGAAGCTGTTCATGTGGCGGAAGGTTTTGGTCCTGATGGACCGCAGCCGCCCGCCAGAGGAGAGAGGGTCAAAGAGTCTGTGCCCGGGATGGGAGGGGTCGGCCACAATCCTACCTGCACACCTCAGAGCCCTGGAGGTGTGCAGGTCCTGAAGGGATGGATGGTTGCAGCCAATCACCTTCTCAGCAGAGTGAATGATATGCTGATGGAGGAAGTAGGAGGATGGACTCCATGATGGCATTGTAGAAGTGCACCATCATAGTCTTTGGCAGGTTTAACTGTGCCCAGGAAGCGGCAGGACTCCATAAAGTCAACTGGGGAGCCACACAGGATGACGGGGGCGGGTGGGGCTGGGTTCCTCCGAAAGTCCATCACTATCTCAACTGTCTTTTGAGCATTAAGCTCCAGGTTGTTCTGGCTGCACCAGGCACCAGGCATCCCCACCAGAGATGAGTCCAAGGAGGGTGGTGTCGTCCACAAACTTCAGGAGCTTGACGGACTGGTGACTGGAGATGTAACTGTTTTTGTACAGGGATAAGGGTAGGGGAGAAAGAACACAGCCTTGGGGGGATCCGATACTGATGGACTGGGAATCAGAGACATGTTTACCCAGCTTCACGTGCTGCTTCCTGTAAGACAGGAAGTCTGTGATCCACCTCCTGTTGGAGTCGGGCACATGGTGCTAGGAGAGCTTCTCTTGAAGCAGAGCCGGTAGGATGGTGTTGAAGGCAGAGCTGGCATCTACAAACAGGATTCTGGTGTATGTTCCTGGGGAGTCCAGATGATGGAGGGTGTAGTGCAGGGCCATGTTTCCTGCATCGTCTACAGATCTTTTGGCTCTGTATGGAAACAGCAGGGGGTCCAGGAGTGGGTCGGTTTTGGCTTTGAGGTGGGACACCACAAGATAAGATAAGATAAGATAAGATAAGATAAGATATTCCTTTATTAATCCCCCTTAGGAGAAATTCACAGTGACCAGCAGTACAGGGGATAGATGTGCAGTAAGAGCCTGGCTAAGTCAATACACAATAAACAATAAATTAGATTAAATACGAGCTCTTAAGTCAGGTCGGTGACGAGTGAGAACCTGTATGCATACTAGTGTCCTTGATAGCTGTTTATGGTGCAAAATGCAAAGTAGATAGATAGTGCAAATATGCGGAAAGTGCAAGGTGCAAGATGTGCAAATTTATACAGGTATTCCAGGTACAACATATGAATAGACCTGGAATAACAACGGCTAGGACACAGCCGTTGTTATCTTAGATTTGAGGACGAAACGATGGGGTGGGCTGAGGCAAGTTTGAGCCCATCCAAAAAAGGTCTAGCTTCGCCTCTGGTTCCCTTTAAAATCCCCTTAAAATAAAACGCACCAGAAGGAAACCTGCATTGATTTAACCTTACCCTTTTCCATAAAGGATGATATGAAACATTCGCATGTGAACTAAGCAGGTAGATACAACTATAAAATAGCAAGGTGACCAATAAAATTACAGCAGAGAGCTATCCCTGCCTAATTATAAAAAATACTTCCTTTAAGATGGAGGTGGAGGTGGAGGTAGACCCTGAAAGGAGGTTGGTTGCTGGCAGGTTGTACCCACTGCACAGTTCTATTCCTTTCTCGTAGCTAGTGACAATGGGTTTGAGGTACAGGTAGAGTTCAGTGGCTCAGAAGCCTGATCGCCTGCAGGTTAAAGCTGTCCTTCAGTCGCGTAACTGACTGAGTGAGTGTGCTGGGTGGCTGCAGTCCCTGGTGATTTTATGCGCCTTCCTCAGGCAATGCCGGTGATGGCCTGGGCGGTTATCAGATATATGAACACCAAGGAACTTAAAGTGGCGGATTCTCTCCACTTCAGCTCCATTGATGTTTATGGATGAGTGTCTATGTGACCCCCACTGCAGCTTCCTGCGGTCCACTATCAGCTCCTTGGTCTTGCCTATGTTGAGAGAGAGGTTGTAGTCGTGGCACCACACTGCCAGAGCGTTAGCCTGTTCTCTGTAGGCAGTCTCATCGCTGTCTGTGATGAGTCCCAGGACGGTGGTGTCATCAGTAAACTTGATGATGGCATTGGAGCTGGAAGTTGCGACGCAGTCGTGTGTGTACAGAGAGTATAGGAGAGCACTGAGGACGCAGTCCTGAGGGGCACCAGTGCTCAAAGTGAGTGCGGAGGAAATGAACCACCTGAGGTCTGCCCATCAGGAAGTCCAGGACCCAGTTGCAGAGGAGGAGCTCAGTCCTAGGTCCTTGAGCTTGATGATGAGCTTCCCAGAAACAATAGTGTTGAATGCTGAGCTGTAGTCAACAAACAGCATTCCGGGATGGGATGGGGCGGTTTGGGCGGTATGAAAATTTAAGAGGGTCTAAGGTGGAAGGAAGGGTGGAGCAGATGTTCGAAACACTTCATGATAATGGAGGTCAGTGCGACGGGGCGGTAGTCATTCAGGCTGGTGACCTGGGCTTTCTTGGGGACAGGTACAATGGTGGAGGACTTGAAGCAGGTGGGGATTTCAGACAGGTTCAGGGAGAGGTTGAAGATGTCAGCAAACACCTCAGCTAGCTGGTCGGCACAACCTCGGAGGACACGACCTGGGATGCCTTCTGGTCCTGGAGCCTTGTGGGGTTTGACCTTCTTGACAGATCTGCTCACATCTGCTACAGATAACATTAGTGGGCAATCAAAGTCAAAGTAGCTTTATTGTCAATTCCTTCACATGGCAAGACATACAAAGGGACAAGAGGACATTTCTCACCCTCCCAAGGTGAAACAGATAAAGTGCACAGTCACAACAGGCAGGACAAGACATTCCTAATACTAAAAGTAAACACACAATTTCAAACAGATAAGATAAAAAAAAAGATAATAGACAATAAAAATGTCGTCCTTCTCTTCATGTAACCTTGCAGCCGGGAAGTTATTGCTTTCCTCAAAATGAGTGTAAAAGTTGTTGAGCTCGTCTGGCAGCAAGGCAGAGGGCTGAACAGCACCATTACCTCTCCCTTTGTAGCCTGTCAGAGACCTCAGACCACTCCACATCTGTCTGGGGTCAGAACCTTTGTAGTAGGACTCCAGTTTGTCCTTGTAGTTCACCTTGGCTGTTCTGATGGCCTTACGGAGGACATACCTAGACTGCCTGTAAGAGTCTAGGTCCCCGGAGGAGAAGGTGGCAGATCAGGCCCTGAGTTTGGCCCTGACGTCGCCGTTGAACCAGGGCTTTTGGTTGGGGAATGCGCAGTAGCATCTAGTGGGGACTACCAAATCAGTGCAGTGTCTAATATAACTAGAAACAGAGTCAGTGTATTCATTGATATCGCCATCAGCAGCAACACGAAACATCTGCCAGTCAGTAGACTCAAAACAGTCCTGCAGTGCAGCGACAGAGTTGTCACTCCATTGGTGGACTACCCTAGGAACTGGTTAATCATGTTTTAGTTTTAGTCTGTAGTTGGGGAGTAAGAGAATATAAATGTGGTCAGCTTTATCAAATGCGGGTCCGGGGAGGGGTTGTAGCCACCCTTGAATGGAGAGTAGCAGTGATCACCTCGGGTAGGAACATTGGTAGAATATTGGTAGGACTGTCCTCATGTTGGCCCTGTTGATGTCCCCGAAAACAATGAATGCAACCTTTGGGCGGGTGTTTTCTAGATGGTTTGTGGCAGAAGATAAGATAAGATATTCCTTTATTAATTAGGAGAAATTCACAGTGACCAGCAGTACAAGGGGATAGAGGAGTGCAATAGACGACCTGAATATAGACAATATACACTAAACAATAAATAGATTTACCTAAATTAAGATAAGATAAGAGGATATGCGAGCTCTTAGAATCAGGTCAGATGAAAAATTAAAACCTATATACATACATGGTAGTCATCGGTGGGTAATCCAATTGGAGGTGACAATGCACAGAACTCTCAGAAACCTCTGAACTCTATCCCAGGACCAGAGGAGGTCGGCCTGGATGGCAGGGAGCTGGGGAGCAGCGTTGTGGAGGAAGTGGAGGTGCTGACTCGGGGTCAGAGGGAGAACCAGGCCTGGTTTGACTGGAGGAAGAAGCGCCTCACCGCCTCCAACGTCCACCGCATCACTCACAGCCGCTTCGTTGGGGGGACGAGCAGCGTGCTGCCTGCCTCCTACCTGTCTCTCATCACAGGTAATCCACAACCCCTACCTGTCTGACATCACAGGTAAACCACGCCTCCTACCTGTCTGACACCACAGGTAAACCACACCCCCTGCCTGTCTGACACCACAGGTAAACCACACCCCCTGCCTGTCTGACACTATAGGTAGACCACACCCCCTACCTGTCTGACACGACAGGTAGACCACCCTTACCTTGCTCTTATATGAGCATTGTAGTGTCATCGTTTAGAGCTGTGCCTTTGTGTGAAAAGCTGTGATCTGATCCCCAGGACATGGTTCGCAGGTCCAGACCAGAGCGATGAAGTGGGGCATGGACATGGAGGCCCGGGCCGTGAAAGAATACCAGGTAACACAAACCTTATGTTATATTTCAATAAATGAATAGTATTGCAGTGTATGAAGCCAACGTTGGTTTTAAACAGTGTTTCCATGACATCGTTCAGGTGCTGAAGAGCAAGCTTCTTGGGCGAGATGTAGTCGTTCAATACTCGGGTCTGTTCATCGACCCAAAGCGCCCCTGGTTGGCAGCCAGCCCTGATGGCATTGTGATGGACCGCCTGTCTGGCAAGCGGCTGCTGTGCCTGGAAGTGAAATGCCCGTTCAAACACAAAGACCGCACGGTTGAGGAGGCCTGCAGGGAGGACCGCGAATTCTGCCTGGAGATCCAAGAGTTACCCAGCCAGGTGAGTGTAGAGGAGGAGGAGTTATGTCACCGGGTGAGTGTAGAGGAGGAGTTACCCAGCCAGGTGAGTGTACAGGAGGAGTTACCTAGCCAGGTGAGTGTACAGGAGGAGGAGTTACCCAACCAGGTGAGTGTACAGGATGAGTTACCTAGCCAGGTGAGTGTACAGGATGAGTTACCTAGCCAGGTGAGTGTACAGGAGGAGGAGTTACCCAACCAGGTGAGTGTACAGGATGAGTTACCTAGCCAGGTGAGTGTACAGGAGGAGGAGTTACCTAGCCAGGTGAGTGTAGGAGGGTTATCTGACCAGGTGTACTACACATTTAAGTACCCCTAAAGCAGTGGCAAAAGCTGGTCTTTCAAAGAGGGGAAGCTGATTGTCGGCCTACATAATAAAAGTTGTCAATTTATTTATACACAAATTCTGCCCTCCGTTTCTTCCATGTCCCAGGGCCTTGACCAGTGTCCTCTCAGTGGCCAGCAGAGCTAGGCTGCTTGCTGATCTGCCCCGCTGTTTAATTCTAAGTTTCTCCTTGTAAGGAAGATTATCAAATGGCTTTGCCATCAGGTTGACAATATTAGCTTTGTCTGCCATCGTGTGCACCTTGCTAGCTGGATAGCTAGTTCAATCCGACCTAGCCAACAGTATGAATGATTGAACAATCTAACAAAACAAAATTAAACTCAAACAAGGAAATGTTGAAATTATGTTAAACTGAAACAAGGAAATACTATGAGGGTGTTTTATTTACAGTGTAAGAAATGAACAACGGAAAGGGTCAAGCAATTTCGCCAAGAAAATACCAAGAAATGGGTCACAGTTTGTCTTTCAACTTCACTTGCAAAATCTGCATTGGGACTGAGCTCCCAAGCTGAAGTGGTGGTTTTATATCTCAAAATAGCTGTCAATCAAAACGGGTTTCAGCCTTTCGACTGATCCTCCAATCATCATGCGGAAGCTCAGTGTCCAGGCCAGCCGAGGCCCGCCCACAGCTCCATTCACCCCCAGAGACGCTCAGCGTCCGGCAGGGACAACATTTTTATCATTTTTGCATGTTTATCCAATGACCGTCAAGTTTTAAGGCAATGAAAAAAACTGTTTCATGCAATCCAATTGAAGTGAAAGCTTACCATTATGCCTTAACCATAATTCAATAGCCTACTTAAGCTACTGTATAAGAAAACACAACCACACAAGACTGTATTCACCCGTTATATTTCCAGAGTGAATAAGATTGGGACATATTTTTCAATTTAATACTATAAGACATAAAACAAAGCTTAAAATGCAATGTTACTTACTACTATACATTGCCAAAAAATTACACCCAAAAAGGTAACCAAACAAAACATGACTCAATAGTAATTTTCCTGTAAAGATAAGAAAGGCAAAAAAGAAACAGATTTGCACAAATATTTACCAATATACCAATTTATTAAACTAATACGCTAAGCTTGCCTTTAGATCGATATTCATCATGAAATTTAGTTAAACTATTTGAACAATAACCAAAAAATACTTGAAAAATAATTGAAATACTTGATCTCAAAAATACCCCCCCCCCCAAAAAAAAAAAAAATCTCTGCCTTGGGCCCCCCCACAAGGCTTTCCAACTCATACCCCCAGTCCGTCACCCCTGCTTGTGGTTCATGTGCAGTGTGTTTGTGTTCCTAGCAGACGGAGTACCAGTTGAAACAGAACCATAGCTACTACAGCCAGATCCAGTGCCAGCTGGCTGTCACAGGGATGGAAGAGGCAGACTTGGTGGTTTTCACCCTTAAGGAGACAGCCCTGGTCCCTGTGACCTTCGACCCGGAGTTCTGGGAGCAGACGCTGATCAAGCTGCAGATGTTCTATGAGGAGGGGCTGATCCCCTACATCAGTTCCAAGTGCTCAGACCCTGTAGTGAGGCCAGAGATGTAGAGGCTGGGTGGGTGACAGTTGAGGTCCCAAAGTAATAAAGGCGAAATTGAGGCTGGTGTTCGCAGTCAAAATGGCTATCTGGGTCAACGTCAGAGCTCTGCACTGGGCTGCTGTCCCTGCAGTTTGGGGAAGGTGCTCAGCTGAACCGGGCCTTTCCTCTGCACTACCAACATATTACTGCCTGCTGTCATCAACAATGCAAGGGGGGTGAGAATCTTCATAACAAAAAATAGCAAATAAAATATTAAAGGTTGAACTTGAGGGTTCGAGGCAGACTAATATAATTTACATTTACATTTAGGGCATTTAGCAGACACTTACAAAGAGTACATTTGTCATAAGAAGGTGAAACATTTAATTGCTGCTAATACAGCATAAAAGTCACTAGAACAAGTTTCAAGCATTTGAAATGCTAGGTTAACCATTGCTAGTAAACAATATCTCTGACTAAGTGCCAAGTTACAGTACCAAGACGTACCACAAATAAGAAAACAAATAAGAGCATATTTTATTTTATTTTTTATTTATTTTATTTTTTTAAGAGGATGGATGTTATGCAGAGTTCAGGTGAACTCTGAACAGTGGGACTTGAGTCTCTTCCGGAAGATGGGGAGTGACTCCGCAGTCCTGACATTGGCAGGACTGCAGTCACGTAGGAATTTCATAATATCATAATCTCATGACTTCAGTTAAACCCATTATAAATCTGCCATTATTTCATAACTTCTAACTTGTATGCCCTGCTGGTCTTATGTTTACTTCTGTGACTCTAAAAGTGATTTTGGGTTAAATAAACTTGATGATCAAGCGATCCAGATGACCATGACCATGACTTGATCAACACACCATCAGTTCATCAGGACCTTAAAAGGTCAGAACAGTGCCTGAATGTTACTTCATATTAAAAGGTCCTGATGAAGTTTACCATCCAGTTGGAAAACAAACACACAGGTAGGAGGTGGCGGTCTTTATTAGCAGGTTTTTCAAAACTTAACTTATTATGTGACATGAACATACACAAATTATTAATCTAATAATGTCCATATGTCTTGCTCACTTGCTTTAAATGTTGGCGGAGCAGAGTCCGTCAGATCGGCCAATCACGGTCTGACCACGCCCACTAACAGTTAAACAAGAAGGCAGCAGAACCGGCTCCGACCGGCATACTCTGGACCGCCGACCGGCAGGTGAGCTGGTGGTGCAGGCGGAGTCGCTGGAACTTAAAAGTAATTGGCGGCTTGGCAGGCCAGCGGTTGGCAGGCAGCGGCTCACAGGTAGCCCTCCTTCCTGAACGTCTCCTGCAGGATGTCGCGGTACTCGTCGAAGCCCCCATCGATGCGCCGCACGGCCCCCTTCTCACACACCCAGAGCTCCTTACACACCAGGCGGATCAGACGCTCGTCGTGAGAGACCAGCACCACGCCTCCCTGTGGGGACAGAGGAGTTAGCGCTGCTAGCACCGCTAGCCGCTAATGCTACCGCTAGCAACACTAGCGGTCAACAACACTACGAGAAACACTATCCATTAACGCTTCTAGCTACCGGCGCCCTGTGGACACAGAGAGGCTAGGCCAATTAGCTGCTAACACTAGCTACCAGCACCACTCCTCCCTTTGGAGACAGAGAGGCTAGCCCAATTAGCTGCTAACACTAGCTACCAGCACCACTCCTCCCTTTGGAGAGAGAGAGAGAGAGAGAGGCTAGCCCAATTGGCTGCTAACACTAGCTACCAGCATCACTCCTCCCTATGGAGACAGAGAGGCTAGCCCAATTAGCTGCTAACGCTAGCTACCAGCACCACTCCGCCCTGGGGGTACAGAGGGGTTAGCAACACTAGCTGCTAGCCGCCAGTGTTGGCTCCACTAGCTGCTCACCTTGAACTTGCTGAGGGCCTTTGCCAGCGCCTCAATGGTCTCCATGTCCAGGTGGTTGGTGGGCTCATCCAGGATGTAGAAGTTAGGACTGGAACACACACACAAAGAAATGTACAGAATGTAGCCTGCTGATGTTGAGGGGAGGTAGTGAAAGTTATTCTGGGTAACGGGAAAATAGCCCACTGCAGCGTTCAGTGGGAAGCCAGACATGATAGCCAGTGACAAATTTCAATTAACAATAAAGTACAATATTACATATATCAGACAGACAGGACCTGGGGTGCATCCCCAACAGACACTTAGAATTATGTCAAAGGTTCAGTGTGACGTCAAGGGCTGTTTAAGGGCAGATTAAGGTGAAGTTAAAGGCTGGTTAAGGGCCGATTGAGGTGCTCACCAGGGCATGGTCATCTGGGCAAAGGCGACTCTGCTCTTCTGTCCTCCTGACAGGCTGGCTACCGGCCTGGTGGCCAGCTCCCCGGTGATGCCATACCCCCCCAGCTGGTGGCGATACTCCTCCTCGTTACGTCCTGCACACAGTACACAGTCAGCAGGCCGAGAGACAGTCCTCAGGGAGACGGTCGTCAGGGAGACTGTCCTCAGGGAGACTCGTCAGAGAGACTCGTCAGGCAGAGGGTCGTCAGGGAGATGGTCGTCAGGGAGAGACGGTATGTGGTGTACCTGGGAACTTGTTGAGCAGTAGTTCTACCGAGCAGACGTTGAGGTCCAGCTGGTCAACGTGATGCTGGCTGAAATACCCGATCTTCAGGTTCCTGCCAGAGAGGACCAGTCACAACTTTAGTACTACTGTGGTGCTGTGTTAGTACTGTAGTACTACTGTGGTGCTGTGCTAGTACTGTAGTATGACTGTGAGCTGTGTTAGTACAGTAGTACTACTGTGGTGCTGTGTTAGTACTGTAGTACTACTGTGGTGGTGAGTTAGTACTGTAGTACTACTGTGGTGCTGTGTTAGTTCTGTTGTACAACTGTGATGCTGTGTTAGTACTGTAGTACTACTGTGATGTTATGGTGTTACTGTGTCACTACTATGTTAGTGCTGTGGTACTATGTTCGTAATGTAGTACTATGTCAGTACTGTGGTACTAATTTGGTGTGTGGCTTATG
The DNA here is from genome assembly GCA_036785325.1 of Urophycis tenuis. Taxonomy (NCBI): domain Eukaryota; kingdom Metazoa; phylum Chordata; class Actinopteri; order Gadiformes; family Phycidae; genus Urophycis; species Urophycis tenuis. The sequence goes on from JAXIVH010000011.1 coordinate 6,370,838, forward strand.
TGTGTGTGTGTGTGTGTGTGTGTGTGTGTGTGTGTGTGTGTGTGTGTGTGTGTGTGTGTGTGTGTGTGTGTTACCGGTGGGCTTGTCTCACTCCATTGATGGGGGTCAGCTCCCCCATCAGCAGCTTCAGCACGGTGGACTTCCCCGCTCCATTCTCCCCCACCTGACAGGAAACACAGGATTACACCAAGGCCACTAAGACCACCCTGGACCAGGAAGACCCTAGGCCAGGAAGAACCTAGACCAGCGGTTTTGGACACAATGTTTTAAATCAATTCTATAGGCGTGTGCAAGCAAAGGATGCATCTGAGTGTGTGTGTGTGTGTGTGTGTGGGGGGGGGGGGGGGGGGGGTCTTCACATTTTTTTAATCCACAAAAGGGGAGCCCTGCAGAAAGGTTTGAAAAGAAAAAAAGTTTGGGAACCACTGCCCTAGACCAAGAGGACCCCAGCCCAGTATAAACTACTACTGCCCATGACAGCAGAGAACTCTGACCACTCTAGAAGACTAGGACCCTAGACCACTTTAGAGACAACTCAGACCCTAGGCAACAACAGGAACCACTAGGACCCCAGACCACAATAGACCATTAGAACCCTAGATCCTGACAGAAAACATGTGTAGGTTCTAGAAAGAGTGAGGAAGACGAAGAGGACGTACGATGCAGATCCTGGACTCCAGGTCGGCAGACACATTGAGTCCAGTGAAGAGGCGGCGCTCTGCAGTGTAGTAGAACTCCACCTCGTCGAGCTGCAGGATGGGAGGAGACAGCTTCTCAAAGTTATCCGGGAACCTGCAGACAAAGAACCGCCACGTTAGACCCTGCAGAGACACCTAGCAGACAGACCGCAGACCAGGTGAGACAGGTGTGGTGAGACCACTTACCTTAACGTGACCTCTGTCTCCTTCTCTAGAGGCTTCAGCTCCGGTCTGAACACACAAACACAAGCACACCTTTCATTCTGACGCCAGTGTGTAGTTCAAGTGTGTGTAATTCAGGTGTGTGAGTAGGTGACTGTAGTTCATGGGGTGTGTAGTTCAGGTGGGTGCACAGGTGTGCACTTTGTACTTACAGTTTTTCCAGCAATTTCAGTTTGCTCTGCACCTGAGCAGCTCTGTTGGCATTATAACGGAATCTATCGATAAACACCTGAGGACACACATTACACAACGTTACACAACACACTATACACAAATGATCTGAAAACATATTCAGCTTGTTGCTTTGCTTGTTTAAAGAAAGGTAAGGGTGGGATATTACCTGGATATGTTCTCTGTATTGTAACTGAGCCTCATATTCCCTCTGCTGGTTTTTAAGTCTGTCTTCTTTGGTCTTGACAAAGTTTTCATAGTCGCCCCGGTAACTGTCCAGCCTGTGGGAGTGCAGGTGGATGATGTCTGTGACCACCGCGTTGAGGAAGTTACGGTCGTGGGAAACCACCAAGATGGTGGACTGCCACGTCTGAGGAGCACACATCACAGGAGACATATCCACACCAGGAGTTAAACACATCTAGGCAAGGATTTAGACACATCCAGGCCAGGGGCTAGACAGTTGACAGAACATTCAGGCCAGGAGCTAGTCAGTAGACAGAACACCAGGACTGCAGTCAGAGAGCCTGAGGCTGAGGACAGGAGACATTACCTGGAGGTAGTTTTCCAGCCACAGTATGGCTCGGACATCCAACATGTTGGTGGGCTCTGAAACACAACATGTCCGTCACTACAACCGCATACACACGTTATATTGGAGGGACGAAACACATAAAGTGATGTATAATGGTTCATACGCCCTGCAACATTGAGAGTTCAGAGTTCAAACTGAGGCAATATTTTCATGAGAATCAAACTTCCAACTTACCATCAAGTAAAAGAAGATCCGGCCTGAAACAAACATCAACAACAACAAACATTAGTGTTAGCATATGGTATTACAGAGACATACATGTAGTAGCTTTAGAGTTTGCATTTGCACAACGTATTACAGACATTGAGTAGTTAGCACAGGGTATTACAGAGACAGACATGTAGTACAACACAGTATCCGCTATAAGACAGCAGACACCAGATGTTAAGCTGCTCGCTCTGGAGGTGGGTGGGTCTAGGAACATGGGGAGACTCACTTAGCAAACAGAGCTCTGGCCAGCGCTAGCCTCATCCTCCAGCCTCCGGAGAACTCCCTGTAAGGAAACACCGTTAGCATGGGGCACCTCAGCTATCACACAAACACCTTGGTGCGGGACTGACTCAGGAGCTGGGGGCGGGTCTTACTTGGTAGTTTGCTGCTGCATTTTAGCAGAGAAGCCGAGACCAGCCAGGATGACAGACGCTCTGATTGGATGACAGACAGTTAGGGAGAGAGAAAGTTGAATGAGTCAATGACCTCCCAACGGCGGTGAGTAGTATTATCAGAGTATTATCTCGAGTACTGTATCAGTACCTTGCAGGTGCCTTGTCCGCCTCCATCTCCTCCAGCTGGACGTAGATCTCAGACAGACGGACGCTCTCTGCTCCATCAGCCCTGCACACACATCCCATAATAAGAACCACATCCCATATTAAGAAGCACACCCCATAGTAACACCACACATCCCATATTAAGAAGCACACATCCCAGTTACCACCACACATCCCGTAAGTTCTACACATCCCATAGTAACCACCACACATCCCATATTAAGAAGCACACATCCCAGTTACCACCACACATCCCGTAAGAACTACACATCCCAGAATAAGAACTACACACTCGATGCAGACAGAGTGTGTTGTTGTGTTCTGCTAGGTTGTCATTTCATTACAACGGTAGGCCTACCGGTGTTGACCCATCTCCTAAACAATGTAGGCCTTTCTTTGTGTAACCGCTCCAAACTCCAGGGCCCTAATGCCCTAAACCTGGTAGGCCCAATAGGCCACACCGCGTGCAATCATGTGTTCCCAACGGATAGATGCAAGGAAACATAGCTCAGCTTGACCTTGAAACTATCGGAGAATTATTTATCACAAATGAAAATAGATTAAAAAAAAGCCATACTAGTTCCCTGCGGCATGCACGTCACAGAGCGCCACTGAAACGGGTACATATGCACATTAACACCATAATAAAAATAACGACACACATGAAGCCACCACACAGCCCGTCGTTGCGAGGACTCACGTTCCAGCGGCGATGCGTGCGTTGAGCTGTCGCTCCTGCAGCAGCAGCCCCTCCCTCACGGTGTCACTCTCCAGGACGCTCTGCAGCGCCACCGTGTCGTCCCCCGCCACCTCCTGCTCCACGTGCAGGATGGAGATGTGGGCGGGCACGCGCAGGCTGCGACTGGCCAGCATCTTCAGCAAGGTGGTCTTCCCCAGGCCGTTCCGACCAATCAGGCCGTAACGCCGGCCCGCTGCCAGCATCACCTCTGCGCCCTGTAGCAGAGACCTGCGGACGCACAGCGCATTATTCGCACCTCACACACCGACACGATATACACTACTCAACTCGTTACACACACCAACATATACAGTGATACAAAATACAGACAATTCAACGCAACTGACCACAACATAACATGTGTGTTTCCCGGGTGTAGCTAAAGGTGTGAGGTGTGTGTAGTTACAAAGTGGGGTGTGTGTAGTTGAAGAGTGAGGTGTGTGTAGTTACAGAGCGAGGTGTGTGTAGATACAGAGTGAGGTGTGTGTATATACAGAGTGAGGTGTGTAGTTACAGAGTGAGATCTAGTTACCAAGTTAAGTGTGTGCAGTTTAAGATGAGGTGTGTGGATATGGCATTTTCAGAAAAAAATAGAGTGAGTCTCCACAACTACGAGGTACCAGGAGAAGGATAAGACCTGTGGGGTAGCAGTGCACTTGAGATAATCAACGTGGACATTAATGGGTGAGAGTGACCAAAGCTACAACACAGCAGAGGTTTTACGTCTGAAACACAGTGAATAGCACCTTGTCATGATCAACAACTCATCATGATCAGTCTACAGTTCGATACAACAACATCTGATGAGTGCTTGGGTCAACATTTGACTTACATAACATGAAGCAAAGACTGAAATGATTTTAGTGGTGGCAGCTACGAGGAAGCTTTTGGCAGAACTATAAACCCAACACATACCAATGCAAAAATGACTAACGTGATGAGACACAAACAGGTAAATATCACAAGAATCAATTGTGCAGTTTTCACATTTGACACCCCTACTGAAAGGTCAGGGATGACATTGGGATTGAATGACACCAAGCCAACCTTCACAATTGCACTATATGACCCCTAGATTGCGACAAAAACCAAGTATATGGATCAAAGAGACACCTACTAAAAGTGTGAGTTTTGTGCCTTAAAAAGTGAGGTGTGTCCTTTACAAGGTGAGGCTTCTCACCTTTCCCCGAAGGAAACGTCAAAATTCTCAATGCGTATGTCATAGCTGCGGTTCCGTCCTGATTGGTCGATGCGGGTGTCCTTTTTATTGCTGGCCTGGCTAGCTGACGCCTCCTCCAGCACTCTGGGGGCGGAGTCAAAACACAGACATGGGTCAAGTATAGTGATGTAGGTCACATAGAAACACACAGCTCTAGGTGATATAGGTCTAGGTGAAACACACAGCTCTAAGTGATACATGTCTCGGTGAAAAACACAGCTCTAGGTGATATAGGTCTAGGTGAAACAGACAGCTCTAGGTGATATAGGTCTAGGTGAAAGAGAGCTCTAGGTGGTATAGGTGAGGTAGGTCGAGGGACGTACAGGGGTGAGGTTGTCTTCTGTCCATCCTTGTCGTTGCGTCTGTCATGTTTAGCTTTCAGCTTTGCTTCAGCCTTCTCCAGCTTCTTAGCATCCACTGTCTGAAGCACATCCATAGCACACACACACATCCATATAAAACAGACATGATTATAATGAAAAATTTTCGGGGAGGACAAATAAAGAATCAGTTGAAACCCGGCATTTGCTTCTGAGTGTGGTGAACATTTCACCATTTTTACTACAACGTGTAAAGACATAAAAGTATCAATAAAAATACAAGAAGTCTGCTTCTGACTAGCCTGGCTGACGCGTCCACATCTCGATGAGATGGTGGTCTGGGAACTAGGTGTGCATTTTCTCGTATTTGAGGCGTGGTTTACGAATGCCTAGAGCCGTTTATTGGGCGCTACGAATGTCTATCAAATGGCGTCTGGTTCTTCACATGCTGCTTTGCGCGCGTTTCATAGCCAATTGCTACTTAAAATTAGCTACTAAAATTACATTAATTGCTACAAAAGCTACTTAATACACTTTCTAAGGCTGCATCGAACGGTAACGTTGTGTCCGCTGCCATGTTGGATTAACACGCTACAAGCTTCGGTGTCACGCATAGACGTCTTCATCGTCTTGCTGCCTCCCGTTCTGTGATTGGTTCCCTAACTCAGGGGAAAATAAGGGCGGTGGTTTCCAGGCTGTCTTTGCAGTGAGAATGAAATCGCGCGCAAAGCAGCATGGGAATTCCCAGGCTAGCTTCTGACTGAAACCTACGCTAGTTTTCTATTGGCTGCGTTCCTTAGCTTGAGGGAGACGTGGGTGTTGACAACGTTTGGCCACGCCCCTCACACCCGTGCCCATGGATTCCAGTAGCTTGGTTTTTGTAAAACCTTGACGACTTACAACAATGCTCAGATCACATTTTTTTCACAACCTTTTATAAAATAGTGCTGAAGGTAAGATTTAAGAACTCTTTTTGCATCTAATGTATATGCCCTAATACTATTGTAAATGTATATAAATATAAATAAGAAATAACACACACAATAAGATGACATCCACAAATTTACCGTATTCTGTGCTCTCTTCAACATCCAGATGCCCTGAACATCATTAGTTGTTGTCACTGAGAAGAGACATGGAGGAGGAGAAACAGGAGAGAGGAAGGGAGAAGGAGAGGAGAGGAAATGTCAGAATGCACAAGTAGTTTTTAATCACTTTCCCTAAATGATTCTGTTAGGTAACTTGTAATTGTTTTCAAATATTTACTATGCTACTGGCAGAGAGTAGAGACATGTTGGCTAACTATAGTAAAGACCCGACTGACACAATTAGGACATCATAGGTTGCTATGGTAACCACACGAATGACACAGCACAGACACATGGTAGGTTTGTATGGTAACCCCATGACCGACACGGCGGACACACGGTAGGTTGCTATGGCAACTGAACTAATGTCATAGTACACACGCGGTAGGTTGCTGTGGTTACTCCACAGAGTTTCTCACCACATTCGGCAGACATCTGTGACAGCTGCACAGGAGCATCTAGCAGGAGCTGCTTCTGAGAGCTGTGGCCGTTTGGCCTGCAAACCAGAGTCACACCACATCAACACAGTTCTGGAGTCACACCACATCAACACATTTCAATGGGTGTTTTAATCAAAGACTTGACAGGGGTTTTAAGTGTTTCAACTCACGGTACGTGTACACTGTTCGAGAGTCACAACACTGTGGGTGTTGAACTGGTTTAACTTACAGTGTGAGGGTGTTGAACATTTGGAGGCAGATGTCTCTGATGTCCTCTTCATTCTTGCAGTCAGCAGACACTTCCTGCAACACTCCACCAATAGCCTCGAAGACCTCCTCATCATCCTCAAAGTCTGCCCCCCCGCAGTCCAGAACACCTGACACACACACACAGACACACACACACACACTTAAAATGACCTGGGCATATCTGAAGTCCATCATGCTCACATACTCGCATTAAGACCAAGAATGTAACGGATACAGTCTTCCCATATTTACGTTTCCAACGTTCACTGCAGGACACACTCATCATTCTCTTCATTATCACTTCATGTTTTGGGCTCACCGTCGACATAACCAACTCAAAGCCCAGCCTGCTCACTGTATTGTCCCAGCCTGACTCCCGTGGTAGAGAAAGCTCCTTCTGTAACGAGCATGCTGTAAAGCTAGTGTGTGTTCTCCCGACCAGCAACAGTCATGGTAGGATCTATGGGTTGGGAACAACTGTGGTGGGTTCTTGTTTAAGAGGTGGTGTGTGGATGTTAACATTGTAGCATGCTTCAGCTGCATGTTTATTACATAAATGTTATGTACGTTTGGAATATTTGACTAATGAGCTAACCGGTGCATCCATAGCCCATAACAGTATTTGTGAAGGAACGAATCAGTGCATGATTACTACCCCCTCATGGTACAACTTTGCCCTCCTGCTAAACTTGAATTTTCCCACGGGGATCAATAATCTATCCATCTATCTATCTATCCACCAACATGGACTAGGTGAGAAGGGGGTATCACGCTTATGAAGTTGTGCCCAAGAATGAGGTCCCAAACCCTGTATGCAACACTACACTATTCTTTAACAGGGCATCCAAAAGGGTTGTTAGGAACTAAAAAGTTGGATATCCAACAGACCCGTCCTCACTAATCGATCACCTGAAAACAGATCATGCTGGGTCTGAATACTGTAGTGTCTTTGGAGTTCGACCATCTACTTCCTGGAGGAACACTTCGACATGCGTCACTTCCACGTATGTACGCGTGTTACAAACCAATGCGTCACTATTGGCTAAATTGGACGAGCAACCTGATTGGTGGGTCGGCCTCTCTAGATTTCAATTTCCGGCGCTCTGACGTCACCTGACGAGAATAGGAGAATCCTTTCTGATTTTTCTGATATCTCCGATGTCAACGCGTTGTGACTCGAATGAGCCTTCAGTTTTCATACGAATAACATGCTAGCTACCCCATCATTGAGTCACATCGTGTTTCCGGACCTTCGCACTGTGGCTGACGAGCCGAGTGTGGCTCAGTTTAGCCGGAACCCACGCTAAAAATCGTACCGACTTCACGTGGCTCAACGGGGCTGACAAATCAGACTAAAGTAATGAATACCATCCGATTAACAGACGGGATCTTATAGAAAATGGATCAGTGGTCCGTGTGGCTCATACCTTTGATGTAATTGAACACTTCTTGATCGATTTGGGGAAACTCGCTCTTCAGGATGTCCACGTAGGTCGCCATGATACACCGGTCCTCCTGCAGAGGCGTTGCGCATGCGCTGCTGGTGTATCACGGGGAACGTAGTTGCGGTGGTTATAAAATTGTCTCGCTTTATTAAGAATGTCATGCTTTTGAAAGAGACGCCTACTCATTTGAAAACATGACCCATTGAATGTACGATTGCGACAATGTCATTGTCTGTGTTGAAGTATCCAGTTGAGTTTGGGTACATTTTATGCATACATTTACTTTATTAAGTTTATTATTATTTCCTACATACTTCCTTTATCATGAGCATTGCAATCGTAACGAAAAAGATCCTCAGCATCATTACTGAGACTAATTCTAATTCTGAATTGTCTTCATCACCACAACTGCAAGTCTACCTCCTGTTGTGCGCATGCGCCAAACTTCTCCTGGACAGTTTGGGAGTGCTAGCAGTTAGCAGCTAACTAGCCTGGTGTGTAATGGCCGCCTCGGTTCTACTGGGGTCCGCAGAGTCCACCGGACCCGGTTTTAGCGCCCCTGGGAGTGTTTTGGTCGGGAATAACGGAGGGGCGGCTCCTGCGTCGTCGTGGAACCGATCCCTGGACCGGGCGTTGGACGAAGCCTCGGCCACCGGCGGCCTGAACCTGAGCGGCAGGAAGCTGAAGGAGTTCCCCCGGAGCGCCGCCAACCACGACCTCACAGACACCACCAGGGCCGGTGAGTCCGGCCGGGGTTCGGGGGCCGGGGTTCGGCCGCGGGGATGGGCCTGGTCAACCCCGCCCTTGTTCTCAGAAGTCGTGGGGGGGGGGCGGGGGTGTGGTGGGGGGTAATGAGTAGTGGGTCGCGGTGTTTGACGGCAGGCCCGGTGAGGAGTTCCTGGGGGATGGCTCCAGGGCCAACTTGGGACTTCACATAACTCCACCATAAGTTTTATTTAGTTATTAAAAAGTGACACATTATGACTTGGTTACCAACATGGGTCTACGGATCAGTCCGACCACTAGTCAGAACTCCTGGAAGAAGTGGGGACTAACCAGATAGCTAGTGTTGCTATCCGGTTAGCCGTCGACTAGGTGGGTTCTGAGAGTCTAGTTGAATGTAAAAAGTTGTCCACCCTGAGTAGTTGAAGTCTACCCTGCAGCCTACACCCCACGGGACAGGGGTTGGCAGTCTGGTAAACAACAATACTAATAGCCTGTCATTATGGTAGCGTACATCTCTGCCGAAGTTAACCACTAGGCAGATCAGAGAAGAGGGAAGCGCTGTATCCAGGTTATGATTGAGGCATGGAGCCATCAGAACACATTGCTCCCTCCCTCCCTTGTCCAGCAGGCCCAGTTCAACTTACACAGACCACCAGACAAACAGACTGCCAGTCATTGATGGCATTCTCTGAGGAATGTCTCACCTAGGCACAGGACCTCCACATCACTCTTGTTTGCAGACTCCATTGTCCCTACAGAAACATCCAATGGCCACACATGTCCATCTGTTTGCCAGTGCAACCCATTATACCATATCACAGGAAGCAGCCATTGCCATGGGGATGTGTACTTTCTGCTGGAGAGATCACTGATTCCCTGCAGCCACACACACACACACTTTACACAAATGTATTACATGGAATTATTTGTCTGACACTTTTATTCTAAGCGACTGCCAAGTGAGGCTGAGAAAAATGAAAGTTTAAAATAAGTTGCTGAACTACAGTAGCTACAAATCATTCTGTTACATGGCTTAGATAAAAGCTAGCTGGACTGAATGCAGTATAAGGAACTGATGGGAGACTGGCTGAGTAAAACACATCCCCAATCTAATATGTTTGTGTGTGTGTGTGTGTGTGTAGATCTGTCTCGGAACCGTTTGGCTGACGTCCCAGCGGAGGTGTGTGTCTTTGTGTCTCTGGAGAGTCTGAACCTCTATCACAACTGCCTGCGCACCCTACCAGACAGCCTGGTGAACCTACAGGCCCTCACCTACCTAAACATCAGGTACACACACCCTCACCTGCCTAAACTTCAGGTACACACACCCTCACCTGCCTACACATCAGGTACACACACACCCTCATCTGCCTAAACATCAGTTACACACACCCTTGCCTACCTAAACATCAAGTACACACACCCTTGCCTACCTAAACATCAGGTACACACACCCTACCTAAACATCAGTTACACACACCCTCACCTAAACATCAGGGACACACACACTCACTTATACATCAGGTGCACACACACTGTGACAGCAGTAATATGTGTCCTTGTATATGAATGTGTATCCCCAGTCGGAACCAGCTGTGTGTCCTACCTGCGGTGGTGTGCAGTCTGCCACTCAAGGTTCTGATCGCCTGCAACAACAAACTGGTTTCCCTCCCGGAGGAGCTGGGTCAGCTCAGACACCTAACAGAACTGGTCTGTACCCGTCTGTTTACTCTCCTGTCTGTCTGCTCTCCTGTCTCTGCTCTCTTGGCTGTCCACTCACCTCTCTGTCCACTCACCTGTCGGTCTGCTCTCCTGTCTGTCCACTCTCTTGTCTGTCGCTCTCCTGTCTTGATGATGTTGATGTGGGTGGTGATGAAGGTGTGACGAGGGTGGAGGTGTGTGTATGCTAACAGGATGTGATGAAGATAGAGGTGGGTGTATGCTAACAGGATGTGATTGAGATGGGTGTCTGTATGCTAACAGGATGTGAGCTGTAATGAGATCCAGGTGCTGCCCTCCCAGGTGGGTCAGCTGGAGACCCTGAGAGACCTGAACATACGGAGAAACCACCTGCACCAACTCCCTGCTGGTACGCTCACCGAGTGTGTGTCTGTGTGTATAATGTGTGAGTGTGCATGTGTCTTATGTTGTGTGTGTATAACATGTTTTAACATGTGTGTAGAGCTGTCTGTGCTGCCCCTGGTGCGACTGGACTTCTCGTGCAACAAGGTGACCTCCATCCCCTCCTGCTACCGCCAGCTGACGCACCTCCACGCTATCATCCTGGACCACAACCCCCTGCAGAGCCCCCCCGCACACGTACGGCACGCATACACACACACACACACACACACACACACACACACACACACACAGGTACGGCACGCACACACACGTGCACACCCATACAGTGGCAACACAAACGGATATATATATTTGTGTATTGTTTAAAGACATATATTTGTGTTGGCGTTTGTGTGTTCTAGATGTGTATAAAGATATGTATTTGTGTTTTCAAAGTATGTATAAAGATATATCTATTTGCTTGTGTGTCATGTGTTCTAGGCGTGTATAAATATATTTATATATTTGTGTTCTAGGTGTGTATAAAGGGCAAAATCCACATATTTAAATATCTGAACCTGGAGGCAGCGAAGACCACATCCGATCTCCCAGAGTACGATCGGAGGACGCAGGTGTTCAACTCTTGGTAAGATTACATTTTACATTAGGTATTACATTATAATAGTCATGTCTACAACTCCTGACATGATTACATAATACATTAGGTATTACATTATAATAGTCATGTCTACAACTACAACAATATATAATGCGTATTAAATTTTACATTATATGACATGATATGCAGGTCTACAACTCCTGTTAATATTGCATGTTAAATTACAATATATGACATTATAATATTGATCTCTATTACCCCTGGTGAACATAACATATTACAGTACATCTCTCTCTCTCTTTGTAGTAGTGAGGATCTCTACCTCGGTCGCCCCTATGGAGCACTGGACTCCGGGTTCAACAGTGTGGACAGTGGAGACAAGAGATGGTCTGGAAACGAGGTAATGATACTAGGACTACTACTAGTACTATGTAATACAAGTAACTACAACTAGTACTATGTAATACAAGTAACCACAACTAGTAACTATAACTACAACTAGCTTTACTACTTATACTCATAACCAAGATGGTCTGGTAATGAGGTAATAGTACCTTGTTACTAATGATATAATATTACTAGTACTACTAAATTCTACTGCACCATAGCCAGGACATGCTAACGGAGTCATATTTATACTAGTATTGCTAGTACACTGTATTACATTGTAATATTCAGCTCTATTACTTCTGCTAATACATTCATGCTAGCTGACTTCCTGTGTGTTGCAGCCTGTCGAGGAGCAGTCAGAGGATCAGCGCCACCGTAGAGCAGGACCCCCAGCACCCAACGGATCTGGTAAGACACACACACACACACACACACACACACACACACACACACACACACACAATATGACATTATTAAAACATTTCATAACCTGTGTGTGTGTGTGTATAGAGTCGGAGCAGATAGACTTTATAGACAGCTGTCCAGATGAGGATGACGAGGGACGAGGAGGAGCCGATGGCATCAGCCTCAGCTCTCAGTTCATGGCCTACATAGAGAGACGCATCACCACTGAGGTACACCCGCCCCTCTTTCCCCTCTAGCCACACCCTTCTCTGGTCACACCCACCTCTCTCCTCTAGCCACACCCCTCGCTGGTCACACCCACCTCTCTCCTCTAGCCACACCCTTCTCTGGTCACACCCTTCTCTGGTCACACCCACCGCTCTCATCTAGCCACACCCTTCTCTTGTCACACCTTCCTCTCTCCTCTAGCCATACCCTTCTTTGGCCACACCCACTTCTCCTCTAGCCACACCCCTCTCATCTCTCTCTTCTAGCCAAACCCTTTTCTTGTCACACCCACCGCTCCCCTCTAGCCACACCCTTCTCTTGTCACACCCACCTCTCTCCTCTAGCCACACCCCTCTCATCTCTCTCTTCTAGCCAAACCCTTTTCTTGTCACACCCACTGCTCCCCTCTAGCCACACCCTTCTCTTGTCACACCCACCGCTCCCCTCTAGCCACACCCTTCTCTTGTCACACCCACCTCTCTCCTCTAGCCACACCCCTCTCTGGTCACACCCTCCTCTCTCCTCTAGCCACACCCCTCTCATCTCTCTCCTCTAGCCACACCCTTCTCTTGTCACACCCCTCTCTGGTCACACCCACCACAGTGGTGACTTACCTGTCTCTCTCTGCCTGCAGGGATCTCCAGGTAAAGCCAACACCCACAGAGAGGAGTTGAGGAGACACAACAGGTACCTGATGGACATGAAAACTGTTCCTCGACCTGACCCTGTTCGTCCTGTGTTTCACTCACCTGTACTGTCTCTCTCACACCTGCCTCTCCCATCTCTACTAACCCGTACCGTCTCTCTCATCGGTCTCTCCTATCGGCACTCACCTGCACTGTCTCTCTCACCGGTCTCTCCCATCTGTACTCACCTGTTCTGTCTCTCTCTGACAGGAGTGTGGTGGACGGTGCCTCGCCAGCGACCCCTGGTACAGATCATCAGGTGAGACAGGTTGAACGGAAGGGGGAGGAGGAGGAGTAGCTGTTGAATGTGGAGGAGTAACTGTTGAACGGGGTTTATAGAGACCACCACCAGGAGGAGGAGTGGAGCGCATGAGGAGGGAGGCCCAGCTTGCTGCACAGCGTTACGAAGACGAGAGGGGTCGAAGCCACACCCACCCACGAGACTCCGCCCCCGCCTACGCCAAGGTGTGTGGTCTGTGATGACTCAGTGCCGCCACCCCCTGGTGATGGCACTGTTGTACTTTTATTTTCTTTATTCATTTATTCATTCATTTATTTTTTATTTCAGCATAAATCAGCCTTGAGTCCCACCAAGCTGGTCCCTGGAGACCGAGAGGTAAGATCTACACAGTGCTGTGTGTGTATGTGTGTGTGTGTGTGTGTGTGTGTGTGTGTGTGTCTTCTGTTCATCGCAATGTCCATGTGGACCAAAGCCCCCATCCATCTCCTGTGTGTGTGTGTGTTCAGAGTGTGTGTCCCTCCAGACGTTCCACACATACAGATGACTCCGCCCTCTTCATGGTAAAACAGCCTCCTTCAAATATTAATATATTGTTATTGTACTATTCTGATGTAGAATACAATTGAGTACAATAACAATATAATGATAAACCCTGTTATAGCAACATCCATATAATATAATGCATATAAGAAATAATATGATGGATGTAAAGTGTTATCTTATTTAATACCCCTGGTCAAAATAATGCAATATTACAATAACCATATTATAAATTCACGACTATAACACTTCCTTATATTACAAAAACATATTGTAATAACACTACTGTAACCATGTTCATCATTATGTTACAATAACCATATAATATTATTATAACACATTATGTCAAACATACATCATTATATCCCTTCATCATTACCATAACATAGTCATAACCAGTATCACAGCGCTAACATAACAATTAGCATGACTTATCATGAGTGGGATAACACAGCTGTGTGTGTAATGGTTTGTGTATTTTGTCCTGCAGAAGGGAGAGGAGAGGGCTGCCTTGTCATCCACAGGTAAACGCTCTTAACATCATGACGTTGTTCTGTTGATCTGCTCCTTCACTGGTGGAGCCTCAGTGAGGGAGAAGATTACAGTGGCCGTGTACGGTGGCATGTCACTGCCCAAAATCAGGAGCAGTAATGACTGTGTGCGCCCCGACGGCCCCGTGCACACAGTAGTCTCTGCTCTGGAGCTCGTGAAATGTTTTAGGACTGTCGAAGAGTAAAAGCAGAATCCTCAGTTGCATTTAACCACGGTGGTATTGAGTGCATGGAATATCACCAGACCAGGAAGAAACGTTTTATAAATAATGAATTCATTGACTTGCTGGAGCTAGTGTAAGGTAGTTATTTTGTGTGAGGATAAGACTCATTAGTCTGACGAATCAGTGCTGTGGTTGTATTTGTGTTTCTGTATTTGTATGTAATGGTGGAAAACAGCAGAAAAATCACTCAGTACGTTTACATGCAGCAAGAAATTCGAATTTCTAATCGTATAAGACATCGTTCGGACTTTTTAAGTGCATGTAAACACCTTAATCCAACCTACTTCGGACCTAGTCGGTCATAGTCGGACTTTTAACGGCATGTATACTCAGCAATCGGATCTGAATCGGATTTTGCATTCTGCGCATGCGCAGTGCCATTCTGCACATGCGCAGCGCCACATAGCGTCCAGAGTCAGCCCATGCTCCGGCTGTTAATCCGATTCTCTGAACGGCATGTATACTCGGACAAGTGATCCGGTCTTACGCATGTCATTATCTGATCCGATCAGAAATTCGAATTTCTTGCTGCATGTAAACGTACTGACTGTCTAAATGGGATTAGGTAGAACAACCAATCACATTCAGGGATACCTTGCCCAGTTTGGCCATGGTTGGCTCCGCCCACTTAGTCCCAAAAAGAAAACCACCAGGGTAGCAGGAAGAAGCCCAGAGCGAGCAGGACAACACCAGAGCACCACAGCAAAGACTGTGGCTGTGTCTCAATCCACGTACTTCCACAAGTACACTTCCGTAAGTGCACTGTGTGCACTATGTACTTACTGATGTAGTGCGTGAAATCCGTCTAAGAAGTACAGTCTCAAATGAAGCACTCCCGTTTTGCACTTCCCGGAAATGACGATAAAAGCGTTCGTTCCCGTATTAGCATTCACGTATAAGCATATCAGCACAAACCGTTCACAATCGCTAATGACATCTGTCATACATCTGTCTAACAATAAAATGGTAATACATAACGAAAAATAACCACTTTTCGATTGATGTGTAACGTTATATCTTACATTTAAAAGGAGTGGTCTGGGCCAACGGTCCACAGGTGTCGTCCGCAATCTTTATCAGATTGTTTTGGAAAGTGCTGGCGTTCCCTCCCCTTCCGTTACGTAGACAAAATGGCGACCATTGAGGGTGGAAAGTGTCCAGCGTAGTACACTCAGCTTTCAGAATCAGAATCAGAATCAGAATCAAGTTTATTGCCAAGTAGGTTTACACCTACAAGGAATTCGACTTGGTGCAATTGGTGCAAGGGAAAAAACAGTATTAAAAATATAAGTAAGTAAAAAAAAAGTAAAAAAGTAGAAAAGTAAAATAACCATAATAAAATAAAATAAATATATATATACAATGTACAATGAATATGAGTATGAATATGAATATGGATATGGAATACAGAGCAGTAGTGCATGCAGAGGAAAATGGAAAAATGGTGGACCCGAATGAGTGCACACTGTACACACTGTGCGTTAATGTAACGCAGACGATCTGAAGATGCCACGTTAATGTAGCATGTAGGTCTGTGTGGGGGGAGGGAGAGAGTCAGTGTCAGTGGGGGCTCCAGGCCTTGTTGACAAGGCTAGTGGCAGACGGGAAAAAACTGTTCTTACTTTTTGACCGTTATGAGTGCACCATCCGGGTACTAGTAGTGTACTGCGTCTTGCCGCAATTACCAGTGTGAACGCACTATGTACTCAAAAAGGGAAGTTTAAGTGCGCAAGTACGTGGATTGGGACACATCCTGTGTGCTGCTGGCCTCCCAGAGCCCTGCCGGCCCTGTGAGGCCATCAATCACACCATGTGGCCTTCACAAAGAATACTCAAAAGAGTAGGCCCCTACAAACACACCAAACCATGTGGTGGCATAGGCAGACACAGACATACAGCGCTTCAAGCACTGGTGGTCACATGGTTGTCACATGGGTGTCACATGGTGGTCACGCTTGCGTATTTGTGCCATTGCACACATGACAATAGGGCTGGGTATGTTCTGTGTACTGGTGAAGTTGGTCCCTGTGTATGAGTGAACTGTATCACCATGTTCTGTGTACTAGTTAACTAGGGCACTGACTGCTAGTGAACTATATCACTATGTTCTGTGTACTAGTGAAGTATGGCACTGTGGTCTGTGTGCTAGTGAACAATGCAACTCTTCCTCTTTTTTTTCAGCCAACCAATCCCCTTCCTACCCCAATGCTGGAGGTGTGTCCCCAAACCGGGGAGCCAATCAGAGACCAGAGAGCTTCCTCTATCGTCTGAGTCTGCGAGAGGACAAGAGGAAAGGTAGTGCAGCTGGCTCCTCCTCCTAGCTCCACATAGTCTCTCCTCGCTTCTCCTAGCTCCTTTTTTTTCGTTCACTCCTCCCAGCTTCTCTGAGCTCCTCGGCTGCGTGGAAGAGCTCCACTAACACCATGCTTCTCCTCTAGGGGATGGAGCCCCTGCCGCGCCTCCCCCTGAACCTCCTCCTGCTCCTCCTGCCCTGTTGGGAGAGGAGGCACAACTAGTGGAGCAGCTACGCAAGGTGAGCCCCGAGGCCTTTTAATGACCACCTATTTAGCAGCTATTTCAATGTTTCAATGAGGCCAGAAGTTGGACCTGCTCATAGGCTAATATTTTTTGGTAAAATGCTGTTGAAATGAGCAGCGGCCGGCTGATGAACAGGACCCTGCCGCAGTGGTCTGGGATGCAGGGCTAGGGTGAGGGTTAGGGAAAGATCCACACTGGGGATTGAATTTTGAGATCCGAGGCTTTGCGTTCTGTGTCTGTGGCCCTAATCGCAACGACGCCGTCGTCTCTCAGAACATAGAGGCCCGACTCAAGGTGTCGTTACCCAGTGACCTGGGAGCAGCCTTGACCGATGGGGTGGTCCTCTGTCATCTGGCCAATCACGTACGTCCACGATCGGTGTCCAGCATCCACGTCCCCTCCCCCGCCGTGGTGAGTACACCTCCTGGGAAAAGTTTTTTTTTTTTTTAACGTCTGTCCTTTTATCACACATACAATCTGTTTTATCACATGCAGTCTGTTTTATCACAGATTCTCTCTCTCTCTCTCTCTCTCTCTCTCTCTCTCTCTCTCTCTCTCTCTCTCTCTCTCTCTCTCTCTCTCTCTCTCTCTCTCTCTCTCTCTCTCTCTCTCTCTCTCTCTCTCTCTCTCTCTCTCCACAGCCTAAACTGACGATGGCAAAGTGTCGCCGCAATGTTGAAAATTTTCTCGAAGCATGTCGCAGGATGGGTGTTCCTCAGGTACAGTAAGACAGATTTGCATGCCGTTTAGATGGAGGTTTACAGAGGGGAAGGTGATTTCATATCTCTTTTCATAATCAGAAGAAACTTTGACTAAATCTCTCTCTCTCTCTCTCTCTCTCTCTCTCTCTCTCTCTCTCTCTCTCTCTCTCTCTCTCTCTCTCTCTCTCTCTCTCTCTCTCTCTCTCTCTCTCTCTCTCTCTCTCTCTCTCTCTCTCTCTCTCTCTCTCTCTCTCTCAAAACCTGGTCACTTTGTTTCACCCCCTTTGCCTTTACCTGTTCAATGTGTCTCACACACACTGGCGTGTAGGAGTTTTTGGGTTCAGTAGCGAGGAGTTGGTGGGGAGGGCTGAGTGGTCCGTGCTGCTGTCTGTAGCCACTCCCCTCTGTAGACCCTGAAGCTCCTGTAGACTCTTAAACCCCTCTAGACCCTGTATTCCATGTAGCTCCTGTAGACCCTGAAGCCCCACTAGATACTGAGTTGAAAGAGTTGGCTGGCTATGTGCCGTTTTGACTCAATTCAGTGCTGTGTGCCCTCTACTGCCACAGACACACACACACACACATTGCCATAGACACACACACACACACACACACACACACACATCGCCACAGACACACACACACACACACACTGCCACAGACACATACACACACAGTCCCTGCTGCTTCCATCCTTCTGTATTCTGGGTTAATTTTCCCACCTGCTTCCTGTACTTCTGTTGCCATGGTTATTTATTTATTATTTATTCATTTGTTGATATTCCTTTTGTTTTATCCCCTTCTGTCCTCCTTCTGCACTGTGTGGGTATGTATGTGTGTGTGGGTGGATGTGTGTGTCTGTGCATCATTGGGTGTGTGTATATCTGTGTGTGTGTGTATCATTGGGTGTGTATGTGTGTGTGTGTATGTGTACATGTGTGCAGAGCCAGCTGTGTCTGCCCCTCCATGTTCTGGAGGAGAAAGGGCTCCCCCTGGTGTCCAGGACCGTCAGCGCCCTGCTGGAGCTAGCCCCGCCCAGAAACAGCCCCGCCTCCCCCGCCGTCACCACGGCAACCACACCCCTCGCCATGTAGACACACACAGCTGTGGGTTGAATAAAGCTAAACGAAAGGTGATGATGCTGGGGAGGGAGGGAGGGAGGGGGGGGGGCGGGGGTACTCGTAGCGTGTCCATACCTGACTAGTTGGTTAGTTATTTACCAATGGTTAGCGGTCATGATTGATGGTGTTAAAGGGTTACCAACTTGGTGGCAGAGTACTCTTGAGACATCCTCAGCGTTGTAATAATGATTGTTTTTACTATTTTAACCCCCCATTTATTTAAACGAGATGGATGTATTTCATCATTATATTGTCATGAACATGTCAAGGTAATGTATCTCATCCAGTCAGGCTGCTTAGTGGACAGCTAGCAGTGGTCAGTGGCGTCTAGTCGGGCTGGTTAATGGTGGTTAGTGCAGCCAGTCCAGGTAGGGCTCCCCCAACACCCCTCCGTGACCAGGTTCATTAGGTCAGAGAAATAAGACTAGTTTATTTATGTCAATAAATCAGCGTAGTGGTTACAACTAGGTATCTGCCAAGACATGAATTGGACAAAAAAAAAATTACATTAAAGCTAACGAGAGCATTGTATGGCCACTACCTAGAGAAGAGTATGGACACTACCTTAAGAGAAGTAGCTACTTGCAACATCAGCTAATGTACTTGCAACTTCAGCTAATGGACACTAGTCATATAATGGTATGGACACCCACTGCTAGCATGCTGTCTGGTTACGCTAGCTAGAGAGCGGTATGGACACTAGGAGGTGTACTAGCTAGCATGCTGTATGGTTATACTAGCTATAGAACTTAATGAACACTAGCTAGTGTGCTTCTTAGCACACTATGGTTATACTATCTAGAGAAC
Source organism: Urophycis tenuis (assembly GCA_036785325.1). Classification (NCBI taxonomy): domain Eukaryota; kingdom Metazoa; phylum Chordata; class Actinopteri; order Gadiformes; family Phycidae; genus Urophycis; species Urophycis tenuis. The sequence goes on from JAXIVH010000011.1 coordinate 6,390,635, forward strand.
GGTATGCACGCTAGCGTGTGTGGATTGAAACTAGCCAGTGTGTTTTGTACACTAGTTAAAGTGGGAGCTAGATCACAGTGTGGACGCTAGCTAAATTGCTAGCTAGAGCACAGGGTGGACACCAGCCACAGCATTGATATAACACTAGCTAGACTTCTAGCATGTTGTATGGACACTAGCTACAACACACTATAGACACTAGCTAGCCTGCTAGCTACAGCATGGTATAGGCAGATGCTAGCCAGAGCGCTAGCTTGTCATATGGACAGTAGCTAGCCTGCTAGTTGGTAAGCTGTATGGACACGAGCTACTGTGCAGGATGACGGTAGCCTGCGAGCTCCAGCGTGGTGTGAGGCCAACTAGCCAGGAGGGAGCACGAGTGATGCGGAGGTCAAGGTTATTTTTTATCTTTCTTAAATATATGTACAAATATATGCTGTAAATATATAAATATATATATGTGAAGCTGCAGTGGAGCGTGCTGCCGGTCAGATGGTTTGATCCCGGCGGGTGGGGGGGGCAGCGGTGGAGGACATGGTGTGTTCTGACTGGTGGAGCGGGGAGGCGCTCGGGAACCTTCTGTTTGTAAACAGCAAACTTTGAGGCCAACAAGTGATCATGTGACCAGGTGGAGGGCAGCTGGCCCCGCCCTCAGACATCCTGTTGTTTACATGTTTGAGATCCCACACACAAAACACTTTTTACATTTTTACTGTCCCTGAAACGTGTATAAATACATTCAACTGTCTCCATTTGAAGGGTTAACTGCAAAGTGAATGAAATCCCAAATAAAAAGTAATGAGTCTGATTGTATCCTTATTGACTGCCAACGTTAACATTGTAGGGTCAACATTTAATTGCCTTCATAACATTTGACAAACATTAAGATAGCCAGATAATAAATATGATAAGAACCCTTCCCCCCCCCCCCCCCCCCCCAGGTTGCAGGAAGATGAGAATGGTCATTTCTTCTTCTTCTTCTTTTTGCTTTCCATCTTCCCTCGCTTCACGGGCCCACGCCGCACCACACAGCCCCTCCACCAGGCCTGGATCTGGGCACACACATTCACAGGCTAGCCATGCTAATGTCCACCATGTAGCCATGCTTGATTTGATTAATTGATGTATTGATTTAACATTGGTTGTATTATGGAACGCTGGCGGGTTACCTTGGTCGCAGCATGTTTCTGAAGCTCCTCCTCCTCCTGCCTCCTGCGAAGATTTTCCTTCTCAACCCTGTCTTGAATAACAGCTTGCTCACTCTCTCTGTACTGCTCACACACACACACACACACACACACACACATACATTAACCCACACACAGTAACACACTAACACACACATTAAGACTCAAAGCAAGCCACTGGTGGGAGGGGAGCTAACCTTGCAAGCCAGCTCTTTCAGGAGGAGCAGGTTCTGGGTCCTGCTGGTCTTCAGGGAGCTCAGCTCCTCCTGCTTCTCCTCCAGCGCCTCCTCATACCTCCCCATTAGCTCCTCCAGCCTCTCTCCCAGCAGCTACACACACATACAGAAGCACGAGAGTTGTCCCAGAGTTGTCTCCTGGTTGTCATGGTGACAGAGTTGCGTCTCATGGTTGTCATGGTGTTGTGTTGAGGACCCACCCCCTGCTGCTCCTTTAGGAAGGTGATTGACTCCTGGTGACTCCTCCGCTCCTCCTCCAGCTGACTCAGCAGCAACTACACACACACACACACACATCACATAAACAATGCATACGACAATACACATTGTCACACACACTTTGCATATCACATCCAAGATATACACAATACACACTCTACACGCATGACAAACATCACATTCACACCACACACAAATCACATACACACACATCCCATACACAATACACAGACATACACATTAGACACGTACACACACACACATGACACACATCACCCTGAAACAACCCATGGAGCAGGAGTCGTATGCTCCCCTGCTCTACTGCTGGAGTCTTCTGAAGGGGGGTGTTTGGCTCCAGGAGGCTGGTGTTTGAGGGGAACTGAACCTGGGTGCGGTGCTCCAGTGTGGTCTGAGCACTGCTGTTGAGTTTGTTGGTCTGGAAGAGGAGCAGCTGGCCACTGGAGAACACATAGCAGCCCTCCCTCCGTGTCCTCTCCTTCACCTCCCGCAGGAGGTCCTGCAGGACGGCGGCCTGCTCCTCCCGTTGCTAGGACGCAGCACGGTGAGGTCACTCATAGTGGCAGTTAACTAGGCCTGGTTGTCTAAACTATCGTTGACAACGAAACTATACTGTCAACTGTCAATTGTTTCTCTATTGGTTTAGATAGGTAGTTATGGTGCTAGTGGTTGGTATGGAGGACTAATTATAGTTTTAGGGGTTGGTTTAGAGGACTAGTTATGATTCTAGTGGTTGCTTTAGAGTAGGTGTTACCTGCAGGTCCAGGCTGCTCTGTTGGTTGACATCCTGAAGATGTTTCTGCAGCTGGTCTGTCCTGGTGAAGACCTCCTCTGCTCTGAGGAGCAGACAAAGGACACGGTGGACCGGATTACGTGATCCAGCTGCATGTTGATGATTGATTGATCGGTTATGGGTCTAACACAGTAATTTTATAGTTAGTTAGATAAAGAGTTATATAGAGTTTCTCAAATTACCATCATCTGTGTTCCAATGCAAAGTTACAAGTACAGATAGAGACCAGGGACCAAATCATTTGTACAAAGGTCACTAGCATGGCTGCAGCTACTGTATGTTCACTTAACATCATGGAAATATGAGAAGGTTTGGTGGGCGTGGCTGTCCACCAGTGTGGAGGGAGGGGAGAAAGGGGGGCAGTGGTTGAATCTCACCTTTCATTTGTTTATTTCCTCTGTGAGGAGGCATGTCCTACTGTTTCAGCTTTTGGAGCATTATCTCGTCTACTTCAACATCAATATTCAATATGTTGCCAAAACACAATGTGTGCACAATGTAATGTTCAAATATTGATGTAAGAATGTAACACTAGAAATAACAAATAAAAGAAAGAAAGAGAATAACCACAGAACCATTTTTATTTATTATCTACATATCAGATTGCACACACAAGTTTGAATTTGTATTCATATTTGACAATAACATTTCAGGACAAACTGCAGCGGTTGCATTCAACATTTACACATGACGAGAAGGTATTTGGTTGAGCTTACATTTACATTTACATTTAGGGCATTTAGCAGACACCTTTACCAAAGCGACTTACAATAAGTACATTTGTCAGAAGAAGGTGAAACACTTCATTGCTGTTCATACAGTAAGAAAGTAACCAGAACAAGTTTCAAGCATTCCAATCGCTAGGTTAACCATTGCTAGTATACAACATCTCTGGCTCAGTGCAAAAAGTGCTAAGTTACAAAGCTCCTGAGCTCCTAGACTACTTGAGGACTGTTTAAGCTGCCCCCTGAGGGAGCACCAAACCTGTGGCGCCACTAATATTAACGCAGCATCAGACAGAAGAAGTTCCTCCTCTGCATACAGTCCCTTTTGTGCTTGCCCGTCCCAGACAGACTCGCGCAGTGGGTGCCGCCAGGGGGTTTGCACTGGAAGCCCGCGAGCAGCGCGGCCCCGTCCATCCACAGCCAGCGGCCCGCCAGCCAGCGCAGGCCGATCCACGCCTCCTCCGTCTGGGCGTGGACCACCTCTTCTTGGGCAAAGAGAAAATCCTCCCTGTTAGGCAGGCTGAGGAGATCAAACGTCGCCATCCTCCCGGCGTACTGGGTGAGCGCCCTGCAGTGGAGGAGTGCGTCCTCCCAGGTCTTGTTCTCCTTCACCAGCACCACGCTGTTCTTCTGGCAGATATAGGTCATGGACAGCTGGCAGAAACGACATGCAGGTTGTCGTGAAAGACGGTGCCACAGTGGCCATCCGCTGCCTGCAGGGCCAGGGAGTTCTCCTCATTGTTTTCCCAGTACCACTTGGACTCGAGAGAAGGCCTGTAGAGTCCGACAAAACATTTAGTTGATTCTCCGAGTAAACTGCTGCAAAAGTGTGATAACATCTTCACCTCGGCGGCGTTCCTCGGATGGCTAAATGGAAGAAGAAGCCTGTGGCATTTGTTGCACTGCAAACAGACCTGGCTTGCTTCCAGGTCATGTTTTTGCCTGGGAAGAAGAGTTCCCTCTGCACCCCTGACTCGAAGGACCAGTGGGGTGGGTTGGAGAGAGCGAGAGACAGAATGAAGACAAGGACCAGGCATTCTGGACGGTGGCTCTCCATCTGACTTCCGGGTGAAGACTGCTTACCCAGACCAGAAAAACCAAGTGGCTGCTCCCACACTTACTCCTATCCTTAAATAGTCTCTGATAGAGAGGGAGAGAGAGAGACAGAGGGAGAGCGGGGCAGAGAGGGAAAGAGAGGGGAAGAGAGACATAGGGAGAGAGAGAGAGAGAGAGAGAGAGAGAGAGTGAGAGGAGAGAGAGAGAGGAGAGAGAGGAGAGAGAGAGAGAGAGAGAGAGAGAGAGAGAGAGAGAGAGAGAGAGAGAGAGAGAGAGAGAGAGAGAGAGAGAGAGAGAGAGAGAGAGACTATTTTAACTGTCTAACATTAAAGTTTTGTTCAATCAAGTAAACATCATATTCCACCTCAACGCCGCAGGCCGGAATGTTTCAAAACGTAGAAATCAAGCTAATCTCCACAACTCTGGTTGTCAACACTTTGGTTTTCAGGTGTTCATGTCGCGGGCTTGTAAACCACCGCTGGTCCCAGTCCTAGAAAGGACATGCCTTCTGACGGGGTCAAATGTCACAATTTGAATATGAGTGGAGCCAGGCACAAATATGGCTCCACTCCTAAATACTGACACTAAGGCAAAAATACTGATGGCGTAAAAACCCTTTAACACGCCAATCTACACATTCAACATGTATCCTCATTCCTGTTTAATTCATAGATCTCTTAATTCATTGTTTAGTATTTAACGTGAAGTGTCCTCATTCATGTCTACGCAGGGTGTTCATAGTTTTCATAGTTCACAGTTTGTGTTGTAATATGTTGTAATATTGTTTGTATTTGTAACCTGGTGTTTTATGATATGCATTACAGCATTCTGGCTCACAGTGGGACCACTGTGACAGCGTAGGTCAATGCTAATTCTTTCAGCTTGTACTCCACTTCAGGCATGTCAGGTAAGATGCAAAAAGAAATACAAAGGCAAATACCGTGGCATGCACTCTAATCAGATGCCCCACTTTGCATGTCAGGGCAAATACCATCGTTCAGCACAAGCAGACAAACTAACTACCCAAATTAAACAAATGTCTTCATCTTGAGAGCCTTCAGTGGTGGACGAAGACCACGTACTTGAGTAAAAGTTGAGTTACCTACTGAAAATATTACTCTGGTAAAAGTGGAAGTACTCCGTTTAAACGTTGACTTGAGTAAAAGTATAAAAGTACTTGGCTTCAAAAGTTTCAAAAGTAAAAGTAATTTAGTGTAATTTAGTTCCAATGTCTTGCTATGTCCTTTATACACACAGTCAAATCATTTATGAAAAAAAAAACACCACTCTAAATAGAATGTTCCCTATTGGTGATATCTGGTACTGATATCATTTGAAATTATCATACGCACAACATACTACATGGAAACCACGTGGTTAGGAATTAACAGGATGGGGAAAACACATTAGACACGTAGTTCTTTAACAATTTATTGTTTTTTACTGTATGACACGTAGGTATGCACTGTAAGTGGTGTGTGAGTGAGTGAGTGAGTGAGTGAGTGAGTGAGAGAGAGAGAGAGAGAGAGAGAGAGAGAGAGAGAGAGAGAGAGAGAGAGAGAGAGAGAGAGAGAGAGAGAGAGAGAGAGAGAGAGAGAGAGAGAGAGAGAGAGAGAGAGAGAGAGAAATGTCATGTCTGTGCATTGTTGTCAAGACATCATATTCCATTGAGATCTACATAAACATTGTGCCCTCACTAGCACTTTTCAGACTTAAACAAATTAGTGGCCTCATTTATAAAAAGACGCAGAAGGCACTTAAAAATTAATTAGTCGTTCTTCCTTTCCACTACTTCAAATAGTTCACTTATATATGGCCACCGGTGCTCAATAATATCTGCTGCTTCTTCCATTATTGTGTGTTTGCTAAAAGTCAAACCAAACGTGACAGCGCACATCGATATCAGACATACGAATGGAGCACTGAGAAGCAGAGTTGTGAGAAACCCGCCCAAACTCCACGTGTGTTCTGATTGGTAGAGCTGAGGTGCACGTACACTTATCTGGACCTGTATGGTCACGCATGCATGTCGTGGAAACTGGAAAGGAAACTGAAAGGAACGACAGGTTTTTGGAATGTAGTGGAGTAAAAAGTAAGGTTTTCCCCTACGAAATGTAGTTGAGTAAAAGTATAAAGTCTCACAAAATAATGATACTCAAGTAAAGTACAGATACGCTAATAAGTTACTTAAGTACGGTAACGTATTACTTGTGCTTCTTTACTGTCCACCACTGAGAGCCTTCATAGTTACCTGGTTGCTGAGGAAAGGTAACCTGAGGAAACCAAAACTGAACACTGTGAACACTATGAACACTGAACACTAGTATGAAGACTGTGAACACTATGAACACTGAACAATGTGAACACTCTGAACACTATGAACACTCTGAGAGTGTTGTGCATGAACGAGTTCAAAAGAACGCGTTCATTCATGAACACGTTCATTTTTCTGTGAACTTTGAACTGAACGCAACACGTTTGCAAATAAAGAACTTGAACGTGAACTCGCTCAGATTATGTGTAGTGAGCGCCACTGTTGAGGTCAAATTAACCGTTACAGATTTATTTTTTCTCCTAATGAGTGACACGGTCTGCTCGCACTTTTGAAACAGCATCGTTGTCACTCAATGCCAACATTTTTTACGGGCGCTACTCTTAAACTACACAGCTTCACACTACATTACCCACGATGCATTGCACACACAAGCATAACAAGCAACGCCGATGCAGCGCAGCCAACAGCCTAACTATGAAAATGACAAGTGGAAGTGAAAGGAGAGACGTTGCAGACACACAGAGCACATCAGATGATACCGGCTCTACGTATATACCGGCTCTACGTATGATTATTTACAGGATTTTTTCTCATTGTCTCACAAAGACTCCGACGGTAAAAACCTCACCTATCTATGCAAGTTATGTCCACCTGCGCTCAAAAAACAAATTCGAACGTCAACCTCGTCAATTTCGAATTTGAAAAGACACGTCGAGTTGAAGCATCCGTCCAGTGTGAAAACATATATGCAAGTCCTTGAGAGTCAAAAACTTCCATTTTGTGGGATAAAATTTAAGATCTAGTAGTAATTGATTTCACTGCATGCACAACACTGTAATTGTGGCTATTGATTGCAGGGTAATAATCATAGGCTAAATAGCATAAATTAAGGAAACCACTTTATATTACTAATAGTCTTCTACTATTTCACGAGGACAATACATAATTAGTATACAGTTACCAGTTTTAGGCTAGAAGGTAGTATGAAAAACAAGTTCATTCATTTTCACGTCTTTCATTTTCATTTCTCACTGAACTGAACTTTGAACTAGTTCAAAGTTGAAATGTTGAACTATGAACGTGAACAGTTCACTTTGAACATGTGTCAACTGAACTTTGAACTAGTTCATAAAAAGTGTGAACTTGCACACTCTGAACACTATGAACACTGTGAACACTATGAACACTGTGAACACTGTGAACACTACGAACACTCTGAACACTGTGAACACTCTGAACACTGAACACTATATACACTGTGAACACTGAACTGTAACTGTATCCTGTAAGCAATTGAGCATTCAGCACTAGTGTTTAAAGTCTGAAGAGGTTTGTTTGAAAGTCACTCTTTGTTTGAAGTGTTATCTTCAGTGGCAGCCTTGTCATGCTAAGTCTGTAGTTATTTGAGGAAGAAGAAGAAGAGACTAATCAACTTGGCTCGGTGAACTCTCTCTTCACTTTGTATTGTCAGCCTGACAAGGTACTGACCACTCTGAACTCCCCCACATTTTTTACAATCCCATCTTGAGTTTGTGCCATGATTGGGTCCCGCAGACACACTGACACTGTTAAAGGAAAATGCCACCGTTTGTCCATACTGAACTATGTTCTTCCCTGATCTTAGATGAGTTGATACATACCTCTCTCGTCTTTGTGCGTGCACTCGATCGCTCTGGCAGGTAGCGCTACTTCGATAGCATGTAGCTTGGCCCAGTATATTACTTAGGATCCAAACGGGGGTGAAGTTAGAAGCGACCAAGCACTTCCACGTTTTCCCTATTTAAATACGGATACATGAGTAGTTTCACGACCCAAGTATGGTTACACAAAATGAAACCAATATAACCAACGTGACTTTAAAGCCTAGTTTATACTTTTCCGACTGCGTAATCCGTCATCCGTCTGCGTAACTACGGACACCCCTTGAGCCCTCATACTTCTCCGTCATGGTGACGGATACGTAATGCAATTTCCGGCTTGACCAGTATGGGTTGCTACGCAAGACTGGCCATGACATTCAAGCAAATAAGTACAAAAGGGAAAATTAGTTCAGAGGGGATCAATTATTAAATAGAAAAGGGGATACGTTATAAATGAAATGCTTTTAAAAGTAAAAACCGTACACAAACTTGCAATTTGCCACCGTCTCTTTTAAGTTTCACAAGTTCAAGTGGGTCGGCTTGCATTTTGGAGCTTTATGCGTCCATATAGTAAAGCGTATATATGTAGCGTATATATAGCGTATAAAGCGTATACATAAATGGCGTGGCCAGTGTTTACGTTGTGATAGAAGTCGATAGCGATAGAATGTGATTCATTGTGAGTCATTTAGAGGAGCAATCGCAGCCCTTGCCGTCTCCGTTGTACATAGACGGAGTGACGGATACTTAAAAAATATTTCAGGCCGACGGAGACGACTGAGAGGCTCTCCGTCGGGCTCTCCGTCTCCGTTGTCCGTCACTTTACGCAGAAGTATAAACTAGGCTTTACTTCTACTACTACAGGTAGTGCAGGCGATGGCGTGCAGGTCACGTTGGTTCTATTGACGGAAGTAACAGGGGGAGGGGGAGAGGATCTTTTAGAAGTGATGATATTACTGCGCCGACGTCGAAGTGCTCCCAGGTGTTATTTCGCCATACATTGTAGTTATGCTTTTTTATCCGCTTAGAAAATTGCCATGTTTCATTTTGTGTAACCATACTTGGGTCGTGTAACTACTCATGTATCCGTATTTAAATAGGGAAAACGTGGAAGTGCTTGGTCGCTTCTAACTTCACCCCTGTTTGGATCCTAAGGAATATACTGGGCCAAGCTACATGCTATCGAAGTAGAGCTGCGCACCAGAGCGCTCGAGTGCACGCACGAAAGTGAGAGAGGTATGTATTAACTCATCTAAGATCAGGGAAGAACGTAGTTCAGTATGGACAAACGGTGGCATTTTGCTTTAAGTCCCAAGATGAAGAAGCTGAAGGCCCCTGCTCTACAGTCTTCTGAATCTAGAGAGCCTGAACACCACTATGACAGAGGCCAGATAGTGTGGTGTTTGCTTTAGAAACACCAAACTGTCTGCAAACCGGTTTCCAGTTTGATCCCGGCGTTGAAGTGTTCAATTGTCATTGAGCAAGGCACCTAACCCTCACTGCACCCTCACTGGGTGCGTGAATGTGTGTATGAACGTGTGTGCGTGAATGGGTGTGCGAATGGGTGAATGTGAGGCAATAATTGTGAAGTACTGTAAGTAGCCCCATGTTAGAGAGCACAGTAGAAATGCAGTGAAGGACCATCTGTTCCAGTGTGAGGCAGGACGTTTCATGTTTACCTGGTGATGTCGTCACGTAGGGCAGCTCGGGTCACTGCCTCTCCTTCCACCTCCTGCAGGAGACTGCAGTACGACTGCTCCTCTGTCAGCTCACACAGCACCCTGCCTAACACCTGCCTCACATACTGCCTGCGCACACGCACACACACACACACACACACACACACATACAGATTCCTGGTCAACAGCTATCTCACATGCTGCCCGCAGGACAGAAGACTGCCTGACAGCTACGCAGACAGACAGACAGTGGACCAGACATACCTGTCTTTGTCCACCTTAGCCAGGTGGTCCTCTTGCCACTCCCGGTGCTTCTGATTGGTCCCCACCTGCGAACAAGACACCATCATTCATATATCACATATTACATTGTCATAATATATACATATAATATATGATATATACCGACAGCATATTCAGCTCCTCTTTCTTGAGAACCATCAACCAGTAGCATAAATGTACAGGTTACTGAGAGTTAATTTATCACAGACCAGGAAGCAACAAGGTGTATAAACATACTGGTTACTCATCTGTGACCAGCAACGTACTGGTATAGTCACTGAGGCTGTAGTATCCTGTCGTACGTTTGGTTTATTTTGGGGATGTGAGTACCACCAGAGCTGCACCTGCATGTTTACTAATGAAAACCAGCTAAAAATCCTGGTTTGTTAGTACAGTGCTGTGGATTATTTCACCCAGGCAAGTCACTCACCTTGATTTGACCGAGCACAGCTAGCTGTTCAGCAGAGTCCCCCAACACCACACACACACTGAGCACCTGGGTCCACCTCATCCTGCTGAACAGACACAAACCTGAAAGCACACACACACACACACATACATACACACATGGATACTCACCCACACACACACACACACACACACATGCCCCTTCTTCATTACTGTGTCCTCAATAAGTCAGTACTTAATACTTTTTTTTAATTGAATGTACAAAGTTTATAGTTATGTTCATTTTATGTATACGCAGTTATGTACATTTTATTTTCACTTGGGACATAGTTTACATACACTTGTACGTGCAATTGTATATGCACATTTTTATTTTCAGTTTTTGTCCATTTACATTACATACATTCAGATTTTTTTTAGGCCTACTTAGACACTTTGTTCTCCATTTGTATTGCTTGCCCTACTCCTAAAACAATTTAAATAAAAGCAATTTGTCTGTAAAATTATGAGCCCATAACATTTATATTAATAATAATATAATACATCAAACTACTTACGTTTCCAATCGATCGTTCATACAAATCATTGAGATCTGAACGAAAGTAGAAATACAATAGATAGCTAAATACAATCCAACGTACAGATTAACGTATGGAAACTCCCTCTTTCGATATTCTTGTTTGCGTCGATCTCCATGGAAACGAACACCCCGTCGTCCTAAATTGTACAACCCACAACTTTTACACAAATAGAATTACAACGATACAAACATTCAGGGCAAACAGAAAAGGTTGAATTGTTATTATTAAGATGTAACGTTTTCTTTAATGTTATTTGCGATCAGGCTCCTCTGCGGCCACCAATGTCAACAATAATTTCCCAGCGTCCCTTGCGGACTTCCTTTTCCTCCATTTTCCGCTCCGAGCAGGTAAGCGAGCTAATTCTCGTTGCCAAAAATGCCAAACTTTACCTTCATCCTGATCATTTTTATGGTCCATACATCTCCTCCATGAACGAGATATACCTCCGATGGCTGTCGATCTTAGTTTGGTGTTTGTCGCGCTGCGGATGGCGTAGATATTGATTTGATGGCGCTCGGTGGCTAAGCCTGAATGGTCCCATCCTCACCAAGACACCGTGACTGCTCTGAAAGCCCCTCGTTCCCTCATACAGTGTGGCGAGATGTGTCTACTCCTTGGCCCAACTTGTAGATTTAAGCGGTTCTCTACACTTGGATGCCGGGTGCTAATCTGTTCTAAGACCAGTATCTGTGTCTAGCGATGCACCGTAGTGTCAACTGTAAATGCAGCGTCGAGGACTTGGTGTCTTATAAGTGTTGAGAATGTAAAACTTCTGTAACGTGGCCTCCTGACGTGTGTGTTCTAGGTACCCTCGCCTGGAGAAGCGTCACGATGCCAGGAAGGTGGGTCCTGGCAGATTAACAATGTTATCAGTTAAGGAATTGGTGTCTCGATGTGACTAACGTGTCTTCTGATGTGTCAGACTGTGGAGTAAGGCCATCTTTGCGGGCTACAAGCGTGGTCTGAGGAACCAGAGGGAGCACACTGCGCTCTTGAAGGTGGAGGGCGTCAACACCCGCACTGAGGTGGACTTCTACCTGGGCAAGCGCTGCGCATACGTCTACAAGGCCAAGAAGTAAGACCCCGCTCCCGAAACGGTTGGGACCGCAGTGATCCCAATGGGCGTCCATAACGGGTTACCATCTAGAGTGTCTTCTGGGGGTCTTTAAGCCGAGGCAGAGCAAGGCAGGACCTCGGTATGGGATTTTATTCACGTGTAGGTAAGCAGGTAGAGCAAGGCACTAGAAGTCAGAAAGATGTTTGTTGCCAAGTAGGTTTGCACTCGCAAAATTGTCTTGGTGGTAGACAACAACAATGAACAATCAACACTGGGCTTTGTGGTTCTATTCCATATGTAACTCAGGTGGTAGAGCAAGGCAACCACACTGCAGGATTACTGATGTTATTCCATGTGTAGCTCAGTAGGTAGAGCAAGACACCAACACTGCAGTGTTGCTGGCTCTATTCCCTTTGTAGCTCAGTGTGTTGTGTCGGTGCACTGCTACGCAATGCATCTGGAAGGTCATAGCTGAGCATCTTGCTACTGGATGCAAAAAACAACCATCATTGTTACTATAGGCTTTGACCTATCAGCATTACCACTAGATGCTGCTCAGATGTCCAGGTGTGTTGTATAGGCCAAGTAGAGGTTGGCTGGTACTGCTGACGCTACAATGTCTACTTGAACAACTCACACTGGACCAAAAGTTGTTGGAGTTGCAGACCTCATGATGGGCCCAACCCGCCTTTGCATCAACAGGGGTCTTCCGGGCAGTCGGCTTCTCCATCTCCTGAGCGATGTTGTTGTGAAATGAAAGTGTCGACTCTGCTTGTTTGTTCTGCCATGCGAACAGGATCAGTGTTGGCATGATGCTAAATGTACTGTAGGTCCTATGTCACACTGAGCTCCTCCCAGTCAGGAGTAGTAGTAATAGTAAGGTTCTTGTAAACGGGTACAGCCCATACCTGTTTACAATAATCTTACTAGAATGATTTTAATAAGTTATAGAATGGGAATTTATTGATAACATTTTTTAAATAACTTTTGGTCGGCATTGACTAGATATCTATTGGGGATTTTAAGCTATAACCAAGTTAAATGTTGCACATGGTGATGCTGAGCTACAATTTGAATAATTTGTTAGACTGCCAGCTGGGAGGAGGCTGAGGCAGCTCCCACTCAATCTACTGCAGCATGGAAGTGTTCCACTGGTTCTGTGTGTCTGACCCTGGTTCTGTGTGTCTCCAGGAAGACGGTGACCCCCGGCGGCAAGCCCAACAAGACTCGTGTCATCTGGGGGAAGGTGACTCGTGCCCATGGCAACAGCGGCATGGTACGCGCCAAGTTCAGCAACAACCTGCCAGCCAGGGCCATCGGACACAGGATCAGAGTGGTGAGTTAGCCCTGAGCCTCTCTACCATATGTCATGGGCTAGGTTAGCTCTGAGGCTCTCGCCTGGCTATCTGTGTAGACTAGAAGACTACGAGAAGTCCATGTAGGAATGGAGGCAGTGCGCTCGAAGGCAGCAAATTCAGCTGAGCTAGTATGTTGCAGCTTGAGTAGAGACCCACCGAAGACCACTTTAACATCCTAGTGTGCCTGGTGAGCACATGACCTCACACTCATGGATTAGGCTGCACCTCACACCTTGAAATAACCATGTTTCGGTCTGCTGGCACAGCATCAAGAACAAGAGTTTCTCTGCTGAAGGGGTGTCTGTAGGGTTGACATCACTGCGCACCGTGATGCTTTCACATTTGGGGGTGCCTGATTGGCCTTAGGAGTTTGTCACACAAGCCTGAGAGGGGATGTGACAAACGGGAGGTGAGGTCATGTGATCAGGATGCTCTCCAGACTAGCAGAAATTGGGAGTTGCTAAATAGTGTTCAGATTTAAGTGCCGTCCAACAGAAGGGAATATAGTATGAATAACTTTTTTTCTCTAATGACGATAAAGTTTTGGCCACCTCAGAATGAGCCCTGTAGATGTACACAGGGCGTCCATCAAGGCCGCCATATTGTGCAGCTATGTTTCTAGAGAAGATGTATTCTGAATGAACAGCCATCATTGTTACTTGTAGGCTATGACCCATCAGCATCACCACTAGATGCTGCTCAGCCCAAACCCCTGCACCTTTCATTTGTACTCCTTGCATCATGGACGTGCCTTTTTATGTTTCAGCGTTGTTCGGTCATTGGTCCATGCATGGGTGTTTTAATATGTGTGTGGTCCTGTGTGTTTCAGATGCTGTACCCCTCAAGAGTCTGAGCTGCCTTGTTGTTGTTGTAAATATACAATAAAAAACTGTTCCCAGTAATCTGATCCACTCTTTAATGCAAAGCACCACTCTTCTCATCATATTAACATCACTTGGTGCAGTCTGCACACGATGGAACATGCACACTAGACATTTCCTCATAAAATATGTTTATTGAAAATGGCATATGGATAATTATACTCAAAATATAAAATAATAAAACGGATGTGGGGAATAACTAGCAGGGGGTGGTGGGTCTCATCCCAGTCTAATGTACGCCACCTGCTCCACTACCATACAACTAGTTTTCCACCTTTCTACATGGTTATGTTGCACTTTACCGAGTGGGATATTCTTTGTCTTAATTTTCTGGCCTTGTTGCTCCATGCATTGGCTCTTGAGGGTAAACTACATTTCCATGATGCCAGTCAAGCTCCGCTAGAGTTTATCCATGATGCTGAGGCCATCCTTAAAAATATTTCTTTTGCAGTAACAACCAAAAAAAGAGGTCAGTAGGTAAGTCTATAGGGGGTTTTTTTGTTTTTTGTTTTCAAAACAGAAAAAAAAAAGATTTTGGTCATGGTGAATACCTAGGTATGGATTTAAACAAATCACTCTTTGTAACGTGGCACTTACAGATGTTGTATACGAGCAATGGTTAATCTAGCAATTGAAATGCTTGAAACTTGTTCTGGTGACTTTTACTGTATAAGCAGCAATTAAATGTTTCTACTTATGAAAAATGTACTCTTTGTAAGTCGCTTTGGATAGAAGCGTCTGCTAAATGCCCTAAATGTAAATTTGCATATGGTGACGTCACTGACTGTCTCCAACCCGTAAAAGTTTAGTGGTCTCCTTGACATCAGTCGACACGTCAATAAGACTTGAGAGGAGAAGGGATCGGCAAAGATCTGGGCACAGTTCTTTCAGAACTTCGTGTCACGTTATAGCGGTTTCGATATATTTCAATGCATTTTTTAATGTATTGCTACGGTGCCTGAACCCTTATAACTTTGAATGGTGACCGCGAACATTTTCTTCAGTGCAGCCGCAGCCATCATAACAGACAAGCGCGAACCATTGATGAAAAGAAGAGAACGAAAAGAGAACGTAGCCTACATGTTTATGTAGGCAATTTATATTCGCGAGACTTACTAAAATATAATTAATATGGTTGTGTTGTATTAGTTAGTTTGCATTAGTTTGTTTGAAGAGTAAAAAAAAAAAAACCGTCGGCCTTAACGCAAGTTACAACCGGCAAGTCGGTGGGACTAATATAAAAGGGAAAAACCATTTGGGTCGGGTCCTAAATTGACAGGGTCAGTCGGGTTACGGCAAGTAAAAAATATTTTTAAGGATGGCCTGAGGAGGGCATCCAGGAGGATTTCTTTCTGGGTGATGTGACATTTTCATGGTTTCCTTCATTAGAGGGTACTACTAAAATATGTTTACATGTTTTAATCTTGATGACCTTATTACACGTATTGCCCCAGAACCCATTCCACCTTTTGAAAGGAATGTAGTTTTAGCTTCAGTGTACAGATAGATAGATAGATAGATAGATGGATATACTTTATTGATCCCAAGCTGGGGAATTGCAGTGTAGCAGCAGTATTACACACAGTAACAACACAAAGAATTGAAGAATAAAATGCACTATATAAAATTTATAAAAATGTATAAATGAATTGTAGTGCTAAGTAAAAATATAAAAAATATATTGATATATAAGGCGCATTAAACAAATTATGTGAACAAAAGGTGTGTCTGTAAGGCCACCCTCTCACAAGGCCCGGGCTGCTCTAATTGGTCAGCCTGGCCCTCTCTGTTGTGCTCCACACACCTGAGTACAAAGCCACTGAAACATTGTGGTCCCGATGGCTGCTGCTCAGCCGTGTACCTTTCTGAACACAAGTCTGACGAGTAAGTCAAACTCAAGCCGAGCAATCGGTTTCACAACGATATGTAGTTATGTTGCAGCTATCTTGTATTTCAGATGTTCTCTACATCACTCTAACAACGTGAATTGACTGACTGAAGTGTATATTTTATAACTTCATATTTTGGTGCACTTTGCACCAGATTAACAATTGAAGTGGAAACGCCTGCACACAAACACGAAAGGAAGACAGCAGCAGGTAAGTCGTCCACTACATGATGGCAGCCTCAACGTGGAGGGGGGGGCGGGGGGGGGTGGCTGCTGCTGTACATGATCCTTAAAAGGTCAAAGGTACTGTCTTATATTCATTCGTACACCATATAGTTAACCACTGAAACATGTTGCTGCCTTGATCAATACTTGCCATATGCAGTGTTGATGCCTGAGTCATTTACTTGTGAAGCAAGTAAATGCTTTTGAAGGTCCCTCATACTGGGATGACGGGTCCTGGGGTCATCTTGAACTCCCAACAAATGGTGCCGGGTCCTCAAATACCTCAAAGACAAGCCTTGTCAGGTCGTTTTGTGAAATGTTACATTCAAATAGTCTGTCTTTTGAAAGAAATTTACTGAATCCACCTTCCTTTGGGTTTTCTAGGGGAGAGAGTAACTGACTCTGGTGTTGACTTTGAGCTGTGTTGCTTAGCAGACCATCGATTAAAAGCTATATAACACACTAAATGAAATGGAAAACTGAAAAGCATAATATGACCACTTTAACTGAATCAATAAATGCAGTGCAGCTCCTCCACGCTGGATGCTGAGAAGACTTAATATGCAACAAGAGTACAGCCATTAAACTGTTTAGTCTAGCTGTATGTGTGCAGTTGATACCATAGTCTGCATAACATTTATAGATAAACATGTACATAATGTGATAAAATAAGTAGGCAAAAAGATGGATTCAGCTTGAAGAGCCTTATCTAAGCCGCACTGCCCACTAGATGGCGCCAGCGTAACAGCGTCCTAAGATGTAGACCTACTGTATATAATCATCGGTCAACCAAACCTCTTGTGCACCAAACCATCCAAACCTACACGAGTTGCAGTCCCCCAACAACCTGCATCGTTTTTCCACATCGAAAAAGTAATCCATAACCTTACTCCAGTGGTTCTCTGACTATATATATGACTGACCGATATATCTGACTATATCAAACATATAAACATATACATTGGATGTCTTTTACAATTCAGTCTTGATTCAGCACGCACACGTGCTTATGTCTTCGTTGATCTTGTTCACTTTCGGACTGTTGAAGTTATGACAAGAACATGTTGATTATGAAAACCTTCAAAAATATATTTTGACAAAACTTTTGAAGTCAACGTAAAACCCCACACCGACTGGACTGGGGCGGCAGGCAGCCACACTGCCCTCATGAGAGATGCGGTCTGCTGTGTCTTATTTTTAACCACGAGACGCGCGCGTGTCCTAGCAAAGATAAGACTATTTCAATACCAATTTCTGTCAAATATGTTGCAAAAATGAATAAAATAATCAAGGTCCCGCTTGTGATCCAAACTAGATACGTTTAAGCCCACCCCTGGAAACATGGACAACATAATCCCAACCAGCCCTCGCAATGGCTTTTTAAGTGAGCCAGGACAAATGGAAGAGGGATTGCTACTTTTATGCAATTACATTTGTATGACTTCTTTTTACACACTTCTTTAAGCGTTTTCTGTCAAAAAAAAAACCATATAGATCAAATACACAGTGACATTAACTTAAGAAATGGCCATTAACTCGGTGTACAAAGACAGGACTGGCAGACAGCAGCGACGCTTCCAGCTGTAAGGTCAAGCCACGCAGACCCGACGCACACGCAGACAGTGTGTCCCAGGAGGCCCCCGGGTGGAGGGGCAGGGCCCCCGGGTGGAGGGGCAGGGCCACCGGCATAGTACAACAAACTTCCCCGGCGATCTCCATGTTACTAGGCGACTTCCTGTCCCTACTTCCTGTCGGGCTGCTCCGCTGTCTTTGGATGAGTTCACGTGAAGCTCTCCGGAGACCCTTAAAGTCCCCCATGGGTCCTCTGGCCGCTGGACCGGGGCGGCTGTAGCCCCGCCGGCGACACTGAGCAGACACTCCTGATAAACTACTGGAAGTCTGTGTGCTAAGGCTAGCGGCTAATTAGCCCAGCTAATCGGATCGCTATACGTTCTCACCGGGTTGTTTTCTGTTCTGGAACTGGTCGGGTTATGTTCGAGTGTCCAGATCTCTCCCACCACCCAGGTCTGGTCCGAACTACAGCTGACCCGGTACCAGGACTTTAGCCTCTGGGTCAAAGTTGCTACTAGGGTCGAGATTAGCCCGACGACCCCAGCGCCTAGATGTAGGTGGTCGTGGACGGACCCACTGAGATCATGGCAGACTCGCACCCACCCTCCAGCACCAGCCTGTGCTGCTGCCGCAAGCCGCTGCCGGTTCCTGGGCGACCCGGAGCCGAGGCTGCCCGGGGCAGGCGCCCCCATCCCGGCTCCGCCAGGTGTCCGCTCGTCGACGTCGCGTCGGCGTCCAACTTCCAGAGCTTCCAGCTGAACCACTTCCACCTGGACCTGCGGCTCAACTTCACGCTGAAGGAGATGGCGGGCTGGCAGGTGTTGGATCTGGTCCCCATCCAGCCGGGAATCGACACTTTAGTCCTGGACACACACCCTTCTTTGCTCATCCACTCTATCGACTGCAAGATGCCGTGCTCGGCGCAGCTCGACGGACCGGTTTCTCTGACGTACCGGGTGGACCCTTTCACAGACTACGGCTCCTCTTTGAACATCAGCCTGCCAGGCGTGGTGGTCCAGCGGGGGAAGGGCTTCCAGATCACGCTCCGCTTTACCACCACGGACGGTCCGGCGGTAGGTGATATGACAATATGTGTTGTGTGTGTGTGTGTGTGTGTGTGTGTATGTATGTGTTATACACATATGTATAATATGTATTATATATATATATATATATATATATATATATATATATATATATATATATATATATATATGTATTATACACACACACACACACACACTGTATGTATGTGTGTGTGTGTGTGTGTGTGTGTGTGTGTGTGTGTGTGTGTATGTATGTATGTATGTATGTATGTATGTATGTGTTATACACATATGTATGTATATATGTATGTATGTATGTATGTATGTATTATATGTATTATGTATTATATGTATTATACACACACACTCACACACACACTGTATGTGTGTAGTGTATAAAAAATGTGTGTACTGGTCCCAGACCTGGTGGTTGGAGGCTCCCCTGACGTGTGGCCAGGCCCAGCCGCTGGTCTTCACCCTGGGCCACTCGGTCTCCAACAGGTCCTTCTTCCCCTGCTTCGACACCCCGGCCGTAAAGAGCACCTACTCTGCTACCGTCCGCGTGAGTCACCAGCACCCACAGCACCCTGTCCCGCGCCCCCACGCCGGCCCGTGGTGATGTCATCACGCTGTGTGTCCCTAGGTTCCTGAGGGAGTGATGGTGCTGATGAGTGCAACCCGGAGCTCCTACTCCAAACCGGACCGGGTCTTCCACTTCTCCATGCGGCACCCGGTGCCGGCCTATCTAGTGGCGCTGGTGGCCGGTGGGCTGCAGCACGTGGACGTGGGCCCCCGGTGAGATACCACCAAGTCCTGCTTCCTTCCACCTCTAGCCGGGCTGACTTATAAACCCGGTCTCCATGATAACATGTGCTATATGTTGTGCCAAGCTGTGCTCATGGCTCCCTGGAAGAGTTTCAGAGATCCGATACTCTTCTGAGCTGACCGGTACTGAGGGACGTATTGGACCCTTCACGGGTATAGGAGGTTCTTACTCATTCAGTTCAAGTGAATTCCACGCCACGGCACGTTAGCATCAGGTAGTGCGTAGATGGTTCCGGTGTGTGAACGTACTGTCTCGTCCAATCAAATGACTCCGGTGTGTAAACATACTGTCTCGTCCAATCAGATTGTTCGGTGTGTGAACGTACTGTCTTTTCCAATCAGATGGCTCCGGTGTATGAATGTACTGTCTAGTCCAATCAGATGGTTCCGTTGTGTGAACGTACTGTCTTGTCCAATCCTCCACTAGGAGCCGGGTATGGGCAGAGCCTTGTCTGTTGCCGTGTGCCCTGAAAAAGCTGGGGGGCAGCGTGGAGCGCTGGCTGGCTGTGGCTGAGGACCTGTTTGGACCCTATCCCTGGGGAAGGTAAGAGCTCCTCCAGCAGCTCCACATCACACCTCCTCCACCACAACCCTTTGGAAAGTTAATTCTCACCTCCTGCTCATCAAATTCATTCCCAGTCTTCTACTGGTTCTATTGGGAGCAGCCCAGTGTAACCACAGTCTGCTACTGGTTTTACTGGGAGCAGCCCAGTACAACCACAGTCTGCTACTGGTTTTACTGGGAGCAGCCCAGTACAACCACAGTCTGCTACTGGTTTTACTGGGAGCAGCCCAGTACAACCACAGTCTGCTACTGGTTTTACAGGGGGCAGCCCAGTACAACCACAGTCTGCTTCTGGTTTTACTGGGAGGAGCCCAGTACAACCAGTCTTCCCTTCAATCAAACTGATGGACTAACGTAGCAATGCATCCCCAGGTATGACATCGTGTTCCTGCCCCCTTCCTTCCCCATTGTCGCCATGGAGAACCCCTGCCTCACATTCATCATCTCCTCCATCCTGGAGAGTCAGGACTTCCTTCTGATCGACGTCATCCACGAGATCTCCCACGGTTGGTTCGGGAACGCCGTCACCAACGCCACCTGGGAGGACATGTGGCTGAGTGAAGGCCTGGCCACCTATGCGCAGAGGCGCATCACTACCCTGACCTACGGTACTGTAATGTCATCATAACACTATTATGTTACTGTACTGCTATAATATCATATTGCAATATTATTATATAATATATAATGATTGTGCAATTACCAGCTCTATGTTGTATAACTGGTACTACTGTTACTGGCTGGCTACCTACAGATCACTACCCTGGCCTACAGTATAGAATATAAAGAGTTATAATGCTACGCCTAGCAGTATTAGAACACATCTAGTAGTATAGTGGTATTATAAGTGGTAGTGGTATTATAATACTACATGTGGCAGTATTATTACACTAAATGTAGCAGTATTATAATGCTACGTTACTACTGTGTCAGGTGAGGCGTTCACCTGTCTGGAAACTGAGTTCCGATTGGACGCTCTGCACCGACAGCTGCGCCTCCTCGGGGATGACAGCCCCGTCAGCAAACTACAGGTCACCTTTGAACCAGGTGAGACACACACGCACACACACGCACGCACACACACACACACACACACACACACCTCAGTCTGCGTATGGTGTCTCTGGGCGGCAGTAGCTCAGTGGGCAGAGCAGGTGGACAGAGCGGGTCGTCCACTAACCGTAGGGTCGGCGGTGCGATTACCCTGACCCCCTCTCCCTCCAACTGTCCACATGTCAAATCCCACAAATGTACTGATTGTAAGTCGCTTTGGACAAAAGTGTCTGCTAAATACCCCTTTTTTATTTATTTATTTATTTATTTTTGTCTGTGTCCAGGTGTGAATCCCAGCACTTTGATGAACCTCTTCACCTATGAGAAGGGCTTTTGTTTCGCCTCCTACCTGTCCCAGCTCTGTGGAGACGTTGCACGCTTCGATGGCTTCCTTAGGGTGAGTCCCACTCTCACATTTCCATGGTGACACACTTACCTGGCCAACACACTCACCTGTGTGTGTGTGTGTGTGTGTGTGTGTAGGCATATATCAGCCAGTTTAAATTCAGCAGTGTGGTGGCTGAGGACCTGATCGAGCTCTTCTTGGACTCGTTCCCTGACCTGAAGGAAGAGGGCGTGGCCCATCGAGAAGGTAAGACCTGAGCCGTGTTCCGATATCCATACTTACCGTGCTTAGTATACTTAGTTTGTATGTAGGGTGTTCCGACACTCAAAACCAAACCCAAACCAACAAACACGTCTCCGGTCAGGCACTCTGTCGCAATCTCGGCTCCTCCCTCGACTCCTCCCACGCATGTATATTCAGAGTCAACGCGCCGCCCGACTTGGCCACACCCACTATGTGGTCGAGGGCTCACAACCTCCCCGGGGGGGGGGGGGCTCGGCTTCTAACCAGCCCTCCCCTTACCCCACAAAGCAGCTCCTCCCCCCTGTGTTCTGGCAAAAAGAAGTGTACTCAATAGACCCGGATGTTGCCCTCAAAACGGTTAGTACGCATAGTATGCATTGGTGTGCAGTATCTGTACTCAACGGCAGCCATCTTAGCTAAGTGGCGGAGCCAGGCTGAGCCACGCTCAGTTCAAAAATGGCAAGACGTCAGTGGGCGTAATGGATTCACGTGCGTTTGGCGGGTGACACGGCCGCGCAGCTGATAGTAATTTCCGGTAAGTGGACCATTTGGAAAAACACTAACATCTGAAAATCTGCGTACTTGGTGATTACGGATAGTATACTACGTTTAAGTGTACTAATGAAGTACGGATATCGGAACACAGCCCTGGGTTTGGTTAATCAGCTGTCCAGCTCCCCATCTGTCCATCAATTAGCCAACCAACGTTCTATATGCTGCCTCAGGTGTTTGAGGTGACCTCCCGTGTGTTGCCAGGTCTGGAGTTTGACCGCTGGTTGAGGGGGTTGGGGGCTCCCCTCTGTGAGCCCGACCTATCAGCCGGTGGTGTCCTCACGCGACCCGTGCACCAGCTGTGTGACCTCTGGGCCGGCCACATCCCCGACCCCAACGCCCTCGCCACCTTTGACCTCTCCGCCTGGAGCTCCTTTCAGACGGTGCTGTTCCTGGACCGTATGTTGGACCACTGCCCCCTGCCCCATGGTACTGCAGTACTATTACAGTACTACTACTACTACTACTACAACAGTACTCCTGTAGCATAATACTACTACAGTAGCAAGTGTATTACTACTACTATAGTACAATATGTATACTGTATATAATGTATATTTGTGTTTGTGTGTATATATATATAATGTATATATTATGTATATTTTTGTGTGTGTATATACAGTATATAAATATGTATCTGTATATAAAGGTGTGTATCATGTATTTCTTTGTATATAGAGGTGATGGAGGGTCTGAGCAAGGCCTGCTCTCCACTGCTGTCCTCTCAGAGTGCAGAGGTTCAGATCCGATGGCTGCAGATGGTCGTCAGGAGCAACTACTCCCCTGAGATACCAGCAGTCAGGAGCTTCCTACACAAACATGTGAGTGTACACACGCACGCACGCACGCACACACACACACACACACACACCATTCCTCCTTGTACAGGATAGAAGGATCATGGAGAAGACACAAGATGATTCATTGATGACAATCATTGATTAATTGACATGTTGGCGGTTTGTGATAAATGTTCAATATATTACCATAAGCAAATCAACATTGATTTGCGTATGGTAATAAATTGATGAGTTCATGACAATATATTGATGACATTGATGATAATATATTTATTGATAATAATTGCATTGATTAGACTTCGAGGATGTACACGGTTCCTCTGTACGAAGACCTGGTCGCCGGGGTGATGAAGTGTGTGGCCATGGAGACCTACAACCAGACCCAGGGGCGGCTGCATCCCAACCTGCGACGATCCCTCCAGCAAATCATCTACCAGACCCCCGCTGCTCCTCTTCCTCCTCTTAACCCCGCCCCCTCTGCTCCTCATCCTCCTTCTAACCCCACCCCGTCCCTCCTAACCCCACCTCCTCCTGAAACGAACCCCGCCCCCTCCCTCCTAACTCCACTTCCTCCATCTGACCCTGCCCCCTCCTTTATAACTCCTCCTCCTCAAACTAACCCCGCCCCCTCCATATCAACCCCTCCTCCTCAAACAAACCCCACCCCCTCCCTCCTAACTCCTCCTCAAACAAATCCCAGCTCCTTCTTCCTCTCTCCTCCTCCTCTTCCTCCACAGACAAGCCCCTCCGTCCCGCCTCCTCAAAATAACAGCAGCGCCTCCTCCTCCCCCTCTCCTCCTCCTCCCAGCACCACTGCTGCCTTGATACTGTGGAAGGTGGACGTCTCGGCCTGAACTCTGGGCCCCGCCCACCTTGCCAGCCCAGGTGTCTCCTGGTGTGGGGTGTGGGTGGGGGCTCCTGGCCATTTCAAGACCCTGACTGATTTTTTTCTATGTGATTAGTGTTTCAATGTTTCTGAACTGTGTGATATGCAAAACGCCCATGTGACATGCTGGGACAGCAGCTTATAAACACCAGCTCACACTCACCTAGCGGCCTTCCACCATTCTACATCCACCATGCCAGTGACCTTGCTGCAAGCTACATGCTACAGGCTGCAGCCATCATACTACAATAACCATGCTACAGCCACAATGCTACATGACAAATTCAGCTTGCTGTAGGCGACATGCTATATCCTCCATGCTATAGTCATGGCTAGGACACACTGTGGAAAGGGGCCAAGTCAGGGAACTGTGCTAGCGCTTACAGAGGGCAAGCACATTGCTAGCATACTGCTTGCACAATGCTATCGGAGAGCTAATACATGGCTGACAGTTCTAACACAGCAGCAGGACCAACTTCAGCAACTATTCTGCCAAAGAAGTCCTTCAGATAAAAATAGTGATTTCTGGAGTTCTGGAGAATTACAGGACCACTGGCCTGGCCCATTCTGCAGCAATAAGAATTGATTTAATTAACTAACGAATAGCTCAGGTTAGTATGGCCAATCTGAGCCACAGGGCCGTTACGTTCTCCCACTCCCGTCCCACAGTGATGCCATGGCAGGGCTGCATATGACGACATAGACCTCTTTAATTGGAGTA
Source organism: Urophycis tenuis (assembly GCA_036785325.1). NCBI lineage: Eukaryota > Metazoa > Chordata > Actinopteri > Gadiformes > Phycidae > Urophycis > Urophycis tenuis. The sequence continues at coordinate 6,415,752 of JAXIVH010000011.1, forward strand.
GCTGTAATGTTCTTATTGCAGACAGCCCTGCATATGATGATC
>JAXIVH010000011.1:6420793-6480793 GCA_036785325.1 Urophycis tenuis
CCCCCCTCCCCCCTTGCACTCCCCTTGGGGACCCCCAAGGAGCCACAACAGTGGAGGTCAGAGGTCACCCTGCCTATGTCATGAACTATTTCATCAATATACAATCAATTCTGTCAACTATGTATCATCATTGCACAATCAATACCGTCTCCAAATATCAAATAATTATCTGTACTGTCAGCTATATTTTATTAACATTGCCTTCTATATACGTATTATATACAGTATATATAAAATGTCCTGTATCATTCATATTTTGGTCTTTATCTTCCTCTATATCATCAATATCATGACTTACGTTATAACTATTATCAGCTATATCATAACTGTTTTCATAACCATAATAAGTATGATGTCGTCTGTAGCAAGTCATCAGTGTGATGTCATCAGTGTGTTTTCCTCCTACAGGAAGTCCCAGCAGCGGCTCTGAGCGCAGGCAGAGACAGGAACTAGCCCCTCCCCCCCTCCTGAGCAGACAGGAGGTGGAGGACCCCCCTGCCGAGGATGGCACCCCTCGACCTTCCTCAAGCCCCCCTTCCTCCCCTCCTAGCCGGGGTCACGATCTCTCGTCTGAGCTGCCCGCCTCTCGCCAGTCCTTCCGCCTCGCCATCGCTAACCCCAGTGACCTTCTGCTGGACGTCATGTGACATCCTGATGATGTCATATGACCCCCTACTGACGTCATGTGACTTCCTGAAGATGTCATGTGACCCACTGCTAGACGTCATGTGGCCTCCTGATGATGTAATGTGACCTTGATGACCTCATGAAGGGTGTGAGCTTTATGTAGCTGCAGTGTATTTGAGACAAACTTTCCAAAAAACACAATTATTATTATTATTATTGTTATTATGAGTTCTTTGTCTTTCTCAAGTTGCTGCCTGCAGGACCAACACAAGAACAGGCTAGATGTTTTTAGTGTAAGTATTCCAGTAGTTGTTGTGGCTCACGTAGTTTTCCACTGTAGAATCATTCAAACTGAATATGATATCCAGGTTATTACATATACTAATGTAATAAAATGATGTGATGGCTATTTTATCGCCCCCCCCTCCCCTGCTGTCTCTGACGATATTGGTATATTTGTTATTCACTTTGACATCACTGGATTCAAATTCATGGGAATACTGATTTTATTTATTAATATAACTTAATGTGAAAAGATAAGCTTTATGTTTGTGTGTTTATTTTTTTAAATGTAATAAAAACATTTTTGTTTTTGGACTTATGAAATGTTTGTGTGTGTGTGTGTCCATTTAAATCAGTAGCCTACTGACTAAGGTGCCCATTCAGATTGAAATGGGTCAGAAGTCAGATCCAACAGGCCATAATTGATCACCATCGTATTGTCAATATATGTGGCTGGCGGAATCCTTATCATTCTGAGTTCAAACCATAAAACACATCTTAGTTTTTAACTACACTGGTCGCATCCCAGTCTATAGTCTTGTGTACAAGACGACACTTAATGGCTGTTAGTCTGAAGGAAAGAACTCAAGGAACGAGCTTGTGCCGTTGGGTAGTGTCAGTTGTTGGTTTCAATCTCGGTGTTGGTGGCTGGGTCGCCTCCTGGTAGCAGTGTGTCGATGCTGTTGTTGGGTCGCATCCATATATATACAGTCTATGGTCGCATCCCGGTAGCAGTGTGTCGGTGCTGTTGGGTCGCATCCCGGTAGCAGTGTGTCGGTGCTGTTGTTGGGTCGCCTCCCGGTAGCAGTGTGTTGGCACTGTCGTTGGGTCGCATCCCGGTAGCAGTGTGTCGGTGCTGTTGTTGGGTCGCCTCCCGGTAGCACTGTGTTGGCGCTGTTGTTGGGTCGCATCCCGTCCTGCTGGGATCATCTGACAGCAGAGTCCGGCCAGTCGTCGACATCTTGCTTCAGACCGGAGGAGGGAAGGTGAGTGCGGTTCTTGAGGTGTAAAGCCCCGGTTCTCCCTGCTGTGTGTGTGCGGGGTGGTATGTAGCGGTGTGTGGTACTGTTGTGTTACAAGCACGATAAGATGTGTGCTCACATGTTGTATTTTTCGTGTTACCACGTTAGAGTCTGCATTGCAGCAGAGCTAGCACCCTGGGCTAGCTGGGTTAGCTTGCTGGCTAACGGGGTTAGATGATGTTCGGTTGGCTCGGTTCTGCTGAGCTGTGGGTTCACATATCTGGGTTCACCGTGAAGAACATCTTGTAGAGTATCTGGAGGAACATCAAGGGGAATACGACCCGCTATCCGATGGTCAGCTAAGCAAAGCAGCTAGCATCTACATAAAATAAATAAATAAGGAATATATCGATGTATAAATATCGATATATCGAAGAGGATCGATACCGACAGCAAAACAATACAAGGTTTGGGTCAGCAAACTACTAGAATGTAACCAAAATATAACATCATTATCGTCTTTAATTGATCACATGTTGGTGTTGGATCAATTGCAAATGTAATGTTCTTCATTTATAATATATTATAGATTTTAATGCTATTTGACTATTCTACGTGTGCAATCATATTGATGAGGGCTGACACTGTGAGGGTCTGCTGATGCTCTGTTTAGCTTCCATAATGGAGCATAGTGTGTTATGTCTAGATTTATCTTATTCTCTTATCTTAATAAGGCCTACTCTTATTGTGTAAGTAGACATACTTGCTGTATATATATTTTTATATTGTTATTCTTATTTAAATGTTTGTAACTGTCCTCTACTTTCTGTTGTGACACCCTAATGTCCCTAATGTCCTATCCGTTGGTGTTATATATATATATATATATATATATATATATATATATATATATATATATTATAAGGTGAAATGCTGATGACGGCAGATGATGACTGTCCTCATATTTAGCTTGAAGATGCTGAAAGTTAGGTTTAAGAGCTGCTATAAATATATATAATGTGTGTGTGTGTGTGTGTGTGTGTGTGTGTGTGTGTGTGTGTGTGTGTGTGTGTGTATATATATATATATATATATATATATATATATATATATATATATATATATATATATGGTTGACTCCGCCTCCCTCTGTATGAGACCATTTAGATTTCACACATCTCTGATCTCTTGCCCGATTGGATTCCCAGAGAATTCGTCAATCACAGATGTGTGAAATGTAACGCCTCCCAGTGTAGTGAGAGAGGGAGGGTCTGTTTTTTGGGGCGTTTAGTTTCAAAATCTTTCAAAACCCTAACCTGACATACCGCACCTTTCAAGTCTGCTCTGCTGTCTCCCATAGGCTGGCAGATAATGGGCGTGGCTGACTGACTGTCAGGAGCCATCATGATCGGAGGACTGTTCATCTACAACCATAAGGGGGAGGTGCTGATCTCCCGTGTGTACCGGGATGACATAGGGTGAGTGTCTCCCTGCGTACTGCTGGGCCTCATGTGAAGGCTTCGGGTTGGTGGGGTTAGTGTCCCTACATTGTCTGTCCAGTAAGGTGAGTAAGTGGTGAGTGAGGTGAGGTGAGGGCTCTTTGCTGAGGTATGCATGCTCAGTGGTGACTTGAGGATCAAACCAGAGGGCGAAAAGTCTGCCATTGGTATCTGTGTGGAATGCTTGAAACTTGGTCTGGTGACTTGCTGACTGTATTAACAGCAATGAGATGTTTCACCTTCTGACAAATGTACTTATTGTAAGTCGCTTTGGTTTAAAGCGTTTGCTAAATGCCCTAAATGTAAATGTGAATCTGTAGCCTCTGTAGAATCTGTAGAATCGGTTCTCCTGCTGCTTCTGCTCTACACATCCAGCACGTAGACTGCTGTGGATCACTGACTCACTGACTCACTGACTGCCTACACTGAGTCTGACTCGTTGTGCTACTGGTTCTCTGAGTGCTGCCTACATTGAGTCTGACTTGTTGTGTTACTGGTTCTCTGAGTGCTTCATACATTTAGTCTGACTCATGTTACTGGTCTCTGAGTGCTGCCTACATTGAGTCTGACTCGTTGTGTTACTGGTCTCTGAGTGCTGCCTACTATGAGTCTCAAGCCATCCTGAAGCTATGGCCTCCTACAGTATCATCATGCGTTTTTTTAATTCTTCTGTAGCAGCTTTTATTGCTCATAGTGTTTTTCCACAATATTTCCATAAAGACAATAATCACAATGTAACATTGGAGGGGTGCAGTAGGGGGGTACCTATTATATGCTTTTAAATAAAACAAATAGCACCTGGTGTTTAACAACATAATATCTCATTAGAAAATGGCTGATTGCAATGTTGCGACCATCCATGCATGTAAACTCTGAGGTTCTTGGTTGACTCCATGTCTGTCGTGGCAGCATTAAAAGGGTCCAAGCTTCAGTTTAATAGTTGAGTGAATGTTCCTATGGCAGAGCAGAGCTCCATACGGGTGGGCAGGACACACAGGGTCCGTATCAGGATGAGAGGGGGAGCCGGGTGCTTCGTCAAGGGCTCTGGGATTCAGAGAGCTGTTGCTAGGCAACAGCCTAATCTAATGACATGCTGCGGGCGCTCGTGACAAGGCCTGTGGTGATGAAGACGTTTCTGATTGGCCAAAATGTTTGGCGGTTGGTCTTGGGAGACTCACCTGGTACTTAGTGAGTGGAACCGTTGAGTGAAGACGTGGGACTGGCTTTAAAGCTTAGTGGCTGTCTGGTGGAAGAAACACCTGCTGTACAGGTGTACAGCTAGTGTGTGCACAGGTGATGCCTACCTGTACAAATGTGTAGTCAGAGTACAGGTGATGTTTGTACAGGTGTGTAGTCACAGTACCGGTGATGTCTGTACAGGTGTGTAGTCAGGAAAGGTCTGTACAGGTGTGTAGTCAGAGGACAGGTCAGTACAGGTGATGTCTGTACAGGTGATGTCTGTACAGGTGTGTAGTCAGAGGACAGGTCAGTACAGGTGATGTCTGTAGTACAGGTGTGTAGTCTGAGGACAGGTGTGTAACACGCTCTTGTCTCCGTGTCCAGGCGTAACGCGGTGGATGCGTTCCGTGTGAACGTCATCCACGCCCGCCAGCAGGTGCGGTCCCCCGTCACCAACATCGCGCGCACCAGCTTCTTCCATGTCAAGCGCTCCAACATCTGGCTGGCGGCCGTCACCAAGCAGAACGTCAACGCCGCCATGGTGTTTGAGTTCCTGTACAAGATGTGTGACGTCATGACGGCCTACTTCAGCAAGATCAGCGAGGAGAACATCAAGAACAACTTTGTGCTGATTTACGAGCTGCTGGACGGTACGGAGCGTCTTCTCAGTCACCCTGACCCCTGACCCCCCACCAGCTTCCTTCACTCTGGGCCCGCAGGGACCGGACCCACGACCCCTGCGGGTCAGGGTCCACGTGCTAATATGTTCACTTGGGCCCGGGCCCATTCGTATCCAGTCAGGTCTGAGTGGGTCCGAAGAGCCAAGTCCCGCGGAGGCGGAACTTGTGTGGTGACCGGGCTGACCAATAGGATCAGACCACAGGAAGGGAATAAGGAGAAGAGAAGGTGGCGCTGCTGCGTTACGGAGTGTCACTGCCATCTGCTGGACAAACGGTAGAATGACACCGCTAGACGCTAGATGGCAGTCAGGCTGCGCATTTTGAGAGTAAAATATAATTCCCACATATTTGCCAAGCAAATTACAATTTGATGTAATCATCTTACTTGATGTCATATCTGTAAAAATTAGTAAGTTAAGTATTGTAATATTTCACAACCTATGGGTTTGCCATTTATACCAAATGTGATTGGCTATGAATAATTGGCCCTGATCAACACTAGATGACACTTCACTCCTGTTGAAGCCCTCATGCTCGTCTCCTTAGAGCTTTACTGAAGGTTCACCAGAGGGAGCCAGAGGAATATGTTCTAGAAAACGGCCAAGCTACAGGCAGACAGGAAGTGCTCTCCAGGAAGTCGTGATTCTCTGTAGTGCTGTAGTTTTTTTAGGTTTTGATTTTTGTATGCTGGATGAGAAAATCAAGACCTAAAGAAAATCCAGCTCTGCAGCTGTGTCCTCTAATGGTAAAGTGAAGACATTTGGATGCTTTTCTAGTGCCGCCCAGAAGGCTGAGAGCAATCATAGCAGAACCCTGAACCACTGAGATGGAAGTGCTTGGCAAACGGGTTTCCGGAAAGCAGGTGTAGCTCTGGGGATCTGGAACACGCAGAACAACGGTCTGCTGGCTGGTTGGTTCCGGTTCTACTCTGAATACTCTGAATACTGTGAATACACTACACTGAACAGAGCCCCACCACGTGAAGTTCACCCAAACACTGCGCACTGCAGGTAGAAGGGGAAACAACAGGTCTTCGGGCCTCCTGGTGCTGTGTGAGGCACACCAGGGACATGTGATCCTGGAGTTATTGTTCTGTTTGATTCTTAAGTTCTTCATTGGTCTGGATGTGATAAAACAAGCCAGAATGCTATTTCTAAGGGTCAGCCCTAGAAATAGCTTCTATTGTGTGTGTATATATATATATCTTCATCTTCCATAATTTTGAAAACTTCCTCTGTGTAATAAGGCTTGTAGTCCCTCATACATTTCTGTATACATCTTCTAGCATTTGCTCTACTGTGTCCGTGTGGCGTGACGTGACCTTTGTGACCAGTTGCTTCTTGTTGTAGAGATCCTGGACTTCGGCTACCCGCAGAACTCTGAGAGTGGAGCCCTGAAGACCTTCATCACCCAACAGGGTATCAAGAGCCAGGTCAGAGAGCCCACTTCACACCATTATAATGTAATATGTAATGTAATAACATTGTATTACATTGTATGACACTGTGTATTCCACTGATGTTTTAGGGGAGGTAAGGCTTCATGGCTGGGAAGCACTCAACTTAAAGTGACGAATAGCAATCCAACATGTAATCCAATGAGAGAAACACACAGCAGGCCTTGTAGTGTGTCTGTGGTGCACAGTTCTTGTCATCTAGAACCATCCTATGAAGAACCATGACAACATTGTGAAACTCAATGTAAATATTTAATTTTTTCTCCCCCCCCCCTCTCTCCATGGACCTGCCACATCGCAGCATCATGTAAGTTTCACCTCCAGGCCTGTAACATCCAGCCAACGCAGAGTGACTGTCTCCCCCAGAGTAACACTATTGTCTCCCCCAGAGTAACACTGTTCTCTCCCCCCTGAGTAACAGTGTTGTGTCCCCCCAGAGTAACACTATTATCTCCCCCCTGAGTAACATTGGCGTGTCCCCCCCTGAGTAACAGTGTTGTGTCCCCCCCCTGAGTAACACTGTTGTCTCCCCCAGAGTAACACTGTTCTCTCCCCCCTGAGTAACAGTGTTGTGTCCCCCCAGAGTAACACTATTATCTCCCCCCTGAGTAACAGTGGCGTGTCCCCCCCTGAGTAACAGTGTTGTGTCCCTCCCAGAATAACAGTGTTGTGTCCCCCCCAGAGTAACAGTGTCGTGTGTCCCCCTTAGTAACAGTGTCGTGTCCCCCCCTGAGTAACAGTGTCGTGTCCCCCCCCGAGTAACAGTGTCGTGTCCCCCCCAGAGTAACAGTGTCGTGTCCCCCCCTGAGTAACAATGTCGTGTCCCCCCCTGAGTAACAATGTCGTGTCCCCCCCAGAGTAACAGTGTCATGTCCCCCCCAGAGTAACAGTGTCGTGTCCCCCCCAGAGTAACAGTGTCGTGTCCCCCCCAGAGTAACAGTGTCGTGTGTCCCCCTGAGTAACAGTGTCGTGTGTCCCCCTGAGTAACAGTGTCGTGTCCCCCCCAGAGTAACAGTGTCGTGTCCCCCCCTGAGTAACAGTGTCGTGTGTCCCCCTGAGTAACAGTGTCGTCCCCCCCCCTGAGTAACAGTTACGTGTGTCCCCCTGAGTAACAGTGTCGTGTCCCCCCCTGAGTAACAGTGTCGTGTCCCCCCCCTGAGTAACAGTGTCATGTCCCCCCCGCGAGTAACAGTGTCGTGTCCCCCCCAGAGTATCAGTGTACTGTCCCCCCCAGAGTAACAGTGTCGTGTCCCCCCCAGAGTAACAGTGTCGTGTGTCCCCCTGAGTAACAGTGTCGTGTGTCCCCCTGAGTAACAGTTACGTGTGTCCCCCTGAGTAACAGTGTCGTGTCCCCCCCTGAGTAACAGTGTCGTGTCCCCCCTGAGTAACAGTGTCGTGTCCCCCCCCGAGTAACAGTGTCATGTTCCCCCCGCGAGTAACAGTGTCATGTCCCCCCCGCGAGTAACAGTGTCGTGTCCCCCCCCCAGAGTAACAGTGTACTGCCCCCCCCTGAGTAACAGTGTCGTGTTCCCCCCTGAGTAACAGTGTTGTGTCCCCCCCAGAGTAAGGATGAGCAGTCCCAGATCACCAGCCAGGTGACCGGTCAGATCGGCTGGAGACGTGAAGGAATCAAATACCGCCGCAACGAGCTGTTCCTGGACGTCCTGGAGAGCGTCAACCTGCTGATGTCCCCACAAGGTCCCATGTTCTGAGATGTTGTCCCCACAAGCTCCCATGATCTGAGATGTTGTCCCCACAAGGTCCCATGTTCTGAGATGTTGTCCCCACAAGCTCCCATGATCTAAGATGTTGTCCCCACAAGCTCCTATGATTGAGATGTTGTCCCCACAAGCTCCCATGATTGAGATGTTGTCCCCACAAGGTCCCATGATTGAGATGTTGTCCCCACAAGGTCCCATATTCCTATCCAGCCCCCCGGCCGCTGGATAGCGACCGAGGAACTGTCAAATCTCCACACACATCTGCAGATCCGCGATGGCAGTGTGTATTGATGTGTGTGTTAACGTGTGTTAACGTGTCTCAATGTGTGTGTATGCAGGCCAGGTGCTCAGTGCCCATGTGTCTGGCCGTGTGGTGATGAAGAGCTACCTCAGTGGGATGCCGGAGTGTAAGTTTGGGATGAACGACAAGATTGTGATCGACAAGCAGCAAGGAAAGGGGGCCGCGTCTGACGAGTCAGCCAAGAGGTGAGGACCCTGACTCTGACGCTAGAGACATCCTCTAGCTCGTATACAGGAGATGTGTCCCTGATACTTAATTACATTACACTAGCAGTAGCAATTTATCAGGCAATAAAAAAAAATTGGAATAAAACATGAGATCCACGTGGAATCATTTTATAATGAAGAATTGTTTAATAGGTTATCGTTGTAACCTGACATGATATACATGGTGTGTATACACGCACACGCACACTCACTCACCCCTGAATCTGTGTGTGTCCCCAGTGGGAAGCAGTCTATAGCAATAGACGACTGCACCTTCCACCAGTGTGTTCGTCTCAGCAAGTTCGACTCGGAGCGCAGCATCAGCTTCATCCCGCCGGACGGAGACTACGAGCTCATGAGGTTAGTTCCCCCCCCCCCCCCGCTGAGACCTCTCGTCTCTGGACCCTCGGGACGGGCGTGTCTCCCCCCACAGACCTCCCGACTCAGAGCACCGAGTCAGCGGTCGCGTTGGGGGAGCGTCTGGGTTCTTTTACCAAAGGCGTCATTTTGGGGGCAGCTTTTGTCCAAAGTCACCGTGAAACAATGCAAAGCTTTGTGGGATTTCTTTTTGTGCAGAAGTTGCTGGAATGAGTGAATTTGTAACAAAAGCTGTCCTTTTTTTAAATTAGTTTTATCTGATCCCTTAAAGTAAGGAGCTGGCAGACTGGTCTGCCTGTGGGGAGGAGGAGGAGGGGGAGGAGGGGGGAGGGGGGAGGGGGAGGAGGAGGAGGAGGAGGAGGGGGTTTGTGGAGAAGGGGGGACGGTTAACGTGGCCATTGGTTGGTTTGCGAGGACTTGGCTGTGCCGACCCCTGAAGGCCTGGTTTGAGATGCTGATGTGGGCTGCTGGCTCTTCCCCCGCCCCCCCCCCCCAGGTACCGGACCACCAAGGACATCATCCTGCCCTTCAGGGTCATCCCCCTGGTCAGGGAGGTGGGCCGCACCAAGCTAGAGGTCAAGGTGGTCATCAAGTCCAACTTCAAGGCCTCGCTTCTCGCCCAGAAGATAGAGGTCAGACACACTCACCACACACACACACACACATACTAGTGATGTCATGGAGGGATGTCATACAGGGAGTAGAGCTGTGTAGTCTAAGCAGTTAGTTAGGTTGTAAACAAGAAGTGGTTAGTTACTAAACAGGAATAGGATAGTTTGTAAACAGGAAATGGCTGGGTTCTGAGCAGTGTGTGTGTGTGTGTGTGTGTGTGTGTGTGTGGTTGTGTGTGTGTGTGTGTGTGTGTGTGTGTGTGTGTGTGTGTGTGTGTGTGTGTGTGTGTGTGTGTGTGTGTGTGTGTGTGTGTGTGTGTGTGTGTGTGTGTGTGTGTGTGTGTGTTCCAGGTGCGTATCCCCACTCCCCTTAACACCAGTGGGGTGCAGGTGATCTGCATGAAGGGGAAGGCCAAGTACAAGGCCAGCGACAACGCCATCGTCTGGAAGTAGGTGCAGCTAGAGCACGTAGACAGCCCCCTTCTGCTTCCCACTCAGTACTTAAGTATGTGTGTGTGTTTGTGCAGGATAAAGCGCATGGCTGGGATGAAGGAGTCTCAGATCAGTGCAGAGATTGAGTTGCTGCCCACCAATGAGAAGAAGAAGTGGACACGCCCCCCCATCTCCATGAACTTTGAGGTCAGCTGTAACCCTGTCTGTGTATCTGTATGTACCCCTGACGCGCTGCCTGTATAGGCTGAGTTATGCTTAAGTTATGCTTCCGCGTTGACGCAACGCTAGGGGGCTTACGACCCCCCTTGCGTCGACTGCAAGGGCCTGAAGTGCACCTCCCAAAAATCCTAGACGTGTGTCGAGGCGACGCAACACCAACGCAGCGGCATTGGCTGTGATTGGTCCGCTAACTACATCTGCTGTAGATCGCTAGTAATCCGCATGTAATGAACAGAACAGTCATTCTGGTCGCCCTCTACCGGTGTGGCATTGAATTGCATTTCGACACGTTAACCCCAGGCAGAACTATCACGGTCTCATGACTGCGTCCAAGCAACTGCGTGGCCATTGCGTGATCACTACATGATCACTACACGGAACCATAACTGACGCTTAAGCCTGTCTTGTCTGCCCCCAGGTTCCCTTCGCACCATCAGGGTTGAAGGTTCGATACCTCAAGGTGTTTGAGTCCAAGCTCAACTACAGCGACCATGATGTCATCAAGTGGGTGCGCTACATTGGACGCAGTGGGATCTACGAGACTCGATGCTGATTGGCCAGCAGCCAGATTACCCACAATCCTCCACTCCCAGCTCCTCTCCGCCCATTGGCCAATCACTGGACTATTATCCACAATCCTCCACTCCCACCTATAGCTGTAGTCTTCAACGTGGACCACCGTGACCTGTCAATCATCTGTTATCTCCCTGCTGATTGGTGTAGCTCGTAGACCCCGCCCCTTTGCTGTCAGGGTAGCTCAGCTACACCTGGAACTAGTAGTTACCACGGTAACTAGTAATTATAGTAGTACACAAATTACTGCGGTAACTACTGCAGTACACCAATTCAAACTACAGTGGTTACCATAGTACTTGGCATTAGTACTACAGTAGTTATAGTAACTAGTGTAAGTTGTCTGTCTGTGTTTCAGAGTATCTCTCTGCCATGTCATATATATATATATATATATATGTATGTATATATATGTATATATATATGTATGTATATATATGTATATATATATATATATATATATATATATATGTGTGAATATATATATATATACACACATATATATACTGTATATATATGTATATATATATATATATATATATATATATATATATGTATATGTGTGTGATATTTATCCTATATATACCATTTCTAAAGTATAGTGTCTCCTTGGTTGTGTTAAAGTGATGATGATGATGATGAAGGTGTACCAGGTGTATTCGTGACCAAATGTGTGCTGTTAAGATGAACCACCAGTTGATCTGAATAAAACAAATCAAAACTACAACCTCTTGGTGTTGCCTCTGGTCTTATTAAGTCCAATGTGATCCTTTCTGGTCTGCTCAGGTCTGGGCTGGTCAGGTCTGATTCAATCTGGTCTAGTCTAATCCAGTCTGGTCTTGGTGCCGGCCCTGTCTTGTCTTGGTCTGGGTTCTCGTCTAGTCTGGTAGGGTCTAGTTTGCCTCTGGACTGATCAAGTCTAGTCTGGGTGTGTTCCAGATCTAGGACTGGTCTAATCTATGTCTGGAATTGTCTAGGTCGAGGTCTGATCTAGTCTAGGTCTGATCTTGGTCTATTTAGACTGGACCTGGCTCTAGTGTAGGTCTGTTCTAATATGCACTAGGTTCAAGTGATGATGGGACATGCACGTCTGAGCGGCTCTATCTAGTCCCTGCTCCCCAACATGGCTGTTGCCATGGTTACGGTGGGTGGAGGAATGCAGTGTGCTTGCTGTGTGTTGATAGAAGGGTGGGGGTCCCCGCGAGACAAACAGGAAGCCTGCGCGGGGCTGTGGGAAAGATGGAAAGCAATCAGGTGAACCGTGGGAACCCTGAGCTGGCAGGCAGCCAGCGCTGCTCACTGCTGTAGGGTTTAGCCTGTGTGTGTGTGTGTGAGGGGGGGGGGGGGGGGGGGGTTAGCATGTGCGGGGGGGTTAGCGTGTGCGTGGTGGTAGCGTGTATGTGGGGGGTTAGCGTGTGGGCGGGGGGTTAGTGTGTGTGTGGTGGTAGCCTGTGTGTGTTAGTGCGTGATGTAGATGGACAGATGAATGGACAGACGTGTAATTAAAAGCTCGTCATTCAGCTGGGCTGGAAGCTCTGGGGGTCCGTCTGCTTTGTGTCCTGGAGCAGCCAGCACCACAACCTCACGGTCCTGCTGGTCCTGCAGACTGCTGCTCTATGATCCATGTCTTTATCTAGTTCCTATTTAGCCGTGGCTCATATGCTTTTCTTTAGAGGGACTTGCAGTGAAGACAGACAGGTCATCAAGGAGTGGGGAGGGGTTAGACAGTACAGAGACAGGTCATCGAGGAGCAGGGAGGGGTTAGACAGTACAGAGACAGGTCATCAAGGAGCAGGTAGGAGTTGGACAGTACAGAGACAGGTCATTAAGGAGCAGGGAGGGGTTAGACAGTACAGAGACAGGTCATTAAGGAGCAGGTAGGGGTTAGACAGTACAGAGACAGGTCATCAAGGAGCAGGTAGGGATTAGACAGTACAGAGACAGGTCATCAAGGAGCAGGGAGGGGTTAGACAGTACAGAGACAGGTCATTAAGGAGCAGGTAGGGGTTAGACAGTACAGAGACAGGTCATTAAGGAGCAGGTTAGACAGTACAGAGACAGGTCATCAAGGAGCAGGTAGGGATTAGACAGTACAGAGACAGGTCATTAAGGAGCAGGTAGGGGTTAGACAGTACAGAGACAGGTCATTAAGGAGCAAGTAGGGGTTAGATAGTGCAGAGACAGGACATTAAGGAGTTTTTGGGGGTTGGGGCAGCTTGCTCAAGGATGCCTACAAGTACATTTACATTTAACTTAGGGCATTTAGCAGGTGCTTTTGTCCAAAGCGACTCACAATCAGTACATTTATAGTACATTTGTGGACTGTGGACATTGGGATTCGAACCTTTCAGAACCTTACGACTGGGAGTCTGGCACACAAAACCCTTGACAAGTCGGTTCTTAAACCTTTTCATCTCGGGACCCAAAAGACAGTTTCAGTGTGATGCGTCTTCTCACTGTGTGCAGTTGTGCTGCAGTGCTGTGTCACACTGTATGTAGTGATCCTGTCCTCACAGCGCTTCTGGGCAATGCAACATCGCTAGGCTAGGAGTTAAAATATTGCTAAGCTAGGAGTTCAGTTAAACCATTGCTAGGACTTAAAAAATGTTCTTAAAATATTTTGCTCAGAATTAAAACATTGCTAGGCTAGGAGTGATAACATGTTGCCCAGCTAGGAGTTATAATGTGTCTCCAGGCTACAAATGTAAACTTGTCACTAGGCTTGGAGTTAAAGGAGCTAGGTCTGGTGTTGGGGCCCAGGAACTGTAGGCCCCCCAACACTGACTGATGTTGGTAGCGGCCAGCAGACAGGCGCTTGGCTCGGCCGCATAGCGCTAGCTGCCAAGCTGCTAAATGCCAGCGCTAAACAATGGATTTTTAAAGAGAACAGAAGCTACTTAACATGCACCATCAGAAGACTTCCTGTAAAAATACAACTGTGACCAAGCTAGCAAGAAACCCAATAAAGACTGGTCAAAGAACACACACACATACAGTATCAGTGCTAACTATTAAGAATGAGAAGTTTCATGTCTCTCCTCTCATCCTTCCATCATTCTGTCTCATCTATCATCCCTCCATCATTCTGTCTCATCTATCATCCCTCCGTCATTCTGTCTCATCTATCATCCCTCCATTATTCTGTCTCTCCTCCATCATCTCCCCATTATTGTGTCTCTCATCATCCCTCAATTGATGTTAGCCCTGCCCCTTTTAGGACAAACCTGATTGGGTCCCTGGGCTTCATTGGTCTGTGCCTAAGACCTAAACTAAGGGTCCTTTGTTTAGTTACAGTCTGCCGGGGACGGCCACATGGAGAAACCAGCAGGAGTAAGATACATTTTGAAAGTACAAACCAAAAAAATCCAACCCCTCCCTTCGGGCCTCCTTCCTGAGCCATGTCCCCCAAAACATGTGACCAGCTCGCTAGCTTTAGCAAGAGGTCTGCCTGTCTTGAGGAAGACTCCGGTCTTGCCAATGGGTTCACGGGCAGAGTAGCAGAGTAGTGCATGTCCGGTTGGACAGGTACACAGACAGGTAGCCGGGTGGACAGGTACACAGACAGGTAGCCGGGTGGACAGGTACACAGACAGGCCGTCCAGTTGTTTCATTGAACTGTTATAACAGATACTCAACTTTTTTAGTTTGTTAGAGCATTTGATTAATTGATTGATTTATAGAGAATTTCAACTCATACAACACAAATTCTTTGAAATGATGTTGCCTACCCTAGCTTTAACATGAATAACACCAGTAGGCGTTCAAGTCAACTTCTAACCTGAGGAGGATCGAGCTCCACGGGGGTGGAGGGGGGAAGAAACACACGAAGGAAATAAGAAACGTGGACTTCCTAGAAGTCTTCGGCGTCTTTATGTTTGGACAGGTGTCCTCCAGAGGTGAGACGAACACATCTGGACAACATCTGCTCTGCATGACGTCACGATCAGTCGGGTTTAGGGTCACTGAACTTCCAGGTGAGCGACGTGACGCGCGGGTCGGGGTGGGGGCGAGGTGGGTGGAGGTTTGGATGATCGCGCTCGTCATGTCCCCGCCCCGAGGGGAGCCGACTCAGCGGACGGGGGGAGCGGAACCTAGAGATCCGAGATCCAGGGTCGGTCGAGGTTCCTCCCGGGAGAGAGACGCTCCAGGGTCGGGAGGGTTCAGAGAGAGAGAAGTCTAGCGGACTGAGCGGCGATGTGCAGCCGCGGGATGCAAGCCCTTCTCGGGGTGCTGCTCGCCGCGGGAGTCCTGGAGCACCGCGGCGCCGCGACGCGCACGGACGAAATCGTGAGTAGAGAACTACACTAAATAACCCTATTTCTGCGCCTAAAGCTACACCTAATAACGTAAACCTAACCCTAGTTGCCCAAAACTACACATAATAACGCGAAAATACATCTGACAACCTATAACTACACTTTAAACTATACAATAACCGAAAACGTGCCCTAATAAGGTAAAACTGCACCTAAAACATAGAACTGCACCCAAACACCTAAAGCTACACCCAGTAAACTAAAACTAAAACGAACCTACACACTTAAACTATGCATGATATCTTTAAGCTAGACCTACCAAACGTTACCAATGGTATTATTGGTGCTCTAATGATATTGTTAACTATTCATATGCTATACACAAATTAATTAATTAATAATAATAATAATAATAATAATAATAATAATAATAATAATAATAATTATTCTTATTATTATTATTATTAAATTGATAGAAATAGCCTATTTATAATTAGAGAATACAAGTTGTTTTGTGTTATGTCCTATTTCAACATTTATTTTCACAAGATCTGTTTGTGAGTGTATTTAAGTTCCGTTTCAAATAAACAAAAGCTGTGTGTGTATGTGAGAGAGAGGGGGGGGGGGGGGGGGGAGAGAGAGGACGAGAGAGGGAGAGAGAGTGTATATATGAAAGTCTGTCTGCGTATGCATGCAAGTGTTCGTCTGTGAGAGAAATGAAATGTGTGTGTGTGTGGTGAAGGTTCACATATGGATGGGAGATATTTGAGCAGGAAGAGAGAATGTTCAGCAGAACCAGATGACATGAAAGAGGAGTAGACAGATTTACATTCCCCGTCTGCCACATCCCATTGATGGGGGATTATTAACGTTGTTCATAAAAATCTTATTTATAGTTGGGCTAATAGAGCCTGTAGATCTAGTAGGTCTATTAGATTCACAATGTCTAGTAGGTCTAGTGGATCAGGTAGGTCCAGAAGGACCAGAAGGTCTAGCAGGTCCTACCTCCTTAAAGCCTGACATCACTACTTATCACATATGATGATCACATCAACACACATCATCACTTTCCATCACCGACAAGGTGATAAAAACAAGTCCACAATCAAGTTCATGTCCTTGCTTCTTTTGTTGGCTATGCATTCATGATGGGCTTTAAAAAGGAAGAATAAAGTCAACGACATTTCCATCCGTTTCTATGATTATACAACATACAACAGGCCAAAGATTTGTATGAACGTGAACCTGTCCCTGAAGGCAGAAGGGGACATATCATTACAAGAACAGAGCACAACATAATTCAGATCAGTAGGGGGAATGTATCATTTGGGTTATTTCATCTGTAACAAGCACTTCTGGATGAAAGTGTCCCTGTCCCAGTAGACGTGTCCAGTAGATGTGTCCAGTGTGTCCAGTAGACATGTCAAGTGTGTCCAGTAGATGTGTCAAGTGTGTCCAGTAGATGTGTCAAGTGTGTCCAGTAGATGTGTCCAGTGTGTCCAGTAGATGTGTCAAGTGTGTCCAGTAGATGTGTCCAGTGTGTCCAGTAGATGTGTCCAGTGTGTCCAGTAGACATGTCCAGTGTGTCCAGTAGATGTGTCCAGTGTGTCCAGTAGATGTATCCAGTGTGTCCAGTAGATGTGTCCAGTGTGTCCAGTAGATGTGTCCAGTGTGTCCAGTAGACATGTCCAGTGTGTCCAGTAGATGTGTCCAGTGTGTCCAGTAGATGTATCCAGTGTGTCCAGTAGATGTGTCCAGTGTGTCCAGTAGACATGTCCAGTGTGTCCAGTAGATGTGTCCAGTGTGTGCAGTAGACATGTCCAGTGTGTGCAGTAGATGTCTTCATAGTTTGTTTGGTCCATTTTGTTTACCATGTCTGTGATCCACTTAAAATGATTGCCTGGTTGGTGGCCACTGGTCTTGTAGGTCCAGTATGTCCAGTAGCCTACTAGACTAGTTCCAGGTTCGGGTCTGAAACTGTCGGGTTCTCTTGGTTGTATACAGGTCCTGAAAAGAACCCCACGATACGCCATCAACCCCCTGGGACACCGCTGGCAGCACCACAACCTCACCTACAAGTAGAGACACCTCACGTACAAGTAGAGACACCTCACCTACAAGTAGAGACACCTCACCTACAAGTAGAGACACCTCACCACCAGTAGAGACACCTCACTACTAGGAGAGACACCTCACCACCAGTAGAGACACCTCACTACTAGGAGAGACACCTCACCTACAAGTAGAGACACCTCACCACCAGTAGAGACACCTCACCTACAAGTAGAGACACCTCACCACCAGTAGAGACACCTCACTACAAGTAGAGACACCTCACCACCAGTAGAAACACCTCACTACTAGGAGAGACACCTCACCACCACTACAGACACCTCTCCTACAAGTAGAGGAACCTCACCACCAGTAAAGATACCTCACCTACAAGTAGAGGCACCTCACCTACAAGTGGAGAGACACCTCACCACCAGTAGAGACACCTCACCTACAAGTAGAGACACCTCACCACCAGTAGAGACATCTCACCTACAAGTAGAGACACCTCACCACCAGTAGAGACACCTCACCTACAAGTAGAGACACCTCACCTACAAGTAGAGACACCTCACCACCAGTAGAGACACCTCACCACCAGTAGAGACACCTCACCTACAAGTAGAGACACCTCACCTACAAGTAGAGACACCTCACCACCAGTAGAGACACCTCACCTACAAGAGGAGACACCTCACCACCAGTAAAGACACCTCACCTACAAGTAGAGACACCTCACCACCGGTAGAGACACCTCACCTACAAGTAGAGACACATCACCTACAAGTAGAGGCACCTCACCTACAAGTGGAGAGACACCTCACCACCAGTAGAGACACCTCACCTACAAGTAGAGACACCTCACCACCAGTAGAGACACCTCACCTACAAGTAGAGACACCTCACCTACAAGTAGAGACACCTCACCACCAGTAGAGACACCTCACCTACAAGAGGAGACACCTCACCACCAGTAAAGACACCTCACCTACAAGTAGAGACACCTCACCACCGGTAGAGACACCTCACCTACAAGTAGAGACACCTCACCACCAGTAGAGACACCTCACCTACAAGTAGAGACACCTCACCACCAGTAGAGACACCTCACCTACAAGTAGAGACACCTCACCTACAAGTAGAGACACCTCACCCACAAGTAGAGACACCTCACCACCAGTAGAGACACCTCACCTACAAGTAGAGACACCTCACCTACAAGTAGAGACACCTCACCACCAGTAGAGACACCTCACCTACAAGTAGAGACACCTCACCTACAAGTAGAGACACCTCACCACCAGTAGAGACACCTCACCTACAAGTAGAGACACCTCACCTACAAGTAGAGACACCTCATCACCACCAGTAAAGACACCTCACCTACAAGTAGAGACACCTCACCACCAGTAGAGACACCTCACCTACAAGTAGAGACACATCACCTACAAGTAGAGGCACCTCACCTACAAGTGGAGAGACACCTCACCACCAGTAGAGACACCTCACCTACAAGTAGAGACACCTCACCACCAGTAGAGACACCTCACCTACAAGTAGAGACACCTCACCTACAAGTAGAGACACCTCACCACCAGTAGAGACACCTCACCTACAAGAGGAGACACCTCACCACCAGTAAAGACACCTCACCTACAAGTAGAGACACCTCACCACTGGTAGAGACACCTCACCTACAAGTAGAGACACCTCACCTACAAGAGGAGACACCTCACCACCAGTAAAGACACCTCACCTACAAGTAGAGACACCTCACCACCAGTAGAGACACCTCACCTACAAGTAGAGACACCTCACCTACAAGTAGAGACACCTCACCCACAAGTAGAGACACCTCACCACCAGTAGAGACACCTCACCTACAAGTAGAGACACCTCACCACCAGTAGAGACACCTCACCTACAAGTAGAGACACCTCACCTACAAGTAGAGACACCTCATCACCACCAGTAGAGACACCTCACCTACAAGTAGAGACACCTCACCTACAAGTAGAGACACCTCACCACCAGTAGAGACACCTCACCTACAAGTAGAGACACCTCACCTACAAGTAGAGACACCTCACCTACAAGTAGAGACACCTCATCACCACCATTAGAGACACCTCACCTACAAGTAGAGACACCTCACCTACAAGTAGAGACACCTCACCACCAGTAGAGACACCTCACCTACAAGTAGAGACACCTCACCTACAAGTAGAGACACCTCACCACCAGTAGAGACACCTCACCTACAAGTAAAGACACCTCACCACCAGTAGAGACACCTCACCTACAACTAGAGACACCTCCCCTACAAGTAGAGACCCCTCAGCCCTAAGAGACACTAAATAAACTTTACCGCCTGTCTTTCGGTCTGGCTAGCTGTCTGTCTGCTTGTTTGTCCGCCTTTCCTTCTCCCTGTCTGTGTGCAGGATCCTGAGCTACCCTAGCTCTCTGAACCAGCAGGACACCAGGAAGGCCATCAGTGCAGCGTTCAGCCGCTGGAGTGACGTGTCCCCACTTAGCTTCTCTGAGGTGATGGCAGCCAACGCCAGCGCTGACATCGTTCTCGGTACACGCCCACGTTGCCATGTTACCCTGCGTGTTACATGCATCAGCTTCCCCCAAAACAACGTCATAGGAACGTTTGTTTGTTGGGCCGTTGCAACGCAGAGCGTGTTTGACCCGGCTGCTTTCTGGACCATTGTGCTGTGGACAGACTGGACGTTTTATCACACTTCATTCACACCAATCCATTCATACAGATTTATTTGAATTGATTAATTATTGAAACATGTTTTATTCTGTTAATGCAGAGGTTTAATTAGATTTCCTGAATTTAATCAAATTTATTAACATTCATGTTAACTAATTGTTAAATTCAATTAAGTGTTTAATTAGTACTCCGTTTCCCTTTTCTGGTAAAAGTGATAATATGTGTGTGTATAGGGTTCTACGTTCTCAACCATACTGACTGCTGGGGGTCCCCACTCCACCCGTGTTTTGATGGTCTGAACGGGGAGCTGGCCCACGCCTTCCTGCCCCCCCGTGGGGAGATCCACTTCGACAACCAGGAGCTCTGGATCCTCGGCAGGTCCCGCTTCAGCTGGAAACAAGGTTTTGTATTATCTAGATCTATATACTTATAAATAACTCATAGAGAGAGAGAGAGAGAGAGAGAGAGAGAGAGAGAGAGAGAGAGAGAGAGAGGAGAGAGAGAGAGAGAGAGAGAGAGAGAGAGAGAGAGAGAGAGAGAGAGAGAGAGAGACACACACACACACACATACAGCTAAAACCATAAGGACATCCCCCCCCCCCCCAGGTGTCTGGCTGAACGACCTGGTCCAAGTGGCGGCTCATGAGATTGGTCATGCTCTGGGTCTGTGGCACTCCCGCCACCCAGGGGCCCTCATGCACCCCAACGCCACCTTCACAGGTCAGCGCACCGTGGCCCAGGACGACATCTGGGGCATCCAGCGACTCTATGGTACACACACAGACACACACACAAATGCACACGCCTGGGACATGTGCCCCAGCTAGCCTGCGGGGTGACAGCTAGGGCCCGCTCCCTGGCTCAGACCACACCAGGTGTGTGGGTCTTTACATTTATGCATGTTCTGAATTCCAATGGAAATGACAGTAATGTGTGCATGTGTGTGTGTGTGTGTTGCCATCGATGTGTGTATGTGTGTGTGTGTGTGTGTGTTCCTGCAGGCTGTCTGGATAAGAAGCGTGTGTGTGAACCATGGGCGAGGCTGGGGTTCTGCAGCAGGAGGAAGACCTTCATGAGGAAGAACTGTCCCCAGCGCTGTGAGCTCTGCTACGGTACGTCAGACAGGAAGTACCTCCCCCCTCTGTGAGCTCTGCTACCGTACATCAGACAGGAAGTACCTCCCCCTTTGTCTGTGAGCTCTGCTACCGTACGTCAGACAGGAAGTACCTCCCCCCTCTGTGATCTCTGCTACCGTACATCAGACAGGAAGTACCTCCCCCTTTGTCTGTGAGCTCTGCTACCGTACGTCAGACAGGAAGTACCTCCCCCCTCTGTGAGCTCTGTAACCGTACGTCAGACAGGAAGTACCTCCCCCTCTGTCTGTGAGCTCTGCTACCGTACGTCAGACCGGATGTACCCTCCCCTGTCAGAGGGGTCCTGGCGGGGGTGAGTACGATGTTAGACTGGACAGGGGCAAGCTGTGTGAATGAACATGATGGATACAGAAATTAGACGAATCTGTTGGTCCTGGACCAGAAGTTCCTCCACGTGGTTCACTGGTCTTGTCTATGTTGTCAGGACTGCAGAGTCACTCCCCATCTTCTGGAAGAGACTCAAGACCCACTTGTTCAGAGTTCACCTGAACCCTGCATAACCCTACCATCATGCTCTTATTTGTTGTACGTCTTGGCACTGTAACTTGGCACTTAGTCAGAGATGTTGTATACTAGCAATGGTTAATCTAGCTATTCAAATGCTTGAAACTTGTTCTGGTGACTTTCTTACTGTATTAGCAGCAATAAAATGTTACACCTTCTTATGACAAATGTACTCTTTGTAAGTCGCTTTGGATGAAAGCGTCTGCTGAATGCCCTAAATGTAAATGGAAATGGAAATGTTGTCTACTTCCTACTGCAGAACCCCTGGAGGTGGTTGCCACGCCGACAGCTGTCCCTGACAACATGAAGGTGAAGGTGGTTCCCAGGGGGAAGGTGATCGGCTTTCGCTGTGGAACCAACAACCCTCGCCTAGCACCTAAAGTCCGGTCAGAACCCTCCTGGTTATATGAATGTAACTAATGTAACTAATATAGTGCTGTTTATACTAGTTGTACTAATGTTAAGTATAATAATGGTTATAGTAGTTATACTAATATTACTAATTTCACTCACTAGTTATATCAGTTATACTATACTAGTTACATAAGTATAACTATTATAACTGCCATAACTTGTTACAATGGTTATACTATACTAGTTACATGAGTATAACTAGTTTAACTGTCATAACTTGTTACATTAGTAATATAACTAGTTATACTGATTATACTGGCTATACTAGATTTGTTTTGTGTCATACTATACTAGTTTTGTTAGTATAACTAGTTGGTTATACTAATATGGCTAATTCCTCAACTATTCCCATCTGGTTTAAGGAGGGGGCAGTTTGTGTCATCGGTCCTATACTATTAATATAAGTATAATTAGGTACTGGTTGTACTGACTATAATGATATATATAGCTACTGGTATAACTAGTTCTCTAACTATTCCCAGCTGGTTTAAGGATGGGGAGCAGCTTGTGTCGTCAGTCCCGGGTCACATGGTGATGAAAGGTCGCGACCTACGCGTCCTCGCCTCCCAGTTCACCGAGGGTGTCTACACCTGCCGCCTGCATCGCCACGGCAACACAGTCTCCGCCAACTCCTGGGCTGTCCGACTGAAGCCTGAGCAGAACAGTTGAGAGAGAGAGAGTGTGTGTGTGTGTGTGTGTGTGTGTGTGTGTGTGTGTGTGTGTGTGTATGTGTGTGTGTGTGCGTGTGTGCGTGTGTGTGTGTGTGTTCGTGTGTGTGTTATAGTGGTTGTGTGTGTGTGTGCGTGTGTGTGTGTGTGTGCTTGTGTGTGTGTGTGTTCGTGTGTGTGTGTCTTACAGGGTGTGTGACAGGTGGAGGCGTATCCTGCAGAGTGGGTGTGGTACAGGGGTACAGGGGTGTCTCTAAGGACTGGGGGTGTGTTCATATGAATGTGGGTGCATCTAATGGCTGCATCAGTTTTAAATAATTCATAAAATAAATCTTATCAACTGGCTCATCTACTGGTTTACCCTTCCCAACCCCATCTCATGATCTCATTACTCTATTATACTCTATTATATTTATTTAAATTTTGATAAATTGTGTATTTAATATATCTATCCAAGATCTATATCTATATGTATCTATATCTATATTTGAAGAGAACCTCAAATATAGCGTTGCATCAGAATCGTCTACTAAATGGTCTACAGGTTAAAAAAAACTAAACAAAACAAACAACAAACAAACAAACAAAAAACAATTCTCTATTGTCTAGTGATAAGACATTAATCATAGTATTTTACATGTGTATCATGTTGTATTATTTATGGCCACAAGGGGGCTGTGTGTACATAATCTACTGATACTACTCTGCTAAAATGACTGCGATGTAAAAAAAAAAGGGCATACATTCCGACAAGTGGTGCTTAGAGCACGATGAGAATAAAGGGGAATCATTTTCATTTAAACTAATTAGTTAACTTTAAAAGTAATTGCATCAAACTTTGAGGCAAGATGACATCAATGACGGTCAGTGGTGATAAGAGGTTCATGGAAACCTTGACCTTTGACCCATGTGTGTTTTGGTTCATAGCATGCATTTTACTCCCTCTGTATTATTTTAGTGATAAATATAAGCCACTAAAGGTAATAGTAAATAGTAATAGCTCTGATCAGTGATATTAAACAAAATTTCAACAGTTTTGCTTCTGGTCAAACCAGCGTTCTGGTTTGACCTCCAGAACAAAGAGGAAGAGCCCAGAGCAGCAGTGTGAACCTTTATTATGTCATCACATCCTTCTCACTGGACTCATGATGTCATCATTTACTGTTGAAGTAACAAGCATGATTGGGTTTCCACGGTGACGGCTTGAGGAACAGATTGATGCACAGATTGACGCAGACTGCACCAGGGAATGATGAGGAAGATGATGGTGGCCATGAGGCTGATGATGATCAGGTTGATGAAGATTTGGAAGACATTTCCTTGAACCCCCAGAGTCTTGGAACATTATGGTCTGGCGTAGCCACGGCAAAGAGAAGGTGTGTACAATGTAAATTCAACATGAATTAGAGAAACAGGATCCTATTGTCACCACGGCGACCATGGCCCCCCCACCAGATGATGATGTCACTCTAAGCACCCATCCGAATGCTCTGGATGATCTGGAATATGGCTGACACACACACACACACAGACAATATGGTCAACAACAGATAGAGTAACATCACATCACAGATAACGGCTGAAGTCACCATGACGACAAGCTAAATGCATGCTGATTGGCCAGTGAACCTTGTCACCTTCAACCTGTCAACACGCACACATACACTACACACACAAACACAAAGTACACTGCACACACACATGTACATTACACACACACACACAGAACAAATATACACACACCAACTACAGAATATCTTCAGCCATCTACTCTACTAACTACACAAGTAGATTATTCAGTTCATTGTAGCGTTGCCATGTTTTGAAAGATGACATACCTGATCCACACACCACGAAGAGGAAGAGGGCTAACAACCAGGGGCCCACCACACCTTTCTCATCTCCTAGGTTCCTCTACACACACACACACACACACACACACACACACACACACACACACACACACACACACACACACACACACACACACACACACACACACACACACATTTGGTATTCAAGTAGTTTCCATTCACGTTCAAATGTAACAAACATAGAAACAAGCAGTTTTACTTTGAACTTGATCTCGCTCATACTAGCCGTGGATGTACTGTAACGTGTCGTGGATCGACTGTAACGTACCGTGGATGTAATGCAACGTGTCGTGGATGTACTGTAACGTTCCGTGGATACACTGTAACGTACGGTGGATGTAATGTAACGTGTCGTGGAATGTACTGTAACGTAAAGTGGACGTAGTGTAACCTACCGTGGACTTGGCCACATTCCCCCTCAGAGTTATGTTCTTGCTGTGCTTTTCGTTGGCCATCCGGATCCTCTGTTTAGCCACCATGTTGGAGATGATGTGTTGTTGAAGTACTTGGGATGTTGGGGAGGAGTGGTGAGGACGGAGGAAGAGAGACAAGAGGACTTCAGCGGACTCTAACTTGTATACGTCTACACTCCAAGCCCCGCCCACCCGTCTGTGGTCGTGTCACTCGGAGGATCCACAGCTCTGTGGAGTTAACGCCTTTTGTACTTCAGAAGTATCCTTGTGTTTCTGAAGCTGTTCCGAATACGAGTACATATCTGTAGTTTTATATTTGATCATCTCCTTTAAAGAAAAATACAAAACCAAAACAATACGAGCAAAAAAGTTAAGATATTTTAATTCTTAATATTTTCATTTGAAAAATACTAAATTTTAACTACGTTTAAATATTGACATCGTTTTTAAAATCAAGACAATAAATACGTTTTGTAATAAATTGTAATAGATGCTATCTTTTCTACTTTTTGCCGATGTGGCAACGAATGACACGCCCCCTTTATCTGTACATCCGGCCTACGTGGTTCTGTTTCCGGTACAGTCAACATGGCGGCCCCCATGCTCGCAGGTCTCTGAATCACACATTAATACATAACTTTGTTTTCCGATGTAGTGATGTGTTGGGTGCGCAGCCCGGCGGGCCGCGTGCTCGGTAGGCAGACAGGCAGGGGAGCGGCCCGCGGCAGTCACGTGACGGACGGTGGTCCATATGACACATGGCAGGTTAACCCACTGTAGAAGCTCTGCTATACTAAGCTACTGGTTTAAGCGTTTGGTAAGTTAGTCTTGTCTACTGGCAACCAACCATCATCTGGATCAGATCATGTTCTAAACATCTAGTTTGATCTGGTTAATAGTCAAAGGGTCTGGTAAGTTATTTTAATCTACAGATAACTATCACTTGGAGATCCTGTTGTGATCATCTGCTTTGATTTGGTTAATGGTCAAAGTGTCTGAGTTGTGTACAGGTGTCCAACATTTTGAGGTCCTCCTTTTCTAAACATCTAGTTTGATGTGGTAGTCAAGAGTGCCAACGTTGGTTAGTGTATTTATCTAGTTAGCTGTGTAGTCACAAAGGTAACCTCTGTATAGGTAGCTTGGTGACCACCATGCTGTTTTTGCTCCTCAGTTCGTGGGTCAGATGGAACTCTGCTGCTGCAGGGAGCTCCAGCATGCCAGGACAGCCCTGCCTTCCCCAGGTCCTTATAGCTCACCTGTCTGTCCTTCACATCTAACCTGTCTGTCTGTCCACCTGTCTGACTCCCTGTGTGTGTGTGTTTCCTCCAGAGACCCTCGGCAGGGCCGCTTCATGTCGTTCAGCAGAGATGGTCAGCTGTTCGGATGGTGCAACGGACAGAAGTATGAGCCCCGTGGCACGGCACTCTGCACACACTGGCAGTCTGTTTGACTGTCTCTCTCTCTACCTACCTGCCTGCCCGCCTGTCTGTCGGACTCTGTCTGTTTACCTCTCTGTCCTTCTAACTGTTTCTCTATCCGTCTGTGTGTTTACCTGTCTCTCTCAGGGTCAGTGTGCTCAGGTCATCAGATGGTGAGGTGCTGCAGGCGTTGGATCTTCCTAAAACATCTCTACTCCAGTTCTCTCCTCTGAACACCATCCTGGTTACCTGGCAACCATACAGCAGTACGTCTGATGTCCATCCCAACCAGAGTGCTTTACCTCCCAGAGCTGCTCCGTCCGCTGATGTAATGTGTGTGTGTGTGTGTGTGTGTATGAGTAGAGACTGCAGAGAACCCCCAGGGAGACCCTAACCTCCAGCTGTGGGATGTCCAGACGGGCGCGCTGCTCAAAGCCCTGTACCAGAAGAAGTTTGAGGGCTGGTGAGACCTGGGGCTAACGGGGCTAGCATGCTACCACACTAGAATTAACGGGACTAGCATGCTAACACTCTGAAGCTAATGGGACATGCTAACAGGTCTAACATGCTAACGTGCGTGTGTGTGTGTAGGTGTCCTTCTTGGTCACATGATGAGCAGATCGCTGTGAGGAGCGTCAACAACGAGCTGCACTTCTTTGAGAAGAACGACTTCAGTAAGACCCTGATGTACTGTCTGTCTGATATAGTGTCTGTCTGATATACCCCCTGTGTCTGATATACACTCTGTATGATATTTACTCTGTCTGCCTATCTGATATACCACCTGTCTGTCTGATGTACTCTGTCTTCAGACTCCATCGCGAACAAGCTTCACATGCAGAAGGTGTCAAACTTCATCCTCTCTCCAGGAGGTCAACCCAGCAAGGTATCCCCCTCTACATCTCATAACACAATCTCAGGTTCAATTCCCTGGGCAAACCCGGCCCTCTGTACAAGAGCTGCAAGGGGTTCTGTCTCGGTCGCCCAGAAGTCAGACCCGGTTGTGTGTGCAGGTGGCGGTCTACGTACCAGGCAGCAAGGGGGCGCCCTCCTTTGTGCGTCTCTACCAGTACCCCCAGCTTGGTGGTCCCAGTGCCGCCCTGGCCAACAAGAGCTTCTTCAAGGCTGACCGAGTGTCCATGGAGTGGAACAAGAAAGGTCTGGACCACCCTCTGTCTTTCTTTCTGGACCACCCTCTACCTGTCTGTCTGTCTGTTCTGACCACCCTCGACGTGTGCGTGTGTGTGTGTGCAGGCTCAGCAGTGCTGGTAACAGCCAGTACGGACGTTGACAAGAGTGGAGCCTCGTACTATGGAGAGCAGACTCTGCACTACCTTGCTGTCAATGGAGAGGGCGCTGTTGTTCAACTACGTACGTACACATGACATCACCCTATACATGACCTCATCAGCCTAAACATGACCTTATCACCCTACGCAGACCTCATCACCTGACTAGAAACTAGGAAAAAGAAACTAGGAAAGGGAATGCTAGCTGGCTCAGTGCTTCTTACGTGATTCTTTTGGCTTTCTGAACAGCGAAGAACGGGCCCATCTACGATGTGGTGTGGAGTCCCAACTCCACCGAGTTCTGTGTGGTCTATGGCTTCATGCCAGCCAAGGCCACCGTCTACAACCTCAAGTGTGACCCGGTGTTTGACTTTGGTACCGGACCACGCAACGCCGCTTACTACAGGTCAGATCCTAGGCAACTACACACCGTTTATGACTGTTTATGTTCTGGCATAGCCATGTGAATCTAACTGATTCTAACCACTTCATACCGGTTCTGACTTGGTGTGAGTGCCTCTGACTGGCTCTGATTGCTTCTAAGTGGTTCTGACTGATTCCGGCTGGTTTGAACTGGCTTTGACAGATTCTGATTGGTTCTAATTGGTCTCAACTGCTCTCAACTGGTTCTAACTGGGTGTGATCAGTCCCCAGGGTCACATCCTGGTGCTGGCTGGTTTTGGAAACCTGCAGGGAAAGATGGAGGTCTGGGATGTCAAGAAATACAAACAGGTAAAGTAGGGCCTATGGGGGAGGGACTAGGTGTGAAAGGGGCCGAGAGAGGTGCAGGAGAGTTGGAGGCTCTGAAAGGAAGAGTCACTAACTCGCCCCCTTGCTTTCAATTAGGTCTCTAAGCCCCAGGCACCCGACTCCACCCACTTCTCCTGGTGCCCTGATGGGGAGCATGTTGTCACGGCGACGTGCTCTCCACGCCTGCGCGTCAACAACGGCTACAAGGTCTGGCACTACAACGGCACCGTGCTCTGCCAGCACGACACGCCCGCCGGGGCCGAGCTCTGGGAGGTGCAGTGGCAGCCCGTCCCAGACGGGAGCTTCCCCGAGCGGCCGGTGAAGTACCAGGCGGCCTCCGGCCCCCTGGGCAGCACCCAGCCCCCCACCACGCAGGCCTACCGCCCCCCTGCGCTGCGTAACCAACCAGCCTCCAGCAGCTCCAAACTGGTGAGGGGATGATGGATGGATGGATGGAGAGAGGTTAACACTGAGAGATGGATAGATAGGATTGAGTGGTTGGATGGATGTAGCTTAGAATATTGGATATAGGGAAGATGAAGGGTTACACTGGGAGATCAGATGTGTTTTAGGGCCCATTCACATGGAGACGATTTTCGAGTGAAACTGCAAAGGTCTTGTGCGTTTAGGCCGACCGTAACGATGGATCCGGCGTTTTCGGTGCCTGAAAACGCACTTTTTTTTAAACCAGGTCCCAGGGTGGAAAAGTCAAAAACGTTTCAGGTTTTGGATTCGTGAGAACACCAGAAACGCAAACGATGATGTCATCACCCCTCGACCCGCCCCTCTAGCTTTTGACCTCTTAAGACCGCAACGTCTCATAACAACAACAACAACACACAATGGCGGAATACAGCCTAACAATGATGCTGACGGTGCTGCAGCAGATCCCTTAATAAGACCCTTATTAACACGCTAGGGGGATATATATTACAGCAAAACCGATATGTATTACAGCAAATCAATATCAAGATCGTTTTCGAAGTGTGGCTTTGTGTGGTTGTGGCCTTAGGTAGTGGTGCCTGTAGGTAGTCCCAGGTTGAAAAGCTTCTAACCTGTTGTAGCATGAAGAGGAGCCTCCCCAGGACATGAGGCCTGGGGCAGAGAGACAGCAGTTGTCCAAGGCAGCCCTGAAGAACCAGAAGAAGAGGGAAGCCAAGAAGGCTTCAAGACAGGTGAGTCTTCTACTGGGAGCTGTACAGTACAATCAGTCTTCATCTTGTTCCACTGGGAGCTGCCCAGTACAACCTTCCACTGCTTGTAAAGGCCGTTGTGATAAATGAAGGTTGGTTTTCTCTGTCTGCTTAATAGGAGACAAAATCTGAAATACAGGAGCCCCAGTCAAACCACATCCCCAATACCAACAGCCAATTAGCTGAGAGCTGTGGAGACCCTGAAATAGACAAGAAGATCAAGAACCTGAAGAAGGTGAGGAACTGACTTCTGTTCACAATAATAACAACGCTTAGAACACCTCTATCACTTGGAACACTTAGATGAACAGTGAGCCCAGGCTTCATCTGGGACTCATGGTATCGTTTGGTGAGTGAGCATTGATTTGAGGAGTATTGATTGAGTAGTTAACTGGGTGATTGGTCAACAGAAACTCAAGGCCATTGAAGAGCTGAAGGAGCAGCAGGCATCTGGCAAGACCCTGCAGAAGAACCAGGTGAGTCACCATTTCACATTCACCCTGTCATCTGCTATTCATCCGTTATATATGTTTAGTATGGAAGAACGGATGGATGATAGAGGCTGAATGATCGAGGAGTGATGGATGTCTACTGTGTGTTTCTCCTCTAGCTGGAGAAGGTGGAGAAGGAGGATGAGTTACTGAAGGCGTTAGAGGAGCTGGGTGTGTAAAAAAAAAAAAGACCTCATCACCTCCTCCTGCCCAGCATCACACCTCCTCCTGCCCGGCTCATCGGCTGCTTGGCGAGCAAGTTTAAGGAGTAGACAGTTATGTACCTTATTACAAAATAAAGTTCTTTTGTTAATAATTTTTTTTTCTTCTGGTTGAGTCCCAACCTGAAACATAATCAGCAGCTTGACTAGTATAGAATAACCCTGCTATGTTCCTCCTCACCTGTGTGCCAAAATTAACCATAAAGATGGTATGTGTAGACTGGTGGCGGACCGGAGTGCAGAAGTCCGTTTGGTTCCAACCGGCAGGCGGCGCTCTGCTCTCGTTGATACGACGAATGAAACCGGACCACAGAATCCGAATAGGCCTATACACTAAATTATGTCCTAAAGATGTAGAGCTATGATCGGAAATAATACTCATAATATAGAATTTGTAAAAAAAAAAAAAAAAAAAAAAATCATATTTATATATATATACATATATAAAGAAATTATGTAAAGAAAATGTACAATATATGTACATACATGTTTAGTAAGTCGCACATTTTTTCGAGAGAATCCTGTGTCCTTTAATGTTTGGACGCTCACTGTTAGCGCGTTGTGATTGGTGGATATCCACGGCATCCCTGGATTTCATTGGTTAATCGTGATTTGCGTTGCGTTCGTTATGTTGTCTGACGACGCCCGGTATCCCAGCGAAGTTGGTTTGTATTATGCACAGTCCGCCCCCCCGGGACGTCCCGCATATATCCTCAACTCCGACACATCCAAAACATCAGTTACTTTCACAGGAGCAGGTTGGAGATCTGAAGTAAATACATGACCTACATACTTTATGTTAAAGTTGTTAGTTGTTAAACCCTTCATATCTGGCGCTCTAAAAAGCTCTAAAAAGCAGTCACCCTGAGTTCGGCGGGGTGAGAACCCACGTGGGAAGGACCGGGCGATGGATCCGTCTTCACCGGGACAGCATGTGGGCGAATCGCCGCTAGACGGGGGCGATGGAGACCGGCCTCACCGTCCGCTTATTGACATTCATCTGTGCAGTTCCACGGCTCTACTCTGGCGGACAGCGGACGTTAGGGCGGCCAGAGAAGCCGGTGTGGTAGGCAGCCTGGTGGGCGCTTTACCCCGCCAGCCGAGGCAGAACGGCCGGCTGGGCCGCCCGCTGCAGCTCGGCCGCGAGGAGCTCCGGTTGCTGCTGGAGACCCGCCGGGCATCGGTTCAGCCGCTGAGAGACGAGCTGGAAAGATCTGCACCGGTGGGCTAAGTGACCGTGCATGTGGATATGGAAATGCTTATTGACATGCCAATACAGCTGTTTTGAATTGAATTGAGTGGATAGAGCTGGATAGTAAGATAACCCTTTATTAAGCCCCGATGAAAATCAGGTATCAAAGCAGCAAAAGCAATGACAACTAGAACATGTAATTCCACACGCGAGGAATTACTTGTGCATTGAAATGCCCTTAGTAATTGAGATACATTTAGTTGAGGTGCGGATCGAACCGCTAAACTATGCACAATCTAGATGTCGCTTTTCTATAGGGTTTCGTTATGTCTATGGGAGTTTTTTTGCATTAATTTAATCGCAAATATCTCAAAGTATAAAGTTAACGAAAATGAAAAATACAGAGCACAGGCACAGGAAGTAGACCTTTGCAATACCGTTTGAATGAAATCTCCAAGTTCAGTCGTTTAGCCTCCATTAATTGCAGAAATTTGGTGTGACAGACAGACAGACAGACATACTTTATTGATCCCTGAGGGAAATTGTCTAGTGTGAAGACGAATAATGCGACGAAAAGCGATATCTAGATTGTGCATTCCTATGCACAATAATAAAACACAAGAGAGGTACAGAAACAAACCAACCAAGAATACATATAAAGATTTAGTATAACACTGCATCTGATGGCCCAAGATATCTGAAGTCTGAAAGAGTGAATGATTGAACATGGGCGCAGTGCCTCAATAGATTTAAATATGTTTCAGTCTTTCTAGAAATATAGTTCTCATGTGGGGTCAAGCCTTGGTTGTGGATCCTGAGGTCGTGGTGGAGCTCCTCATCTTCACTCGCTCCTCATAGAGGAGATGAGAGGGTTCTCCAGGATATCGTCCAGCTTCTGCTCATCCTCCCCTCCACAACCATCTCCAGATGGTCCAGTTCAGCTCCAGCTACTGTGCTAGCCTTCCACACCCGCATATCGTGGTCCGTTACCCCCATATCATTGCACATGTTGTGGGGCCTGGGACCTCAGGAGCAACAGCTGGCAACTCTGTCTCTTCCCGTAGAGGGCTTCAGTGGTGGTGCTCCAGTCTGGTTTATTGCTTATTTGTACTCCCAGGAACCTGTAGGTGTCCACCACCTCCCACCCCCTCCAGGGAAGGTGGTGGACACCTACAGGTGGTGGAAGTTAATGGGAGTTGGTGGCCTCTTCTTGCTCCGCCTGGCAGTCCGCCATCAGCTCCTTGGTCTTTCCCATCTGTATTCTTGGTTGGTTTGGTTCTGCATCTCTCCTGTGTGGAGCAGGAGGGGATTTATGTCAGGCCACCAGCAAAACTCTCCACCGTGCGTGATGCGGTTGACAAAGGAGGAGTCTTCTGAGAACTTGTTGGGGAGTTAAGGTGGAAGGCGAAGCTGTAGAGGAGAACAGGGGAGGTGTCGGAACAGTTCCTTGGGGCGACGGTGTTGCTCACCAGTACTGTGTTCTCCACTGAGGGGGTCCGTGACCTGCGGTCCCCCCTGAGAGCCACCAGATCTGTGGAGCATGCAGATGATGGCTTTATCCACACCAATGTTTGCCAATGTTGATCAAAAGATTGACGTCAGTGTCGAGATAACAGTATTAAGTCATCAGTCTTAGTATTAGTCTTAAGTCACAATGTAATCAACATTAAAGTCAACTAAATACTCACGCATACAATTCTCTCCATATATATATATATAAATGTGTGTTCTTTATCTGTACTTAGGGATGTATGGTGTATACTGATGTATTACACATAGTGTGTACTACATCAGTATATCATGTGTATCTTTGTGTACATTTGTTTTGTTGTCGCTGGCAGAGTAGTGAAGAGGAGGTGCAGCAGGCGCGGGTGGAGCACTACGAGGAGGAGCAGAGAAAGAGCTTTGAGGTGCAGAGCATCTTGGCCCTGGAGGAAAGGAAATCAGCACTCCTCAGGGCGATGGGAGGAGCCACGCAAGGTTACCACGGAAACCACACAGTTACCATTGAAATGATGCTGAAGTTGGGATGAGGTGTAGGATGAGGAGAGATGAGGGGGTTAAGGCGAGAGGAGGGGCAGGAGAGAGGCTTGGGGAGAGGGGAGGAGGAGCAAAGGGGGCAATGAGGAGAGGGGCATGGGTAGTCACTGACGAGGTGCGTCAATGAATCCTCTCTGTAGGTGCATGTGGTGGGACATCCCAGGCCGACGAGGGGCTGTCTGGGCGTCTGCAGTTGCTGGACCAGAGCTTCATATTTCCCCATTCGGCCGTGGCAGTCCAGCTCCGCACCGCCCGGGCGGGGCTGAGCCATTGCTTGGACGAACGCACCCTCCTCGACTCCTCCCAGCCCGGTTGCCCGCGGGACCCCTGCTCCGAAAGCCGCTTCCAGGTGTTCTCGGACCTGAGGCAGAGGGGATACTATGTCACCTCTGCTGGGAAGTTCGGTGGAGACTTCCTGGTCTACCCAGGTGGGTGGAGCTTCATGGAGACACTGGTCTCAGCGCTTTGTTATTTAGCTAAACACTTTTATGCAAAGTAACCTACAGTGAATTCAGTTCCATGTTATTAAGGAGCTGATCAGGGTTAGACAGTGCAGAGCCAGGTCATTAAGGAGGAGGTAGGGGTTAGACAGTGCAGAGACGGTCATTAAGGAGGAGGTAGGGGTTAGACAGTGCAGAGACAGGTCATTAAGGAGCAGGTAGGGGTTAGACAGAACAGAGACAGGTCATTAAGAAGCAGGTAGGGGCTAGGGGGATGCCTCAGGTAGATTGGGGAACTCGGTGAAGCGCCCTAACCACTAGAGTATTCAGCACCACTTTTTAAGTCCAACACATCCTAACTTCCTGTCCCTATTGTGTCCTGACTATCTGTCTGTGTCCTGACGTCCTGTTGTCCTGACGTCCTGTTGTCCAGGCGACCCCCTTCGCTTCCACGCTCACTTCATCGCGGTGTGCGTGGCTCTGGACGAGCAGCTCCCCCTGGTGGAGCTCCTGGCCGTGGCGCGCCTGGGCTCCAACGTGAAGAAGACGGTCCTCCTGTGTTCCCCGGGGGCCCACGCCGCCCCGCTCCGCTACACCTCCCTGCAATGGAGTGGGATGGTCTAGACTAGAGGGGACTGGGTCCGGAGCAGCTGACCGGTAGGGCCGGGTCGACCGCAGAACACTGAGCGCACTGGAACGGGCGGTCTCTGGTGTCGGGTCACTGATGCTGATGGGGCTGTTCGGAGTGTGTGCTGGTCGGATCCAACACATCGACCTGGTCTTTTGGGTCCCGAGAGGGGACCATTGTTGAGGACCGTATCAGGACCAGAGCCGACAGGGGGCCGCTGAGATGGTCCCCCATGAGCACAGAGTATGATGCTCTGCTGTCAAAGCCACTCACCTGGAGAACGAATCTGTTCAGCTTCTGTTCGTCTATCAATCTGTTCATCTGTCATTTTGTTCATCTATCAGTCTATTTAGACTGTGCTTCATAATTATGAAACCTGGTTTTATATATGTGAAGTATGATTGCGATTCTCTGAGCAGATAATGGAACTTGCACAATAAAGATGTGTACAGCAGCATGAATGTTGTCCTTGTTTCTTTCAGTATTATACGTCTATCTGGAATCAATAACTAAACCCTGATATGAAAGCAGATTACATGAATGGTTTAGAGTTGACAGAATAATAATGAAGCTCTGATCCTAATAACAACCAACCAAAACATGATGCTTCTTCACATAATATCTTCCACCATACAGACTGACTACTTAAAATGTAAGTACAAGTTCAATGTTGTTTTGGGGAAATACGGTTCTATATGAAGTTGTGTAATGAATGGACACACATCAAAGCAGAATCTCTTGGTTGTCTTGTGGTGAGTGAAGGAGCGGCAGAGGGAAGTCTTCCTGTCCTCCAGGGGGAGCTCGTCTTCCTCAACTCGGCAGCACGGAGTTGCACGCAGCCGCACTAGACGGTCATCTCAGTACACTTACAATGCATCGTTATTGTGTATACCATACGGCATGTGAGCTGCAGTAGTACTATACAGTATTATATACTATAAATGCTACGTAGTACGAGCCTTAACGATGTTTTTCTAGCTTCTCGCCAACTCCAAAACAAGAAGCAACATGGACGTGTTGTTGGACTTTGAAGAGTGTCTTCAAGACTCACCTGGGTTCAGGTATGTCCTGTTCATCCTCCACTGTGGGGAGGGTCCATGAATGTACTTCATGTCTACTGCTGCTATTTACTGTCCTTCTAGGTTGGTCCAGATCGTTCATCTGGTTACTTATCACAGGGTTACTGTTGTTCCTCTAGGTTTGTCCAGATGGTTCATCTTGTGACTTATCAAAGGGTTAACTATTTGTTATTGTAGGTTGGCTGTTGATCATTTTGAATCAGATGTTGCGGTTCTGGAGCTGCAAATAACCAAGGTATTTGTTGTTGTTGTTGTTGTTGTTAATATCACTGAGAACAACATCCTATGTTTTACTGCTGGACATTGTGCTACATTGATTTGTAATCCGACCAATCAGGTACTGAAATGCTGCGCTACAATGGTGGAGGCGGGACAAGTGTACTGCACAGCCAATCAGCTGTTTGTTTCCAGTCTGGCAGAGTTTTCTGGGCTACACAAGAAGGAAGATGTCTTAACGGTAGGAACCTCAGTACTGTTACATTACATTAGTTCTGCATCCCTATGAGAGAGAGAGAGAGAGAGAGAGAGAGAGAGAGAGAGAGAGAGAGAGAGAGAGAGAGAGAGAGAGAGAGAGAGAGAGAGAGAGAGAGAGAGAGAGAGAGAGAGAGAGAGAGAGAGAGAGAGAGAGAGAGAGAGAGAGACTGACTGACTGACTGACTGACTGACTGACTGACTGACTGACTGACTGACTGACTGACTGACTGACTGACTGACTGACTGACATTGCATTTGTTACACAGTACTCAGTACACAGTACTGAGAAAAAAAGAAGTCACACACACTCTACGTATAGTAGAGTGTTAGAATATAGCCTAGACAGCATCCTCCTTTCTGCCACGGTCGTCAGTGTCCCAATTCCTCCCCCACTACATCACCAGCCCTCTTGATGAGTCTATGGTGTCCGCAACCTTCATCCCACTGCCCCAGCATGTGACAGCGAAGAAGATCGCACTGGCAACAACAGACTCATAGAACATCCTTAGCATTGTCCTGCAGATGTTGAAAGACTTTAGCCTCCTCAAGAAAAATAGTCGGCTTTGGCCCTTCTTGTAGACGGCCTCTGTGTTTCTGGTCCAGTCCAACTTGTTTTCGAGGTACACCCCCAGGTACTTGTACTCCTCAACAGTGTCGACAGGAATCCCCCCTCCTTAGGTCCACAATGAGCTCCTTTGTCTTTGTTCCATTGAGCTGCAGATGGTTCAGCTCACATCAAGAGACAAAGTTGCCCACAACAGTCTTAAATTCACCCTCGTCACCCTCTTCAATACGACCAACAGGCCCATCAGGTAGTCAACAATCCAGGACACAAAGGGGGCTTCCACCTACATCGCAGCCATCTTCTCACCTAGTAGACCCGGTCTTTAAAGCAAAACGCCACTGTTTGTCCATACTGAACTACGTTCTTCCCTGATCTTAGATGAGTTGATACATACCTCTCTCACTTTTGTGCGTGCACTCGATCGCTCTGGCGGGCATGTATGGCGAAATAACACCTGGGAGCACTTCAACGTCGGCGCAGTAATATCATCACTCCTAAAAGATCCTCTCCCCCTCCCCCTGTTACTCTCGTCAATAGAACCAACGTGACCTGCAGGCCGTCGCCTGCACTACCTGTAGTAGTAGAAGTAAAAAGTCACGTTGGTTCAGGATGGCCTTGATGCCCTTGGTAATCCGAGGTTTGTTATTTGCGTAACAGGTGACTGTCAACGCTGGGACATAGCAATCCACACAGAAGTTAATGTAGTCTGTGATGCACTCTGTGAGCCCATCAATGTCCTCCCTGTGAGGCTCACAGAGTGCAGGCCAGTCAGTCACCTCAGAGCAGTACTGCAGTGCCTCGTAAGATTCCTCCGACCACTTCCTCACAATCCTAGTGGCCACAGGCTTCCTCTTCACCAGAGGCACATAGCAGGGTTTGAAGTGAACCATATTGTGATCTGACCTGCCCAGAGGGGGGAGAGAAGATGAGTTGTATGCATCCTTAATGTTAGCATAAATCAGCAGTACACCGAGAGAGTACCCCGGTTGACCAATAGCAAAAGAGCTCCTGGTAGCCCCACATAAACACTGAAGCTCCTAGTATTGTATTAGTAGTATTAATCCCACAGGTTCTGGCATGTAATTGGTTGTTTTCTCTTGTGTGTTTTAGAAGTGTCTGAGTCAGTTCAACCAGGGCCTGCAGGAGATGGTCAACTTCCACACAGTGAGGACGGAGTACACACACACACACACATGTATATATATTTAACTGTGCTGCATGTATGCACACACACACACACACACACACACACACACACACACACTGATGGAGGTGTTTGTGTTTCCCTCAGATGCTGTTGGATCAGACCCAGAAAGCCGTCAACCAGCAGCTAACCAGCCTCTTAAACCAGTAAGACACACAACCTGTTTAACTACATTAGTAAGACACACATGGTGATGATAAGGGTGGTGGTGGTGATGATGATGGTGCTGAGGATGAGGCTGGTGGTGGTGGTGATGATGATGATGATGATGATGATGGTGGTGGTGGTGGTGGTGGTGATGATGATGATGATGATGAGCTGGTGGTGCTGAAGGTTTTTCCCGCCCCTGGGTGAGATCCGGAGACAGTTTGTCCGTATTGGAGACGACCTTGAGACGGCAGCTTTGAAGAACGCTCAGGTTTCCCACCTCAAAGAGTCAGACGCAGAGCACGCTAGCCACCTGCTCATAGCCATGCGCAAATGCTACCAGCACTTTGCTCTGGACTACTGCCTGCAGGTAAATTCCTAGCCCTGATAGCTCTATAGTGCTGTTAGCTCTCAGCCTTCCTGCTGTTAATGTTCTAGTGCTTTAGCTCTATATTGCTTTTAGGGCTTATAGAACTGTTAGCTATCAGGCGCTGTTAGCTATCAGCCTAACTGCTATTAGCTCTTAAGTGCTGTAAACTGGCGCTGTTAGCTATCACCCTAACTGCTATTAGCTCTTTAGTGCTGTAAACTCTGAGCCCAACTGCCCTTATCCTTATAGCACAGTTATTTCTTGCTGTAAAGTGCCATATAGCTCTATAGCTTTGATCTCTATAGTGCTGTTTGCTCTTAGCCTAACTGCTGTTAGCTCTATTTCACTGGTGACTAACTCTTGTACATATATTCAAGGGTGCTATAATGTATAATGTATAATGTTTTTATAAAGTACAACAGTAAAGTGTTCCTTCTGCATTTGCAGCATTTTTAATTTTTGTTTTTGTTTCAGCTCAACAATTTCAAGATCCAGCAGAACGTGGACATCTTAAACTCTGTAAGAACTGTTGGAAAAATGTTGACTAACATGCACTATGTAGTTGTACAATAATATAATCAAACAACATTAATTTGTACTCATTCATTTACATATTATTCCATTACAAATATATGTATTTATTGAGTACTTATTTACTAATCTCTTTCATTAATTTAGCCTAGCTTTTAGGCTAGCTGTATGATCTCACAGTTCTACTGATATACTTTTGCTGCTAATGGCTACATGCCCTGGAGAGACAGGGTCACTTTCAGCAGCTATATATATATATAGCTATTTCGCCTAGCATAGCATAAAAAGCTATATACTAGGCTCACATCTCGATGGACTGAGGGAGATACCAATATTAGGCTAGCCATTAGCCTAGTCGTATGATAAACACCTGGTAGGTAGGACCACCAGAGACAGCTGGTCTCTGGTGGGAGCTGCTATGTGGAGCTCTCATAGATCAGTGGATATAGAACTGCTCTGTCTCGGGTCCCTTTCTAGATGGTTCTAAATGGTTCTAGGGGAGCTAAGTTCTAGAGGAGGAGCTGGGTTCTAGAGGAGCTGAGTTCCAGAGGAGGAGCAGCGTTCTACTTGAGGAGGAGCAGGATTCTAAAGGCCTGTTCTCTGACCCCACCAGGTGTTCTCTTACTTCCATGCCCAATACACCTTCTTCTACCAGGGCTTTGACCTTCTCAAAGGCCTGGAGCCCACCATGGAAACCATGGCAATGCAGGTGAGGCCAGACCCTGCTTCATCTCCATGGAGACCAGAGTACCAAGCCTGCCCTGCCCATGTTTCCCAGACCGAGACTTGGCCCTTTAGTTTGTCCTTGTTCCTTAGGTGTTACACTGTTAAGCAGCCATATAAGACCTGTATCATATAACAAATAGAATATTGCATAGGGTTATCTTGTATATTATATTACATATTTAATATATTTTCATGTTAATATTTTGTCTCTCCCTCTCTTTCTCTCTGTCCTTTAGTGATGCCCATTCCAGATGTTTAGGAACTAAATGCTTGTGTTCTCTTTGGCAGCTGGCCCAGCTCTCTGCCGAGTGTACGGTCAAACAGAAAGATCTGGAAAACCAGCACCTTCTAGTCCAGCAGAGAGTAAGTCTCCAACCACCTCCTACTTTTCTACCAGGTGTTTGAGTTGTGGTGGAGTTTTCCTAGTTTTCTGTAAAGTACTTGTACGTATAATGTATTATATGTGCAATAATTTGTTGATATTACTCTGAAAGTTGAAATGTGGGTATCTGAGGATAAATGATGCAGTTCCACTGAATGGACGTGTGCTTGTGATTTCAGATGGCGGGAGCCCGACAGCACTGGAGTCCTCTGGTGGAGGATGAGCATGCGGTGAGTACCCCCAGCACACAGCAGCTGAATAAAGCTCAGACCAGTCTGGTCCCCCAGTCTAGTAAGCCGGCTTAGTTCAAGCATGAAGTAATATGCACTTCATTAGAAACGTATCATTAGTTGTTGAAAGTTATGCTGACAAAAATACTTTTTCAGACCGATGTGGAGATGGAGGACCTTTCTCTCCAGGCGATTATTCAAGCTGATAAACCAAACAATTTAGAGTTGAAGGTAATTCCTCCACTGGTGATTTATTTAGTGAATCGTGACAATCAATTCTGCGTAGTCATCCCATGATTCATGATGACTCATGATCAGATTCAACCATTCTGTTTTATCTCCCATCAGTGGTCATGTTAGTGTTACTGTCTGAGTGGAGGCTCTTTGTTCTCTGTTCCTTTTTAGGCTGAACACTGGATTCTTGAAAATCACAACAAATTGTTGAACTCTGCATCAGATGAGGAAGCTGAACACTGCTCAGATGACCGTGTTCCAGAGCAGACAGAGGAACACTGTTCAGATTACTGTGTTCCAGAGCAGACAGAGGAACACTGGTTAGATTACTGTGTTCCAGAGCAGACAGAGGAACACTGGTTAGATGACCGTGTTCTAGAGCAGACAGAGGAACACTATTCATATGGCCATGTTCTAGAGCAGACAGAGGACAGTACAGACTGCAGTGGATCCTCAAGAACATCAGAACACGAGGCGCTTTGTCAGTGGCTCGCGCCCATAGAATCAGACAGATCAACCCCAGACACCATGGGCGGCAAGGCGACCAGGGCCCCAGATACCATGAACTCCAAGGAGACCAGCAAACCTGGAAATTGTGCAGAAGGAGGAAACAGCAACCAGACTCATGTAAGTATAGATGAGGAGATGTCTCCCTCTGCCTCAAAAAAGGACTGCGTGTTTGTACTCCATGAAGCACATCTCATGATCTCCAGACACCTGGTGAGTTGGCATGGAGAATAGAAATGTGTCAGCCACCTCCAGTACAAGGGCTCTAAGGACAGTAGAACAATCTATATTACCAATGGGGACAAAAAGAAATGTACATAAAAGGTAGCAGACCCATAGTTAGTGTAATGAGAAATGTTCAATGTCACCTTCCTTGTTGTTTCGACACATTCAGAACTGCTTTGCCGACTTGGTAATGTGATATGTATTAATTATAATGAACTACTGATAAGATTCAAGTAAACTTTATTGTCAGTATCCGTGAATGTACAGGCCATACACAAGAACCGAAATGCCGTTTCCCTCAATCCCTGGTGCAAGACAGCATGCAAATAAATTTAAATATATTAAAAAAAATAGGTATCAAATCTAAAGAATAAGAATAAAAATAAAAATAAAAATAAAAATGCTACAGTGGTCGCGAGTATTGGCATTGAAACAGTAAAAGGTAAACAGTAAACAGTAAACAGTAAGATGTGCAAATTGTAAACATTAAACAGTAAACAGTAAGAGGTGCAGTATGGGGGTAATGACAGTAATAGTAATAAATAGACAGTATGGACGTAATGAACATTGTGAACAGTATGGACAGTATAAACAGTTGTGACAATGTATAAACAGTGCTATGAACAGTTATTTAACAGATTTACATATGGACAGATTTATGGACAGTACTAAAGTGCAAAGTGTAAAGTGGCTGTGCATGGTGGTGGGGGGTGGTGGGGGTGTGCGTGGTGGAGGGTGGTGGGGTTGGCATGGTGGAGGGGGGTGGTGGGGCTGTGCATGGTGGTGGCGGGTGGTGGGGCTGTGCATGGTGGTAGGTGGTAGGGGTGGTGGGGCTGTGCATGGTGGTGGCGGGTGGTGGGGCTGTGCATGATGGTAGGTGGTAGGGGAGGTGGGGCTGTGCATGGTGGTGAGCAGGTGTGTGGTGGTGGATGGGTGGGGGGTTAAAGTCCAGGGGGAGACTTAAAAGTCCAGGGGGTTAAAGTCCAGGGGTGTGTGTGTGGGGGGGGGGAGGGCTGGTGTCAGTGTCCAATGTTTGTGGGGGCAGAGGGCAGAGAAAGAAGGGGGGTCAGTGCTGAACGAAAACACAAAATCACTCGGGCACACCGACGAAGACAAACATGTATGCACCACATTTTCAGGACAGAGAGGGGCCGCTGCGTCCGTACGCGCCGCCATCCGGAAGTGCTTTAATAATATATTTATAATTTATAATAATATATTTATAATTACTAATGACACATCCCGGTTTGAATTAGAGTTACATTTGAACAAGTTGATGGGATAGTTTTTAATACATGAACCTCAACCTGGTTAGTATAACATATAACCATAGCACTGGATATTTGGACACTACAATGCAGATTTGCTATCTAGGTCTAACATTAGTAAGGAACATTCATGGTAGATGTGTTCCAGGTTGAAGTCATTAGGGGATGTTCAATAGGTCATGTGTTCTGTTATCTACCTAGCATTAATGTTACCAAATGTGTCATTTTGATAGGTTATGAAGAAGAATTCTGTCGAAGAGCTACAATGTTCAGAGGTATGTGTCCCTTCCAGGGAACTGGGTTACCGACTGGTTTTTATTGTGCGAGGGTATATGGTTTAGGGTATAGGGTATAGGGTTCATTTTGTTGTCTCTCATACGAGATAACTAGCATGAAGGGACACAAAGTTCTAGATAGCAATCAATGTACAGTATGTGTTCACCATTTAATAAACATAATGTTGATTAATGTTTAGGAGTCCAATTGTATAACATTACTTTATGAAGTGGACTGGGCACTGAACCTCAGAAATGTAGATCAGAAATGTATTTTTGTCCATTATTAAGTTTAGGTCTATTTCATGTCTGGAAAACGGTGTAAAAATATAAAATTTGACTAATTTGGCATGCTCTTTTTAAGGTGCACATTACAGTACAGAAAGGGCGAAGCTTGCCCCAACTGGACAGATGCAAGACATGCTGTCTTAATTTTCACTGTCCCTTCTGCACCACAACTTTGTTTAGCCCAACAAAGTTGAGTAGGTGCAGAGCACATTTGGACAACCATTTCAACCGGGCTGTTTGCCATGAAGGTAAAGTTTTGCAAGTTTACATGGTTGCTGCAACTTCATACTACAATTTTGTGTTTAGAAGTGACATTTTGTAATAAAATACTGATGATATAATGATACTTAATTCTTTGCTCTTATCTTTAAGGATATACCATTCATAGATGTGGACTGGGTTGTCGGCTTCAGCTCCACTATCATTGTCTCTACTGTGGTGTAACACTTGGACGTAAACCAGATTTTATTAAACATCTGGATTTGTGCAAGAAGAAGCACAGCGCCAACCTTCCATCTCCGGCAACCACGCCCTTGGTGGCACCAACAACCTCCACCACGCCCCCGGCAGTGGCACCAACAACCTCCACCACGCCCCCGGCAGTGGCACCAACAACCTCCACCACGCCCCCGGCAGTGGCACCAACAACCTCCACCACCACACCGGCAGTGGCACCAACAACTTCCACCACGCCCCCGGCAGTGGCACCAACAACCTCCACCACGCCCCCAGCAGTGGCACCAACAACCTCCACCACGCCCCCTGCAGTGGCACCAACAACCTCCACCACCACACCGACAGTGGCACCAACAACCTCCACCACGCCCCCGGCAGTGGCACCAACAACCTCCACCACGCCCCCAGCAGTGGCACCAACAACCTCCACCACGCCCCCTGCAGTGGCACCAACAACCTCCACCACCACACCGACAGTGGCACCAACAACCTCCACCACGCCCCCGATGGTACCAACAACCTCCACCACGCCCCCGATGGCACCAACAACCTCCACCACCACACCGACAGTGGCACCAACAACCTCCACCACCACACCAACAGTTGCACCAACAACCTCCACCACGCCGTCGGCAGTGGCAACTACAACCTCTACCACCCTGCCACTAATAACCACAACAATACTATCCTTCACTGCACCAGCCACCCCAAGTGGACAGATGAAAAGGACTTGTATGAAGACAGTGCTCCAAAAACAATGCCCCATATGCCAGG
Source organism: Urophycis tenuis (assembly GCA_036785325.1). Taxonomy (NCBI): domain Eukaryota; kingdom Metazoa; phylum Chordata; class Actinopteri; order Gadiformes; family Phycidae; genus Urophycis; species Urophycis tenuis. The sequence goes on from JAXIVH010000011.1 coordinate 6,465,398, forward strand.
TCACAATGAACAAGCGGAATTTAAAAAGACATGTTGAAAGAAAGCACATCAACAAATAAAAAGAAAAGCATTGTTTTTAGAAGCATTAACTCACTCTGGATATGTTCTTCAGCTGGTAGAAGGCTGTTTTGGTGATTGATTTGATATGACTGCTGAAAGTCAGATCCGAGTCTGTCAGCACACCAAGGTTTTGGACTTGGTCTTTGGTCTTTAAAGACAGTGACTCCAGGTATTTACTAACAGCAATCCTCATTTCTTTACTGCCAAAAACAATTACCTCAGTTTTGTAATTCAAGAAATGTTTGTTTCATCCAGTTATTATTTATTATTATTATTATTATTATTATTTGGTCTAGACAGTGATACAACACCTCTATTGAACTGTAGTAATATCATGAATCACAATTGTTTTGGCATTTGGGTGGAATCAACCTTAAATATTATAGTTAGACGGAAATACCTTTAATATTATATAAAGTAGTGTAGGACTGGAATAAACCTCTATGATTATAAAACCAAATGCAGTCCTGAAACTGCAACCTCCGGTATTGCAGGCACATACTCCGCCCAGTAGGTGGCACTGTGGTACAAACATGAAGGTCCTGCGGTCCCAGAACTGCGGGTCTCGAATCTGCAGCCTCCGGGGTAGACGCTGGTCCTCTCAGGAATAACAATGCATTGGAGGAGCGGCAGAAGGAAGTCTTCCTGTCCTTTAGGGGGAGCTCGTCTTCCTCAGCAGCACGGAGTTGCACGCAGCCGCACTAGACGCTGCTGGTCATCTCAGGAATTCCATGCATTGTTATTGTGTAAACGGCACGTGAGCTGCAGTAGTACTATAAAGTATTCTATACTATAAATACTACATAGTCCGAGCCTCAAATATGTTTTTCTAGCTTCTCACCAACTCCAAGGCAAGAAGCAACATGGATGTGTTGTTGGACTTTGAAGAGTGTCTTCAAGACTCACCTGGGTTCAGGTCAGTCCTGTTCATCCTTCACTGTGGAGAGGGTCCATTAATGTACTTCATGTCTACTGCTGTTATTTACTGTCCTTCTAGGTTGGTCCAGATGGTTCATCTGGTTACTTATCACAGGGGTTACTGTTGTTCCTCTAGGTTGGTCCAGATGTTTCATCTAGAGACTTATCACAGGGTTACTGTTGTTCCTCTAGGTTTGTTCAGATGGTTCATCTTGTGACTTATCAAAGGGTTAACTATTTGTTATTGTAGGTTGGCTGTTGATCATTTTGAATCAGATGTTGCTGTTCTGGAGCTGCAAATAACCAAGGTATTTGTTGTTGTTGTTGTTGTTGTTAATATAACTGAGAACAACATCCTATGTTTTACTGCTGGGCATTGTGCTACATTGATTTGTAATCCGACCAATCAGGTACTGAAGTGCTGCGCTACAATGGTGGAGGCGGGACAAGTGTACTGCACAGCCAATCAGCTGTTTGTTTCCAGTCTGGCAGAGCTTTCTGGGCTCCACAAGAAGGAAGATGCCTTAACAGTAGGAACCACAGTACTGTTACTAATACATTAGTTCTGCATCCCTATGAGTACACCGGTTGACCAATAGCAACAGGGCTCCTGGTAGCCCCACATAAACACTGAAGGTCTGAGTATTGTATTAGTAGTATTAGTCTCACAGGTAGTATTGCTACCTGTTGCAGTAAGAAGCAATGTATTTATATGGCATGCAATTGGTTGTTTTCTCTTGTGTGTTTTAGAAGTGTCTGAGTCAGTTCAACCAGGGCCTGCAGGTTATGGTCAACTTCCACACAGTGAGGACTGAGTACACACACACACACATGTATATATATATTTAAAGGGATATTCCGCCATTTTTGGAAATAAGCTCATTTTCCACCTTCCCTCGAGCAAAACAATCGATCTTTACCCTTTTCCCGTTCATCCAGCCGTTCTGTGAGTCTGGGGGTACAACTTTTAGCTGTAGCTTAGCATAGATCATTGAATCGGATTAGACCATTAGCATCTCGCCCGCTTAAAAGTGACTACGATTTCCGGAATTTTTCCATTTAAAACTTGTCTCTTCTCAAGTTTGAAAGTGCAATAAGACCAACGGAAAATGAAACGTGGCGATTTTCTAGGCTGATTTTACTCGGAACTATATTCTCTTTCTGGCGTAATAATCAAGGAAAGTTGCAAAGGTACCATGGGCGCAGTGATATGACGCGCCTCAAAGTATAGTCCCGGTAATCACGTTGGTTGTATTGCCGGAAGAAGCCTACAGGGACTATTGAGGCGCTGCGTCAGGAAATCGTAGTCACTTTTAAGCGGGCGAGATGCTAATGGTCTAATCCGATTCAATGATCTATGCTAAGCTACAGCTAAAAGTTGTACCCCCAGACTCACAGAACGGCTGGATGAACGGGAAAAGGGTAAAGATCGATTGTTTTGCTCGAGGGAAGGTGGAAAATGAGCTTATTTCCAAAAATGGCGGAATATCCCTTTAACTGTGCTGCATGTACGCACACACACACACACACACACACACACACACACACACTGATGGAGGTGTTTGTGTTCTACTCAGATGCTGTTGGATCAGACCCAGAAAGCCATCAACCAGCAGCTAACCAGCCTCTTAAACCAGTAAGACACACATCTACCTGTTTAACTATACTAGAACCAGTAAGACACACATCTACCTGTTTAGCTATACTAGAACCAGTAAGACACACACCTACCTGTTTAATTATACTAGAACCAGTAAGACACACACCTACCTGTTTAAGTATACTAGAACCAGTAAGACACACATGGTGATGATGAGGGTGGTGGTGATGATGATGGTGCTGAGGATGAGGCTGGTGGTGGTGGTGGTGTTGATGATAGTGCTGAGGATGAGGATGGTGGTGATGATGATGATGATGATGATGATGATGATGATGAGCTGGTGGTGCTGAAGGTTTTTCCCACCCCTGGGTGAGATCCGGAGACAGTTTGTCCGTATTGGAGACGACCTTGAGACGGCAGCTTTGAAGAACGCTCAGGTTTCCTGCCACAAAGAGTCAGACGCAGAGCACGCTAGCCAACTGCTGATAGCCACGCGCAAATGCTACCAGCACTTCGCTCTGGACTACTGCCTGCAGGTAAATTCCTAGCCCTGATAGCTCTATAGTGCTGTTAGCTCTCAGCCTTCCTGCTGTTAGTGTTCTAGTGCTTTTAGCTCTATATTGCTTTTAGGGCTTATAGCGCTATGGCACTGTTAGCTATCAGCCTAACTGCTATTAGCTCTTTAGTGCTGTAAACTCTGAGTCCAACTGGTCTTATCCTTATAGCAGTTATTTCTTGCTGTAAAGTGCCATTAGCTCTATAGCTTTGATCTCTATAGTGCTGTTTGCTCTTAGCCTAACTGCTGTTAGCTCTATTTAACTAGTGACTAACTCTAGTACATATATTCAAGGGTGCTATATAAATAATGTTTTTATAAAGTACAACAGTAAAGTGTTCCTTCTGCATTCTCAGCATTTTTAATTTTTGTATTTGTTTCAGCTCAACAATTTCAAGATCCAGCAGAACGTGGACATCTTTAACTCTGTAAGAACTGTTGGAAAAATGTTGACTAACATGCGCTATGTAGTTGTACAATAATATAATCAAACAACATTAATTTGTACTCTTTATTTACATATTATTCCATTACAAATATATGTATTTATTGAGTACCTATTTACTAATCTCTTTCATTAATTTAGCCTAGCTTTTAGGCTAGCTGTATGATCTCACAGTTCTACTGATATACTTTTGCTGCTAATGGCTACATGCCCTGGAGAGACAGGGTCACTTTCAGCAGCTATATATATATAGCTATTTCGCCTAGCATAGCATAAAAAGCTATATACTAGGCTCACATCTCGACGGACTGAGGGAGATACCAATATTAGGCTAGCCATTAGCCTAGTCGTATGATAAACACCTGCTAGGTAGGACCACCAGAGACAGCTGGTCTCTGGTGGGAGCTGCTATGTGGAGCTCTCATAGATCAGTGGATATAGAACTGCTCTGTCTCGGGTCCCTTTCTAGATGGTTCTAAATGGTTCTAGGGGAGCTAAGTTCTAGAGGAGGAGCTGGGTTCTAGAGGAGCTGAGTTCCAGAGGAGGAGCAGGGTTCTACTTGAGGAGGAGCAGGATTCTAAAGGCATGTTCTCTGACCCCACCAGGTGTTCTCTTACTTCCATGCCCAGTACACCTTCTTCTACCAGGGCTTTGACCTTCTCAAAGGCCTGGAGCCCACCATGGAAACCATGGCAATGCAGGTGAGGCCAGACCCTGCTTCATCTCCATGGAGACCAGAGTACCAAGCCTGCCCTGCCCATGTTTCCCAGACCGAGACTTGGCCCTTTAGTTTGTCCTTGTTCCTTAGGTGTTACACTGTTAAGCAGCCATATAAGACCTGTATCATATAACAAATAGAATATTGCATAGGGTTATCTTGTATATTATATTACATATTTAATATATTTTCATGTTAATATTTTGTCTCTCCCTCTCTTTCTCTCTGTCCTTTAGTGATGCCCATTCCAGATGTTTAGGAACTAAATGCTTGTGTTCTCTTTGGCAGCTGGCCCAGCTCTCTGCCGACTGTACGGTCAAACAGAAAGATCTGGAAAACCAGCACCTTCTAGTCCAGCAGAGAGTAAGTCTCCAACCACCTCCTACTTTTCTACCAGGTGTTTGAGTTGTGGTGGAGTTTTCCTAGTTTTCTGTAAAGTACTTGTACGTATAATGTATTATATGTGCAATAATTTGTTGATATTACTCTGGAAGTTGAAATGTGGGTGTCTGAGGATAAATGATGCAGTTCCACTGAATGGACGTGTGCTTGTGATTTCAGATGGCGGGAGCCCGACTGCACTGGAGTCCTCTGGTGGAGGATGAGCATGCGGTGAGTACCCCCAGCACACAGCAGCTGAATAAAGCTCAGAATGTCCCCCAGTCTAGTAAGCCGGCTTAGTTCAAGCATGAAGTAATATGCACCTCATTAGAAACGTATCATTAGTTGTTGAAAGTTATGCTGACAAAAATACTTTTTCAGACCGATGTGAAGGTGGAGGACCTTTCTCTCCACGCAGATATTCAAGGTGATGAACCGAACAATTTAGAGTTGAAGGTAATTCCTCCACTGGTGATTTATTTAGTGAATCGTGACAATCTGTGTATTCATCCCATGACTCATGATCAGATTCAAGCATTCGGTTTTATCTTCCATCAGTGTTCATGTTAGTGTTACTGTCTGAGTGGAGGCTCTTTGTTCTCTGTTCCTTTTTAGGCTGAACACTGGATTCTTGAAAATCACAAGAAAGTGTTGAATTCTGCATCAGATGAGGAAGCTGAACGCTGCTCAGATGACCGTTTTCCAGAGCAGACAGAGGAACACTGTTCAAATGACTGTGTTCCAGAGCAGACAGAGGAACACTGTTCAGATGACCGTTTTCCAGAGCCGACAGAGGAACACTGTTCAGATGAGTGTGTTCCAGAGCAGACAGAGGAACACGGTTCAGATTACTTTTTTCCAGAGCAGACAGAGGAACACTGTTCAGATGACCGTGTTCCAGAGCAGACAGAGGAACACTGGTTAGATGACCGTGTTCCAGAGCAGACAGAGGAACACTGTTCAAATGACTGTGTTCCAGAGCAGACAGAGGAACACTGTTCAGATGACCGTTTTCCAGAGCCGACAGAGGAACACTGTTCAGATGAGTGTGTTCCAGAGCAGACAGAGGAACACGGTTCAGATTACTTTTTTCCAGAGCAGACAGAGGAACACTGTTCAGATGACCGTTTTCCAGAGCAGACAGAGGAACACTGTTCAGATGACCGTGTTCCAGAGCAGACAGAGGAACACTGTTCAGATGACTGTGTTCCAGAGCAGACAGAGGAACACTGTTCAGATGACCGTTTTCCAGAGCCGACAGAGGAACACTGTTCAGATGACCGTTTTCCAGAGCAGACAGAGGAACACTGTTCAGATGACCGTGTTCCAGAGCAGACAGAGGAACACTGTTCAGATGACTGTGTTCCAGAGCAGACAGAGGAACACTGTTCAGATGACCGTGTTCCAGAGCAGACAGAGGAACACTGTTCAGATGACTGTGTTCCAGAGCAGACAGAGGAACACTGTTCAGATGACCGTTTTCCAGAGCCGACAGAGGAACACTGTTCAGATGACCGTTTTCCAGAGCCGACAAAGGAACACTGTTCAGATGACCGTTTTCCAGAGCAGACAGAGGAACACTGTTCAGATGACCGTGTTCCAGAGCAGACAGAGGAACACTGTTCAGATGACCGTTTTCCAGAGCCAACAGAGGAACACTGTTCAGGTGACTGTGTTCCAGAGCAGACAGAGGAACACGGTTCAGATTACTGTTTTCCAGAGCAGACAGAGGAACACTGTTCAGATGACCGTGTTCCAGAGCAGACAGAGGAACACTGTTCAGATGGCCGTGTTCCAGAGCAGACAGAGCAATACTATTCATATGGCCATGTTCCAGAGCAGACAGAGGACAGTACAGACTGCAGTGGATCCTCAAGAACATCAGAACACAAGGCTCTTTGTCAGCGGCTCGCGCCCATAGAATCAGACAGATCAACCCCAGACACCATGGGCAGCAAGGCGACCAGGGCCCCAGATACCATGGATGCCAAGGAGACCAGGACCCCTGATACCATGAACTCTAAGGATACGATGGAAACCAAGGAGACCAGTAAACCTGGGGACAGTGCAGAAGAAGGAAACAGCAACCAGACTCATGTAAGTATAGACGAGGAGATGTCTTTCTCTGCCTCAAAGAAGGACTGCGTGTTTGTACTCCATGAACCCATCTTATGATCTCCAGACACCTGGCGAGTTTGCATGGAGAATAGAAATGTGTCAGCCACCTCCAGTATAAGGGCTCTCTATCTCTCTATATAACTAATGGGGACAAAAAGAAATGTACATAAAAGGTAGCAGACCCATAGTTAGTGTAATGAGAAATGTTCAATGTCACCTTCCTGGTTGTTTCGACACATTCAGAACTGCTTTGCTGAGTTGGTGATATGTGATATGTATTAATTATAATGAACTACTGATAATTACTAATGACACATCCTGGTTTGAATTAGAGTTACATTTGAACAAGTTGATGGGATAGTTTTTAATACATGAACCTCAACCTGGTTAGTATAACATATAACCATAGCACTGAATATTTGGAGACTACAATGCAGATTTGCTATCTAGGTCTAACATTAGTAAGGAACATTCATGGTAGCTTTGTTCCAGGTTGAAGTCATTAGGGGATGTTCAATAGGTCATGTGTTCTGTTATCTACCTAGCATTAATGTTACCAAATGTGTCATTTTGATAGGTTATGAAGAAGAATGCTGTTGAAGAGCTACAATGTTCAGAGGTATGTATCCCAGTCGGTAACCCAGGGAACTGGGTTACCGACTGGTTTTTATTGTGCGAGATTGGTGTGAAGATTTGGAAAAACATTCAGGGATCTACAGCAGTCCTCTAGAATTCTATTGAGGTCTATAGGGTTAATTTTGTTGTCTCTCATACGAGATAACTAGCATGAAGGGCCACAACGTTCTAGATAGCAATCAATGTACAGTATGTGTTCACCATTTAATAAACATAATGTTGATTAATGTTGAGCAGTCCAATTGTATAGCATTACTTTATGAAGTGGACTGGGCACTGAACCTGAGACCTTATGTTGGCTTACCTAGTGACAGATATAGGAAATCCTTCCTGCCACATGCCATTACACTTTACAACAAGAGCTAATAACTCTGGTCATAACAACAGTCTCCAAGCACCTTGTATTTTTGTACATAATTGTTCCATTGTCCCAGCTTGGGATCAATAAAGTATTTCTATCTATCTATCTATCTATCTATCTATCTATCTATCTATCTATCTATCTATCTATCTATCTATCTATCTATCTATCCATCCATCCATCCATCCATCCATCCATCCATCCATCCATCCATCCATCCATCCATCCATCCATCCATCCATCCATCCATCCATCCATCCATCCATCCATCCATCCATCCATCCATCCATCCATCCATCCATCCATCCATCCATCCATCCATCCATCCATCCATCCATCCATCCATCCATCCATCCATCCATCCATCCATCCATCCATCCATCCATCCATCCATCCATCCATCCATCCATCCATCCATCCATCCATCCATCCATCCATCCATCCATCCATCCATCCATCCATCCATCCATCCATCCATCCATCCATCCATCCATCCATCCATCCATCCATCCATCCATCCATCCATCCATCCATCCATCCATCCATCCATCCATCCATCCATCCATCCATCCATCCATCCATCCATCCATCCATCCATCCATCTATCTATCTATCTATCTATCATTTATTTATTTGGCTATTCATTCAAATTGTTATTAGTGGCTAATATTTTGTTTTACCTACACAGGAATTTGTATCATCAGATGAGATGCCAGATCTGGACTCAAGTGATCCAGAACATTGTCAGCATGATGACAATTCTTCAGCCTCAGACACTGAAGACTTGAACGAGTTGCCCTCCCCCAAGTTTAGACAGGAGTCTGAATCGCATCCTCTAGACAAGATTGGTCCATCCACAAAGTTCACTGAACGAGAATTGATTGTAAGGAAATACAGCAAGACAAAAGATGGTAGAAGTTTATGGAACAAAGAGCACTTCTGTCTGTATTGTCACAAACCCAACACAAAAATTACTCGGCACTTAGAGGGGAAACACACGGCAGAGGCTGATGTCGCCCAGGCCCTGAGCTTCCCCAAGGGGTCCAGACGGAGGTCAACCCTAATGGAGAAACTGCGTAACAAAGGAGACTATTACTATAACATCAAAGTACTTAAAGAGGGCAAGGGCAAAATAGTAACAAGGAGGCAACCCCGAGAAAGTGCTTCTGCCAAAGACTATTTGCCTTGCCCTCACTGCTTGGCTTTTATTGTCAAGACAGAGCTGTGGAAACACCTGTTGGCATGTAAGATGATGGAAGCAGAAGAAAAGTCAGGACTTGGGAAGAAGGATGAAAAAAAGTGTTTGAGGAAGAGGGTCCAATTGTCTGCCTCACATCTGGTTCCAGTCCCTGAAGGCTCTGCACTGGTGTGTCAGTGTATCATTGAAAGCATGAAGCAGGATGCTGTAACTTTGCATGTACGAAATGATGAGTTGATTTGCCAGTTTGGCGACTCATTATATGCCAAACACCGTCAAAAAACTTCTCAGCATCGCGATACATCACAGAAACTTAGGGCATTAGGTAGGCTGGTACTGAGTGTCAAACAGCTTGATAATAGTGTGAGGTCTCTCTCTGATCTGTGCAAGCCATCAAGGTTTCAATTGCTTGTTAACGTGACCAAGAAAGACAACACGCCCTCTTCAGCCAGGATAGTCCAGCACTCCCTCAAAAGTGCTGCAGAGATCTTGGTGGGGCGGAGCTTAATGAGTAAGGACGAGAGGACAGTGATGGAGACTAAAGACTTCATTGATCTGTTGGACTCTTGGAGTGTGTCCACCAAACCAGGAGTACATGTGTCCACCACATCAGGATACGCTTTAGAACAGAATAGAGGGGATCAAGAGGATAGCATTCCACTGACCGGAGATGTTATAAAGTTACAAAGATACTTAAAAACCGTAGAAGAGGATGCAAAGGACAAACTGAAAGAGAGTTCATGCCCGACAGCTTGGAAGTTATTGAATGAGGTTGTTCTTACCCAGGTGGTAATATTCTGTACAAGACAAAAAGACCAGGTAGCTCACTTGAAGCTTGACAGTTACCAAAGTAGGAACAGAGCCCCTCTGAAGGAAGATGTATTCAACAGCCTAACAAACCTTGAACGGGAGCTTAGCAAGAAACTCACCACAATCCAGATCAAGAACAAAAGGGGCATGAAGGTCCTTATCCTCTTCACTGACAGAATGAAGTCCTCTGTTGATACACTTATCGACTTCCGAGACAAGGTTGGTGTACCAAAGGGAAATCCATACGTTTTTGCAAGGTTGGAAGACAACAGTCACATACAGGCTTCGGATTGTCTCAGGAAATTTGCAGGGGAATGTGAGGCAAAAAACCCTGAACATCTTACATCGACAAAGCTGCAAAGGCATGCAGCCACATTATGCCAGCTGTTGAATCTCAAGGACCATGAATTGGAAGAGGTGGCCAAGCTCATGGGGCATAATCTAGAGGTACACTGTCGGCAATGTGACTTGAATGGGAACTCTCTTCAGCTGGCAAAGGTGCGCAAGTTGCTTTTTGCTATTGAAAATGGTGAAGAAGCTTTTAAAGGCAAATCTCTTGAAGAAATAGATTTCTCTTTCGATGGTGAGTGAAGGTCTGTACTCATATTGCACTAAATCTAGAGCAAAAAAGTAAATAGTAGACCAGTGGCTGACCTATGTCGCTCTTGTGGCCCAATGTGTCCTCTGTTAGTAGATGATGAAGATGACCATGATATCACCAGCTGCCCCTCTAAGAGAACCTGGACCTCCAGTACCACTGGGTCCAAAGCTAGCACCTCGCAGGCAGCACCTACCAAAGACTCAGACCTTATTGGTATGTTCACTTTCCTAAATGGAGCATGTCCTCTGCAGAATGTTCATTAACTTATCATCTTTCTTGACTTTTTGATGTGTCCTTTCATAGTGGGAGATGATGTTGCCAGATGCCCCTCTAAGAGAACCCGGACCCGCAGAACACAGGCTTCTAAAAACAGTGGTATGCACTTCATATAAGTAGTCTTTCCCGGCAATGTTCCGGAACATTTCCTGCATTGGGTCAAATGTGAATGGGAAAAGGGATTGATATTCTTGGAAACCTTCATCACCAGTTTGCCTGCTCAGGACCTACTGACATTCCGGGATCACTGCTGGTATGCAGATGAAAGCTCTAATCCCTGCCTTGACTGCCATAAAGGCAGTTAAGGCAGGGGTGAGAAAGGTCTTTAGTCAGACCTTTCTGACGAGTGCTTTCATCAAGTGCTGCTTCACCGCCCCCCCCACCCTGTCCACTCTGGCCGAGCTATGCCATGAGGAAAGATGGAGATGGTTTTCAATCTAGCTGCATGATGTGTGAATAGTGAAAGTCACAAGTGCTGCCTGAAATGTTATCCCTGTGAAAGAGGCTTTAAAACCTTTTTATGACCCTCTGGTGCATGACAGTATCTAAACATCAAAGCATTTTCAACATAAATGCAGTGTGTATTATATTTTCCGTCATTATTACATCATTGGGTGAATAAAACCATGTAACATTTTCTATAATTTTCTCTTTATTCAAAAGAAAATCACAATGTTCCCAAAAGAACTGCCTGGAGTGAAGAGGAGCGAACAGCTGTCACCAAACACCTCTCTAACTTCCTGGCAGAGAGGAGGGTCCCTGGCATGAAGGACTGTGTGTCATGTTTGAATGCCGAGGCTGCGCTCCAGAACCGATCGTGGCGGGATGTAAAGAATTATGTACACAACACAATCCAGAGCGCCAAGAGAAAGTGTGCAAGATAAAGGTAACACAAATGTTCTATTTTGATTGGGACGCTGTCTGCTTTGTTTCTGCTGCCACCCAGACGACGACCTCCACTGCTAAAACTAAGAAGCGTTGTTGTGTGGTGTTGTTTTGTTCACGGTAACTTAATTGGAAGTAAAACAACCAATGTTGGCTGTGTGTTCGTAACGCAGGACCTCCCCCAACACCTTCCCCCCCCCCACCCAGCTTTCTGCGTCGCCCCTCCCTCTCTCCCGAGGGCCCCTCTGGACCTCCAGGACCTCCGTCTGCTGTGGACGCTGCCAGCTTGGAGGCGGCTGATCTCTGGCCAACTGTTTGTCTTGAATGCCATCCCAGCCCTCCGTGTTGCGCCTGTTGTGCTGCCCAAGCCTGCTTAGAGGAGCGCCAAGCTACACAAGCTGCAGCCCCGTCCCCACGAGGCTGGCACCGCTGTGGAAGTGCGGCTGGGGCCGAGGCGCAAGGAACCAAAAAAACACTCTAAACACTCTAAAAAACACTCTATATGAAACAGGGCTCCTAGAACTACATGATGTCATCTGCCATGTAAAGATACCCGACTCTATGTGTTGTATTTTTGACACAGGATTACATTTTTTAATATTTGTGTAAATATTGCTTCATCCGATGTTTCCTACAGACTGCCATTAAGGTGGACAAGTAGTTTAACAATTAGTTAAAAAAAAACTTTTATTGTCTGTTAAATGACGCATCTTACGGAATGTTTTATTTTGTTCCTCCCCTCACTTCTAAATAAATCCAAAAGATCAATATATTAATTAATGCCCCATTTCCATTACAGTTCACTTGGCGTTTTCGTTTTCATCATTAATTTAGGTTTCCATGGAGAAGCCCTCATTTATCAGATTTGCAGATGATAAAACCTGTAAACCATGACATCACTCATGGAAAAGACAGAGAAAGTAGAAAATATTTTACCAGATCATGTATTATTCATTGTCTTTTATTGAAGGTTAAAAACATTCATGTACTGATTTATTTGAGGAATTCCTTAAAAAAATGGCACACAATAAGTAATCTGAAAAACATTGAAACCAATCCAAAGCACTGACCTTTAACCTAAACCCTATCCAATACACATCAATGACCTTTAACCTAAACCTTATTAAACTTACTAAACTTAACCTAAACCCTACCCAGTATACAAAGTACTGACTAACCCTGAACCTAACTCTAACTCACATTACATAAAGTACTGAACCTAACTCTAACTCACATTACATAAAGTACTGAACCTAACCCTAACTAACATTACATAAAGAACAGAACCTAAATCTAACTAACATTACATAAAGTACTGAACCTAACCCTTACTAACATTACATAAAGTACTGAACCTAACCCTAACTAACAATACATAAGGTACTGAACCTAACCCTTACTAACATTACATAAGGTACTGAATCTAACTCTAATTAACATTACATAAAGTAATGTAAAATAATGGTTAAAGGGGTAGTTCGGAATTTTGTACATAGGACCTCATTTCCAAGTTCGCCAGTGTGTTATTTATCATTGGTGACGTTTTCAACAAATTTCATTCAGGCCTAGTTGCAGACTTCGCTGATGCTAGGCTAGTGCACTACTTCCTGGCAGTAGGCTAAGGCAGCGGTGGACTGATATTAACTAGGTTACCGGCAGAAACTAGTGCGATGAGTCATGCGATGCATGAATCATCGCATTAACCAAACAATTGAAATGCTTGAAACTTGTTCTGGTGACTTTCCTACTGTATTAACAGCAATGTTTGACTTTCTTCTGACAAATTTACTTTTTGTACTGGAGAGGAGAGACAGCGGAGGACAGCAGCAACACTGGCTCCAGTTCAGCGATGTGACGTCCATTTTACTTCCTTCTAATTACAATCTCTCTGAATCAAGTTTGACATGATGAACTACATCATTGTTGATTAAACTCCTAGCTAGCCAGGTCATGACCCACTCACCTGGCGACAGGTGAGTCAACTTCCTGTCGGTCTGTTCGAAGCTCTAGAGATGGAGATCCGCCCCCCCCCCCCCCCCCCCCAATAGGGGGCATCTGTTTCAGAGCACCTGCCATACCTCAGGGCCCTCACATAGCGCTGGTTATGTAACCATGAAGCAATGTGTCTTGTAGAAACCCAAGCAGGAGTCCCACCTGTGGTCCTAAGCTACATGTCGTTCCCTGTCCTCTCCAACCTGCTGTGCTGTCGCTCCACTGTGCTGCCCATAAAGGCAACACAAAGCCCATCGAAGACAGAAGAAAACCAGGACCTTCTAGTTGTTGTTTGAGTCCCACTCCATGTGTCAGTACATGAGGTCAGCCGCTCCGTTGGTCCCCTCAGTCTCCTTGTTTTCCTGGAAGGGGAAGTCGATCCCGGCCAAGCGGATTAACAGGAAGTTCAGAGCGTGAATGAAGAAGACAAGGAGGAAGAGCCAGTAGGCGACGTCGTAGGTCTCGCTGTGCGTCTGGTAAACAAACGCCTCGTTGAAGTTGGCGATGCGGCTGGACAGGTGATGCAGCTTCACCTCCGCCGCGAACAGAATCATCACCAGACAGCTGCACACACCTGCACAAACACAGGAAGCAGCTACACACCTGCACACGCACAGCAAATAGCAACACACACTTGAAAACACACGGGAAGTATTTACAGATCAACAAAGACAATGAGAAGAAAAATTATTTTGGAATTTGAATGTGGAATTTGAAAAATATCCAAAGACTACTGCAGGTCCCCCCACCACTGCCCCAGCCTTCAGGTGTTCTCCTGGGGAGCTGGTGTGCCTGGGAACCAGGTCAGGACGTGGGTCAACGGGAAGTGTCGTTCTTACAACAGGAAGTGGTGTTCTTACAGCAGGAAGCGCTCCAGAGGTAGAGGCCCAGGGGGCCCTGCAGGGTCTCGTAGGGTCTCCCGAAGGCGTTGAAGAAGAAGAAGCTGGTGGCCAGTGAGGAGAACAGCACCAGGACCCCACAGAAGAAGACCACGGCGATGTGGAGGCCCACCGGGATCACGCTGAGCAGACCTGGGAAGACTGGGGGGACGGGTGAGGGCCCTGTCATCCGATGGCAACACTCTGCTCCTGTCCCTATAGCTCATCTCCTGCTGGACGGCTGCTCGGCTCCAATAAAGCTCTTCTGAACTGAACAGACACCCAGTGGAGCGCGCTAACTAATAGAGCAGTGTGTGTGTGTGTGTGTGTGTGAGTGTGTGTGTGGTGGAGCAGAAGCAACTGGTGTATAATGAGTTCTTCCTAACAAAGCTCGTCTGTTGGGCCAGTCAGTAACTACAGGATCACAATAATGATCCATGGGACGATGCTTTCATTTAGTTTCTTAAAAATGCACAACTACAACAAAACTAAGATGCCAAAAAATACAAATATAACAACAATGTTTTATCCTTTTTGTATCCTTGTTCTATCCTTAAGGACCTGTCCCTGTACTGTCTAACCCCTACCTGCTCCTTAATCTCCTGTGTCTGTAATAATGACTTAATAAGTAGTCTGGGTTGTTTGTTACAAATGAAGACATTACGTCACTTTATATCACGTGTGACCAGGTTATGAACATACCACGTTCCCTGGTTACCTGTAATCACCATGACAACGACAACATGTTTAACTCATTACTCACAGTAGAAGCGGAGGGGTCTCCCGCCCAGGCCGCATTGCTTCACCCTCTCCCCCTGGAAGAGTCCGTAGCTCAGCCGGCCCAGGAACTTGTCGAGCTCGGCTCCGGACGCGTTGACCAGCTGGGCTCCGGTGTGGCAGAGCACGGTGCCGTGCAGCCACCGGGGGAGGCCCAGCGACACCGCCACCGTCAACACGCACACG